>CM028132.1:1457612500-1458812500 GCA_016271365.2 Neoceratodus forsteri
ACTCCGTACCCTAAGGGTAAGGGGGACTGAAAATAGATGATTCACCAATGATCTTAAAATCTTGATTGATCAGACAATTGGCGCTTGGATGGCATATAAGCAGATTTCGACTTTCACCATGTTTGAATTCTATAAGTGCTCTAGGAATCGGACTAGCCTTAAGATGAAACAGGCTAAAATACATTATTTTAGAAATAAACTTGAGGCAGTGCCTTCTAATCCCAAAGCTTTCCGGGATGCTAAAAATTCATTGGTATCCCCTAAAAATAGGGTGGTTATTTCTTCCCTTCAATCTTCGGGAGTAGAGGTTACTAATGTGCTTGAAATGGCTAATCTACTGAATGAAAAATTTTTGGATGCATCTAGTCTTGTTTCAAGTTCACCTGGTTTGGTTAACTGCTCTGTTATTGGGGAACCACCTAATGGCAATCTTGAAGGCACTGGGATGTCAAATGGTTCTTTCCATTTTTACTTTCGGAGGGTTACCGAGGTTTTGAAGTTAATATACCTGTTGCCTAATAAGTTTGGGGATTGTGCGGGTGGACTAGCTGGTGGGTTTATTAAATTGGCTGCACCATACATAATGGGTCCACTTTGCTCAATTTATAATCTGAAACTTATCACAGGGATTTTCTCGACAGTTTGGAAGGATGCTTGTGTCATGCCGGTGCCCAAAAAGAGTAGTGCCGTGGGTGTGTAGGATTACTGCTCTGTATCTATCTTGAATCCTCTAAGAACATTCTTGAGAAGCTGATTACAAGCCAGCTTGTTATTTTTTTGGAATCTAGCAGGGTCCTCTGCGCCGAGCAACATGGTTTTAGACATGGTCGTGGGACTGGCATGACCCTGGTCAGGTTTACCAACACTGTCCTGCAGGGATGTGATGGGGGTGTCCTGATGGGGGCAGTGTTTGTGGACCTGACCAGGGCTTTTGACCTGATTAATCACCCCTTGCTTTTTCAAAAGCTCCTGGAAATGGGTATTTCAGATATGTTGTGGTCTGGATTAAAAACTACATGGGGGTAGGTCACAGAGGGTTTCCATTGGTTCAGTATCTTCTCCTTCCCAACCCCTTTTATGTTGGGTCCCATAGGGATCCATACTTGGCCCCTGTTGTTTTCATTATTCATTAACTATATTCCATCTATCTTCAACTCTAGTAGTTATCTTCTTTATGCTGATGATTTAATACTGTTTTATCAGGGTCAAACAATTGATTACATTAACAGTGCACTTCAGAAGGATTTTCAGTTACTGTGCTCTTGGTTACCCTCCAATCTTATGGTTATGAATGTGAAAAAGACCAGTACAATGGTATTTGGCAGTACTGTCAAACTGAAGGAGAATCCCATCTTGCAGATTTGTGACTGCTCTGGTATACTACTAGAGCAAGTCACTGAATTTAAATATCCTGGTGTCTTTTTAGACCTTGGTCTGACGTTTCACGCTCAAGTCAAAAAGGTTGGTAGGACTATTAACCAAAAGTTGGGAATGCTGTACAAGTTTAAACCATTTTTGTCCTTTGAGTCTCATAGATCTATTGCACTGGGAACTTTGATGCCTCACCTGGACTATGTCCCTTCCCTGTACCATAAATTAGGTGCAAGGGAAACTCAAGTCCTTGGTGTTGCATACAACAATATCGCTTTATTCTTTCTGTTTTCCAGATGACAAATCATTGTACAATTTACACCTCTTTAGCTTGGTTATCCCAAAAGTCAAAAATGTCTATATTCCATGGGTTGTTTAGTTCATCCGGCTATATATTCTAAGAGTTCCTTTCCTCTGTCAGATATGATTGTGATTAGGGATTCATTGGTTAATTTGAGATCAAATAAGGGGATTGTTTTGGAAGCCAACATAGTTAAAAACAAATATGGTACTCATTCATTTGTATCTGTTGCTCCAAGTTTGTGGAATGATTTGCCATTTTCCTTACTTTCTGTTTCCTCTGTGCCTGGATTTAAAGCCAAATTTTAAGCCCAATTATTGTCTTTAGACATATGTCATTGTATTATTTGATATTGTGTGCTGTAGTTTTTTTATACTTGTATTTGTAGTCTAATGTTTCAATATTTGTATTTCTTTGTGTCCGAGTCGGTCCGGAAGAAGGTTTTTTTGCCCAGTTTCCTTTCCAGGTTAACAAATTTATAGTAAAAAAATAAAGATAAAAAAAAAAACAACAGCACAAGGATGAGGGCAGGGACTGGAACCAAAAGATCAAGGAGTAAGAAGAAGAGGGCCACAGAGGATAGGCACAGTAAACATAATACAGAAGAGACCCAGAACAGAGAGAACAAGGAAAAATGTAGGGGAAATGGTGAGTCAAGCAGTACTCGACACTTGGATGGCTCCCCCCACCTTATTTATTTGTTTATTTACTAAATTTTGTTGACTGGGAAGGCCCACTGAGACTAGAAGTTCCTTTTTTAGGGGCGACCCATGGGGAGGGGGTACAGATGGTAACTAACTGAAATTGAACCAGGTTAAGCTGTTGGTGGTATTTTTTTGGCCAGAACACCGGAGACATTCCCCTACTCTTGCGTAGGGGGCACTGTTGCTCTCTGGTTGGCAAGATGGCTGACCACAGTGTGGTGGTTGGTGGAGGATGAGGAGGTTCAGGAGCCCAGAGCTCCAAGGTTGCTGCAATTAATGATTCAGCTATTAGTGATGGTTCAGTTCTGGGGTTGTCCAGGCAATAAGGGAAAAGAGGTTTGCCTATAGAAAATTCAGGAAGACCAAGAGAGAGGTGGATAGGGAATATTACCTAGGGTTGGCTAATGAGGCAAGTAAGAAAGTCAGGTGAGCAAAGGCAGAGAAGGAGCTGCAGATAGCTGAAGGAATTAAAAAGGGGGAGAAGGCTTTCTTTCACTATATAAGTGAGAAAAAGGACAAGATGGAAGGGATTGTTAGGCTCAGGAAAGGGGTGGAGTGGATGGAGGATAATGGGGGAAAAGCAGAGATACTAAATGAATACTTCTGTTCCGTCTTCACCAGGGAGAACGATGGACCAGTGCCTTCAGGAGGGAAAAGAGGAGCGTGGGGGAGGGAAACACAGATGTAGTGATAGAGGAGGATAGAGTGAGGGAGGAGTTGCTGGCATTGAAGGTGGACAAATCACCAGGCCCAGATGGAGTGCATCCAAGGATAGTAAAGGAACTGGCTGAGGAGCTGGCAGGGCCACTGGCAGACCTATTTAATAGTTCACTAGAGACAGGCAAAGTACCGCAGGACTGGAGAACAACACATGTTGTGCCGCTCCATGAAAGCAGTCCCAAGGATGACCCAGGGAATTACAGACCAGTCAGTCTGACCTCCATTGTGGGCAAGTTCATGGAGACCATACTAAAGGAGAGGTTGGTGGAATATCTAGAGGAGCAAGGTCTCCAGGATGCAAGGCAACATGGGTTCATGGAGGGGGAGAGATCATGTCAAACAAATCTGATTGACTCCTTTGACTGTGTCACTAAGACAATAGACAGGGGCCAAGTGGTAGACATCCTCCATCTTGATTTCACAAAGCCTTTGATTCTGGGCCCCACAAAAGGTTGATCAGGAAGTTGGTGGATCTCAGGATTGGGGAAAAGATAGCCAGATGGATGGAAAACTGGCTGAAGGACAGAATCCAGAGGATGGTTGAGGGGGAGAGTTATCTGGCACCAGACACATAACCAGTGGGGTTCCACAGGTCTCAGTGCTGGGGCCAGTGTTGTTCAATGTCTTCATTAATGACACTGAAGATGGCATTAAGGGCAAAATGTGCCTATTCGCAGATGACACCAAACTCTGTGGGAGAGTGGACACAGCTGAAGGGCTACAGGACCTACATGAAGATTTGGAAAAGCTAGGAAGGTGGTCCAGGATATGGCAGCTTGGCTTCAATGCCAAGAAATGCAAAGTTATGCATATTGGAGCCAAGAATCCTAGGACAGAGTACTACCTGGATAGAGTCTGAGTACCTGCATCAGAGGAGGAGAAGGACCTGGGAATGATGATCACAAGTGACCTGAAGCACTCCACGCAGTGCAAGAAAGCAGAAGCAAAGGCAAACAAGATGCTGGGATGCATATCTAGGGAGATCAGTAGCAGCAGAGAGGAGGTTATACTGCCCTTGTACAGGTCACTAGTAAGGTTGCATCTAGAGTATGGAGTTCAGTACTGGTACCCATACCTCAAAAAGGACATTAACCTGCTGGAGAAGGTCTAAAGGAGGGCTACAAAGATGATAGCCAGTCAACAGGGTAAGGCATACGAGGACAGGTTGAGGGACTGAACATGTACTCCCCGGAAGACAGGAAAGAAAGAGAGAGAGAGAGAGAGAGAGAGAGAGAGAGAGTGAGAGAGAGAGACAGGGGACATGATTGGGACCTTCAGGTACTTAAAAGGGATAAATAAGGTTGATAAGGAGAATCTCTTTAAGCTGAGTGGCAAGCATAACATGAGGGGGCACAGTCTTAAGCTGGAGCGTGGGAGGTTTAAGAGAGAGATCAGGAAGCACTTCTTCACAGCGAGGGTGGCGGACACTTGGATTGAGCTGCCAGAAGAGGTAATCTCGTTGAAGACAGTGGGCAGCTTTTATTTTATTTTTTTATTTTATTGAAATCTAGGATTACAAATACCTTTGAACAGGAACTGCTCATTTACAAAGGTTCCACACTTAAGGAGAGGCTGGGACAGGCATAGGGGGAGGGACGGTCATGGGTAGGGAAGATGGGAGTAGTGGGGAGGGAGGGAGGGCAGGGACATTAGCTCAAGCTATGGACCCTGCAATATGAGCAGACTTGATAGACCAAATGGCCTTCTTCTGCTGGCTTGTTTGTATGTTCATATGTAATAATTTTTGCAACTCGATGGAAATACCTGAAGTGGAGGAGTTGATGTTCCAATAGATACAGAACTAGTTTTCCAACTGATGAAATTTTGGCTACTACTGAAGCTATGGATCACTCTGAGAATATTCAGGACTTACTTGTGGGACCGGCAGCTGTTCCAGCTGCAGCAAATACACTGGAGGTGATGATGCCTGTTGAACATGAAGCCCTCGGGCTTATCTTTGGTGACTATTATGAACTGACATGCCGCCAAGACTGTTGAATGAAATACTGCTCCTTCCAGTCCAGTTCTAATGAACACCGAAGAGTCAGAGGGTAGAGAGGGTGCTTGGTTGCCGGAATGGGTCCTCCATGTAGCCCGTTGGACGCTCGCCGCTGATGGTAAAAACTGTCTCCTGGGAGAAATCCCAACAGCAAAAGACATTCATAAACGGTCCCACGGAGACTTTACAAACCAGACGGGGATAGCTGCTCAAGACTTGCCCTGCTTCAGGACAGGATGTGGCTGCTCCTATGCAGCAACAAACTGTGGCTTCTGTGACACCCATACCTTCAGGAGCCTTGCAGGACATGGAGCAGGTAGCTCCCTTATGGGTACTGACCCTTGTTCTATTCCAACTGTATTGATTTAGCCAGTACTGGTTTTGGGAAAGGGTACTGCAGAAATTGTGTCTAGTGGACATTCGGATTCCTGGGTTGCCCTGTGACCTCTGTTCCTTTGGTGGTTTCTACTAATGGGGAATGTTTTGGTTAATCTACAGCCAGCTCCCTCAACAGCTTGGGCTGATGATGTAGAAAAGATGCTGCTATGAATGATGAAATGAATGCACCTTCTCTTTCAGACACTGCTATGCGTGTGGCTCCCACCCTTCCCCTAAGCAAAATTCTTCCAGGTCTCATTCTAACCCCAGATTCAGAATGTCAGATTTATTTTCCAACCTGGGGAAACCTAGAACAAGATGAAATATAAAGGAGGGTTGGAGTCACCCCCTGACAGAGTTTATGGAATTGCCTGGCAGAGGTTGGGCTTTTTCCTGCATTCCAAGTGGGGATGAGCAGTTGTATATACCGCGACCTGCCCTGGGCTGATTTGGTGCTGGCTATATCTGAACCGAGAGAACTGTATCTCCACTTGTAAATTAATTACTGATGCCAGGAATTTTGCTGTGAGCAGAAATGTACCAGCAATATGTTCACTAGTCTGCTGGTTCTCGATTCTTCATGACTTTTGGATTTAACTGGTTTATTTGAAGCTGCTGTTGGATTCGATACGACTTCTCCCACCATTGGTTGACTTCTTTCCCAGACTTTTAATTTTTTTTCAGTCTCCTGGTTGGTGAGAGGACCAGGACACCTGTATTTATTTTTTTTATTTTTGTTTTATTGAGTTGCTTATGTTTATTTCTATTTTGTTTGATTATTGTGTGTATTTTGGAAAGTGGGAGTGCCCAAAATTCTCCCTTTCCCTCGGCTGTGAGAGGGTGGGGGGTGAATTTATATTTGTATATGTATTCTATCCTGTGAGAGAGGATTTTTATTTATTTATTTTATTATATTCTGTTTTTCTGGATTTTAATTCTATCCAGTCGGGGAGGAGGGTGGTTTTACTGGTCTTGTTGGATTGGTTTTATTGTTTAAGTTATTATTGTTTTGGAGGATTTCAGGATTTTAATTGTTAGTAATTCTGTTATAGCTATTTAGAGTTTTTAGATTAGTTTATTTAGATATTTGTTGTATATTGTTTAGTTTGAGCTAAATCATGTGCTGGCCGGTAGGCTCCACAGTGGTGCACTATTCATCCTCCTCTCTTTGCACCCTCCACCCTTTTTATACTCCTCCCCTACAGTTTGAGATGTACCAGCGCTGTAGAGCGCTGGGGATTGTTCGTAGGAGAGTGAGGAGAGGCGGTGGTGGGTGAACAGGAGAGGATGAAAGAGTGGGCCACCGTAGAAGAGGTTACTAGTTCAGAAGGCCTTAGGATAAATGAATCCAGACCGGGGCCTCCCATGTCTGGTGCCTATACCCAAGGGCAATACTGAATTTGGTGGGCAGATAGGCTGGACAGCTTCCGAGGTTTGTCCAACTCGGGCGGTGTTATGCAATGCCAGGTCTGTTAAGAATAAAACCGCTATTTTAGCAGATCTTATTAGTTCTGCTGACCTGACTTGCATCACTGAGACCTGGATGGATGAAAATTCAGGCCCCATATTGGAGGCCATGAGTCCGGCTGGGTACTTGGTGATACACCACCTAAGACTGGACCGCAGGTGTGGGTAGGGGTTGCAGTCTGTTTTAAGACTAAATTGGGCCTCACGAATGTGGTAGTAGGTGAGGCTGAATCCTTTGAGTGCACAGGTGTAGGCGTTTGAATCGTTCTCATCTACGGTCCACCCGGAGATGGGAAACGCTTCTTACAGGAAGTAGCAGTCTTCCTCGTCGATATATCATTAAGTTGGCCAGATTGATGGTTCTGGGTGACTTTAACACCTGGGTTGATGATGAACTCTCGCAATTTGGTAATTACTTCCTCCAACTTATGTCTTCTTTGGGCCTTACACAGGTAGTTTCCACTGCTACACATAAATCTGGGCACTCTTTGGATTTAGTCTTCCTCTTAGGGATTGATTCATCTGACGTGGGGGAGGAACCAGTCGCCTGGTCTGACCACCACACCGTGAGGTTCAATTTTTACACCCCCCTGAGAAGGCCTTCCCCTGTGGAGATGGTCAGGTACTGCCCATTATGGAATATCACTTCCCAGGGCCTTGTAGCAGTCCTTGACCTCTCATCCCTCGTGTTGACTAGCAGTAACCCAGAGGCACTGGTGGCGGCCTATAATATGGCCGTTACGGGGGCCCTGGATCTTAGTGCTTCTGTTTGTGAGCACCCCCTATCCCTTCACCCCAGATCCCCTTGGTTCGATGGGACACTGAGGGAGTTGCGGAGACAGGGGCGAAGGTTAGAGCGTTGTTGGCGCAAATCCACTCTTGATGCCGACCACCTTAGATTGATGGAACATTATTCTATGTATCAATCTGTAATCACCCATAAGAAGGCAGAATTCCTGTCCAAGGAGATTGCAGTTGTACAGAATCGATCGGCTCAGTTATTTCGGACTGTAGACAGACTGTGCAACCCAGCCTGTCTGCAAGTCTGAAAAGCTTTTTCGCAAGTACAGTGCGAGGAGCTCGCTCGGTTCTTTGTAGCTAAGGTGGCTGACCTCAATTCTCTTGGAGTTCTTTTTGCCGACTGGAAGTCATGGATATTATGAGGATCATCCATAGTGTGCGGCCTACGAGCTGTAGTTTGGACCCTTTACCAACTCCCCTAATTTTGGGTTGTCTTGAGACCATCGGTCCAGTCCTGGTGCAAATAGTCTGGTGCTCCTTAGAGTCTGGTGAGTTTCCTAACTCCCTGAAAGAGGCGGTGGTGACATCCCTCTTGAAAAAAGCTACTCTGGACCCAGACTGTTTTTCAAACTACAGACCTATCTCTAACCTTCCCTTTATTGGGAAGGTTATTGAGAAGGTAGTGGCAGCCCAATTGGAAGACCATTTAACCATCCATAATGTCTACGAATCCTTCCAATCTGGTTTTCGTAAAAGACACAGCACTGAAAACTGCTCTGGTTCGGGTGCTTAATGATTTTCTGAGGGCGAGAGATCAGAAGAGACGTTCCATTCTAGTTCTTCTTGATCTCTCGTCAGCTTTTGACACTGTGGATCACTTGGTGTTGTTAGCATGCCTGAGGTTAATCTGTGGAATGTCGGGAACTGTTTTAAAATGGTTCACTTCATTCCTCACTGGGAGATCACAAAGAGTTGTGTTGGGGGTTTATTCCTCCGGCTCAACTCTTTTGTTGTAGTAAGGTGCCTCAGGGTTCAGTGCTGTCACCCATGTTATTTGCAGTGTACATGCTGCCCTCGAGACATTATAAGACGGTATGGGCTGATGTTTCACTGCTATGCAGATGATACCCAGCTATACCTGTCTTTTGCACCTGACCAGGATGGAGCACTCTCGGTGTTTAATAACTGTCTGGAAGAAATCCAAGGGTGGGTGGATTCTAGTTGGTTAAAGTTGAACTCAGAGAAGACAGAGGTGTTAGTGGTGGACCCGGGTGGTCAGATAGCGAGGTTGCATGCTGGCACGCCTTCTGGAATTTTTCTTGGCAGTGTGTCACTTTCGACCTCTGAATAGGTGCGCAACCTTGGGATTGTCCTAAACGATAGGCTGACCCTTCAATCTCAAGTGTCGGCCGTTGTCAGGACTTCCTTTTACCACCTTAGGAATATTGCCAGGGTATGTCACCTTGTTCCGTCTGACTCCCTACCAACGTTGGTCCACGCTTTTGTGTCCTCGCACTTGGACTACTGCAATGCCCTTTACTTTGGGCTTTCTGGGTTCAAATCCTTCGCCTTCAGCTGGTGCAGAGCAGCTGCAGTCGGGTTTGACTGGGACAAGGAGATCAGTCTGCATTGCCCCCAGTGTTTCTTGGTGCACTAGCTTCCCTACTCTGATGGCGGATCACCTTTAAAGTCATTTTACTGACTGTCAAAGCCCTTCAAGATCAGGGTCCGACCTATCTGAAAGAACTTCTGTTGCCTTGCTGCCCCAGCTGATAGCTCCGCTCGGCCGACGAGGGGTTGTTACAGATTCCAAGAGTGAATTTAAAATCTTCTGGTAGTAGAGCATTTTCTTATGCCGCACCCACTCTTTGGAATTCTCTACTGTGCTGGTTAAGGGAGTGCACCTCCGTGGAGGCATTTAAGAAAGATTTAAAAACCTACTTATGGCATTTGGCTTATCTGGATGATTAATGGAAGTTATTTGCAAATATTGGCTGATTGTGTGGATGATCGCATGGTTTGTTTTAACTAAGTGATGTTTTAATGAATTTATTTTGATATGTTTAAAATTTGATATTGTATATTGTGGTTTTGATGTAAAGCGCCTTGATATTTTTGAAAGGCGCTTTAAAAATAAAGTTATTATTATTATTATTATATGTGGCCAGGAAACTTTTAAAAGAATCAATGCAGTTACTAGCTGCTGACATATTTTCCCTTATTCGTATTTCAGGGGACACTATCTTTAATATTAGATTTAACACCCCAGTGCAGTTGGAGAAATTTTGGACTAAATATTCCCATCTGAAACATTCTCCATTATTGGTTCTGTTTATTGTTATCCCCCTCACTCGTCCTGCAGTGAAAGCCTTTACCATTTTGTTCAGAAAAAGTGTCCCACATTTCAGATATTTTATACTGGATGAAACAGAAAGCAGATGTTACTGACAAACCTGTGCCTATCTTGAATAGTGAAAATATTTGGACTGTCGGATGGAAGATAAAAGTGAAATTGCGTATGACTGACACTGGGCCTATTCATCTTCCCAGTTGTTTCTACCTGGGGCAGGACCAGGACTTTAATTTTTACCCTGGTCAAGTGAAAACCTGCCATCACTGTGGTTCATGTTCCCACCTCAGTAACGCCTGTTATGCCATGGCCTGCAGCTTTTGTTTGCAGATAGGCCATGCAAAGAACTTTTGCCATAATCCACCAACGTGCATCTCTGTGAAGAGCTAGGTCATCTTTTTCTGCAGTGTCCCTGGACAGTACATAATAAGGGCACTTTCTGGAATCAGGATGACATAGTTCACACTGCTCAAGAAAAACAGTCTAGTCAAACCTTTACGAGCACGGGGACTGCAAAGCTTCAGACTTTTGTGGACCCCATTGTCACTGTATCACCTGGTCCACAATCTTCCACAGTCCCTCCTGAGGATACAGAGGACACACTAACTGATAATTCAACCAGTAACAAGGAGTTTACCCCTGCAGAGGGAATGCAAGAAATGGATGTCTCTGCTTCAACAGTACCTATTCCCCCTTCAACAGAGGTGCAGCAAGAGGGCTCAATGCCCCACTCCCTCCTCCTACAGAGGGATACCAGTTGGTTCGGGGTTAATGATGTTCCACTAGGAATGTCCCAAAATCAAAACTTCCTAAAACTGAGATACTGGACATTACCAACAAATACAGCATACTGTTTTGCATGAGACTTTGGCTGAAGATGAGGAAGACTTAGAGACATCTTCAGTGGCCTTTTCACAAAAAGACACCTTGGATGTGGAGGGTGATCTCGCCATAAAACCGAAGGTCAAGAAAAACGCCTAGGAAGAAAACTGGAGATTTTTGAGCATTTTCATAACTCACTAACATTTCTTAGTGCATGCGACCTCTTGTGACACTTTAAAACTCATATCACCGAATGTTAATAGAACAAAAAATTACAAGAGGCGCTGTATTACATTGCAGGCCCTTCATCACTCTCAGGCACAGATTCATTTTTTACAGGACACCAGGTTAAGATCTGAAACAGATATTTATCAAACTCAAAAAGCCTAGCACTGGGGGCCCTTAGCATGGTCCTTGTGGAAGATGTGTGCTCTGGGGTGCGGATCCTTTCTAGTGGGCAAGTGCAAATCCTAAAGGTTATGGATATTGACCCAAGTAGGGCTCTCTTTTTGGACACACGTTTGAATGCTCAAGACCTTAGAGTGGGTGTTGTATGTGAGTCACAAACCAAAATGTCTAGAATTAACCTATCTAAATTACTTCAGCCTTACCTACACACTAATAGGATGATTATTTTAGGTGGTGATTTCAACTGCCCATTAAAACTTTCAAATAAGACAGGGAATACCTCCAAGCTGTATTGTGACACTAACGTTTTAAAACAAATTCTCAATACTGCTGCTTTACAGGATGCTTATAGACAAATTAACAAAACAGGGACTTACTTATCATAGGAGACCTCCTCACGTATTGATTATGTTTTTATTTCAAGGCATTGGCAGGTGAATAAGGCTGAAATTATCCCTACTGCCACATCTGATAATCTTGAACTTCATATTACGCTAGGCCACTTACAGAAAAATAATATTGGCAAAAGTTATCGGCATATTAATAACAATATGTTGTTGGGTTCCCGTTTCAACGACCTGACAATAGAACAGCTAAAAGCCAGGGCTACAGTTACGGTAGGGTATGATTTCCTAGGGGAGTGGTGGGAAGATACTAAAGTAATAATACGGAATTTGTACCAAAAATGGGGCAGAACAGGGTGGCAGAGATGTCTATTTTAAATTTTTACGATTAAGGAAACATCTTAATAAACTTATTTCATTACAAAATACACATCATATGGATTTTTTGACTCAAATTCAAAAAATAAAATTGTAGATGAGACAATACCTTATGATAGGGCTAAGTCTTTGAAAATGGAACAGTCTTGTGAGATGCAATGAACTAAAGGTTCCTTAGATATTTTTAAGGATTGTCACCATAGGATTGAGAGTAAAGAATGGTCAGCAGTGAAGGACCAAGGGGGCACCATACACTCAGATTTAAGACTGAATACAGCTCCAGGACCTGATGGATTGAGTTCCAACTTTTAAAAACATTTTTTAGGATATTTTAATTCCTATCTTGTTAGAAATGTTTAATGGCTTCTTATGTAATTATGAAATGCCTGAACATACAGTATGATTGCTGCTTTCCTCATACTGTTACAAAAGAAGGGAGATTGGTTAGATGTTATTAAATGGAGACCTATCTCCCTTCTAAATATAGATTTTAAAATCTTATCACTTATATTATGCCATAGACTCAGGCAGGTGGCACAGAAAATTATTACTCTTTACCAGACTTGTGCCATTCCAGGAAGGAATGTAAGGGAGAATGTGTTCTGTTTATGGGATGTTTTTTTCCAGGGAACATTTGAACACCTTACATGGCTATGTTTAGACTTTAGATCAAGAAAAAG
This sequence comes from Neoceratodus forsteri, assembly GCA_016271365.2. Lineage (NCBI taxonomy): Eukaryota > Metazoa > Chordata > Ceratodontiformes > Ceratodontidae > Neoceratodus > Neoceratodus forsteri. The sequence continues at coordinate 1,457,625,164 of CM028132.1, forward strand.
CTTTCGATTTAGTACCCCATTCCTTTTTATTTCAGACTTTAAAATTCCATGGCATTCCATCTGATTTTCATCAAATGGCTACAAGTGCTTTATGCCCATGCGCATTTTCATCCCTTGATAAATGTAACAATTGGTAGGCACACTTCTGATTTGAGAGGAGTACGTCAGGGGTGCCCTTTCAGTCCCCTGTTGTACGTCTTCTGTATTGACATTTTAATTAGAAAAATGTTAAACTCCCCAGGTATTGCCTGTATACAACTTTCTTTGGAATCGCCACCTCTGAAAATAATGGCTTATGCCGATGATGGTGCCATGTGATTACTATTAAATAGCAACAGTCAAAATGGCAACTGTTTAATAGCGACTGCAATTAAAGCGCTATTTCACAATAGCGATATGCTATAAATGCTGACTGTAACAATGACAACTGGTACATAATATTGAAGCTCACACACTTAGAATTGCAGGCTTTGGTCAGTGGCATACATCAGAAAACAACCACAGGACATACTGCTACCATAATACAGAAACCTTTCTCCACCAAGTGTAACCATGAACTCAGCTCAGTCACTGAAGCAGGCATTGCAGGACAAACCCTCTCCACTTGATGGACCCCGCTGTTCGCTTCATCTGAGCCACAGAAGGTAGTCTCCATGCAATGGCACCGCTAGCACCAGCCACACTCTGCATAATCACCTCGGCTGTTGACTCCACGTGAGACCGTGCCTGTTCCTTCGTTGTATCCAGCACACATCAATCATCAGCAGAGGGGCTCTACCCCCCCTGCATCCCTCCATATTTTTATATTCTAACACTGACGTGCTCATGGATAGTAGGGTATTTAGGTATTCCCAGACAAGCGCTCATTTTGTTACGTTTCTACACGGGTAACACAGCTTGATGCAGTCGCTATGATATAAACATCGCTCTTATTCCCTAGTCGCTAGAATGATAGTCACACATATTATGTCACCCATATTACTTCACCCATTTTACTTTGCTATCATCATGTGATGCCGCTGATGATTTGTGTGTATTCTTAGGCACAGAATCAGAATGTCAGGTAGTGTTGGAGGTGATTTCCCGGTATTCTGCAGTGGCTGGTGCAAGGATAAATTTGAGAAAAAGCAAAGGTCTTAGTATAGGTAATACATCACAAGCTGGATTACTGCCGTACCTCCAAGGGTGCTGGAGCCTTCCGGTGCGCTGTCCCTCTCGCCTGGAACTTACTGCCTATGGATCTGAGAAGTGCTCCAACACACCTAGCCTTCAAGCGGGGACTTCGCTGGTACTTCCACTCTATGGACCATTGCACTTGTTTTGATCCCACTTAAACTTTGTAAACCTGTCTAAATCAATCCTCCCTTGCCATATACTCACTAGCCTACCTCCCCTTGATTGCTCTGTCACTTGGTTTGTCTGATTGCACTTTAATGAACTGTCCACAAGACTGCCTGCACTTTCAATGTAATGCTTACAAACTTCTCATATGGACATTCTATTCCAATCATGATTGCTGCCTAATTGCCTTAATGTTGTAATATGTATATTATCCTGATCTTTTATACTGCATATCCAACTTTGTTTATTCTCTTCTGACTTTGTGTATAATTATGACATAATCCTTCTTTTGTTTTATCCTTTGTCAGTTCTACTGTGTAGTACCAAACCATAAGATGTATCTAATTGTTAATGGGTACTGGTCCCTCTTGCTTTCCCTCTCCGCCCCCCCCTCACTCCTCTCCCCCCCAGGCCTACCTGGTCTCAGTTCCATAACCCCGGGCCCCTTTATGAGCCTTTCCCGCCAACTCGTATCTAGCCGTACTTTTCCGTATGCGTCCCTATGCCCAGCCAAGTTCTAGTTCCATAGCCCCGGGTCATTTTAGCGCCTTTTCCCGCAAAAGCCATAACTAGCTGTACCTTGCCGCATGAGTCCCTGAGCCCAGCCAAGTTTTAGTTCCATAGCCCCGGGTCTTCTTAGTGCCTTTTCCTGCTAAAGCCATAATCACGCCGCTCCTTGCTGTACGTGCTTTCAGCCCAGCCGCCTCTCCTGATCCTGCTCCGTTGCTATTGGATCCCTTTGTGCCTTTCCCACTAAATGCTGCACCCTGAAATTGTGTCCCCCAGCTCCTCCTTGCCCCTACCCTCTGGTTTCATCCTCTTGCTTTTCTGAAAACTCTTCCCCCCTACCTGCCTCTATCTAACTGTACTTTGCCGTATGTGTCTCTGTGCCCAGCCGATTTCTAGCTCCATAGCCCCAGGTCCTTTTAGCGCCTTTTCCCGCATGAGCCGTAACTAGCCGTACTTTGGCGCATGAGTCCCTGAGCCCAGCGAGGTTTAGTTCCGCAGCCGGGTCTTCTTAGTGCCTTTCCTGCTAAAGTCGAATCACGTCAGCTTTCCTTGCTGTAATGTGCTTACCCAGCCGCCTCCTGATCCTGCTCCATTGCTATTGGATCCCTTTGTGCCTTCCCACTAAATGCTACACTTTGAATTTGTGTCCCTCAGCTCCTCCTTGCCCCTTACCCTCTGGTTTCATCCTCCGGTTTTCTGCAACACTCTTCCCCCCTACCTGCCGTTCACCCTTCCCCGCTCTGCCGTCCCTTGATTCAGCCAGCCCGGTTGTGTATCCCTTCCTAGCACCAAAAGACAGTTAGCTGCTATCTTCCATACTTTCAATCATTGCCCTCCACCTCCCATCAGTTTCACACCCTCCTTTGTCGTCCTAAAATCCTCCTTACCTTACCTTTCCTCTCTCTCTCCCCCTAAAAGTGATCTCCTGCCAGTACCTTCTGCCTATTGAAACCGTATGCCTGCCTCTGAAAATTGTATGTCTGTACTTGTACCTTTGTACCTTTGCCTGTATTATGTTAACTAAACTGACCTATTTTGTACTGTAATTGTGTCTCCTGGGTCGTGCCTGAAAATAGTCACCTGTTGGCTAGTGCACCTACCCGGTTAACAAAAACTAAATAAAAAATTACCACAAATTTGTGGTATACCGGTAGTACCGGATGCTGACATCCTGGATATAAAATATGGCTCACATGATATGGGCAGAGTTAATTGGGATCACAAATTTTCTCTCTGTGAACGTATTTCTTCATGGAAACACAAATTTCAAAATTAAAATGGGTTTACTTATTAAAGACATTTATTATTCCCAGTCTACTTTTGTTAAGTTCCATTTTTCCTCCTACTACGGATTTGGATTCTAAAATATATAATTAATTTTTCGGGTTATTTGGAGTAGCCGTTTAAATCCCATTAAAAGAATTACTACCTACCGGCCAATAACTCAGGGCGGCATAGGAATGGTACACCCTTTAATAGTTTTCCATTCTATTTTTTGGGCTGCTTATCTTAACTCCTGTACTGAAAACCACAGTTACTATGTGGAGTGTATGGGATAAGGATTGGTTTTCTCATTTCCTGCCTAAATGGTTGGATCATAAATGGACATTTAAGCTGCCTAACGATATCTTTCCGCCTTTTATAGTTTCCACCATGCAAAAAATTAGGTCTTGGAAAATAACCATTGAAGATTTATGGACTCTTCCCAGACAACTGTTATATGAACAAATTAGGTTAGCTTTTTTTGCTTAACAGTTGATTTTCATGAAAGGTACTTCCCAGACCTTTCTACAGACTATTACACAACTTACAGCTACCAGGACACCCAAACACCTTTGGGACACAGTTTGGTTGACATGCCATTGGAGGCTTGGGGCTAAAAATAATCATAAACACAAAGCTGTAGAAGACTGTTACTGCCCTCGGGAAGTCTGTAATATGCTCCCTGAGACACAGGAAAAATTATTTTTTGACTGTCCATATGTTCTTAGTTTTTGGAACCTTCTGGCAAATACAGTACAATACCTGAAATTTTGTAAAATGAATTATGACATGCTGATATTGGGAACAAATTCTGCACCCTGGTTAAAATATTCTCCCAGTACCCTGAGACTTCTTTGCAGTATTTTAAAGTATCATATTTGGCAATCTCGCTGTCACTTACCACTGCAGCAGCATCATTTACCACAGCAAGAATTGGTTATGTTTATTACTGGACAAGTACAACACATTTATTTTAGGGAAAGACAGACTGAGAGCTCTCAGCACCTATGCAACTTATGGAAGCGCTGTACCAGTTTGTTGCAATAATTGCTCCATTTATATTTCAAGTTTTTCTGAAAAAAAAGAGGGGGAAGTGAATGATTTGAGAACCAGCTGATTTTCCTTTTAGGCACAAATTACTTTTATTGTATACGTTGATTCATTAGTTTCTTTCTTATTGGATCTTTTTTGACTGTTATCAATTGTTTTCTAAAGTAAGTGGTGATTTCCTTTGCCCTTATGAATTGTTTGATTATTCACAATAAAACTTCACCTACTCTTTTTGAGAAGTGCCATGGGATCTTTAACGTCCACCTAAACAACCACCAGAACAGGCAGACGGGACCTCGGTTTAATGTCTCATCTGAAAGACAGCACCTCAGGAGTGCAGCATCCCCGTCATGATGCACTACAGTGTCAGTATTGGGATTTACCCCAGGTGACTGGTGTGGGGCTATAACCCACAAGCTTTCGATCTTTCAGCTTCAGAGGCAAGTGTGCAACCTGCTGCGCCACTGCCACCTGCCCTATGTAGCCTTATCCTGGGTGGTGTAACTTATAATATTGTGCATAATCAGTTGCCCCTGCCCCTAACATCACTTCTCCTGCCTAGTACATTAGGTCCTCTTACCCCCTAAGGTTCTCTGATCTTGCTCTCCTGTCAATAGCAAGGACAGAAAACTAATTAGATGAGATTGTCTTCTCCTACAGTACACTACTCCTAGACTTTGCAGCCTCATTCTGGTTATGATTTAGCAGTGTCACTCTAGCCAGGCCTTGTTATGAGGTGGATATCGATCCTATCTGCTTAAAATGTCCATGTGCACCTGTCCCTAGTTGGTATACAGTACAGTGATTGTTGGGTTTCCTTGTATTGTATTTGATTTAAGCTCATCGTTGTAGCCAGCCTGTTGTACTTGTTCATAGTTGTAAACTCATTATGTTCCATGTACCTTGATTTGTACCTTCACTTATTCTAATTAACTATTCCGACAATAAGCTGGTGTAACAGCCCTTTGACTCTCCTTGGCTGTTTCTGGGGCCCTCAAGGTCCACACTGCTTCCACCTCTGAAGTGGCCAGCCTGGGCTCACTAGTGGATGAAATACCTTAATGAAAAAAATGGCATGGTGTCTCCACCTGGGGTAGTGATAAGGGATACCTGTGGGATAAATTGCAGGTTACCACCCTCCCGGACAATACACAATTATCTCCCACAGGCACTTCCCCACCCACAGTAACTAGATACACTTTGCAATGACCAGTAATGCCATATCTGTAACAATAAGCTAACTGCAACTTTATTATGGGGGGGTAAAAGGGGAGAATAACACAACGGCAATTGCAGCATGCAATGTTACCCCACACTGTCCCACTTCCCACCTGCAGGTGCACCTGTCTTTTCCCCCAAGTAGCAGTTAGAACAAAGTCAATTTGTCACATTGGGTACCACACGGGGTGTGCTGAGATGCTGGAAGGGTAACAGTCTTTAACTTGAACAGGGTACTTGTGTTGGGGCCCAATAAACTTTATTGCCTGGGCATAGCTTTAAAATTAGGCACAGTGCTGCTCAGGAGTTAACCTTCTGTCCTGACTAGCTAGCTAGCTAGCTAAAATAAACCCCTATGAGCTACAGCCAGAGGTACTTACAGTTTGAAGATTCAATGGCGAGGTTTGTAGAAACTTGTTTCAACTGTACCATGCTGGTATCAGGAGTTGTTGGTGATGCAACTCAGCAGAAATTTGCTGGAAAGTAGCAGCTGGCCGAAGAAATGAAGAACTCTGGTCTTCACCTGTCAGATCTTTCCAAACTTGGCCTTTAAGGCACTGCTAGATAGTGGCTCCGAAGTCTCTGTAAGGCCTTTATATACAGTCTTCACCTGTACACCTGACAGACTTCCTGACCGCTTCTTCACCGGTCTTCATCTCTGTTGGTCTGGGGGACAGGGCAGGCTGGATGTCCACTAGTCTTGTAGCGTGCACACACTTTTCAGACACACTGGCAGCTGGGCTTTGTCTCAATCTCTAGCCTCGAACACACAATTACCCTGCTAACCACAATACAGCAGTCTCTGAAACTCTTTCCCCACCATGGAGGAAACACAAACTGCTCAAGCTTTCCTCTCTGCAGCAGAACTTTTTATTTAAAATCTGTACTCACAGATGCTGCCCTTGAGCTGTGAACTCCCAGTCCTCTCTTTCTGCTGCAAAACTTCCAAAGCCTTTTCTGTGTTTTCCTTTGGCTGCAGCAGGCTCTCTAGGTGCTCTGCCTGTCAGTGGGGCAGAACAGGCCATTGGGTCTGAGGTGCAGACCTTGGACTACATAGTCCACAGCAGTCTCTTCTGTATTAGTGTCTCTGGAGAAAAGCCCCATTTGGTGGGCTTGCAGCTCCTTTTATAACTTTTGCACAGTCCAATTCTGATTGGCTGCACAGTTCCTGTGCTCACAAGCAGCCCTCTGACATTACCCAGTGGTCTCCTTGCTGTCCAGGCTCTATGGGGGCCGCCATTTTGTTTACATTCTTTTCCCAAAAATGCAGTCCCTTTTATATTTATTATGTGTCCATGCAGGAGAAGAAGAGCATTTCCCCCATACCCGGAGGCATTCCAATGCTGATCCCCAGTTCCACTGCCTGCCCTGGAGCCAGGGATAATCTGTAGTAGTGGCCGCACAACAAAAAGCAATTTTGGAGCTGTGGCTTCTTTAAATCTCACTGCTCATTGGCCGTGCATGTGCCTACAGGGCATCCTGACCATCTTGTTTATTTACATTCAGTGGTCCACTCTTAGAGCTCCACCAACATTCCTCCCAAATGAGACTGGAGTTCCAGAAACACTTAGCAGACCTGGGACCCCTTCTTGCCATGGGTTGAGGAACAGGATTTAGGCAGCCGCAGCCTCAGGAACCATGCTGGGCACCACAGGGTACCATGGCCTGAATCCCACAAGAACAAGACAAGTCAAATTTTATTTATAGGGTGCCCATTCCCTGAGGCTCTGGGCAGCAAACAAAACATATGAAAGATAAAACAAATAATAAAACATAATAAAATTATCAGAATAACATTTTTCACATTTTCAAAATAACAGTTTGAAGATCAGCTTCAGATTACTAAGGTGGTATGGCTGGAAAGCCAAGCTGAAGAGGTGGGCCTTCAGCCTCAGCTTGAAAACGCCAATCAAGGTAGCCTCCCGGACTGCAGATGAAAGCGAGTCCCACAGGGATGGCCCAGAGACACTAAATGCATGGTCACCCAATTTCTTGAGCTGAACCCTGGGAACGTCCAGGAGGCCCCTTGAAAAGGAGAGGAGAGGAGGGAGCGAGCAAAGGTCACAGTTGTCAGGAGCTCTGACAAGTAGCCAGGACCAAGTCCATATAGGGCCTTATAGGTGAGCAAACCCACCTTGAAAAGAACCCTCCACCTGACAGACAGCCAGTGCAGAGCACGCAGGACTGGGGTTACATGATTAGGCCTAGAGAGGCCCGTCAGCAACCAGGCCACCGCGTTCTGCACCAGCTGCTGTCTGTGAAGGGTCTGTCCCATGACCCTGAAGTATTGAGAGTTGCAGCAGTTGAGCCTAGAGGTAACAAAGGCATGTACCGGAGTCTTCAGATTCTTGAGCAGAATGAGTGGCTTGTTCCTGGTGATGTTCTGCAAGTGGTAGAAACCAGTTTTGACTATAGATGACACCTGATCTTCAAAGGTCAGCCTGCTGTCCAAGATCACGGCCAGATTTTGCACCTTCCAGGAGGCCATCAGCAGAGCAGACCCCAGGAAAAGACCTGTGTTGGCTCCAGGTGCTAACCCCTCACGCCCACGACCAGGCACGCTCACTAGTACCTCCGTCTTATCCAGGTTTTGTCTCAGCCAGCTGGACGCCATCTATTCATTGATTTTAGCCAGACAGTTGTTAAGCACATCAACAGCACTGGATGTTCTGGGTTCAAATGAAAAATACAGCTGGATGTCATCTACATAGCAGTGAAACTCCACGCTGTATTGCTGAATGATCTCACCCAGGGGCAGCATGTACACCGCGAACAGCATCGGTGACAAGATCGAGCCCTGTGGTACTCCACATGACAGGGGCATTGGGGAGGAGGAGAATTTCCATATCACCACCCACTGCACCCTATCCAAGAGATAGGACTCAAACCATCTGATAACAACACCGGCTAGTCCACAAAACTCACAGAGCCAATCAAGAAGCACAACATGGTCCACTGTGTCAAATGCTAAAGAGAGATCAGACAGCACAAGAATTGACCTGTCTTGTCTATCTCTAGCCCTGAGTAGATAATTATGCACCCTAACTAGAGCTGTTTCTGTGCTATGTCTTGCCCGAAGTCCCCAACTGAAATGGCTTGTAGATGTCAAAGGACTCGAGGTGTTCCTCGAGCTGCTGTGCCATTAATTCGCTCAACAACCTTGCTCAAAAAAGGCAGGTTGGAGATCAGATGATAATTCACCAGGATGTCTGGGTGGAGGGAAGTTTTCTTAAGGAGGGGTCTCAGCAGTGCTTCTTTCAAAGCCAATGGGAACACCCCCTCCATCATCGAGCACCTGGGAATCCTGGCAAACACCTGGCCAACAGTCTTGACACATTCCATTAAGAAATGCGTCGGGGCTAGGTCCAGTTCACAATATGTGTGCCTCAGCTCTGAGATTACCCTACTCACTTCAGACATCTCCACTGACCTAAACTCCTCCCAGACAGATGGAGTGCCTCTGTTCCTCCCAGTCCAGCTACTGCGAAGTAATTGCCTCCCTGACGGAATGCCCAACCAGATAGACGACACTGTCAGAGAAAAATAGAGCAAACTCTTCACATAGAGTGGATGAAAAAGTCAGGATGAAGAAACCTATCCTAGTCCAAAAAAGCTGAGAAGGTCTGTTTTTCCCTGCACCAATTTCCCTGGACAGGAATTCTGCCTTCTTACGGGAAACTGCCCCCTGATACTCACTATAATGAGCACGCATGGCCAGCCTGTCCACCTCCAACTGGGTCTTCCGCCAGCAATGCTCCAACTTCTGACCCTTGATCTATATCACCATGAGATCCCCATCGAACCAAGGGGATCTCAAGTGGGAGGATCTGGGTCATATATGAACTGGAGCAATGATGTCCAGTGCTTCAGAAACCACTCTATTTTAGGATCCACTTACGGAGGATGCCACGGGGCTGCTACAGGGCCATAGCCCACAAGTAAGCCCCAAACGGGGGAAGGGCCTTACACATACTCCTCTTGCCAAACGCTTGGCATCCCTGACAAGTCACTAAAAGTTCAAGCCCAGTATTGTTTACAATAAAGCATATTAAAAGATATTTTCTATCTAGACACCTGATTCCTGTCTGTCCAAATATGCGGTCACAATAATAAACATTGTCTAACTAGACAATTGATGCTGACTATGCACATGTTGCATTAAACAAGAATTCTCCACATTTCCCCACATTGAAATGTACCATTGAACAGATCCTGGGAACACAGCCTGGGCAAACTGGGTATGGCATGTACTTTGGGCATTATATGCTTATGGGCAACATAAAGGGGGTTATTAGAGAGGCACCAAGGGTGTCATATGTGAGCTTTATGATGAGCTCTGACTTTCTTCCAGACCTTCTAGGCATTGCGGTAGTTTGGGCTGCATTTTATGCTAAATTGTCCATGGGAGCAGGTAGTGCTACCTCCTGGTCCTGCTCTGTGGTTTGCTCAGGTGCAATGTCAGGAGCAGGTAGTTACAGATGATGGTGGGACCCAAGACTACCTAATGACTCTGGCACACCACAAGGGGACTTTGTTACAGGATGGCCACCATATCAGACTCTTCCCTGACCTTAGTTATGCAATGCGTCAGAAGAGGAAGCAGTTCGATGGAGTGAGGGACATGCTGAGGGAGGCCACGATACCATACGGCATGATCTTTCAGTCGTGTTTGAGTATCGTCTATCATGGGAAGATTTACCTATTCACCGACTGCAATGAAGCTTTGAAGTGGAATCAGAAGTACGAGGCCTCGCAACTCTGTACTGTGGCCTCAGAACTTTCATCATCAGATGAAGAAGACACTTGAACTCTTGAAATTGCTTTCTCACTTAGCGTGGGGTGGGTAATGTCCATGCACCCAGGAAAGACAGATTTTTATTCATTCTTGTGGCTTACAGCATAATTCTGCTGGTTTCTTGGACTGGGGACTACACCTCACTGTCTTTGGTACTATAGGGAGCAGTTTCAGTATGTTCTTTGTAATAATGCCAGTTCAATCGTTCTCTAAATTGTTTGGGAACCCTAGAGGTCTCCCCCAAAGTTTACTAGCTATCCTGTCTGTCCAGGGTTCGCTTGCCTGCTATTAAAGCTTTATACATACTATAGCACATCATTAGTAGATTGCTTTAGGATACATATTCTTAACACATATGTTCGCTTTCTTGGATTCACATTCAAGGCAATTACATGCTTAATATTACACAGAAGCTGAGGATAATCAGAGGGTCCAATGGAGGTCATGAGGGCCAATGGAGCAGTCACCCTCCCCCACGCTCCCCCCGAAACCACCACGATAAAGCTGAGGATCCTAAGAGGGTCCAACGGAGGTTGTGAGGGCCAACGGAGCAGTCACCCTTCCCCATGCCCTCCCCCTAAACCACCACGATAAAGGTAAGGGAATGCCAGACCTGGGAACTCTGACACTTTTTTTTTTTTTATAACTTCATCTTTTATTGAGTGGCCATATATACCTTTTACACACTTTTACATAGTTCTATGTAAGATAACATTTTTAACTGATGTAGTGTTTACACCTCACAACCCTTCTGTCATTCCGTATAATAGATACAATACATACTATTCAATAAATTCTTGTTTAGTTTAAATAGAGAGTGTAGGAGTTGGAGACCTGTTTCGTTTAGCCTCTTTCCCTTCTCTCTTACAGTTGGGTAGGTTATTCCATGTCCACTGTGCAGACAAAGTGGTTAATGTCACTTATCTTTGGTCTATGCTGGCTTGTCTAGATACTTTAGTTCAGACCAAAACCAGTAAATGGACACTATATTTAAATAATTGAACTAACCATCAAAACTAAACTCAGGCATCCTAATACGTCTTACAATCCATAACATTGTTATAAAATGTGGCTCCTAATACAGTTTCGTTGTTAAAAAATTGATAAGGATAACATAACAGGTCTTATTCCCTAAATAAAGCTCCATGGTTTTAAGTGGAATGTCCGGGGCTTTCCTCCACTGACTCTAAGGCCTACCAGGGGGACCAGATAGTTTCAAATACCTCCCTCCCTTGTCTTAGATTATAAGTGATCTGTTCCATTGTCTCCAGTTGCCTCATTCTGACTTTCCAGTCTTCTACTGTTGGGGGATGAGGTGAAAGCCACCTCGAAGTGATCGCTTTCAGTGCAGCCACTCTCATCATTTGTGGTAACTGCCTCACCTGTCTAGGTCCTGTAACCAGGCAGGGAAGTCCCAGCACCATTTCTTCCCCTTTAAAGGGGATTTGGAGACCTGATACTTTTTGCATGTATTCATGTATTTCCTTCCAAAAGTTTCTGATTTTGGAGCATTCCCACATTACATGTGTTGGAGTGCCCCTCACCCCACCACATCTCCAACATTGTTCTGGTCCCCCTGCTATAAAGTGTTTTGTTTTAGAGGGCATTAGAAAGTATCTCCAAAGGACTTTCCAGTGGAATTCCCGCCAAGAAGGAGAGCTCGTCACCTGCCAACCTCTGGTTAATCTATTCTCCCAGGCTTGTTGCAGGATCGAAATCCCTAACTCTGCTTCTCATCTATGTTTAAGTTTGACTAGGTCTGGGTTGATTAGGTTAATTAGAATCCCATATAGTTGAGTCAAGGGGTGCGGGATATTTCTTATCCTACTGTTGCAGTAGAAGAATTCTTCTAAGGAAGTCTTCTCTCTAATGATTTTTCGTAACCTGTTTTCAGAGTAAATGTAATGTCGGACTTGTAAATATCTAAAGTGATCCTCCTGGCGGAGGTGAAATTTATCCTTTAGGTAGGTGAAGGGGTGGCAATTATCTCTCCCAATACATTGGGCAAAAGTAGAAAGTCGCTGTGCAGCCCAATATTGGAAACCCGAGTCCTCCCTCGGTGGGGTAAATGAGGCTTCAAATCTTATTGGGAAAGGGTCCGGTCCTCTGGAGTACCGTAAGCCTCCTCAATTTTTTAGAATCCAGAGCAGTGCAGAATCAGGGTTGTTAATCTCTCTGGTCAGGCTACAGGTATATTGCCTGGCGGGAATAGCATAGGGCCCATCTGTGTACTATGCTTCCTCTAAATGATACCACCCCGAATCCATCTGACGTTTTATCCAGGAACACAGCTGGGTTCCTTGGGCTGCTAAAAAATAATAATAAAAGTTTGGGAGAGCCAAGCCTCCCCTATTTCTAGGGGCTTGCAACAATCTTCTAGCTACTCTGGGCTTTTTCTTGTTCCAGATAAAGGCCTGGATCTCTTTTTGTAATTTAGCCCAAAATAGTCTAGGGGGCTGGACTGGGAGGGTCTGGAATAAGAAGAGGAGTCTGGGCAGAACGTTCATTTTAAGAGTCTGTACTCTGTCATATAGAGACAGGGGGAGTAGACGCCATCTGGCTATATCTGCCTGTATATGTTGAAATAATGTGGCGTGATTATTTTTATATAAAAGAGAGAGGTCCACTGAGACCTGTATTCCTAAATATTTGACTGTGTTATTTTGGCCCATGCAAAGGGAAAGATGTTTTAAAGTCCCTTGAGGGGTTCCACTGAGGATCAATGTTTCAGATTTTGGAGGTTGATTTTATAACCAGCCACTGCACCGTATTCATCCAGTGAGTGGGTTAAAGCTGGAACCGAGGTCTCTGGATGTGATATAAAGAACAAAGAATCGTCTGCATATAACGCGATCTTTTGGACATGACCTTCCACTTCCACCCCCTGGATCTTTGGGTTAGATTTGATCTCAATAGCAAGGGGCTCCAGCGATAGGGCAAATAGTAGTGGGGAGAGGGGGCAGCCCTGCCTCGTGCCCCTCTCCAAGGAGAATCTCTCAGAAAGGTGCCTGTTCACTTTGGCCTCTGGGTTTTTATATAAATTGTTGACTGTATTGACAAACCTCTCTCCCAGTCCAAATTTTTTCAAGGTTTCACCCAAAAATACCCAATCTACCCTGTCAAACGCCTTCTCAGCATCCATACTGATCGCCAACTATAGGTGTTTAGTACTTTTATGTGCTGAGATTACGTTTAACAGGCGTCGGATGTTATCTTGGAGAAATCTCCCCGAGATAAAGCCAGTCTGGTCCCTGTGTACTAGGCAGCTTATTATTTTCTGGAGTCGGTCGGCCAATATCCCAGTAAAGATTTTTAGGTCCACCGGTAAGAGTGAGATTGGCCGATAGGATCTGCAGTCCTCTGGATCCTTATTTGGCTTTAAAATCACAGAGATCTGGGCGAGGCTCCAGGACTTAGGGGCTGCCTCCTCTCCCCCCTCCACAACTCATTATATGTATCATGCAGTATTGGCAGAATTGGATCCAAAAAAGTTTTGTAAAATTCCAGAACATAACCATCCATCCCTGGGGCCTTTCCGTTTTTTAGGTTCTTAATTTTTTGAGTTATTTCTGTTATTGAAATAGAGGTCTCAAGCTTCTTCCTCTGGGTCTCAGAAAGGGTAGGGAGTCGAAGCCCACTAAGGTATGATTGAGTTCTCTTTTCATGCTCTATGTCTCTGTCCCTGCCATATAGGGCGGAATAATATTTTTGAAGTTGTGTGGTAATTAGGGAAGGGGACCAGGTTATGTCATTAAAGTCCTGTCTTTTAAGTTTAGGTACCGCCCTAGAGGCCCTTTCCTTTCTTAGCTGCCAGGCTAATACTTTACCAGCTTTGTTACCGTGTTCATAAAACCTCTGTCTGGCATAAGTTAAAAGTCTCTCCGTCTGAAGGTCTAGGATCTTGTTCAGTTTGGTTCGGGAACTAATCAGTTCGGGTATCACATTTCTGGTCTAATGTCTCTTTATGGGTCTTTTCCAGCTGGGCTATTTTCGCCTCGAGTTCTAACCTTTCTTTAATCTGAGCCTTTTATGTTTCGCTGCAAAGGCAATCACTATACCTCTTAAATAACATTTTAACACATCCCACCTAACTCCTGCCTCTGTGTCTTCCCTTCGGTTTATCTCTAGATATTCCTTTATCGATCGCTGTATTAATTGTTTGAATTCTGGTAAATTCAGTAAGCTAACATTTAGGCGCCAAACTGACTCCGGGGGTTTTGGAGCTAGGGTTAGCTCCAACGTGACTGGGGCATGGTCTGAGATTGAAATATACCCTATGTCCGTTCTAAGCACAGAGGGAAGGGCATTTGTTGAGACTAACCAGCGATCAATGCAGGAATACATCTTATATTTAGGAAAGTAGTATGTGTAATCTTTATCTGAAGGGTGGACAAACCTCCACACATCTACCAAAGAAAGCTCTGCACATAGCCTCGTGAGCACTTTACTGGACCTAGCAAGACCTGTGGTGTGGGACCCAATCCTATCTAGGCCTAAGTCTGTCACTGTATTGAAGTCTTCCCGATAAATATTAGCTTATCCGGATCCAGAGATAACTCCGTTAACATCCTGGTCAGGAAAGACACCCCTCTTGTTCATCGTTTGGGGCATAAATGTTCAGGAAAGTGCACTTTTGGCCCTTAAACTCTCCTTCTATCTTCACAAATCTACCTTCGGGGTCAGTATGGACCTGTGAGATAGTGCATGGGATATCTCTCCTGACCAGGATCGACGTACCTCTCTTATTTGTTTGATTCACACATTCAGAGGCGTACACCTCGCCTACCCATCCTCTCTTTAATTTGTTATGTTCCACCTGATTCAGGTGTGTCTCCTGTAGGAATGTGACGCTGACCCCTTGTCTTTGCAATTCCCTCAGGATTCTAGCTCTCTTAACTGGACTACTTAAGCCCCGGACATTCCATGAAATCAACTTAAGATCTGCCATCTAAACTGATATAACCTGTAAAAAGGAGCATTTTCTTTACCACTGATAATGAGGAGCCTGTATATGTCATAGAAAAGGTTAATAACATAGGTTTTTAACATGTAAACCAAACTTAACTTATTTACAGAGCCTCCTAAATAAATAGGAGGCATCTAAACGGCTTCAAGGTGTCTGTATTCCCAACTCCACACTTCAGGAGTGATCTATGATGTGTGGCAGGGGACCAAACTCTCGGTCCCCCCGTCAGGGAGACCCCACACTAAAAAAAAAAAATTTAGTAGGTTCCCCGACTGGGATGACTCCTGTCGCCTGAGAGACTGTAGGGCTATCTATTAATACTTCCCGACATTTGTTAATCTAGTTGCTAAAGAGCCAATGCTGGGAGGGGCGGGTGTGCAGGGGAGGAAACTGATTATGTTGAAAATCCTGACCCCTTTCACTCAACCCTCGTGGTACTGATAGACTAATGAGGATTTATCTATATCTGGTCTATAACTTAATTGGCACAAGGGCAGCAGGTCGAGAGAGGGTGATTCCAGGTACCCCAAAAATTGTTCTGTGTGGTCCCTGACCATCTCCCTACTCTCCTACTCCCTTCCTGAACACCTCCCCCTTTATAAAGCTCAATTCAAGATTAGGTATACATCCCCCTCCCTGGCTTACAGAGGCTATTACCTCTCCTTTGTGATCCACCCAAATAACACTCTGTTTCTCCTTAGAGCCTTGTATAGTATGCAATAGGTTGTGAATAAAATGCTTATCCCCCAAAATTCTTCCCAAAGTACTCGTGATCTTTCATGTTGGAATGGAGTGGAGTGGGTCTCTGAGCATTTATAATAAATATCCAATTAAGGTTGTTCGGAAATCAAGTACTATGGATGAGTACTGCAGACCCACTTAGTTCCTCTCCCATCG
Source organism: Neoceratodus forsteri (assembly GCA_016271365.2). Classification (NCBI taxonomy): domain Eukaryota; kingdom Metazoa; phylum Chordata; order Ceratodontiformes; family Ceratodontidae; genus Neoceratodus; species Neoceratodus forsteri. The sequence goes on from CM028132.1 coordinate 1,457,641,204, forward strand.
GAACTTGCAAACCCACAGGTCATCCAAAACTGGGTAAAATGAGTCATCAGTAAGCCAATCATGACTAGGGTCGAAGGGAGTTTCTGGACTCGCAGTCCAAAAAAGACTTAAATCTTCGCGATTTCTTCGGACTTTAGGTCCACATATTGAAGACCATAGAGAAATTGCTTAGGTAGTTTCCCCTTTCAGTACTGCTCATCCCATCGGCTGCGAGGAGATATCTTCCATTGGAACCTCTGAACCAGAAAGCAGGATGTTAGAGCTGCGTTGGGGATCCGCTCTGTTACACACACTGTCCCACATCCAAATGGTGTCGTCTGAATGCTGAGGTCTTGTCCCTTTTGTTCCCCTCTTCTGCCAAGATTTCTTCACAACGGTCGTGCGATGGTCCGATGCGCCCTCTAGTGGAATCGTTATCCCTTGCTGCTTAGCCCAACTGCAGGCTTCTGTTAGCTCTGGAAATCTTCGCCAGCCGTCCGTTGTGAGTACTTTTATCTTTGCTGGGTAGTCAAGTTGAGCTGAGAAACCTGCTTGTCTAATTATTTTCACTACCTGGAATGCTTTTTGCCGGCGGGCCAGGGTCTGGGGGGCGTAATCATGATCTAGGTAGAGCCGAGTGTCCCCGAAAATAATTTGCTTCTTTGCCCAGGCTTCCCTGATCACTTCTTCTTTTGTTCTAAAGTCCATAAAGGCTAAAACTATCGAACGAGGGCGGGCTTTAGGATCTTTCGGTTTGGGGACTAGCGACCTATGAGCACGAATTATTCCCAGATCCTTATCTTTGTCTAGGTCTAACAGTTCTTTGAGTAAACTTTCAATAAATTTAGGCATTGGGTCTGATTCTGTCTCCTCTGGTAGACCGTGTGTTCTTATATTATTACGTCTATTTCTGTTCTCAAGGTCTTCTAGCTGTTGTTGGAGAAGTAACTCTCTGTGGTGTAGATCTTTCAGGGCAGCGTTATGCACATCAGAGACCTCCGTATATTCTGTCATTGTGTCTTCCAGTTGTTCCGTTCGGCGGGTTAGTTCTGCAATGCTTTCCCTATCTTCTGATGCCTTCTGCTCGATTCTGGTTAGGGTATCACATATTTGTTGTAGTGTGCTGCAAAGCGTCTTTGATGTGATAGTGAACTCTTCTTCCGTAGTCTTGGAGGGAATAGTTTGTTGATCAATTAAGCTTGAAATCTTGACTCGCAATGCAGCCTGCGTCTGGGTATGTTTGGTTGGAAATTTAAGTTTTGGGTAAGCGTCTGAAGAGGAATCCTTATGTTTTAGCTTTGGTGACATACTTAGCTATCCGCTCAATGTTCCGGTATCAGATAAAGTTGAGTTAGCGAGTTAGATTCGTTTGGATCTTTTAAGTCCATCGGGGAGCTCTCTGACTAAGCGTCCATCTCTCAGGCAACCGGAACCGGAAGCGGAACTCTGACACTTGTGCTGATATACTGAGCTGGTGCCTTTTTGAATTTCAAACCAGAGACTGTGTTGGGCACCACTCCAAGTTTATTTCTGTGTTTTTTGTTTTTTTTTAGTCAGTGTAGAGGTGGAGATAGTTTATTTATTTGCTTTTGTAACCTCCCCCAGCTACACTTTTAACTGAAACCAGAGTGAGCTTTAATTGTTGTACTGGAAGGCAGGAATGTTCTAGTTACCCGAGAGATCTTTAATTGCACCAGCTAGCATTAATTACTTAAATTAACTCAGCTTTATTCTTCCTCTCTCATACTGCATTTGTTACAGAAACAGGAGATTGACTTTAAATTGTAGTGGAAGGCAGGATTGTTGCTGAATCAGTGGGAGCTAAAAGTGCATCAGCTAGAATTTAACTCATTATTTAAACTCCTTTGGTTTGAGCAAACAAGCTCTAAGCTGTTGCGATAGCCCCTAAAACTGCGTTGTAGTGGTAGGCTGGAATATTACATTAGACAGTACTATATTATAATTTTAGCCCCTTTGGTTGTGCCCAAAGCCCTATGCAGTCCAGCTGAGTACTCAAAGGAGGCATTCACAATAATCAGCCATTTACCCCCATACAGACTCAGTGCAGCTCTTTTGCAACCCGCCCCCTTTTTTTTTCCAATAAATCTCCTTACCTGCTGTCCCTTTCTCCACAGAAAATGAGGAACCTGAGAGGGTCCAATGGAGGTCGTGAGGTCCAATGGAGCAGTCGCCCTTCCCCACCCCAACCCCCGAAACCACCACGATAAAGGTACAGGAACACCAGACATGGGAACTCCGACGCTTGTGCTGATATACTGAGTTGATCCCCGACGACGCTCCGCATTGGCTCCCCACTGCCCCCACCACCACCCTTGCTCGACATTTCCCTATATAACTGCAGGAGGGAGGCAGGAGAGTGGCTATAAACCAATCAGCCTACTTCTCCACCTGCAGATTATATGCGTTTGCCACTAGGGGGATTATAGTCTGCTGCTCTTTTTCTCTCATTGGCCCTTCTTCGGTCCTCCCCCCATCTCATATTCCATCATGTCTCGGATAGTCATCCCTATACTCACTCTGCTCTTCCCTGTACTGACTCCTACTCCTGCTATCTTTCCAGTGAATCTCCCCAACTGTGTTAAAGACATCCATCTACCTGATTGTCAGCCTCCACCCACCAATCAACCCAATACACCTAATATGACCATCTGTCTACCACTTGTGCTGTGCTGCACTGGAAACCTCTTCACTACCTGCAGTGGGTGCCTGACTCCCCTCACCACCCTACCACCCTACTCCCCCTTCCCCGATCCTGCCAAGCCCACCCACTATGCGATTCCTTATCCTGGGTTCCACACATATACTTACCCTCCCCATCCCCACCCTATCTAGCAACAGAGGGTCACAAGCATACAAATCGTACTGCCCTAAAAAGATGACCTGGAATCCCATCATCAGGTCCCTTCCCCTTCTACTTATGACTGGCAATAAACACTCAAACCAAGGACCCGTTGCAACACAACCTCCTGCACATGGGTTACGTATTGCCAACATCAACATTTGCAGCCTCTTAAAAAAAAATGGGACTCCTACCAGGGATGGGTCCAACAGCATCAGCCTGATATCACATCTACCCCATCCTGTATCCCACTCCCCCTATTCCCACCCCAACTCACCTCTCACACTGGACCACCATATCGACCTACCGCACCCTCCACCAACACCCACTCCACCCCCCCACCTCCAGAGCAGGATGGTCTCACCCCATCCTAGCCATACCTACCCTTGGCTCCCTACCCATCCCCTGCACCTCCACCTTCAGATCCTTGCATCAGCTCAAGCATATCAACCCCAACCGCTGTAACCCACTCCTCCAACTTATCACCTTACTTCTTCTGTTCTCCAGGAAAGTCCACCCCAACTCTGGTCCTGGATCTTCTACCCCCCCACCCTGCTGGTTGCAGCCTCCACATTGCCTCAATGAACATCTGCAGTCTCCCAAAGAAAACTGCTGCACTCAAGTGCTGGGTCACCCAACACAGGCCCGACATCCTTGCCATAGTGGAGACCTGGCTGTCTGCATCAACCCCTGACTCTGCTGTCTCCCTCCCTGGTTTCACCCTGATCTGAGAGGATTGAGTTGGCAAGCGTGGTGGCGGATGTGCGGTCTACTTGCATGACTCCCTCCTTAGCCATGCCTTCCCTGCCCCCAAGCTCGGTCATGGTGCCCAAGCCATCACCTTAAAAATCTCCCCTGACCTGGGCAGGGCCCCTCTCTATCTTACAGCTACATACATACCCCCATGGGCCCAAGGACCAGCAATCCACTCCCTAACTATCTCTCCACCCTGCCCCGCAAAGCTGAACAGCTTGTCCTAGGTGACCTCAATATAAACTGACTTGGCTCCACTGCTGCACACATAAAGGACTCCTTCACTGTCCTTGATTTAGCTCAATTAGTCACTCTTCCTACCAGATTTAACCAGTTAAGTGGCACCAGCTCCCTCCTTGACATAATACTTTCCAATCGCCCCCACAAAATCAAGTCTGTTAGCATCCTAGCTAACTCCCTCAGCGACCATTCCCCTATCCTCTGTTTCTGGTCCTCCACGCAAAAACCCACGTGTGAAGTCACCTCCCGCCTCCACTTTCACTCAGGGGGCCTTAGTAAACTGAAGCAGTATCTAGCCCAGCTGGACTGGTCCCTGATCTTACTCACAGCTGATATAGACACTGCAATAGCCTACCTCACCAGAGTCTTCTGCAAGGTCTGTGACATCTTTGCCCCTTTTACCAGTACTCACTCCAAAAGACACAATGCCACCTGGATTTCCCCTTCCCTTATTCAACAACTGAGGCAGTGAGACAACCTATGGCATGTTGCGGTCGAGTCAGGTAGGACAGTGGACAGACAGGCCTATAATGCCACTCGTAACCAATGCACCTGGGCCATAAGGCAAGCCAAGGCCAAATACTACTAAACCACCCTGGCCTCTCCTGGGGCTCTGCATGAGCATTCTGGGATAATATTAAGGAGCTTAATGGAAAAACTCACTCTACCCTCCTTTGCAGATACTTGTCAATGGCGCTATTACTACTGACCCCCCACATATTGCTGACTGCTTCAGCACGGCTTTCTCTGACCTAAGCGCAGTCCTTCCTGTCCACTTTTTCAACCCTATCCCTACCTCAAACCCCCCCAACCCGAATCGCCCCCATTTCTCCTCCACACCATATCTCCCCACGAAGCCAAACCACTCCTACTAAAAGCCCTCTGCAGCCACAACCCCAGTTGTGACCCCCCTTGACTCCAGGATTCTCTGTCTAACTCTAGATGTCATGCTAGCCCCTCTCACTGACCTGTTAAACCAGTCTCTGTGCCTCAGTCAATTCCCGAGTGCCTGGAAATCAGCTGAAATTACCCCAATTCATAAGAATGGAGATTGCACATTACCAAATAACTACAGACCAATCTCCATCCTCCCCCCCCACTCTCTAAAGCCCTGGAAAAAATAGTATCCACCCAACTCATGGAATATCTAACCAGATACAGCATACTATGTCCAGAACAGCATGACTTCCACCCTAGACACAGCACCACCACAGCCCTCCTAGAGTTCTCATAGCAAATACACTCTGCACTTGACTCTGGGTATGTCGCCGGGGCAGTGTTCATTGACCTAAGGCCTTTGACACCGTGTGTCACCCAGTATTGCTTGACTCCCTCCCTCAACTAGGTTTCTCATCTGGCCTCCTTGCCTGGTTCTCCAGTTACCTCCATGCCAGATCCCAACGGGTCAAGATAAACGGTACCCTATCAGCCGCCCTACCTGTTCGCTTGGGTGTTCCTCAGTGTTCCATCCTGGGCCCCACATTGTTCAGTCTCTTTCTCAACACCCTTCCTAGCTCCTGCTTGGGCAGAATGCTCCTATATGCCGACGACGCAGTCCTCGTCGCCTCCCACCCCGACCCCATCACCATCCAGAACTCTCTGCAACTCACCTTCAGCCAAGCTGAAAATATTGCTCACCATCGCCTGGTTCTGAACCACAAAAGACAAAATCTATGCTTTTTGCCCCCTCATGAGTAACTCCAGAAATGCCCCGTCCTCATCCTCCCCAGCACCCTACACCCCCTTGAACAGGTGTCTGCATACAAATATCTGGGCATCACCTTCGACTTGGCTCTCTCTTTCCACTCTCATCTAGCTCCCTGTCCTCTGCCATAAACACCCAGATTAGACTCCTCTACTGCCACAAAGACTACCTCCCTCAGAATGTCCTACGGCTGGCTATCACCTCCTCCATCCTGTCATTGGTCGATTATGGGCTCCCTATCTATGCGGCTGCTGACCCCACTGCCCTCACCCAAGTCCAGACCTTGATGAACAAGGCTTCCAGGCTCCTGACCAGTGCCACCAGCAGAACGCACACATACCAGTTCTACTCCTCCTCGAATCTACTCACCTTTGATGAGCGCCTGCGCTACCACACCTGTATACTGGCCCAAAAATCACTACTTGGGCTCTTCCCCCCGGGGGTTGCTGCATCCCTAAAACTGGCCTTCCACTCGGTCACCACCCAAAATGCAACCAAAGCCACCTTCCAGGTCCCGAGAGTCAGGACTTCGCTCGCCCAAAGATCATTCCACTACAGAGCCCCCTCCTGGTACAACTCCCTCCCCACTCATATCACAAACATCCCCAAAATCAGCCCCTTCAAAATCGCCATCCAAAATCACCTCACTGACACTCAGAGCTGTAAATGCCCATGACTGGGCCATACCTAGAGCTCCACCTTGCCCAATTTACAGACAAAGTCCTCCCAGACTGCCTTCTTCCCAGCAACCACCCCTCCCCCCAGGTATCGCCACCTAAAACCTCTAGCAATACCTTTTTATTTATATGTATACTAGATTAACTGTAACTAATTGAAGCCTTTGTACACCACTGTATTACTGTAATTCCTTTGTGTGTTCTTTTATTGTATCTCACCTGTAATGTTCTCCATTGTTGTACTCCACTAATTGTTGTCTACCCTCCCTGCAATGAGATGCCTTTGCAAATGAGTCTTTGACTCCAAGGTTGTAAATCTGAATTGTGGAATAAATAAAAAATAAATAAATAAAATAATATTAGCAGCACTATAGAATTTGCTCTTTAACTTAAATAATTTAAGCTATAAGGCTATATCAGAAATGTGGCTTATAGCCAAGACCCCAGACTCATTTGTCTCTATTCCTGGCTGCTCTCTCATTAGGCATGATAATAACGGCAAGAGAGGCGGTGGCTGTGCCTTCTATGTAAATGACTCACTACATTACCAAGCCCTGTCTGCACCCTCCCTAGACCATGGTGCCCAAGCCCTCTCAATAAAACTCTTCCCTGACCCAAACCGTGCTCCTCTTACTCTCACCATCGCCTACACCCCACTCCGAAGCCAATCCCCTGCCTGTAAAGTGCTCTCTGACTATCTAGCCAGCCACCCCCACAAAATGGAACAAATCCTAGTTAGGGATCTCAACATAAACTGGCTGGCGAGCTCATCAACACGCGCCAAAGATACCTTTGCTGTGTTAGATATGACCCAACTGGTATCCCAGCCTACCAGGGCCAACCCCACTAATGGAACCCACACCCTACTAGATATCCTGCTCACTAATTGTCCCCACCATATTACCAACCTGGGTGTCCTACTCAATGCTTTAAGCGACTACTCCCCAATCATCTTCAGCTGGTTCTGTCAGCTACCTAAACCACCACCAAATATCACCTTTCATTGTCGACTATGCCCAGGAGGCATAGCCATACTCAAACAATATCTAATTAACTGGGATTGGTCCCCTATTTCCCAAGCCCAGCACATAGATGATGCATTGCACTACTTCACCACCACCTTTAATACCACCTGTGATGCTTTTGCACCGATCATCAAAGTGACAACTAAGAAACGTAGTGTCCTCTGGATCACCCCATAACTCCTACAACAGTTCAAAATGCGTGACAACCTCTGGCATTGTGCCACTGCCTCTGGTTTGCTAAGTGATAGGAAGGCCTATAATGCTGTCTGCAATAAGTGTACCTGGGCAATCCACAAAGCCAAGGCTGAGCACTACAGAACCGCCCTAGCCACCTCCTGGGGTAGCACAAGAAAGTTCTGGGATGACATCAAGGAGCTTAATGGTAAATCCCACTCCACCCCACAACTTAGTGTTAATGGTACTACCACCACAAACACAACTTAGCTAACTGCCTCAACTCCACCTTCTCAGACATCAGCTCAGTCCTCCTTAGCAACTTTTTTGATCCAATTCAGCCTACTCCACCGCCTGAGCTCCTCCCCCCCCTTCAAACTCAGTCATTACCCCTACAGAAGTGAAAGCCTACCTGTCCAAATCTCTGCAGAGCTCCAATTACTGCAAAGACACTTTTGATATGCGTATCCTATACCTCGTGCTAGACTCAGTTATCTCCCCACTCACGGATCTTCTAAATCTGTCCCTGCACCTGGGCCAGTTCCCAACCTCATGGAAAATGGCAGTGATAACACCAATATTAAAATGTGGTGACAGCTCCCTCCCAAACAACTACCGGCCCATCTTGATTCTCCCCCTGCTCTCTAAAGCCCTTGAAAAGATCATGGCCAGTCAGGTCACTGACTACCTCCTCGCACACAACCTGTTATGTAGGGAGCAGCATAGTTTTAGAGCTGGTCATAGCACTATGACTGCCCTCACAGAATTTGCTAACTCCCTGCACTGCACACTTGACAAGGGGCACCTCACAGGAGCTGTGTTTATAGACCTCTCAAAGGCCTTCGACACAGTTACTCATCCCCTCCTTCTTAACACATTACAACAAATTGGGGTCTCTCATTGTCCACTCTCATGGTTCTCCAGCTATCTTTCGTCTAGAACCCAATGTGTTAAAATTAATAATATAATATCTAATATGCTGTCTGTGTGCTCAGGAGTTCCCCAGGGATCTATCCTGGGTCCTCTGCTACTCAGCATCTACCTCAATGCCCTGTCTAAATCCTGCCCTGACAACCTTCTCCTCTACGTGGATGACGCTATTCTTTATGCCGCACATCCTGATCCTCTCTCTCTCCAGTGTACCTTATAAAACTCCTTCTCTGAGATTGAACACTGGTTTGCTGAACACAAATTGGTAGTCAGCATTAAAAAACTACAATGATGCTCTATGCCCACTGCCAAAACAGATCAAAGGATTTCCCCCTGGAAATACTCTCCGCCTCTCTCATCCCACTGGAACAAGTCTGAAAGTATAAGTATCTAGGTATTACATTTGACTCTTCTCTCTCATTCCACGAACATATAAAAATCCTCACTTCTGCCACCAACACCCGCATTGGTCTCCTTTACAGACGTAAAGACTGCCTGCCACCTGAAGCACTTCGCCTAGCCATTACCTCCTCAGTCTTATCACTGGTGGACTATGGCCTCACAGTCTATGCTGCCACCTACCCTACGGTGCTTCCTCAAATACAAGAAGTCATCAATAAGGCCTGCCGGCTCCTCTCTGGTGCCAACAGGAATACACATACCTGCACCCTATATGCACTCACCAATATCCTCTCCCTTGAGGAAAGACTATTATACCAGACCTGTCTCTTCACCAAAAGAAATCCACCTGGGTTTAACCCCAATAGGTGTCTTGGCTTCTCTTCAGGCAGCCACCATCTCAGCGTCCACACGGGCTGCCCCAAAAACTATCTGGAGGGTGCCTAGGGTCAGGACCATCCTGGCCCAGTGATCCTTCCCCTTAGAGCTCCATCCTGGTACAATGCCCTCCCACCAGCTGTCACATCAATCAGCAATCTAGGTCCATTTAAAGCTGCCTTAAGGGCCATATCTTCTCCATACGTCAATGCCAGTGTAACCGCTAACCTGTGGGTCCTGCACCATGCTGCTAGGCCATGCACCTGCCCTTGGTCAGGCAGTGGAGAACCCTCACAATTTCTAGCCTATAGGCTTCTCACCTCCCTTGGTTACCATATTGTTGCACTGGACTATGACTGCATTGTATTATGTATACTGTAAGACAAGGCCTCCCTGAGGCGGCTTACTACCAACTCATATCATGCATTGCTTTAGCTACCAATTGTATAGGTCTTAACCGCTCATTAGGTAAATATCGATAGCTGTGCCCTGTTTAACTACCAAATGTGTAGGCATTAACCCGTGCTCAGTGTACTTATACACTGTATGATTGCTCACCCACATTTATTCTATGTATGTACTGTATGAATGTCTATGTTTTATTCTGACATGGAGCCTTTGGAAATGAGTTTATGACTCAAAGGGTTGTAATTGAAATTTCCTAAATAAATAAATAAATATCATTTGAGTGGAATGCACTCAATGCATATGCAGACGTAGTGCACGGTGATAGCTACCATCTACGATGGTACATGCTATTTGTGTGTCTGTATTCAGACTATCTCGTTTTTCAAAACCATGCAGCTCATAGAACAGCTTCAATTTGTTATTCATAGTTTTTTTCAAGCACAGTAAGATATTACCCCCCAAAGGATGTATTACAAGGTAACAGAGGGATAAGATTTTTTTTCCCCAATTGTTTAACCAGGAGTAGCACACTGAGTTGAAAGCTTGTTTACAGGTGCGACCTGGGAGCACAGGGAAGTTAAGTGACTTGCTCAGGGTCACACAGTATGCAAGTGGAGGCTGTGGGATTCAAACCCAGGTCTCCAGAGTTGCAGCTCAGAGCCTTAAACCACTGTGCTATACTGCCTCCCCAAGATGTGTATATTAAGAGGAGTGGCATCCTCAAAGAGATCAGACATGTAAATGTAATGTCGTTGCTTCGAATATCAAACTGTATGTTTTTTCCTTTTTAAAACAATGAACATAAAGTTTTTAAAAAAAACCATTAACTGCAGTCTCTGATATTTGACCCCTATTGTATCTAACTTCAGTTCAATGCCATTACTGACTCCGGCACTTGGGAAATGGGCCTTCTCTCAGGGACAAATGGTACAGCTGCAGGATTCAAATGTTGCACTGTCTCGATTGGGGCAGTACTAGTGGAGGGCTGTGAGTTTTTTTTCCTTTTCTATCCACATTTTTCCTCCTCCTGGGTCGACCAGCCCCCTTCCACCGGTCCCCCCAGCCCCATCACCCCAGCGTTCACCGGGACTTGCCTGGATGGCACTGAGGTGCACAGCCAGCCAGGTGCAGAGTCTGCGGAAGACCGGTGTCATCCTGCGGGTCAACCATTTTTCTGTTTTCTCTTCTGAATTGCTGGGGCACAACATGTTAACATGCATGCATGGAGGCACACACACGTTGTGAAGTCCCGCAGCACCCTCCCTTCCATTGGTGTCCCCGACCCCTTCTACCCTCAGGCCTCCATCTGGGGGTAGTCATTTGGTGGGACTACCAACCCACCCTCCCCAGGAGAGGAGAGCTGTCCTCCAGACACTCAATCCTGTCCCTCCCCAGCTGACCCCTGGGGTCTCGCTTGCACTGCAAACACGGGTCACAGGCGTGGCAGGAGATAAGGCAGCCATGCCTCAGCCCTCCATGCCACTGGGCTGGTGGGCTATGAGAATCTACAGTCCATTTGCCATTGATACGTACTTTGATTTGTCTCAGGCACACATTGATAATAGGACATGTCTTTCTCCTCATCCTCTTCAGACGAACTGGGTGCAGACTCTGTTGCAGGTACAGTTACCAGGTTGTCAGATTCTGGAGGTACTCAGAGCATATGTGGGCACTGATGGAGGCAGTCGCTGGTCTGTGAGTACTCATCATGTCTGATCATAGTTCTTTATTTTTATTAGTTTATTTTGCAGATTGGTTACAGCTAAACCACTTACACAGTTAAAGAAGTGACTTGCTACTGCAGGTACCAAATTTTATGGGAGGAAGTTTCTTAATTTATTCACTATTAATGTTAAAGTTGGCGACTTGGGAAAATGCCAACTGCGGCCGGTAGAGCTTATGAAGCCCGTAAGCCAGGAGCGATCTCAGCCAGTTCGCTGGTGCCAACAATCAGTTCAGCAAAATAAATGCGAGTTCCAACAGCTAAAAGAAATGCTGGCCTATCTAAAAATTGATATGACAGTAGTAAAACAAGCCATTGTAAGTCTAAAGTCTGAAATGGAACAAATGAAAGATTCTACCAAACAGTCATCTCAGAATGTCGAGGATTTGAGGGATGCCATTAGTTATTTAAACACTGTAGTTCAGCAACAAACCAAGCAGATGTCATATTTGTTGGAAAAAAGTGGATGACTTAGAAAATAGAGGGGGGAGGAACAACTTAAGTATTATTGGGGTACCAGAAGAGTGGGAAGGCAGCAACGCGATTTCCTTTCTTCAGTCCGTTTTGCCTGAGCTCCTAAATTATCAACAGCCATGGCCATTAGTAATCGAAAGAGCCCGCAGAACTGCTGGCCCTAAATCATCCAATAACAAAGGCCCACATCCTATTGTTGCTTATTTACTCAGGTTTACTCTAAAAAGAAGAAATCTTGAGGGTCTCAAGGGAGAAGGAAATATTGGAATGGCAGGAGACAAGGATCCTTATCTACCAGGACTTCTCCTCTGAAATTGTGAATAAGAGAAAAGGGTTTTACAAGGTTAAATAACGTTGTCAGAGACTGGGAAGTGTATATCACTTTAAAAGCTCTACTTTGTTTGTGACACGGAAGTAAACATCCTCAATTATGACCTATTCAGAGCAGATAAGCACACCAGAGGAGGTGGTGTGGCCGTATATGTTAAAGATAAATTCTCAGTCTCCTGTATGGCTGCATCCTCCGTTCCCAATGAGTATGAGTGCCTTACCCTCAAAGTGGAAATCACCCAGTCATGTGTTCTCCAGCTTATAGGATGCTACAGACCCCCCTCTGCTGGCTTAAAGCTCCTAACCTATCTAAGCGATATCCTAGAACAAGGATCGCTTGAAACCATCATTCATGGTGACTTTAATCTTGACTGGATGTCCAAAGCAGCTGCACTGCTAGTCTCTTTTTGTGATGACCATGGCCTAACCCAGCTCATCAACGAACCGACACACCCAAACACAAAAAATCCTGGGAAGAGTACCATTCTGGATGTATTGCTTGTAAGCAAACCCCACCTTTTCTCCCATGCTGGCACCTTCTTCTCGGACGGCAGTGATCATTGTTTCGTCAGAGGAATAAGATCTACCAGCAAGCCTCCTGCTCCTTCTAACTTCCAACAGAAGAGATCAAGACAAAACTTTAACATACATGCCTGTATTGCTGACCTGAAATTATCCTTGCGTTGGCAGGAGTTTTACCTTGCTAAAACAGTCACCGCTGCCTACAACATCTTTTATGATATACTATCAGGGGCCCTCAACAAACATGCCCCTCTAACCAAAGTCCGCACAAAGATTATAACCAACAAATGGTTCACCTCGGAGGTTAGATCACTGCTGTTCGAAAGAGACAAACTTTGGAAAAAGCAACAAAAATCTAACCTGCCTAATGACTGGAACCTATACAGAAAGGCGCGTAACCTATGCACCAAATCTATCAAAGATGCTAAAGCTTCTTTCTACCTCACAGAACTCGACGCTTCTTCAAAAAACCCAAGCAAATTCTGGAGCACTATCCAGAATCTGATGGGTCACCCTACAGGTAACTCCCTCCCAAACAAAGTTATCTCAAGAAACAATATTATCAATGACAGGACAGAGATCTTAGACTCCTTCAATAACCACTTCGCAACTACAGGTCTGGCGTTTGACAACTCCCTAGCTTGCAAGATACGTTCTACGTCAAACTATGCCCCTCAAATACCTCCAGCTACCCCCAACCTCTTCAAGCTTCAACCTACTTCACTAAAAGAAGTTGAAGACCTATTACTATGGATGGACTCTAAAAAAAGCGCAGGTGCTGACTCATTGGACCCTACTTTATCAAAATCCCATACCATGTCCTTGCTATCCCCATCACTCATCTATTCAACCTGTTTCTCTCTCAGGGCACCCTACCACTGGTCTGGAAGACCGCCCATGTCATACCACTTTTTAAATCAGGTGACCCAGGGGACCTCAACAATTATAGACCCATTTCTCTACTCCCAGTACTATTTAAATTACTAGTGAAAATCGTGAATACACAACTAAGGAACTACCTCAAAGTAACAAATCTACTGAACCCGATGCAGTCAGGATTCAGAGCTGAATATAGCACTATTACAGCACTGTCTAAAGTTACCGATGCGTGGCTGTGAACCCTTGACACAAGGAACTTCACCTGTGTGGTCTTTTTGGACTTTAGCAAAGCTTTTGACACCGTTGATCACAACCTTCTCCTCACCTCGCTTCAAAACATAGGAGTGGACTCTACCTCACTGCTCTGATTCACTGACTACCTCTCAGGACGTCTCCAGCAAGTCAAAGCCGAAGGTGAGCTGTCCCCACTTAAACCGCTCCAAAGAGGGGTCCCTCAAGGATCTATACTAGGTCCGCTCTTATTCTCAATATATGTAAATGACATAGACTGCTACATAAAAAATGGCAATATCCACCTGTTTGCAGGCAATACTGTCCTTTACATCAGCAGACCCACACCTGAGGCCACCTGCAATGACCTCCAAAATGAGTTTGACTTCCTGCAAAGTCAGCTCATCCACAAGAAACTACTATTGAACGCTAAAAAAACAAAAGCAATGCTCTTTTCTCCGCTTGTCCACTCACCTAGCCATCATACAGACGGTAGGCCCACTCCGGAAATCACTACAATACTTGGTGAAAACCTAGAATTTGTAACCAAATTTAAATATCCGGGAGTATGGATTGATAACAGACTCTCCTTCACAGAACACATCGAAGACTTGTTGAAAAAACTTCGGCAAAGGCTTGAACTTTTCTACAGGCTAAGCCACTTCCTCACTATTGATGCCAAAACAAGATTGGTCCAATCTACTCTCCTATCTCTGGTGGATTACGTAGATTTCTTGTACAGCCAGTGTCCCATCTCCAGCTAGCCAAACTCGACACGCTGTACCACCATGCACTAAGGTTTATCACAGGTCTCCCAAATTCTACTCATCACTGCATCCTGTATGATACCGTGGGATGGACATCCCTTAAACTTAGGCACCACAAAATGCTGCTCTCTGGACCTACCGTGCCCTTACAAACAAATTATCCCAATATATTTCTGACTGCCTACCCCTATGCACAATAAGAAAATATGCACTCCGAAGCCATTCTTTCATCTCCCTTGCAATACCTAGAGTAAACTTGCGTTTCAGTAGAGCAGCAATTAGCTTCATGCTCCCAATCCTCTGAAATAATTTGCAGAAGTCTCTTAAACTAGACGCCCTTGTCCCTATGCCCATCTTCAAGGCTCGACACTCGTGTACAGTAAGCGAAGTCTGCAACTGCTTTGCTCGTCCTCAAACAGCTCCTAAACCACCCGTGGCTCATTGCCAGGTCTGAACCATGATCACAGCCACCTCTAAACTACGGCTGTACTTCCCCCAGATAGCCATGGCTTCTAGTACACCTGGGGTGTATAATCCATATATGCTGCTCTGAAATTTTCCTTGTTCTAGTGCCAGCTGGCGTTCAGCCTTAAGCACACATGAGGTCTTTAGTTCTCGAATGTTGTTGCTATTATTTCTTACTGGCCAGACCTACCTAGTATCCTAAACCTTATAAATTTATGTATATCTGTATATAAAACCAGTGTTGGGGCATTCCCATATTGTATACTGTAACTAATGTATGTTGTTCGCATAACCTGTATCCATGTTTCAAACAGGTCCACCTTGAAAAAGAGCTCTGCTCAAAGGTGACCACCTGTATAAATAAAGATTTAATTGATTGATTGATTGATGTGAGAGCCAGGAGGGAGTATAGTGTGACTTGTGACACTGTGGACAATGCTTGGGAATATTTGTGTCTGGCTAACGTATCTGGAATAACTCCCCTGAACAATAGAAAACCTTTTTCAAATTCCTCAGAATCTGCAGGAGCTGGGCCATCTAACTCCCTCTTAGCAGCTTGCACCTCACCCTCTCCTATGCATTCCAACAGCTCTGAAACTGCAGCAGCACGTGCAGCTATGATTTCACCCAGTGACAGCCATTTAGAATCCACCCCCCACTTTTATTTTGCAGCCATCAAGAATCGACCTAAAAACAAACAGTTGGTGCAACCAGAAAGTTTCTGCAAGATGAGGAAACATAGAAACATAAAATTTGATGGCAGATAAGGACCGCTTGGCCCACCCAGTCTGCCCATTTTCCTACCTAATGGATAAGCTGCAGATCCTAGTTAACCAGCAGCCTACTTCTTCCTACCCCCACCCCCCAGAATTGCCTTATGACTGTCCCCTGCATGCTTGAATTCCACCACTGTTTTTGACTCCACAACCTCCTCCGGAAGGCCATTCCATGCATCCACAACCCTCTCTGTGAAAAAATACTTCCTTAAATTACCTCTGAGCCGCCCCCCTTCTATCTTCAAATTGTGCCCCCTGGTTCTTGCACACCTCTTTCTTTGAAAGATGCTGCCCTCTTGGACTTTGTTGATTCCCTTGAGGTACTTGAAAGTTTCTATCATGTACCCCCCCTCTCCCTCCTTTCAATGTTGCTTATAAAGACATTCAAGAGGACCGGTCCTAATACTGAACCCTGCGGTACCCCACTAGTAACCCCCCTTTCTTCAGAGTGGACTCCATTTACTATTACTCTCTGTCCTATTCTCCAGCCAATTCCTTTACCCAGGCTGTCATCTTGGGACCCACTCCCAGGCTGGCTAAC
The DNA here is from genome assembly GCA_016271365.2 of Neoceratodus forsteri. NCBI lineage: Eukaryota > Metazoa > Chordata > Ceratodontiformes > Ceratodontidae > Neoceratodus > Neoceratodus forsteri. The sequence goes on from CM028132.1 coordinate 1,457,657,440, forward strand.
TTGTATATTAATCTTTTGTGTGGGACTGTGTCAAATGCCTTGCTAAAGTCTAGGTAGGCCATGTCCACAGCCCCTCCCTGATCTACTACTTTGGTCACCCAGTCAAAGAAATCTATCAGATTTGTCTGGCATGACCTTCCCGCTGTGAATCCATGCTGCCTTGGGTCCTGTGCCCCTCTGGCCTCTAGATACTTGACAATTCTTTCCTTTAGAAGTGATTCATGGAACAGCCTTCCTGAGGAAGTTGTGGGGTCTAAAACTGTGGGAGAATTCAAGAATGCATGGGACAGACATAAGGCAATTCTAGTGGGGGGCAGGAAGATAAAGGCTGTTGGTTAACTAGCATCTGTGGCCTATCCTGTAGGTAGGGAAATGGGCAGACTAGATGGGCCTAGCGGTCCTTATCTGCCGTCAAAGTCTATGTTTCTATGTTTCTATGATTCCATCATTTTCCCTACCACTGAGGTTAAACTAACAGGTCTGTAGTTTCCTGCTTCTGCCTTGCTCCCACTTTTGTGAAGGGGAATCACATCTGCCCTCCTCCAGTCCTTGGGTACCACCCCATCCTTCCATAATTTGTTAAAGTGGGTAGTCAGTGGTGTCACTAGTTCTACCCTTAGTTCTTTTAGAATTCTGGGATGAATCCCATCAGGCCCCATTGCTTTGTCCACCTTCAATTTTAAGAGTTCTTTCACAACCCTTTCTTCTGTAAATGGGCTGGTATCAACTTCTGTATCCAGAGTGTTTCTACTGTTTGTTTTAGGTACCTCCGCCTCGTCCCTTGTAAATACTGAGCAAAAATATTTGTTTAGTATCTCTGCCTTTTCACAGTCACCCTCTGCCCACCCTCCCTCCCTTTATTAAGTCTCACTATCCCTCCCTTGGTCTTCCTTCACTCCCTGATGTAACTATAAAGGTTTTATCCCCTTCTTAACTGAGCTGGCTATCTTTTCCTTGGTTTGGGCCTTTGCTGTTCTGACTGCCTTCCCAACTTCCTTTTGCTTTAACTGATACGTGTTCTCTGTCCTGCTCCTTCTGTGATTCCTTGTACTTCCTGAATGTCTTTTTTTCTTGAACCTTCACTGCCACTTCCTTTGAGAACCATAGTGGTTTCTTCACATCATTTTGTTTTGTTTATTTGCTTAACACAAAGGCTTGTTACCTCTGTGATGGCAGTTTTATTATTGCCATTGTTCTTCCACCCCGCCTTCCTGCCCATTTGCTAGTGCATTCCTTAGGCACTCACCCATTTTGGCAAAGTCAGCCCTCCTAAAGTCCAGTACTTTTGTCTTTGTATGGCTTGACTCTATTGCTGTGTTTATTGTGAACCATACTGTTCGATGGTCGCAAGTTCTCAGATGGCTACCCACTTCTACATCTGTGATCCTCTCTTTATCTCCATTTGAGAGAACCAGGTCTAAGATTGCTCCCTCTCAAGTGGGCTCCAATACTAGTTGTCTAAGGCATGCCCCCTGTAGGGCATCTAGAATAACCCCACTCTTCAAAGTGGCTGCTGCAACTGCACTCCAGTTAACATCTGGCATATTCAGATCACCCATCAGCAATATCTCCCCTTTTTCTGCCATTCTAAGTATACTTTCTATCATTTCCTTGTCCATTTCCTCCCCTGAGAAGGGGGTCTGTATACAACCCCTGTGCGGATTGTGATGCCATTGCCGGTCTCCAAATTTACCCGCAGTGGTGCTTCTCCTCCCTGTTTTCCCTTTTGTTCTGTTGCTTTGATTCCTTCCCTTATGTAAAGAGCTACTCCTCCTCCTCTTTTACCCTCCCTGTCCCTCCTGTAGATAGTGTATTCTGGTATGTTTATGTCCCTGTCATGGTTTTGTGTGTACCATGTTTCTGTGACTGCCACAATATCCAGATGTTCCTCCTCCATCAAGGCCACTAATTCAGGAAGCTTGTTACTCAGACTACGGGCATTGGTACTCATTGCTCTCCATTTTTTGATGGCTTTACATTCTGTTGCAGCATCCCCCACTGACCTTTCTGCCTCGGTCTTTTTCTCATTTAGTACCCTGTTTTGTAGGGAGAGGCTGGGATTTTCCTGATGCTTATCAGTGCCTCCCCCCTTGACTAGTTTAAAAGCTTGCCAATGAAGCATTTAAACCGATTGCTCAAAAAAGACTTGTTCCCTTCCTGGACAGATACAGACCATCCTGCCAGTATAGGCTGGTGTCCCTCCAGGTGGAACCCCAGTCCCCAATGAAGCCAAACCCCTGTGCTCCACACCATTTTTTCAACCATTTATTGAACTGCATGGTGCAAAGTACCATCGCCTCACTCATGCAATTGACAGGCAGCACCTCTGAGAAGGATACTGTGTGTGCTACTTGTCTTAGGCCCCTCCCCAATTCTACAAAGTCCTTCTGCACTGCTCTACTCTCATGTTGAGCCAAGTCATTTGTCCCTAGGGGGACAATGATGTCCAGCTCAGACTCCTGTGCAGCGGTTCTCGTGATCCTGAGGATGCGCTTCCTGTCCCTCCAAGCCATGGCACCAGGCAGGCACCTTACTTCAGTTTTCCCTGCTCCCCCCTGTTCTATACCCCTAATAATTGAGTCCCCCACCAGGAGCTGCTTACTTTACTTGTGGTGTCCTCTGCCTCCTTCCTGTGGGCCTCCCTTGTGACAGTTGTCCTCAGCCTCCTTAGTCTCCTCTGTGGGTGCATCCATAGGGGAGCTATGCTCCCCCAGAATGGTGTATGGATTGTGGAGCAGAACAACTGACTGGGTGTGCCTCTGTTTCACCATCCTCACCCTCCCTGAGCCCACTGTGGTCCAACTGCTGTGCTTTCTTCACAACCTCTGAGGTAGTGGTGGTGGCTCTGGTGCTCCCTGGATGGAAAAGTTTCCTTCCTACCATCCAGTGTGGCCTGGGGGAAGGTTCCCTTACTACTGTCCAGTGTGGCCTGAAGACAGGCAACTTCCTCCCTCAGGGCAGAGAGTTGTCTGCAAATAGGACAGCATCTCAGCCTCCAGAAAGACTCCCGGAAGACTGCTGCCCCACAGCCATTACATTGCACTACTCCCCACATGTTTTTCTACTTTTTTTTGTGTGTTTGTGTGTGTGATTGGTTTGTTATATAGAAATATATATATTATACAATGTATATGCTTATATTGTCAGTGCAGTGTGCTAAAGAGGATATGACAGTGATATGCACCTTGCACTCTTGAGGAAAAATGATGTCAGAACCCCAGGTATAAAGGAACTATTTCCAGGGGGTGGGTGAGGGGTGGGAAGGGGTTAGGCCTAAACTGTGCCCTCACAAAACAATCAGCTAAGAGCTCTGACCCACCGCTGTGATGAGTGTCTTTCTGTCAGCAAGATGCCCTACACAACAATTTGACAGAGAAAATACTCTGCTAATCAAACAGAAAAAAATCCAGACATCCAAGTCAGACACAGGTAAACCTCCCCAGCCCCAAAACAGCCTGGTGGTTTGTGCTCTGAAAGCAGTCAGCCCCAAAATAAGTCAGCTGTGCTTTAAACTCTTCCTGAACTGAAAATTTAAGAATTGTAACAAACGTAAAGCTAGATCCACCTCCCTCTGTTGCTTGAAAGACTTCTTTTCCTGATAATTCTAAGTTCCTTATTTCACCTTTCTGTTAGAAGTAGCCTCCACCTGCAGAATATCTGCTACAAACCAAAGACAATAGTAAGGTTCACCTCCTCTGTTGTGAGCACAACTCGCTTTCTTGCAAATCCTATGTTCAGTATTGCAGCTTCCAGGCAGAGGTAGTTTCAGTTGAAGAATATTAGAGGCTGATTAATGTTATCTGGGCCACAAACAAAGCCAAAATCCCTTACAGAATCCTTTCTCTTGACCTTCTTAAAGCATTCAATTCCTTAACTGGCCCTACATGAGTGTCACACTAACTGAGTTTGGGTGTGACAATGAGTTGGGAGACAGGCTGTCCACTTTGTATAAAGGAGCAAAAACTCACATCCTCACAAGATCCAAGCTCACTGTTGAAAGGCACCAGGAAAGGTTACCCGCTTTCACCCTATTTGTTTATTCTATCCATGGAACCCTTAATAAGACACATTCAGTTGAATGCAGCTATCCATGGAATTCAGGTGGCAAAGAAAGAACATAGGTTCTTTGAATTCACAGATGACCTTCTACTAACAATTTCTAGGCCCATCCAATCTTATATGGCCCTCAAGAAGATTATCGTTTACTTTCAGGTCTCCATATGAACTGACAGAACACTCAGGCGATATGCTCCAACATGAGCCCCCCTGTTGTCTCTGACCAGTTAAACAAAATACTTGATAAAGATTGGATGACTAATGAAATACTATTTTTGGGACTAAAAATAAATTTAAAATCCGGCAGCTTGATTGGAAATTAACCTTCAACCTTTGCTAAAGGAGATTGAGAATGACTTTTGCATATGGGATAAGCTCTGTCTCTCACTCTGGGGCAAAATGAACTCAAATAAAATGATTTCAGTCCCAAAACCTTTTTATTTGTTTCAGAATATCCCTATTCTTTTACGGAGCAACCAGTTGAAAAAATTAAATTCATTGACGAGGTCCTTCCTTTGGAACAATAAATCTCCCAGAACCAACATTAAAAAGCTCTGTGCCTCGCATGGGGGCGGATTGCCTTTACCTTGTTGAGCCAATTACCAAATTGTTTTTATTTAGACAATCTGCACGTCACCTACAGGAAAGCAAAACTTCTAGCAAGCAGGAATCAGTATGATTGTCCATGGAAAGAGACATAGTGGCGCCCAGTGTTCTGTCTGACTTTATTTACCTGGCCACGCCAGTTGGGCTTACAGACCACCAATGTCTGACAACCACTTTCAGACTTCTTAAAAAAATTAATTTGATCATTAATTCAGATCACATACCTCTCCTCATTGCCCCTATCTGGAAAAATCCAGCTATTTTTGGGAAAAGGGTAGTACTGAACAACCGAGTCTGGGAGAAAGCTGGCATCCATAATCTTAGTGAGTTACTTAGAAAAGACTCCAATATACTGTTGTCTTTCACTGAGGTAAGGGAAAATATAATCTGCAGAAGCACCATTTCCATTATTACCTGCAACTTAGCTCTTTATTACAGAAGCAGATTTTGCAACCAGATATGTCTCTACCCACCAATATCCAGAGGGATGAAATTATTATATGTGGGGCTCTAAGGAAAGGGGCAAGCTGTATCTACAACCTAATCTCTAACACCTCAAATTCTGCATTCTGGACTTTATCAGCTAAAGCCAAGTGGGAAGCAAAATTAAACCATAGCATCTCTGAAGATGACCGGGGCACCTCATGGTGAATAGCCTACACGTGTAGCAGAGAGACACAAGGTAAGCTTATTCAATACAAAATCCTTCATTGTTACTACTTGTCACCAGCAAAGCTCTTTAAGATGGGGCATGCCACAAATAATCTATGCTTCAGACGCAGTCAAGCAGAGGGTACTCCATTATATATATTCTGTGAGAATTCCCAATGATTAGAAAACTGTGGCAGACAGTGTATAGTATCTGTAAGTCATGTGTTAATAACATCTTCCCCTACTCCCCAGAAATATTTATTTTAGGTATCCTACCACGTGGCTGTGCCCTGTCCTTCCCCCAAGGAGCTATGGATCTTGGTGGCTACATTGGCAGTTCAGAAACTAATTCTGAAACAGTGGAAAAGTACAGAGTCTCCTAGTGATTATGAATGGTATAATATGATGACCCTTACCGCAAATAACAAAAAAACTAGTCACTATATCTTAGGTAAGTCTGACAAATTTATAGAGATTTAGGATCCCTTTTTTACAACTTAAAAACAGTAATGCCTAATGGTCTATTGTGATGGTTAACTGTAATAACTGAGCTTGCATGTTTTGTATTGCCTAGATATAATCTGAGCTAATAGCTACAGTTCCTTTACTAAACTTTACATCATAAGTTTTTTCTTATAGGTGAGAAAATCTTTTTAAGTGTGTTTTTTAGTGACATGTTCCTTTGACTTGTTTATAGTGTATTTTGCAGCTATTCTCATGCTATTATTTCTGCATGCTGTATTGTATTTATTTTTTATTTAAATAAAATAAACAATATAAAAAAAGATTCAGGAGGTACTCTCTCTTTGGTCTTTTGAACTGTTTAAATTCTGGTTTTAGGTTTTCTTGCCACTGGGTGCTTATTTTCTGGTTCAGGAGCAGGTATAATCTCTCTGATGGGTAGCAGGTGATTTCTGTGCACAGACTTTTCGAAACCTCTACCATGCTCTTGACGGGTTTTATAGAATAGCAGATCCAGCATTTGTTCAACTACAAGTTCAATGTGTGGTACATAGCTCAGTGCTTGTGTATACTTAAAGGCTAAATGGTATATGCCTGGTGTTTATAAGTTGATCTTTGATGTTTCTCTATATCCCACCATCTGTAGGATACTGGGTAGGTGTACGATTTAAGACCCAGCAGAGAGGGTGAGACAAGAGTGCCAGTGAAGGAAGAAGCAGCAGGGGAGGATTGAGGGTGCTATTGAAATGCTCGAAGCAGGGCAATGGAAGCCTGAAGTTTAAGTAGGGGATATGGGAGGAGCTATCCCCACCATTGAACTTCAGGCTAAAAGCCTTCCAATTCAATGTGTGGTACATAGCTCAATGCTAGTGTATATGTATGAGGTGAATGGTACATGCTTGGTGTTTATAACTTGAGCTTTGGCATTTCTCTATATCCCACCCTCTGTAGGATACTGGGTAGATGTAAGATTTAAGGCCCAAAAATAGAAATAGTGTAGTGATTACCTCCTCCAACTCCGGAGAGTGTGACCAGTAGTACACAGGAGAGGAAATACCCCCTTTGGGGGAAACCTCCGAGGACCTATGGCTACTGACCTACCCATCCTCTGGGCATACTAAGAGGAGAATAATCCTAAATATGGGCTGAGGTTTTAGTTGTGGTTATGTCCAGGAATTAAGTCTGACTCTTGCTGGTCGAAGAGTCCAGTTTCCGAGATTGACAATGAGCAGGAAGGTCAACGCTGAAGATGAAGGTTCTGGATGATGAAAGAGGTCCAAATTAGAGTGATGTCCAGATGAGAGATGATGGTTAATCCATGTACAAGGTAGCTGTTAGTGAAGCAAATAGAAGGTGTACCTATACAGTCAGCATGGCTGGGAAAAAGTGTGCAAAAGGTGCAAATTTGAACGGCATAGATCATAGATGAAGAAGTGGAATGGAAGCATTGTGTGGCCAGGAATGAAGATAAGGTAGGAGTATAGCCCAGCTGTGAATAATGATGAGGCATGAGTCTGTGCAAATCTGGGAGGCTTGCAAGCCTGTAGTGCATCCAATAAAATGTTAGGGTATGCTCGTGTTCCTTGTTAGAAAAGAGAAATTGTCCAAGGACGTCCAAGGAATTGAGGTGTGCTTTCCAGGGAAGTCTGGCATAGAAACTAGGCTGGAATTGCAGTAGAAGAAGTGAATGAATTGATGGAGTAAGGTAGTCCTGGACACAGGCTATATGGAGCATGGAACCCTCATGTAGGTCCGATGTAAGACCACAAGCCTTGTTTGTCTTTAATCTATTTAATATTCCTAAAACTTCATTTTTAGTTACTATCCTAAATCTAAACTTTGGTGGGTAATTTTCTTGGGTATTCTGTGGACTTTGGAATTGAATCTTATTTTGTGTTTGTTTTATATTATTTGTAGGTGCTAGTTTCTAATCAGAAAGCTGGATGAAATAATTATTCAATAACTCTGTAGCACTTTCTACCTTAAACTCTGTACCATTTTGATTAAGTTTTATCTCCATTTGATTTTTATCAGGGTTTACAGTACAAGATTTTTTTATTACTGACCAATATGTTCTTTGATCCATTGATTCCCTAATCTTTTGTTTATAATGGAGTGCTTCTGATTTTCTTATTTCCTGGGTTACTCTATTTCTTATTTTTTTAAATTTATCCCATACTTCACTTTTTAAAGATTTGTTTGCTTTTTCCCAGAGTTGATTTTTTTGCCCAGATTAACTTTTTTATGGCTACAGTTATTCATGGCAAATGATTTTGTTTTTGAGTAACTTTTTTAAGGAAGCAAATTTATCACACGCCTCTATAAACATTAATGTAAATCCCTGTATAGCCAAATTCAGATCAGGGATAAGAAGGTATGGAGGGCAAGACCCCCAGAAGAGTCTGCCAGTAATAAATTGGAATGCATTAGAGCAATGAGTAAGGCCTGCTCATGGGGAGTGTATGTTTGGGATAGCGGGATCCCATGTGGTCTGCCATCACCGTAGTATTGCACTATGTAAGGTAAGGATGATGGGCCCCCCACAGTCTGTCTTCATGGTAGTAGCATACAGTTCCAAGTAAGGAGGACAAGACCCTGAGTGAGTCCACCTGCAGTAAATGGTAATGAGATTGCACAATGAGTAGATGCCCTCTCGTTGGCATGGTTGGTTGGAATGGTGGGACCCCATGTGATCTGCCATTGCTGAGTCAATGGATGGTCCTAGGAAAGGATGGTGAGACCCCTACATGGGTCTGCATGTAGTGACTAGAAATATGGTTGAGCTAAGAGTTGGGCCCCCTTGTGGGATGTGTATAATTTGGGATGGCTGGACCCCATGTGGTTCGCCATCGCTGAATCGATAGATGGTCAGAGGTAAAGATGGCGAGACCATGACGGGGATCTGCCTTGGAGATTTTCAATAAATAACACCCTGTAGTGGGGCAGTTAGGGATGGCGGGACCCCCATGTGGGTCCACCATGGCTGTAGAAATGAATAGCCTGAGGGAAGGGGCCGTTGATGCTGTTAGGCCCCCCACCCCCATACTAGACTCCTGTTTAAACTCCAAATTTCAATTATGCCAGCTACTAGGTAAAGAACCTGAGGTCAAAAGGAATATTCCACATGTTTGAGAAAGCACAGTGTTACCGTGCCATCCAGCTGACTTGCTGCCCCATCTTGGCTGGCCCTTTAAAAGACTGTCTTGAGAGTCCACTGATAAAGTCAATGCGTAGTACTAAGATTCTGTCTTCATCCACAGATGTGTTCAGGAGCTCCCCCTCCCCTTTTGGCATTGGTACCTCCACGTTATGAAGCCAGTTGTAATTAATGAATGGACCCTGGATTGTTGGGCAGAGAGAAAGACCCTCTTGTGAGGCATGAGTGTTTGGGATGGCAGGACCCCACGTGGTCCACCAACACCACAGTAGTGGATGGGGAAGAGTTGCTAATTATGCATAAATGTAGATGTCCATTGACCTTGTAAATGCCATCTTGGTGAAGGGGGAGACATTGCAAGAATAATATAATGAAGCCCCAATACAGAATCCCAACAGTCGGAGTGCAGGAGTGGGAACCCCCGGCCCTCAATAGTGACCGATAGGCTGGGGAGAAGTTCAAAAGTGGAACTCTGACCATGCTGCCAGTAGGCATGTCAGGTGCCAAAAAAACAACAAAGACAATCCAGGGTTCCCTGTCAACCTGAGCAGCAGGTAAAGGGGATGAGGAAGCATAGTACGGTGGTGGCAGTGGCTGCAATAGCAAGGGGCACTGATGGTTCAAAGTGCTCCAGCCTAGGAACAATCAGGAGCAGGCCAGGGGGGCAGAGAGGGAAGCAGCTCACCAGTGTGAGGAAGTGGATCAAGGAGGAGCTGCAGAAGTCCATGGAGGAGGAGGCGTGAAACGGTGGAGCGATGGCATGGTGCAGACTAAAAAAAAAAAGGAGTCCGGGAGAGCAACATAGCTGTGGTCTAGGTCTGGCAAGCGGACAGAGAGGCAGTGGCTGATGAGGAAAGAAGAGTCCAAAAGACAACAGGGGAACAGAAGGACAAAGGAAAATGGTACAGGCCAGAACAGGGTGGGAGGGGATGATGCAGCAGACCAGATCAAGGCAAGGAAAGAGACTGAGGGGGAAGAGGGCACCAGGGAGGAGGCAAAGATGGAAGGAAGAACCCATCCCCACCAGACACACAACCCTGAAGTGCTGTTGAAACGCTCGATGCAGAGAGAGCGGAAGCCTGAAATTTAAGTAGGGGATATGGGAGGAGCTATTTCCCCCAATTGAACTTCAGGGTAAAAGCCTTCTAAGTATGCCTCTGGTGCCCAATGGTCCTGAATCTTGTGTTTGCCTTGAATGCCCAGATTTCCCAACAGGACATGGTCTCTCACCTGTAATACCTGGTGTCTCACTCTTTTGTCGTATCTCAGTTTGTTGGGTTGGCTGGTTTTAGATGCTGCCTCACATACAAGTTTGCAAGCCTTTCTTAATTGGTCTCTCAGCTTTTGGGTATATTCAAGATAGCTCTCCTTAGATGTACCATCAGGGGAACACACCAAAACATAGGTCAACTGGCAATCTGGCTTCACGTCCAAACATGAGATAGAAAGGAAATCTCTGGGTGGCATTGTTTTTTGTGCAGTTGTAAGCATGTACAAGGTAACTCACTCTTTGACTCCAGTTAGCTTTATCGGCTGGTTCCAGGGTACCAACATGTCTAGGAGAGTTCTATTGAATCATTCAGGCTGAGGGTCCCTATGGGGGTGGTATGGTGTGGTGCGAGATTTCTTGATACCATAGGCCGCTAAGAACTCTTTAACTAGTTGACTCAAAATCCCAGCCCTGGTTGGACTGGATCCATTGTGGGATACCATAATGGTTCACAAACTGTTGCTACACTTTTTCCACTGCACTAGCCTTCTGGTCTTTCTTTGCATATGCCTGGGCATACCTGGTATAATGGTCAGAGATTACCAGAATGTTAGCCTTGTTTTTTCTGTCAGGCTCCAAAGAGAGGAAGTCCATACACACAAATTCTAAAGGTCCACTAGTCTTGATATTTACAACAGATGCAACTCTTTTGGGGAGGGTCTTTCTCTTAATACACCTCAGACGAGATCTGCAGTGTTTTCCAATGTCCTTCATCATCCTTGGCCAATAAAATCTTGCTCTTGCCAGGTCTAAAGTACAGTAGTAGCCATAGACATTGTCAGCTATTTCCAGATATTTCACAAAATTTCTAAAGAGTTTCTCTCTGCTGCCCCTACTGTGGTAATGCAAAAAGCAGGAGATTTCTCTAGAAATATCACAGAAACTTCAGGAAATAGCTGGCAATGTCTGTGGCTACTACTGTACACTCATAGCCCAGATGAGGTTGTAACTGCTTTGTGGTATTTCCAAGGCAATACCAATTGGGTTTTCAAGTTCTCAGCATTATCAGTATCTTGAATTTGATGTATCAACAGTCCATCTTTCAAGGCTAATTTGTTCCACTCTCTCAACATTAACTTGGCAGCAGGGTGATTAATGTACACCGTCTTGATGTTGAGCCCTTTTTCTAAGGCTTGGATTATGACTCTGAACACAGGGTCCTCTCTTTGTGCCTATTGTAGCACAGGTTTGCTTGGCTTCAGTAAAGAGGACAAGTCCAGTCTGGTAAAATTCAAATAAGCAACAGGAACAGCATCTGGCGAAGCTCCTAGCATATCAATTGCTCTGTCCAGGTTTACTGGGGTAACTTTCTCTGTGACCTCAAACTTGTAACAGATTGAATTTACTGTGACACTTGCATGCTGCACACTTCCCTTGGTCTGATCAACATGAGGGCACCTTGATAAGGCATCAGCATCAATGTTGCTTTTGCCACTCCAGTACTCCAAACTGTAATCATATGTCAAGAGTGCAGACAACCACCGGTGCCCAGCAGCATCTAATTTTTTGTAGAAGTGTTCACGTAGTAAGGTGGTTATTGTCCATTCTGACTGTGAAGTGAACACCATATAGATAGTCATGGCATTTCTGGGTCACTGCCCACATTAAACCCTGGAATTTAAGTTTATGCATGGGGCAGTACTTTTCTGATGGTGACAGGTTGCAACTGGCAAATGCCATGGGCTGAAGTCTCTCTAGAGATTCTTGGTACAACACTGCTCTTGACCCATTCAAGCTGACATCAGTGTGTAGAATGAACAGCTTGTGGGGATCTGCAAAAGCCAAGACAGGTGCTTCACTTGATCTCTTTATGATTTCTTTAAAAGCTGTTTCACATTCTTCAGTCCATATTTCACCAAAAGATTAACTGACTTTCAGGTACTCTTTTGGGCAACTGTCTGTCTCAGATTGGGTCTTTTTCTTTTTATTTATAGGCAGGTATCCTTGTGTTAAGTCATTCAGTGGATGCACAACCATGGAATAGTCATACACAAAGCGTCTGTAGTACCTGCTGAAACCAAGGACAGACTGTAAGACTTTCAAATTGTGTGGCCTGGGCAGGTGGTGAGGGCCTCTACTTTTGTCAGTTGGGTCTGAACTCCCTTTGCCGAGACAATGTGGCCAACATACTTTACTGATTACTGATGGCTGGCAAAACTGCCATTTGACGATGGAGACTTTCAAACCAGATTCTTCCAGCCAATCCAGTGCTTTCATCAGATATGCTTTTTGCTCTTCTAAAGTCTGTCCAAATACAATCAGGTCATCCAAGTACACTATGACATCTAAAAGGTTCATATCTCCTATTGCCTTCTCCATTAACCATTGAAACATGGCAGGTGTTCTTGATATGCCCTGAGGCATTCTTCTAAATTGGTAGAAATCCAATGGGCAGATGAATTCAGTCTTCTTGTCCTCCTTCACCTTGGGAATCTGGCAGTAGCCAATATGGACATCCAACATGGAGAGCCATCTATCTCCTGACAAGCTAGCCAGAACATCTTCCACATGAGGCACTGTATATTGGTCTGGAATCGTCTTTTTATTCAAAGTCCGGTAATCAATACACATCTGGACTACACTATTTTTCTTGCATGCCACCACGATGGGTGACGCGCACAGGATCCATGACTCTTTGATTATTCCTGCTGCCAACAGCTCCTGGAGATGATGCAGGACATCCTGTATGCCCCCAGGACCAGTCTCTGAGACCTTTCTCTAAGTGGGCGGTCATCTCTCAGACAAATTCAGTGCTCTTCACCTCAGATGCACCCAATGTCCCAGTCGTGTAGCAAAAATATCACCTCTGCTTGGCTTCTGGCTCAAACTCCATCTGTAGCTGTCAGGTATGGGTGAGTCTCCAAAATTGAAGAGTGCTGGATCTATGTCTACATCAGTGGCTATATGCCAGGGTCCACCTTGGTGACACTATCCACTCTGAAGATGCGTGCCAGCACGCAGTCTTTTCACATGGTGATGGGCTTTGCTGTCTCACTCTTTACCCTCACCAATACGTGTCTGGCCCAGGGAGTGTCTGGAAGTGGCAGTTCTCCTTGCTGTGCAATTAACCCTTGTGGTGTTAATCAGGAGTGCTGGTCCATTTGACGTTTGAGAAAATTCTACTATTCCCAATACCCAGAAAAGTAAGTTGGGGGGCAAGATCAATTCTTTTGCATTAGTTCTTTGAATCTCTCAAAGGGGTCCCTCTTGCACATCGGGATTAGAGCAGTCACTGTAAAATTCACTCTTTTCACTATAGCTTTTACTGAAGGATTCACCAAGCTCTCAGCTCTCCCCTACTTCTTGGCAAAGTCTGGCCAATTGGCCAAACATGCTTGTATTTGTCCCAATTAACACTGGAGTATCCGACATATCTTTCGGCTCTGGGCAGATCAATGTAACAGCATTAATTCTGTGCAGTTCCGTTTGGCCTTTTTCAGGGAATACAAAGTGTGCTATACAAAATCCATCATATGGATAATTGAACTCTCCTTACCCCCACACTGAAAATCATGTCAGGGGTAGTGTAGCAAATGTTTCAAAAGTGGTCATAGAATGTTCAGTGGATAATGGTGACTTAGGAACCACTATCCAGCAGTGCTATGTAAAAGACTCCTTCAATTACCACTTCAACGCCTGCTCTAGGACCTGTTAACCTGGGTGGCAAGTTACTCCCAGGTGGAATCTTTGGCTCTGTCCATTTGGTGGCGCTTGGCAAACTTGGGAGACCCAGATTGCTCCCTCACTAGGTTCTGCGGTCATTTCCATGGTCCCCTAATCTTTTTTTTGACTTATCTTCAACTAACTGCAGATTTTTGAGACAAGCACACCCACAAATGAAGTATCCATCTTCTTCACATCTGTAGCAATATAGGCATTGTCTGGGCTCAGGAGGTACTCGTGGCCTGACCCTGGGAACAGTAGAAGAGGTAATCTGCCATCCTGGTTCCAGGATGACTGGTTGCTTGTGTTTGGTGCTCTTCAGCCATTTGTAGAGCCTTCACACACTCTTTTATCTCTTTCAGTTCAGTACCCAGATCATTACTGCGCTCTGCCTGTCTGTCGAGGTGCAGCGGTTACAGCAGGGGCCCAAAGAGAATCAACAATTTCCTCTTGTGCCTCCTCTTTCCTCACCTCATTGAGCAGCTGTCTGAAGGTTGGGGGGTTAGTCTGATGGTCTCTTAGCTGAAGGGACAACAAGATCCACCACAAGAGCACAGTGCTCCTTAACACTTGATCAAGTCTTATCTCGGAGAGCTATGAGGGGGTGACTTCTCCCACCTCAGCAATCTTTCGAATCACAGTCTCTGTTCTGGTAATATAGTGGGAATGTCTCTTGCCTTCTTTCTGGGTAGTAGCTTTTAACTGAAAAATAAGGTCCTTTTTTCTCTCCACTGCCCCAAAGGTGCTCTTTAGCATGGCCAGGTGGCCACCGGCATTGTGGGTTGGTTGACTGGCCCACAGTGACCAAACTACATCCAAAGCCATGCCCCTCAAACTCTCGACTATTCTTTTACACTGTTCATGGTCAGAACACTTCCACACCTGGATTATTTGGGTGGCCTAACTCATCCAGCTTTCATAGATTGTTCTTCCCCCACAGGAGTAGAGAGTGCTGGCAAAAAGGTGTGCAGCCTCTTGTACTTTTCATAGGGCACTGGCCATGTAAGGGGCCAGATCACTGGGTAGCAATATCTGAGACATCTCTCCCTCTTTGAACAAAGCTTGTACATCTGTAAGATTCATTTCCTTGGCTGCCACCAGTGATGTAATCTTTTCCAGGAAGTCTTGAAGTTCCTTTTAAAACACACTTTAAAGCCTGGCTGCAAACAGATGCCAACTGTACTTGTTAAGCCAGGTAACCCCTGGCTGAGAGTCCTTCCCTCACTCCCAGGTCAAAACCATCCCTATACCCTGCACTAATACTCTAAGATGTTCCTTTCTACATCATGCATTTGCACCTTATGTGTACTCTATATATTCAAGTTGCGCATCTTGTACCCTAATGTATTCTTTCACCTATTCTGTATGCCACTGTATTCAAAGCATTCCATGTATTTCCAGTGTGTTTTATTACCTACACCATTTTTAATTAATGTAATGTATTGTGCTTTCTGTGTGCCATCTTCATGGCCAAAGTCATGCCTGAAAATGGTCCATTGGATCACTTCACCCACCCGGTTAACAAATAAATAAATAAATTAAATAAACATCTAATTTGGGTGCTGACAAGGTAGGGGGGTCTGGCTGAGGACTACTCCCCTTGCCAAACAGGCTCCATGTACCTTCAACCCCTTCTGCAGTGAAGGTTTCAAGTAAATTGCTCACATCCACATCTGTATCACTCTCTACCTAAACTGTAGTACTCTGGCTGGCACAGTTATATGTATTCTGTGACCTTTGTAAATGAATATGTTGTGTATTGCTGTTCACTTACTGTACTTTTTCCATTGTTGTTATCTCCCAGGTCATACTTGAAAATGGGCAACTGTTTGTCTAGCACACCTACCTGGCAAATAAAAACTAAATAAAGCGGGACAAGGGGGACAGATAGCAGGGAAATCATGTTGAAGGGAATTTGAAAGGAAGCCTGTATGAATGCAAGGAGCCTGAGAAATAAAATGATGGAGCTCCAGGTGGTAGCAGTAGAGACAAAATTAGATTTTTAGGCAGTGACAGAGACATGGGTGACACAATACCGTAACTGAGATCTACAGTACCTGATTCAGGGTGCTTTCTTTTTATAAGACACAGGATACAAGGCAGAGGAAGGGGGGGGGGGTATGGCTTGGTACATACAAAAAAGCATAGGTAACAGAAAACAACACCCTGAAAGGGAAAGAGTGGGTTTCAGTCAGTATGGATACAGTTAGCAACAGATATTGGGAGGTTTATTACGGTAGAGATAGTGTACACGCCACCGAACTAGATATACAACATGGATGGAGTGATAGGGATGAAATGAGGAGGTCAGTCATGAAAGGGGGAGGTTATACTAATGGAAGACTAATAAGAAAAGAAAAGTAGAAGTCAAGGAAAAGATAGCAGAGTATAAAAGAAGGTAACAGTACTGTCTTTCACTATATCAAGGGATAGTGGAGGTCATCTGGCGGTTAGCCAAGATGGTGAGAGGAGGATCTGCGTTGGTTGCTGACAAAAGCTCTGCCCACAGACAGGGACAGGTTATCCTTTGTTGAGTCAAGTCTGGATGGAAACTTGAGGGTGGCGGGGGCTGAGCTGGTTAGTTGGCTGGGGAGGGGGTTGGGGGTTTATAATATTTTATAACCAGAACTGGAGTGGAAGGGAGGGTAACACTAGAGGAAACGAGTTTCTTAACCATTACAGTGGGGATCAGAGTGGAAGGAGGTAGCACTTGACTATCAAGATGAATTTACCTATTACAATTGAGATAGGGGTAGAAGGTTGGGTGTTGTTACATTGCCTAGCACCAGTGATGCCAGGAGGGGAGAGGAGTCTGTATGCTTTGATAAGAATAGGGTTTTGGAAACATTAAACAGCACTATCTCAGCAGCCTTTTAAAGCTCACCAAATCCTCTGAATATACCAGTGTGCCCTATATACAAGTTTGTTCTCTCATTCTCATGGGTGCAGTTGTATTTTTAGTGGGATTAAGCTATCTACTGTGTGCCGGGCTAGGAGGCCCTTTGAATATTGTCCCCATCCTGCACAGATGTAATATGTTTAGGTAGTGCAGCTCTGTTCATATTAACATTGTGCTAACATGATGAACATCAGGGTCTGTGTATTGTAACACAGAAATATAGTAAAACAGTGCTGTGGTAGCGGAAATACTTTAGGCCCCCGTATTCAGTAAATAGGGCAAGTGCAGTGCAGATGTTCAAGCTGTGCTTACCTCTGCGATCCCCCCCCCCCCGGCTGCTGCTATATTCTGATGGATAGCAAGTGGTGGTATCTGAGAAAATATCAGGCCATGTTGGTGCAGTGCTTAGTGAAACCGCATTGCTCCAAAGTGGACCAGGGCTGTATATAGCCCAGCGGGAATAGTGCTGCCCAAAACAGGATAGCACCAAGACATCTTTGGGTATTGTCAGTCACAGCTTGCATATCAGCCTATTGGGCGTGCAAGTAAATATAGCCGATGTTGGCAGTGGAAAGTTTAAATATGCTATGTTGTGTGTGTGTGTGGGGGGGTGGTTTGCACTGGTATTTTTGATTTCTATGCAACAACCCAGCAGCACCCCCTGGTAGAAATGTGAATTCTAGTGTGTGAAGCAACGTAAAAGGTATGAGCATGCTACTGTTGGATTTGTGAGAAAATATCAGGCCATGTTGGTGCAGTGCTTAATGAAACAGCACTGCCCCAATGTGGACCAGGGCTGTATATAGCCTAGCGGGAATAGCGCTGCCCAAAACAGGATAGCACTAAGACAGCTTTGGGCTATAGTCAGAGCTTGCCACCGAGCCTATTGGGCATGCAAGACACTAAGATGCCATTTGCATTCCCACTGTGGGCTCATTGTCATGGGGTGCAGCAGCCCCTTAATATCACTTACACACCTGGAATGTGAGACCTGGTGGTCCAGTGGTTCTCCCTACCTCCCTGATCTCCCATTTGATCTACGTGTAACATTTTCTGGTTGCCCAGTGGTTCCACCATCCCCGATCGCCTGTTTGATCTATGCATAACATTCCTTGGTGGTCCAGGGTGTTCCCCCCACCCCTGATTGCCTGTCTAATTGCTGCTATAATATTCCCTGGTGGTCCAGTGGGTACTACCACCCCTGGCCTCCTCAGTATATATTGATATAGCATATTCTGGTGGACCAGTGCCTCCCCCACAGTCCCCCACCTGACCCTCCTGCTGGCATCCCACTTCCCCACACCCCCACTTACCAAGGTTCCCAGTGCTCTGAGCAGCCAAATATAGTGACTGGCACAACCATCCTCCCACCTCCACAGCTGACCACTGTATGAGCTGTCAGTGAGCAGGTGTACTGTTGAAACACCTGTTTCTACAGTACACACGCTCACTGACAGTTCATATGGTGACTGACAGTGGAAGTGAGAAAAGGGCTGTGCCAGTCACCGTATGTGGCTAGTTGGAGTGCCAGGAACAAGGGTCAAGGGGGCATAGTGGGATGGGATGACAGCAGGTGGGTCAGGTGGGGAGCTTTAGGGGGGCCCTGAACCACCAAGACATACTATATCAATGTTTTTGGGGGGAGCAGGGGGTGGTGGGGGGACCCACTGGACTACCAGAGGATAGTGTAAAGTGATCGGGCATTAGAGGATACAGGGGACCACCATGGAATGTTTTACATAGATTGAATGGGTGATCAGAGGCTGGTGGGAACCACTGGAACACCAGGGAATATTATACATAGATCGAACAGGCGATCAGTGCAGGAACCAGTGGATCACCAGAGAATGTTTTACATAAACTGAACAGGCAATCGGGGGAGTGGGGGGAAACATTCGACCATCAGGGAATGTTTTACATAGATCAAACAGGGGATGGGGGGGGAACATTTGCCCCCCACGGATTGTTATACATACAGTGATGCCAGCCAGGATGCAACACAGTGATGTTGCAGTATATCAGAAAATGCTGTAGTACTGTATACTGCAGGGAACAGTGTAGTACAATGACATTTAAGTCCTTTCTTCATGCAGTATTTTGTGACATGTCACTTACTGTAAGCTACTGCATTGCATTGTGGCTGGCTCCACGCTATATTGAACAGGAGAACAGGAGCTGGTGGATCCAGTATTGCCATCCAGCCTGGGGTGGGGGGGGACATGGGCTTAGCTCCAAGTTGAGGTGGTTTTTGGATTTTGGTTGTGGCAAACAACATCACTTGGAGGGGGCTGTTTACTGCTGCCATAAAAGTTTGACTGTCCCACTGCAGCAGTAGGCATGAGGGGTACTATACAATAAGGGTGAATGCATAACAGTGAGTGCAATAAATGGTGACAAGCACCAGAGTGAACACCAGATGGGTAGAGCAGCCAAAGGGCGACCAGTGAAAATGGTGAGACAAGTCAAGAGAATAACAGAAGGCCAGAAAGATCCGCACATGTGGGTGGCTCCGCTCCCACACCCCGTCACTCTACATAACCATCCTCGGAGCAGCAGCAACCACCACACACAGGACATGAGTAGGACAATACCACTCGTTTGACACGGCACTGTATTTGTCACGGGCACCCAGATTGCTATCATCCCTTTGATTTTGCCGTTATTGCTTTCACTGTTAGGCATTTGCCCTTATCACCCGATACAGGGCATGAGGAGACACCCTCATTTGCATAGGCACAGCAGTATTTCAGTGCCTTGGCACTGCTGGGCTTAAGGGGCTATCAGGGGTCTTTGAATATGACCCTACTGGGAATGATCATGCTAACCTATGCTAACTAACTCAGTATGGGAGCTAATCTTTGAATATCTGGCCCTTAGGGTCCATCTTGTCCACCCTGACTGTAATGTTTGTGTTTGCAATTTTGCTTTTGTAATTTTCTATATTCATTTTTGCATGATATGTCTTGCTTACTTATACTCCCTCCTCCCCAAGATTACACCATGAAATTAGCTCCAGCTCAGTGTGCCTTTACATGCCAAAAATTTTACATAAATACATACATAAATGTTTATACAGTAAGTATCAATGTGGATAGAAATGTAATTTATAGTGTGCTTATGCAAATGCCTGGAGAACAAGCCCAATGTTTGGTGCTCTAGAAACTTTTAAAATACTTTTTGTGGCAATGTGCCCACAAGAATTTCTATTCACATCACTATAATTTACAACAGTTATAAATTCTGGTGACTCTGGGCAGGCTTTCATTAGTCATAAAAATGATTTAAAAATGTGCTGGAGAAGCCAAAGTGTACATCAAATGGTTTGCATAATCTAGAAGTGGGTTTGTTTTAATTTTGCATCTTATTTGCCCAGTAAATCCCAAAGAGATACAGCATTTTTTTTTCAGTAGGGCCAACTTTTACCCATTTTCAAAGCTTGGTACCCTATTGCCTGTTATGTACAGTATGGAATTTACTAATGAGATTAAACTGTACGGATAAGAGACAGATGACTGGAGCTATCTTTCTTGATCTAAACAAAGCCTTAAGTTTGACACAGGTTAAAGTAGTCCAGTAAGTACACTAGGTAGTTACGGATTTGCCCCATCCTCTGTGCAATGGTTTCAAAGCCACTTCAGTGACCATTATCAATTTAGTTACCTTTAGGGGTTCTAATCCCAGTCTCGTTCGTGCACTGTATGTACTGGAGTTACTTTAGGGCTCAGTTCTGGGGCCCCTGTCATCTTCTATCTTTATCAATGATCTGAACAAACAACCCTTGTTTTCCAAGTCACATCTAGACACAGATGACACTATTGTGCAATTTAATACTAGAGATGCGGGCAACATTCAACCCACCTGCAGAATGATTTCTTTTCAGAATTCAGCACTTACTACAACAAAAGATGCTGGCTTCTTTGAAAACCCAGGTTATGGTTTCAGCACTTCAAAAGAAACTAGTCATCTAAATGAGGACACAGATAGTGTCTGATGTCAGCAGACATTAGTGCAATCCTAGAAATACTTACAGTGGGAATTTGACTGAATCGCTGCTTAAACTGTGAAACACATACACTTGTAGCTACAAAATAATTATTAAAGTTAGACCCCAAATCAGTTGTTTTTATAAGCAAAGGGAAAGGGGAAAATGTTTACCCAGGAAAGGCACACTAAGCCAAAGCTTGTTTCCAGGTGTGACCTGGGAGCACTGGGAAGTTAAGTGAGTTGCTCATGGTCACACATTATGCAAGTGGGGGCTGTGGGATTCAAACCCAGGTCTCCAGGTTTGCAGCTCAGTGTTCTTAACCACTATTCTATACTGCCTCCTTCTGCAAATAAAAAATAAAACTGAGGCTTGCTTTTTTAAGGACACAGGTTAGACATAGTTAAACCTATGATTTTTCCTATATTTCTTTTATAATTTATATTTTATTAAACTTTTTGTGACATACCTTATGGCATAGGAGGCAGTATAGCACAGTGGTCTAAGGCTCTGAGCTGCAAATTTGGTAACATCCAGCAGACCAGACCTGGGTTTGAATCCCACAGCTTCCACTTGCATACTGTGTGACCCTGAGCAAGTCACTTAACCTCCTTGTGCTCCCAGGTTGCTCCTGTAAAAAAGCTTTCAGCTTAGTGTGCTATACCTGGTTAAACAACTAAATAAAAAAAAAATACTCACATGGTGCATTATGCCTAGCCAGAGTTTCACAGAGATACTTCCTCCTTGGAGTTATACTCTAAATCCTTGAACCATGTCCCCTGGTTGCCCTGGGGTCTATTAATATCATGATTAATCCCAATATAAACAGAGAATTATTTTTAACTATTTTTGGCCTGGAAAGGCACATTGGGCTGAGGCTTGTTTCCAAGTGCATCCTACGACAGCCTCCTTAATTTGATGGCAAAAAAAGCCCATCGGCTTATCCAGTCTTCCCTCCTGCTTTTCCTCCCTTCCACACAACACTATGACTGTGCTCTAAACATGACGCTTATGCATCCTGAGCCAACCCAAAAGAACTGCGGCTACAGATTAAGAATGCATAATGTGGCAGGGCTGGGTAAGACCCTGTCCCATTTGTTATGCAGAGAGAGTTAAAAGCAAGGATCTATTTTGTCCTTTTTTTTGTTTGTTTGTTCGTTTCACATAAAGAATCACATATTTTTTTAATCACAGAGAAGCAAGAGGAGAAAGAAAGAAGAAAAATAGCTAGTGAAGGAAGGGAGATAACAGGAGGAAATTATGGGACCACTGGAGTGGCCAATTCCTAGGTACCACAAGAAAAATTTGATTGTGCAAGCATACAGGCAAAAGACAGACAAGTGGCAGAATAGGAGAGGACAAAATGGATCCTTGTTTTTAACTAATTCGCTCTCTCTCTCTCTCTCTCTCTCTGTCTCTCTCTCTCTCTGCATAACAAATGGGACAGGGTCATACTCAACCCTGTCACACATAACAACAGCAGATGTTATTAAAGGACGGACAGTGTTGTGCAATCCCTACTGCTTATAATGCTCTTTCTGGTGGAGTAGCACCCTCAGATTAACTCCCTTTGCCTGTGTGCCATGGTTAGAGCAGGTTTGCTAGTTTGTAGGAGGAGGAAGAGTCCTTTAGCCACTGAGTCCCATTTTACCCCAGCCATCTGCTGTATTTGAGAAAGTTCCTCCAGATCTTGTCTTGTAGAGCTGTGTCATCAGCTGCCACATAACTCAGTCATTCAAATCCTACAAACCAATAAGGGCCTGAATCCCACTCTCTGCCAGTCTGGACATCAGTCAGTCTCTACCTTCTGGGTAGGAGACACTTCACTTTGGTAAGGGCGGCCATACACCACATCTTGCCATCGATGGAAACACAGCCTTGTGGTGCATGGCTGCCCATAAGTTAGTCTCTGCTTTTTTCATAATCATTTCTGTATTGTAACATAGTAATTCAGTATACTGGTACTGTGGTGAAGGAAGGGGCCTGGGGTTCCTCAGGTCCACCCCTCTTGTAATCTTTGTGCTTGCAGTTCTGCTTTTGTAATTTGCTATGCTAATCTTTGCCAGATTTGTTTTACCCACCTGTATCAATCCCCCCCAACCCCATGGATCACAACTTGAAATGTGGTACAGCTGTCTATGCCTTTTCTGGACAACAGCTTCAAATAACTAAATACAAACAAAATTAATGACTCCGTAGCAGGAATATTTCTTAGACTGCGCACGATCATGCAAAAGCCAGGAGAACACGGTCAAGACACTCAACGAATCTATGCATGCAGCTTGGTGTTGTAGGATATTTTAAAATAATTTCTGTGACACTGTGTCTACCAAGAATTTGTATGCACGGCACTATAGCCTCCAAACCATTATAAATTCTAGGGACTCTGGAGACATTTTCATTAGTTGTAAAAATGATTTGAAAATGTGCTGGAGCAGCCAAAGTGTGCATGGAAATGTCTTGCGTGAAGTAGAAGAGATAAAGGTGGGTTTGTTTAAATGTTACAGTTTATTTACCCAGGATAGCGTGCTAGGGGTACAGCACCTTGAGTCACCCTTCAGGCTGATACTTATGCTACTAATGACAGTAAATGCTTTGGAGAAAAGATTATTGGCAGTAAGTACATTAGCCACTTATGGATTTGTCCCACCCTCTGTACAACAATTGGAGGAGGGGTAGTTTAAGAGGTAATGTGAGGAAGTGTTTCTACACAGAGAGGGTGGTGGATGCTTGGAACAGTTTGCCACAAGAGGTGGTGGGGCAAGCACAGTGGAGGGTTTAAACATGACTTCATACAAGTTTAGGGCTTATGGGCAGATTAGATGGGCCTAGCGGTCCTTATCTGCCAACCATTTCTATGTATCTATGTAAGAATATCAGGACAACTATCCACAGAAAGACCAGTAACTAGTGGGGTTGCGCAGGGGTCAGTCGTGGGCCCCTTCATTTTTAACTGTTTCACCCAGGGTTTTCATACTGGGCTTACTAATGCAAAAATCCCAAGTCATAAAATTCTAAATTCACGTTAAAATCAAATCATATCAGGGAATGCTAGCTCAAATAAGCAAGTCTTCAATGCAGATTTAAAAGACTCAGTGGACAGGCACTCTCTCACTCGGCGAGGTAGAGAGTTCCTCAGGATCGGGGCCATAAAAGCAAATGCTCTGGCCCCCGAGGTCTTCAAACAGACCCTGGGAACCTCCAGCAATCCCTCTTTGGCAAAATGGAGTGGATGGAGGAGGTGGTAGGGACAAAGGAGGTCTATCAAATAATGCAGTCCCTGTTCGTGTAGGGCCTTATAGGTCTGCAATGCAACCTTGAAGTTGATTCTCTATTGCACCGACAGCCAGTGCAGTTCACAGAGCACAGACATAATATGACTGGCCACTTGATGAGCCAGTCAACAGCTTGGCAGCCACGTTCTGCACCAGGTGCAGGTGGCAAATATCCACACCCAGAAGCCCTAGGTATAAAGCATTGCTATAGTCAAGGCGGGAGGACACAAAGACATGGACCAGCATAGGAAGGTCCTCCGGCGGAACAAGGTATTTCACCTGGGCAGTGTTCCTCAGATGATAAAAACGAGGTCCTGACAAACAGCCAACACATTTATCAACATCATTAAAAAGCCTTTGTCACAAGAGACGAACACTGTATCATTAGTTTGCATAAGTCATATGTTAGACCGCATGTAGACTATGGATTACTCACCATCCTGGGCACCTTAACAAAAGTAGGATGTCAATCTACTGGAGAGTGTACAAAGAAGGGCAACTAAGCTTATTACCAGACTAAAACATAAACCCTATGAAATATCGGCTAAATGATTTACATTTGATGTCACAAGAACAAAGGAGAGTATTTGCAATTCAACATAATTAAAAACTACAAAGTAATTTCTGCTTGTGAAATCCCCCCCCCCATGAGGGATTTAATTCTTAGGTCCCACAACAAACAATTTTTGGTACACAGTATAAACACTATGAAAATATATAATTACTTCACCATAAGGGCTTGCTGTCAGTCAGTGAGCATGTACTGAATACAGTGCAGCACTCACTGAGAGCTCAGTCGGTGGCTGGCCATGGTGGTGAGTGGTGGGCTGTGCCAGTCACCGGCTTGGTTTGAGGAGGGGGAGGACGGGGTGGTGGGACACTACTGGCTGGGTTGGGGGTCCAGGAGACCACTAATGATGTTTTACTTCATGATGGCTTGGGGGGGAGGTGCTACATCACCAGGGAATTAGAATGGGATAATTTCTATTAGGGATATGGAAGATTGGGGAAGGGGTCCACCAGATCACCAGGGGATATTTTAAATAAACATTTTTTGTGGGAACGTCGGGGATCGGGATAGGGCCACTTGATCAGCAGGGGAGTGTTGTTAATATATATATTTGGGGACATTGGGGATCGGATAGAGGGCTCCACTAGACCACCAGGGATATTTACATCTTTTTTGGGGACATGGGGGGTCAGGAGGGAGTCCACTAGACCACTGGGGGGGGCTTCAATACATATTTTCAGGGACATGAGGGGTCAGGGAGAGGGGGGTCCACTAGACCAGTGGGGGAGTTTGATACATTATTTTTGGAGACATCGGGGATTGGGGAGGGGGCCGCTATCCACCAGTGACTAACTAGAGTGGTGCACAGATGCCCCACAGCCTGTGGCACACCCTCAGGATGCGCCATCTGTTTGGTGCACTACCAGGGTTGCCACAATCCATGGGACTTTGCCATTGGAAACCTTCCCAATAGAGAATTGGGCGCAGGGTCCCTGGCACACCAGGCTTTGATGCAAGCTGCCTTTGGTGGCAGCTTGCATCAGTCTAAGGGGTCTTTGAGAATCGAGCCCCAAGAGAACAACTAAAAAGCTGTCCATAGGGGCAATGCACAGTGAAAGGGTGAGAATGAGATAGCGAATGGAGGAAAACAACACAGTCTATCTAGGGCCAGGGCAAAAGTAGGAGGGATCAAAAAGGAGCTTTGTGCTAAAAGCTATAAAAAACTGATTAATACAAAGAAATGAAAATGTACTCCCTCTCAATATGTTTATTTTGGACTTTGCAAAATTTGTGTTAAATTCCAATTATTTTATCTTTGGAAATGAGTTCTTACAACAGACCCATGGAACAACCATGGGCACAACCTCTGCCCCCTTCTTGACAAATATCTTCATGGGTGAATGGGAGAATGAGTACATATGGAATAATAACAAAAATAAATGAATCAATACCTAACAAGCATTTGTCAATGCTGAGTGTTTGCTTGCTGGTATTAGCATTGGAAATGCAGGAGTTAGACAGATGCAGAGTCGGAATAGCAGTAAAGTATTGAACTTCACGCCACCCCCACCTCCACCCTGCAGAGACGGACAGGCATTGGGGTATGTGTTTGTGTTGTCGCCCATAACGTTCATGCCATTTCACCTCACCCTATCCTGCAGACACTATCAAGTGTTGAGGTGTGCCTTGGGGTGTTCGGCTTTACAGTCACCCCACTCCTTAAGGACATATGCTGAAATGGGTGCAATATAGGAGAGTGGGGTGAACTCTGGGGCTGAAGAGTCCAAGGCACAACTCAATGTCTGTCACCAGCTGGGTGGGGGGGTGGTGGTGGTGGAATGGCATGAGCATTATAGTCAGCAATCCAAAGGCACACCCCTGATGCCTGTCGGTCTGTACAGGGTGGAACGTTATGGTTAGAAACCCTAAAGCCATGGGCATTTGTTGGTATTTGCACTACAAATTTTCAACATGGCCATTTTGTGACCCCCACCTCATGAAAGCATCTGGGACCTCTTCTCATGAACAATGGCACTGTGATTTTGACAATGTGTCCCGAACTTTGAGTTTCCACAGTGACCGTGCCATTGTGTGCCAGATGTATGAAAACACAGATTGGGCAGGATGTAAAGAATGACAGCTGTACCATTCATAGGGAGGTGTGAAGAGATGGCAATATTGAAAATCTGTAGTGAAAATATTAAAAATGCTCAAACTTCTGAGTGTACGTGGAAACTGAGCAACGCATGCATGTAACACAAGTCATTTAGTGGAATTATTTCACCAAAATTTCAGCATAGGCATTTTGTGACCTCTGCTCATGAACACTGTCACTATGATTTTCTTAATCTGTCCTGAACATTGATTTCCCACAAAAACCGTGCTATTCTGCGCTAGATGAGTAAATGCAAATTTTGGGCAGGATGTGAAAAATGACAACTGTACTGTTCATAAGGAGGTCTGAGAAAACGCCAATGTTGAAAATCTGGAGTGAAACTACCACAAATTCGTGAAGTTACGAAGGTGCGTGGAAACTGCACAATGCATGCTTGTAACAGTAATTTTACGAACATTTGTCACCAAATTTTCAACATAGGCATTTTAGGACCTCTGCTCATGAACAGAGTCACTGTGACTTTACATACAAACATACATACCAACATATGAACATATGAATCTGTCAGCAAAACACACCAATCGGTCTATGTAAGTCTGCCCGAGTGCGCATCTAGCACCCTAGATTGCAGCTGCCTCAGCCTTCTCCCCCTCAGTCTCTCCCCGCTTGTCCCAGCCCCTGCCCACTGACTCTTCCTCTTGCTTTATTCCACTCCTTCTTAAAGCTATTGACTGTCCTACATGTTACCACCCCCTCTGGCAGTGCATTCCAACTAGACACCACCCTCTCAGAGAAGTAGTGCCTCCTCATTTCCCTCTTGAAACGTCCCCCTTCCAACCTTAGTCCATGCCCCCTCATCTCTCTTCCACTCCTCAGTTTAAACAACCCCTCGGTGTTAGGTTTATTTACCCCCTCAGGTATTTAAAAGCTTCAATCATATCCCCCCATCCCTCCTCTCCTCCAGTGTGTACATGTTCAGCTCCTTCATCTTAACGTCATATTCCTTTCCTTCCATCCCTTTAACACATTTTGTTGCCCTCCTTTGCACCCTCAGTAACTATATCTCTCCTCACGTGTGGCCTCCAGTGTGCACACAGTACTCTAAGTGCTGCAGTCTGACCAGTGAACTGTAGAGAGGTAAGATCACATCCTTATGTGTGGATGAGAACCCCCTTGCGATGCACCCCAGCATCCTGTTTGCCTTCGCTGCTGCTCTCCTGCACTGGGCTGAGTTGTTCATGCTCCCAGTTACCAACACGCCTAGGTCCTTCTCCTCCTCTGTGATACCCAACCAATAGTCCCTCTTCTGGTTCTTAGCCCCGAAGTGCATTACCTTACACTTCTTTGCATTGAACCCTAGCTGCCACTCCACTGACCATGTCTCTAGTTTGGTTAGGTCCCCCCTGCAGTTTTTCCCATCCATCCTCTTTGTCCACCACCACCCCCAATTTGGTATAATCAGCGAACAGACTAACCCTGCTCCCCTCTCCGTGTGCTATATTGGAGATAAAGAGCATAAATAGCACCGGGCCCAGCACTGACCCCTGCAGCACCCTGCTTGTCACTGCTCTGGGTGCCGAGAGCTCCCCCACCACCACCACCCTCTGCACCCTCCCCTGTAACTAGTTCTCTGTCCATTTAGTCAGCTTTTTTCCCACTCCCACTGCTGTCAGCCTCCCCCCAATCTCCCATGAGGCACTGTATCAAAGGCCTTATTGAAGTCCAAGTACAGGACATGTACTGCATGGCCCCTGTCCTACTCCCTTGTCACCCAGTCATAATACTCTATTAGGTTGGTTTGACAAGACCTCCCTGAGATGAACCCATGTTGCCGCCCATCTTGGAGGCCATTACTCTCTAGGAATGCCACCAGCCTCTCCTTCAGTATCGCCTCCATAAGCTTACCCACTATGGACGTGAGACTTACTAGCCGATAATTTTCTGGCTCCTCCTTAGGCCCACTCTTGTGTATGGGCACCAAATGGGCCACCCTCCAGTCCTGGGGCACACACCCCATTTCCAGGGAGGTTTTGAACAGATCTGTCAGCGGCTCAGCCAACAGCTCCGCCATCTCCCTCAGCACCCTGGGGTGGATGCCATCGGGACTTGGTACCTTGTCCACTCTTACTGCACTCAGTCCCTCTAGCACCTTAGTCCCTGTGATCACTTTGTCTGTCACCCCCTTTCCCCACCCCCTAGCCCATTCTAGTAGTGGACCATCCCTCTCCTTAATGAAAATGGAGCAGAAGTCCTCATTTAGAATTTCCACTTGCTCCTCCCCCTTTTCCACCCAATCCCCTCACCGCTTTGTCCTCACAATATGTTCCTTGCACTTCCTCTTTCCCTGACATACCTAAACAAGCATTTGTCAATGCCGAATGTTTGCTTGCTGGCATTGGCAGCGGTAGTGTAGAAGTTACAGAGCTGCATAATAGGAATGGCAGTGAAGTATTGAACTGAAGCCAACCCCACCACCACCCTGCAGAGAGTGACAGGCATTGGGGTGTGCCTTTGGGTCATCAGGCATAACGGCCACGCCATTTCACCACACCCCACCCTGCAGATACTGACAAGTGTCATGGTGTGCCTTGGGGTCTTTGGCCCTTATGTGCACCCCATTCCATCAGGAAGTACAGTGAGATAGGTGCGGTATAGGAGAATGGGGTGAACTTTGGGGCTGAAGAGTCCAAGGCATACCTCGATGCCTCTCACTGGCTGCAGGGTGCGGAATGGTATGAGCATTACAGGCAAGAATCCCAGGTCACACCCCTGATGCCTGTCATTCTCTACAGTGTTGGGCATTATGGTTGGAAACCCTAATACCTCAGGCATTCATTGGTATTTTCACTCCAAATTTTCAACATGGATTTTTTGTGACCCCACCTCATGAACAGTGGCAATATCAGTTTGTTAGCCAAAAGCTGCTTATGCATAGCGACTACGGCATTTAGCACCGCAGGTGCAAAAACATTCCGAACAGGATATAAAAAAATGACAGCTGTACTGTTAATGGGAAGGTGTAAAAAATGGCAATGTTGCAAATCTGCAGTAAAAATATTAAACTGGTGAAGTCATGAGCGTGCATAGAAACTGTGCAACGCACACCCATAATGTAATTAGTTTAGGGATTATATACAGCAGATTGGCAACACAGGCATTTTGGGACCTCCGATCATGAACAGTGTCACTGTAATTTTCTTTATCTGTTCCGAACAATGATTTCCTTCAGCAACCACACATCTCTGCGCTGAAAGTGTGAAAACACATTTCGGCCATGTTGTGAAAAATGACAGCTGTACTGTTCATAAGGAAGTGTGGAAAAATGCCACTGGTGAAAATCTAGACTGAAAATATTACAAAGTCATGAACTTACGAGGGTGCGTGGAAACTGCGTAATGCTCACTCGTAAAACAGTCATTTTATGGACTTTTGTCACCAAATTTTCAACATAGCCATTTAAGACCTCTGCTCATGAACAGTGTAACTGTGATTTTCTTAATCTGTCCCAAACATTGCTTTTGCACACCGACTGCACCATTGAGCGCCACATGCGAGAAACATTTTGGGCAACATGTGAAAAATGACGCTGTACTGCTCATAAAATGTAATAAAATGGCAATGTTGAAAATCTGGGTGAAAATATTGAAAATTCGCAAACTTCTGGCGTGCGTAGGAACTGTAATGCACACTTCGTAAAAACAGTCATTTGTGGGAATTTTTTACCAAATTTTCAACATAGCCATTTAAGACCTCTGCTCATGAACAGTGTTACTGTGATTTTCTTAATGTGTCCCATACATTGATTTCGCTTTACCGACTGCGCCATTGTCGCTACATGTACGGAAACACATTTTGGTGGTAGATGAAAATGACAGCTGTACTATTCATAAGAAGGTGTGGTAAAAGTGCAATGTTGAAAATCTGGAATGAACATATTGAAAATTCGCAAACTTACGAGCCTGTGTAGGAACTGCGCAACGCACACTCGTAAAACAGTCAGTTTTTGGAATTTTTCCGCCAAATTTTCAAAATAGGCTTCTTGAGAGCCCGCCTTATGAACACTGGCAGTGTCGTTTCATTAATCATTCTGGAAAGGTGATTTCGCACAGTGGCCGCGAAATCACCCTTCGAGCTCGAGTAACACCATGACAGTGACAGCATTCATGAGAAGGGGTCTCTAAACCCCACTGTTGAAAATTTGGTGAAAAAATTCCAAAAAATGCCTGAGATATGCAATAAAGTTGAAAAACCCCTATCTATCCCATTATACAGCTTACCTGCATTTCTTCAGTTCGCGGTCGGCTTTGAAGAGTGCAGACGTGTTCCCGGTCCACCGAAGATCATCGCGCCAGACTCTGGAGGTAAGTATGGGGTGAGGGTGTGGGGAGGCAGGGTGCGCAGTGGGTGGGTGGAGTGCGGGTTGTGGGAGGGAGGCCAGGGAAGGCGCGAGGGACAGTTTTATTTACAGTTTTTTCATTCATGCGATGAGGATGTTTGCCACGCTGGGGTGGGCTCCCAGCGTGGCACAGGATGGGTGGTTCGGAGGCCATGTAACGACTGGGGTTGGGCACCTGTCAGCCTATCATCAGTTGCCACGCTGGGTGGGCTCCCAGCGTGGCACCTACTCTGGAGGGAGAGGACAGTGGAGCCGGCGGGGATCGGGCACCCCGTCGGCTATACAAAGAGTTGCCACGCTGGGGTGGGCACCCAGCGTGGCATGTGAAGGCTTTGGGGGGCGCAGCACAGCTGATGGGTGATTGGGCA
This sequence comes from Neoceratodus forsteri, assembly GCA_016271365.2. Classification (NCBI taxonomy): domain Eukaryota; kingdom Metazoa; phylum Chordata; order Ceratodontiformes; family Ceratodontidae; genus Neoceratodus; species Neoceratodus forsteri. The sequence continues at coordinate 1,457,688,852 of CM028132.1, forward strand.
CCCTGTCGGCTATACAGTGTGTGCATGGGGGGCAGCACAGTATCGTGCGTGTGTGTGTGTGTGTGTGTGTGTGTGTGTGTGTGTGTGTGTGTGAGGGGGCTGAGCATGAGCAGGCGATATCTGATCACTGCTCACTGAAGTGTAGCTCCCCTTTCAACTGTATGCCACTGCATTTTGGAGCTTGTCATAGACAGCTCCAGCATGCATTGGCGGACTGGGGCTGCACCTGCCAACATACTGACTGAATTGGAAGAGGGGGTGACACACCTCCGAAAACTTGGATGATGGCACTATGTTTCTTGCACATGCGTGCAAGCAAACATAAAAAGTCTTTTTCCCCTCCCATTATGTCCTGTGCGGACCTTAATTGCCTGGAGGCCTTAGCTTTTTTCACCCTACTGGCAACCTCCCTTGACCACCTCCCGAAAGCCTCCTTATCCTCTGCCTTCCCTGTTCTCCTGTACTTCCACTATGCAGCAATCTTTGCCCTCACCCCTTGCTTGCAGCACTTCCTTGTTCAGCCAGCATGGTTTCTTGGCTCTGCTCTTCTTACTCCTGGCCCTGGTGCAGGCTACTGTGGTCTCTGTTAGCCCAGTCTTTGTGACTCCCCACTTTTGTTCTGTATCCATCCCGGCCTTATATCCTGGAGTCTCCCTTGCAGTATTGCTTCCATCCCCCCAAAGTCCACCCTAATAAAGTCCACCACCTTAGTGCCCGTGCCTCCTGTCTCTCTGCCCAGCGCGACAACAAGCCACACTATTTGGTGGTCGCTACCTGCTAGTAGGTCCTCCACCCTTACCTCCCTCACTACCCCCCCATTTGTCAGTACTAGGTCCAGCATGCTACCAAGCCTTGTAGGCCCACTTACCAATTGTGTCAGAAGTCTGTCCTGGAATGCATCAAGGAGCACCTGCTTCCTGGTACTGCTAGTGGCTGGGGTGCTCCAGTCAACCCGTGGTAGGTTAAAATCCTCCACAATCACCACACTCCCCCTTCCACACACCCTCTTTATCTGCTCTGCCAACTCCCCATCCAGTTCCCCGGATTGGACTGGTGGTCTGTACACCACTCCCAGCCTCAGCTTTCTGCCCTTGGAGTCCAGGAGCTGCACCCAAAGTGCCTCTGTCCTCTCCTCTTCTCCCTCATCCCTTATGCATTTAATTCCTTCCCTCACATAGAGTGCACCCCCCTTCCAACCCCCTGGTCCCTCCTGTATATATCCTGTATTCCGGGATTGCCAAGTCCCAATCATGGTACTCTATGGCACAAGTCTCTGTCACTGTAGCAATGTCCACCTTCCCCTCTGAAAGGAGCACCTGAAGCTCTGCAATTTTGTTCCCCAGGCTTCTTGCATTGAGAGAGACCACCTTCCACCCATACCCCTCCTTCTCCTCACTCTTCTCCTCCTTGGCCTGTGTCCCTACTCCCAGTAGTCCACACCCTTTCTCCTCCTTATTCTTACTGGGTGGTGGAGCCTTCTGTATTACACTCAGACCACTCTGCCTGCCCCCTCCCAGGGTTACTACGCCTCCGCCTTATACCTATATCATGGGGGGGTGAGCTCATTAGGCTCCTCTGTTCGGACCTTTCTACCAGCCTCAGTCTTTTGGCCACCAACTCCCACTAGTTTAAATCCACCTTAGTAGAGATATACCCCTCTAATCCTGCCTTTAATACTCCCCTCCCCTCCCTGCTCAAGTGTAGCCTGTCCCCCGCATACAAGTCACTATTCCGCCAGACCCTACCCCAGTTAGTCACTAACCCATAATTTTTGGTGTGACACCAATCCCTCAGCCACTCATTGAACTCCTCAATCCTACCCTTCCTTCCCATGCTTGCACATGGTACCGGGAGGGAGTACCTCCGAGAATGCCACTGACTCCTCACCCCATCACACTGCCTGCCCAACTACTCAAACCTCCCCCTCACTACTTTCACAGTCTCCCTCGTCAAGTCATTTGTACCCACATGCAACACTAAATGAGGTTTCTTCCTCCCCCTCACTGCACACTTGAGCAGTGCCTGCCCTGCCCCTCCTGCAGTCAACCTGGGGATAGCTTCAACCTAAATACGACTGTGCCTTTCCCCCTTACGCCCCATCTCACCCCTTTCAATATAGAATCCCCCAGTATGAGTACTCCCCCTGTCCCTTACCCCCTTTCTCTTCAATGCCCTTTTCACCACCCCAGTATTCATTCTTCCCTGCCCCTTACCCCCGCCAACTGTACCCTCTGTGACTTCTGTATATGTACCCCCTACTTCTGCCTCACTCTTTTTCTCTGCCTTATTTCTCCCATCCCCCTTGAACCCCTTCCCAGCCTGACTACTTCCTACTAGGCTTCCTATGTCGACCTCCCCTCCTCCTCCTCCCCTGCTGATTTCCAACCCCTCTCCTCTCCCCACTGTTGTCGATTTAGAGTCCCCATTCCCTTCTACCCCAATAGTGATGCCCCCCATCCTTCCTCCTTCCCGTAGCCTTCTCTCCTTCAGTCACCACCCCTCCTTCCTTACTAGCCCCCCTTCTATCCTTTCGTCCTCGCTATCTCTTCCCCTACCTGTTGCCATCCCTCTCATGTCCCGCTTGTCCTCCCCCCTTCAGTATGTTCCTGTTCCCCGTCTCTCTGTCCCATAACAGAAGCTCAAATCTATTTCTAGTTGATACCCCTCCTACATCTCTTCCCCTATCGGTTCCCCCCTCCTACTTGTTCACCTCCATGCCACCCCTGGTCCCTCCCTACCCACAGCCATCTGCTCTCTCCCCCCTGGTACTCTTCGTGGTCTCTTCCTCCCCCATCAGGAGGCCACCCCCTCACCTTGGGCACTCCCTCCCTTCTTCTCTTTTCTGCTAGTGCCCCTGATACTGGGGTCAGTTTCAGGTCCTAGTTGTTCTTCCTCTGTCCCCCCATGCCATCCCCTACCCCCCCCCAGCCAGGATGCCTACCATACTCATCTGCCCTGTCACTTAGACTCCTCCCTAACTTCCACAGTTACTCCCTCAGAGTAGCCAGTCATCTACAGACCGTACACCCCTCCATCCTCCAAGCCCAGTCCAGGATCATGGCGGACCCACAACCTGTACACTTCACCACCCTTCCAAAGATGCCTGCCCTATTGACATGTGGCACCTGCCCCATTTTAGCCCCCATCTTATGTTACGGGCTATTACTCCCAGTTTCTGTACCCTACTACAACTGTTTGGCTCCTATTTACTCAAATTCCTGTTCCCACCCACACTAGTCCCCCTACTGACCCCTTACTGACCAGGTTAATTTGTCCATTTTCCACCCCTCAGCTACCATACTTTTTGTTCTCAGCTCTCATATAGTTTCACTTAGTCCAGTTAGAAATCCTATTGCACTCCAAGTATTACTCAGCTCAGTTAGAGAAATAAACAGAACAAATAAATACAGTATGTATTATTACAGCAATCCTAACAGTATAGCTCAGTACTTAGCTCAGTTAGAGAAATAAACAGAACAACGAAATCTGTATTATTACAGCAATCATAAAAGTATCCAATCATTGCTTTGTCTCCACCACAGAGACCCTGTTGTAATATAGGACCACAGAGGACCCTGGGCGGGATGGTGGGCAACTCTAAAGTCCCGGCAGAGCTCTGTTGAGCTTGTTCACTCCCCCTCCCTCACTCGCTCATTCTATTTCTCCCGGCGCTGCAGGATGCCCTTTTGTAGTGGGCTCCTGCCTGCATTGGCACCTTTTTCTGTCCGTAAAGAAATCCGCAGCAGTCCCAACAGAGCTCTGTTGAGATCGCTCACTCCCCCCTCTCACTTGATCATTCCGCTTCTCCCAGTGCTGCAGGCTGCCCTTTTGTACTGGGCTCCTGCCTGCGTGGCACCTTTTTCTTCCCACAAAGAAATCTGCAGCAGTCCTGACAGGGCTCCACTGAGCTCGCTCACTCCCCCTCTCTCACTCGCTTGTTCTGTTTCTCCCAGCCCTGCAGGCTGCCCTTTTGTACTGGGCTCCTGCCTGTGTTGGTGCCTTTTTCTGCCCACAAAGAAATCCACTGCAGCCCCGACAGAGCTCTGTTGAGCTTGCCCACTCCCCCTCCCTCACTCGCTCGTTCTGTTTCTCCCGGAGCTGCAGGCTACCATTTTGTACTGGGTCCCTGCCTCCATTGGTGCCTTTTTCAGCCCACAAAGAAATCTGAAGCAGTCCCAACAGAGCTCTGTTGAGCTCGCTCACTCCCCCTCTCTCACTCACTCGTTCTGTTTCTCCAGGTGCTGCAGGCTGCCCTTTTGTACTGGGCTCCTGCCTGCATTGGCACCTTTTTCTGCCCACAAAGAAATCTGCAGCAGTCCCAACGAAGCTCAGTTGAGCTCGCTCACTCCTCCCTCTCACTTGCTCAATCTTAATCTGTCCCAAACACTGATTTCCCACAGCGACCACGCTATTCAGCGCTGGAAGTGCGAAAACACATTTCAGCCAGCATGTGAAAAATGACAGCTGTACTTTTCATAAGGAGGTGTGAAAAAATGCCAGTGTTGAAAATCTGGCGTGAAAATATTACAAATTTGCGAAGTTACAAGGGTGCATGGAAACTGCCAATGCACACTTATAACACTGTCATTTTATGGACTTTCGTCACCAAATTTTCAACATAGGCATTTTAGGAACTCTGCTCATGAACAGTGTCACTGTCATTTTCTTAATCTGTCCTGAAAACTGATTTCCCACAGCCACCGCGCTATTCTGCGCCGGAAGTGCAAAAACACTTTTCGGCCAGCATGTATAAAATGACATCTATACTGTTCATAAGTAGGTGTGGAAAAATGCCAATGTTGAAAATCTGGAGTGAAAATATTACAGATTCATGAAGTTACAAGCATGTATGAAAACTGCACAATGCACGCTCGTAAAACAGTCATTTTTTGGATTTTTTTCACTAAATATTTGCAACATAGGCTTTTTGAGAGCCCAGGTCATGAACAGTGGCAGTGTTGTTTTGTTAATCGGTCCCAAAAGGTGATTCCATGCAGTGACAGTGAAATCACCTTTTGGGACTGAATAATGTCACGACAGTGACTGAATTCATGAGGAGGGGTCCCAATAACCCCATGTTGAAAATTTGGTGCCCAAATTCCCCAAAATGCCCGAGATATGCACCAAAGTTGAAAAAAACCCATTTATGCCATTATACAGCTTACCGGCATTTCTTCAGTTCACGGTCGGCTTTGAAGAGTGCAGACGTGTTCCTGGTCCACAGAAGATCATTGCACTGGGCTCCGAAGGCAGGTATGGGGTGAGGGTGTGTGTGGGGAGGCAGGGTACACACACGGTGTGTGCAGGTTGGGGGAGGGACACTAGACACTTCGAGGGACCGTTTTCTCATTTTACAGGTTTAAAAAAAAAATACAGACAACGCGGGTCAACTTTTTACTTTTGCAGGTGTGTTTTTGGTACACGGGGGTGGGCTCCCAGTGTGCCACCGGCATTTGTGGGGAGTGGGACTGAAGCTGATGGGGATTGGGCCCCCCTCAGCACAGAAACGAGTGGGGGGGCATGATGCCAAAGGGGATTGGGCACCCCCTCGGCAACTGGAACTGGGAAGGGGGGACTGAAGCTATTGGGGATTGGGCCCCCAGCTGGCAGAGAAACGTGTGTGTGGAGGGCGCATGATGCCGAGGGTGATTGTGCACGCCCTCGGCACACAGCTGAAATTGGAGGTGGAGACATTATGCCGACAGGGAGTGAGATCCCCCCTCTGCAAATGAAGTTGGTCGGGGGCATGCCAACAGGGGGACTGAGCACCCCCGTCGGCTTTCATGGGGCTCTGAGGTGGGGCATAGAGCTGCCATGTGCCTGGTAATGTTACAGCAGACGAGGTACTGCCCTGCAATGACAGGTCGCTTCCTCATTGCAGCAGAATGGCTGATGCTGCAATGATGAGGCGGCCCCTGATTGCAGCGGCAAAATCCTTGCGAGTTGGTGGCACTCTGCAAAACTAGTGTCATCAGGACACTGGGCTTGCATTGGTTAAGCATTGCCAAGCCCAACAATGCAGTGCCGGCACTGGCCACCACAGTGCTGCACCTCCACAACCCGCTTCTCTCCTAAGCTGCCACATAATATTTCTTGCGCATGCGCGCAAGCAAACATAAAAACTGGGTCCACTGTATAGACAACGTGCTCTTCCTATGGGATGGACCTGAGAATGCAGTTTCAGAATTTATCGACTATATCAGAATTTAAAATTTGGAGCAGAAAGTAGCAAACAATCCATAAACATTTTGGATATTATGGTTTGTAAAGAAGGTACTAGACTACATACAAAACTGTTCCTTTGCAGAACTGAAAGAAATACCTTGCTACATTTTGAAAGTGAAACTCCAAAACACACAAAAGAAAATGTACCATATGGTCAACTAATCAGAATGAGCAGAATACTCTATATTCTCTGGTCCTGTGAAAAGGTGACTCCTTTCTGGGCTTTCATACAGACACAGTTAGATCCTATACTGGGCCTGATGGAGGTGTTCACTCCTGAGATATACCGAGTGGGGGATTATGATGACAGGTTGCTTGGCAACCAGAGGCCTCACATGGCACTAATCTTGGCCTGCACCAAAAAAGTAATCCTTCGCCACTGGTTAGATCAGACTACCCCGCAATACCGTGAATGGTATAGGGGAAATACTTTTTGCTTTACAAGCCGAGTGGCTAATAGCCAGTATGACCGATAGGCCCAGAAGATATAAAAACATTTGGGAACCATTATATGTCCTGTTAACTGTATGATTACAGATGTTTGTCACATCCCAAACCCCTGTTTTGTTTCTGTTGGCACCCTTTCAGACTGACTGGAAGTATTTAGCTCCTCTTTACTGTACTATTGTAAGATAATAGTGTTTACTTTTACCTGAGTCCCATAAACTATTCAAATATTATGCCTACTTCCATAGCAGTTTGTAGGTATTGTTCCTCTGGTGGTGGGGCCGGGGATCTGGGGGGTTAGGGTAGGGGGAAGGTGGGTTTAAGTTGTCCATTTTTTTTTTTTAACATGTCACTATTTACGCCTGCTGCTGCGTCTAACCGGTGGGGTAATCCAGCCACTGGCCCTGCCTGCCGGGAAAGCAGCAGGCTCACTCGCATGATGGGGGTACTGGTATGGCCGTCGCTGACCTGGTGGAGGGCTCCCCTTACCCTACCACGTTAGGCCGGCCCCGGACTCCCCAGCGCGATTCCACGACAGTCCTCCTGGCACCACAGGGCGTGGCCATCAGGCTGCTCAGTCACGCCCAGCCATTTTTCCTCCAGGTTTTCTCCCATTGGGAGCGCGGAGATGCAATGATGTCCGCATACGCAGATGTCTGCCGTGCTCCACTTCCCCAAGTAACACCAGCACGCAGTAGCCCTCAGGGCATCCCCAGGGGCCGCCAAAGTGTGGTGTAGTTTCCCCAGCCCACCCCAGGACTAGGAGAGCTGTCTCCTGATGCTCAATCATAGTCCTCCCCTCCTGACAACCCGAGCTCATTCCCGAACCTAAGTCACCGGTGTTGCGTGAGATGTGGCATTCAGCACCTCAACCCTCAGTGCCACCGAGCTGGCTGAGGGTTGAGGCGCTGGATGCACACCGTGTGCCGCACTAGTGACCTGGGTTCAGGAGCGGAGTCCCGGTAGAGACCAGGGGCACTGTACCTGAGAGGGGATGCATATGGGGTGAAGCAGCAGCAGACATCTGTGGGAGAGGGCAGAAGCATGCCATCCGCGCGCTGACATCAGTGCATGTCCTTGCCTCGGGGGGTGAAAAGTGGAAAAACCCCAGCTGCTGGGGAGGCAACGGTGACTCCAGGGGCCAAACTCACACACTCGATGCCGGCCCTGAACCTGACTAGACTCTCCATGGTCCCTGCCTCCTCCCGTAAGGGGTCCAGTGGGAGAGGGGGGACCCAGCAACTGATTCCTCAGTCTGGGAGGGGTTCAGGCAGGGTGGTAGAGGTAAGGTCGCATGAGTTCACCTGCAATATGTCTTAGTAGCCGGTGAACGGGAGCGAATAATACTTCACAAAAAAAAATTAAAATATGAAAAATTTCGTAGATCTAATTTCAATGTCTGGTTCTGGTAGTTGTTTCCTTATTCTCACAAGTTGTTGTATGATATTTTTCGATATCTTGTTGCAATCTGTTCACACAGCTGCATATTGATCTGTTTTTCTGATGTCTCAATAAAGTTTTTTTCAATTTGAAAAAAAAATAACCAGAATGAAATTAAATTGTAGCAAAGAGACAGACTTGAGAAAAGAAATGAGAAATACATGTGAGACATTTTTAAATCGTGGATATGAGCCATTCACTCTTTTAAAAGCTGTGTAAAAAGTAAATGTATCAGAGAGATGAGAACTATTGAAAAAGAAAGCTACGCCACAAGATATGAAACAGCAAATTTCTTTTTGTACCACCTATAATGCTGCATGCAAGGAATTTATTAGTATAGCCGGCCCCCCAGCACACAGGCAGGGCATCCATCTACGACGTAGACAACCCAGGTTTGGGAACGGACTTGGGACATTGGAGGGCAGGCCGGAGGGAGACATATTGAGCATCCTAGGGACTGCTCTCCTTCTCCGGGGAGAAGGGGGGTAGAGTGTCCGGCATACTACAGACCTTGAATGGAGGCTGGGGGTTCCATCGTGCCGGTGCCGTCACCTGAAGGGGGCAGGGAGGATACAAGACGTCATTGCACATCTCTGCCCACAGGGATCCAAAAGCAATGCAAAATCTGGCCCCCTCAACGTGATTCCCTGTTCCACTCCTGCTCCGTTGCTCTTTCTCATCCACCAGGGGTTCCCACTCCCATGGCACCACCCTGGAGCGTAAGCCAGGGCTTGCCAAATAGTGTCCATTGGGGGGGAGCCCTCCCAGTGGCCCTGCCTGGGGAGGGGAAGCCCCAGGCATGGTGGGCTGGAGTGGTGCAGGGGCTGAGGACTCTTTGGAGGAGAGGGGGTATGGGGACAAAAAAAAGGAATTTACTACTACAGTAAAGAAACTTTGAGAAGCCTTGGGAGCAGAACCAGTGCTTCATCCTTTTGTCAACACAGGTCCAAGGTTCAGCTACAAGAGAAGATCTAATTTAAAGGATGTGATCAGAACATTCCATGAGGAGGGAAAAATAAATATTACACCAGACTGGATGCCTGCACGCCCTTTAGGAAATTTTAAATGTGGGAACTGTATGCAATGCAGTAACACAAAGAACACTAGGGGCCGGATTTTCAAAGCCCCGACGCAAACTGCGACAATGGCAGCATGTGCTGAGTGCTGGTGTGCCTGGGACCCTGAACCCAATTTTACAATGGACAGGGTCCCGGCGCCTAAGTCCCACGGCTTGTGGCAATAGTGGCAGTGCACCAAACTGATGGAGCACCCACTGAGAATGCCGCAGCAACCGTGGGGCAGATGTGGAGTGAGTTATGCCCTTGGATGGGGGCATAGTAGTGGCTCCTGCCCCCCACCACCACCAAGCACTGATCCCCCCATACACGAAAGGGTAATCAACAGTTACCCCTGGCAATGTAGTGCCCTCCCCACTCTGATCCGCAGTAAATGGCATTCCAACCACAAATCCCCGGTGATCTAGTGGTCCGCCACCCGGGCAGGTAGCACTCACCACCCTGCTCACCTCCCCAGTCTGCACCCCGATTCGGCGACCAGCACAGCCCTCCACACACACCATGGCGGGACACCAAATGAACTGGCAGAGTGCATACCTTATGCTTGTATCACGCTCTGTCAAATTGTTAACAGCCAACTCATGGTGGTGTGTGAAAGCTGTGCCAGTCGCTGAACCTAGGCACAGACTGGGGGTGAGCGGGACGCCACCCACTGGGGTGGGTATGGGGCCACCTGATCACCAGGGATCTATGACACACCACACCACATACTGAGAGAGTAGTGGAGCGGGGAAGGCACTATATCACCTGAGGTAACTGCAGGTTACCCTTTAGTGTAGGGGCAGATTGGAGCTTGGTGGTGGTGGTGGTGGGGGCACTGGATGACCGGGTTTCTCCATGTAGGGGCATATTGGGGCTGCTGGATGGGACTCTATTCTGGGTGGGGGCACACAGTGGCATGACACAGCTGTCAACCCTCCCAGTGGCTGTCTAAGTACCCTTAGACCAGCCCTTGGCTGGTCTAACGGTACTTAGCACTTTGTCCCTGGGAAGGGTTCTGAAAATAGCTCTACATGGGTTATGGCAGCCTGCATCTGCAGCAAGCCCCCAGCGCCATGCTGCAGCAACTTTTGTGGTGTAAGGCTGGTGCAAGCATACTTTGGTGCAAGCAACCTGCTAATTGCCGCAGGCTGCTTTGCAAAATAGCTTGAGGCACAGCCCTTGGTGCAAGGTGTATGTTGCATCCCACAAGTTTGATGCTAGCACCTTGTGCCAATCTAAGGGCTTTGAAAATCTGGCCCTAGGACTTTTAATCACCCACACATTGGAAAGAAATATAAGATCAATTAATTTATTAACTGCAACGGTATTAGAGTGATTAATATGTTAATATGTCCCTGTGAGCTCCTTATATTGAACAAACAAAATAAACTTTAAAGACTCAGACAAGCAAGCACAAAATGGCTGTTAGAGGGGGCAATCCAAGTTATGCCGTGGCCAAACATTATAGTGAAATGGGACATGAGTCAATGGCCACACTTAGGCGTGTAAGAAGTAAACAAGTAAGCATCTCTACAAGTGGAGGTGACTTACAAAAGAAACTGTTACAAAGAGAGGCACTGTGGATACATGAGTTAGAGGATGGAGTAGTACCTGAGGACTGGAGGAGGGCAAATGTGATTCCACTTCACAAAAGTGGGAGCAGGGCAGAGGCAGGAAACTACAGACCAGTTAGTTTGACTTCAGTGGTAGGGAAAATGATGGAATCACTACTGAAGGAAAGAATTGTTGAGTACCTAGAGGCCAGTGGGGCACAGGACCCAAGGCAGCATGGGTTCACAGCGGGAAGGTCATGTCAGACGAACCTAATAGATTTCTTTGACTGGGTGACCAAAGTAGTAGACCCTAAGGGTCTGTGGATACGGCCTACCTAGATTTTAGCAAGGCATTCGACACAGTCTCACACAAAAGGTTACTATACAAGTTAGCCAGCCTGGGAGTGGGTCCCAAGGTGGTAGCCTGGAAAAAAAACTGGCTGGACAACAGGACACAAATGGTAATAGTAAACGGAGTCCACAGTGAAGAAAGGAGGGTAACTAGCGGGGTACCGCAGGGTTCGCACTGGGACCGTCCCTTTAATACCTTTATAAGTGACATTGAGAGCACCTGGAAGGAAAGGTATGTCTCTTTGCAGATGACACAAAGATCTGCAACAGGGTTGATACACAAGGTGGGGTGGAAAGAATGAAAAGGGACTTGGCAAGGTTGGAGGAATGGTCAAATATGTGGCAGCTCAGATTCAATGCAAAGAAGTGCAAGGTAATGCATCTAGGAAACAAAAACCCAGGGGAAGAGTACACAGTGGGGGGTGAGTTAATAACAACAACAAAAATCGAAAGAGACCTAGGTGTAATTATATCAGATGACCTAAAGGTGGGCAAGCAATGTGAGAAGGCAGTAAGAAGGGCTGGGGGGATACTGGGATGCAAAGAGAGAGGAATCAACAGTAGAAAACAGGAAGTTGTTATCCCTCTCTACAGACAGTAAGTGAAACCACATCTGGAGTACTGCATGCAATTCTGGAGACCCCATCTCCACAAAGGCATAGACAGAGTGGTGGCTGTTCAGAGGAGGGCAACCAAAATGGTGCAAGGTATGCACCAGAAGACATACTAGGAAAGACTAAAGCAGCTTAACATGTATACCCTTGAGGAAAGGAGGGAGAGGGGGGGACATGATAGAAACTTTCAAGAATCTCAAGGGAATTAACAAGGTACAAGAGGGTAGTATATTTCAGAAGAAGAGATGTGCAAGAACAAGGGGGCACAATTTGAAGATAGAGGGGGATGACTCAGAGGTAATGTTAGAAAGTATTTTTTCACAGAGAGAGTTGTGGATGCATGGAACAGCCTTCCTGAGGAGGTTGTGGAGTCAGGAAAAGTGGGAGAATTCAAGAATGTATGGGACAGGCATAAGGCAATTCTAGTGCGGGGTAGGAGGAAGTAAACTGTTGATTAACTAGAATCTGCAGCTTATCCATCAGGTAAAGAAATGGGCAGACTGGGTGGGCCAAGCGGTCCTTATCTGCCGTCAAATTCTATGTTTCTATGTAGAGACTTTAGGCTCGATTTTCCAAAGAAAATGTTTGACTCAACTCAACTCAAAGTTTATTTGTGAAAAGCACAAGTCAACAAGTATCCAAGCGCTTGTACACATAACAAAATAAAATTGTCAATTAAAAACACCCTAAATAATTCATAACATATATCTAAAACATCGATATTATCATCAGGATTCAACTACACTCCGAAAAGGCAAGATCATATCAGTATGTTTTTAGTTCAGATTTAAAGCTCTCCACACTCAAACACTCCCTTATCCAACAAGGTAGAGAGTTCCACAGGGTCAGGGCCTTGAACACAAATGCCCTGGCACCCGAGGTCTTCAAACGGACCCTGGGAACCTCTAACAATCCCTCATCGGCAGAGCGGAGTGGGCGGAGGGGGTGATGGGGCACAGATGTTCTTGCAGGGGGGGTTGAGGGAAGTACCAGGTAACTATAAACCCATCAGTTTGACCTCAGTGGTGGGAAAATTAATGGAGAGTATACTAAAGGAACGATTGGGGGTGTACTTGGAGGAGGTGGGTAGTCTGGATAGTCGGCAACATGGGTTTGTGCCGGGTAGATCATGTCAAACCAATCTTGTGGAGTTCTGAATGGGTAACATCAGAACTGGACAGGGAAAGCCTGTGGATGTATTATTCTTGGACTTCAGCAAGGCGTTTGACTCTGTCCCCACAATGGTCTGGTGGAGAAACTGTGGGGTTGGGAGTAGGCCCTTTGATGGTCAGATGGATTGAAACTGGCTAGCTGGACGCACTCAGAGAGTAGTGGTCGGTGGGGAGCCTCAACCCAAGAGAGGTCGGTAGTGGGGGTATCAAGAGGGATTGGCCTGGGTCCGATCCTGTTTAATGCACACATCGGACATCAGGAGGGTATAGGTGTGTGAAATGAGTCTCTTCGCTGATGACCCAAGATGGGAGCAGTAGTTGAGGGGAAGAGGGAGGTTGGCCTGCAGGGGACCTGGACACCCTGGAAGCTGGGCTCACACATGGAAATTAAATTTCAATATCACCAAGTGCAAGGTGTTACATCTTGGGCAGGGAAACCCTAAACACAGGTACACCCTGGGAGAGGCGTTGGAGGCCTCAATAGGGAAAAAGACCTAGGGGTCATGGTGGATGCATGTATGAATAATTCTGAGCAGTGCAGGAGAGCTAGCAAGGCAAACAGGATGTTGGGATGCATCGTAAGGGGATCACCTCTAGGAGCAGGGAAGTGATTCTGCCGCTGTACAATGGACTGGTTAGACCACACCTTGAGTACTGTGTACAGTACTGGAGACCACACTTGAAGAGGGACATACAGCTCCTGGAGAGGGTACAGAGGAGGGCAACTAAGATGATATGAGGACTAAGGGATTTGACGTATGAGGACAGACTTGAGGAGCTCTGCCTGTTTTCATTGGAGGAGAGGAGAGACAGGGGACATGATTGAGGTCTTCAAGTACCTCAAGGGAATAAATAGGGTAAACATGGAGGGGATCTTTAGACTAAAGCAGGGAGGTATCACCAGAGGGCATGGTTTTAAGTTGAAAGGTGGAAGGGTGAGAGGAGAAAAGAGGAGGAGGTTTTTCACTGAGAGGATGGTAGACCCTTGGATTGCACTACCTGGCGAGCTGGTTCAGAGATCCACAGTGGAGGGCTTCAAGAGAGGGTGGGACAGAGACAGAAAGTGGATGTATCAGATGATGGCCTGGTCTGGGGGGTGAGGATGGATGATAGGGGTTTCTGGAACACGGGGGGGGGGCCTCGGCAACCAACTAGGGATCTGAGGTTCGAGCATACTCGATAGACCGTAAGGCCTAATCTGCTGGCAATTAGTATGTTAGGTAACATGGACCCTGTCCATGTAGGGCTTTATAGATCAGCAAACTGACCTTGAAGGTGATCCGCCACTGAACCAGCATCCAGTGCAAACTACAGAGCAAGCTGCCTGCAGCAAAGGATATGGCACAAGTGGCACCTTGCGTAAAACTTTGTGGCAATCCCAATTTTCGAATGCAGGCTGCGCTGAAATCTAGATGCCATACCCAAAGCCATCCTACTCCACCCTTGCGACAGAAGAACCCGTGCGCCAGGTCACAAGGGTGCTTGTACCACAGCGGGGCCACACCATCCTCTTTTTTTGGAATTTTGGAAGCCCCACCATGGATGCAACAGGGGCCTCACGTTAGACAAGCCAGGAGGTGGTCTAAGGGCCATACACCACTGCCGGACAATGTGGTGATTGGGGAGGACTAGCCAGGAGGGGGCAGGCTGCAGAAGGAACACATGGGTGCCCTAATGGGCATCAAGTAAGTGGCGGTTATGTCGGGGTGGTGAGTTGGCACAAGGCAGGGGTGCCATGCACAAGTGCAGACAGACGATCAGCCCAGGTAGTGGGGTGTTAAGGTGGGCACAGCCCTCACACCTGCCCCATAGGTGCCAAAAACCCCAACCCTATAGGCAGGAAGCAGTGGCTGCAGGTTGAGGGCTGCCAGTGGTGAAAGGGAACAGTCTCCAGGCACTGCAATAGTCCCCTGATACCCAGCTCCCCCCCATGTTCTGGCAAGCTGCCTCCCACCAACAGGGTGAGGGGCTTCAGCACCTAAGAGGCAGGTAACAGGGATTTGCCCATCTGGGGCCAGATAATAGTCCATCGTTGCCAGTCTCCCACTTCCCAGAGAGATCAGCCACCTGCCGTTGCCCATGGCAACCCTGCCGGTTGCCAACTCACCATTATGACATAGCTGCCATTTCTCTGATGCCTCTTAGGACAACCCAATTCTCCTTCTTCTCCTAGTCCCCATCTTGCAGCCATATTCACCCCACCCCCCCAACTTCTCGGCCCCTTGCGTGTTGTGCTGGGAGGGGGGGTTTGAAAGATCCTTCTGTCAAACCCCTCAGGTGCACCACTTCTTCGGCACAACCCTGTGGATGTGGCAAATCTTGGGTCTTGGGTACAGGAATCCTCAGATTTTTTTAAAATACAGTGCTGGGTCCCTGATGCACCTCCAGATTGTCACAGCACTAGATTGCTGCAACTTGTTGCAGTCTAAGGGCTCTATGAAAATCTAGCCCTTTGCATCCACAAAGATTAAATGATGACAATGGACCTAATAATTGTTGTTACAAAGTGTCCTTCATGAAGTGAACTGATGAAGTTTTGTCATATTATATTTAGCTAAATTACATTTTGAAAGAATAGATATTGATGTTTATACGCTGTAGATATAATAGCTGCTATTTCCGTGTGGACTTCTATCATGAATGCATAGTGCAGTTAGAAAAGAAATGTGCGAGGTGAATGGTTGAACAATTTTTTTAACCTTTTCACTATCCTTTTAATTTATTTATTCACATTTATGCATGAAGGATGTATTTACTTATATTTATTATGCATGGTGGTAGATATTTATAAAAAACACAATGTTACGATGTTAAACATTTACGTGCTTCACAGCACTTTGTTGTACAGAATCTTCTGGCAATGAAATGAATAACAGCACTGGATATTATCATATGTAGTGGTCAGGAGTCCCCCATAAGAAAGCATCTGATTGCCTAGGTGACCTAGTCATGTTGGTGTCCATGGACATGTTTAAATACCTGCCACTAGCCAAAGCGGACTAGTTCTGAGGAAAGAATCATTTGACTCCAAAATGTCAGCACATTTTACATACTACAGTATGACTTTGACAAAGTTCAGCTCTGGCTAATCTTTCACCAGTTCTTCCTCAATGCCAAGAAGACTGTCTCCATGACCTTTGGCACAAGACAGAGACTCTCTAGGCTACCCTCCTTGTCCTCCTTCCACACTCTTGATGGAACTACCCTTGAGGACACCTTCTCTTTTAGATACCTTGGGGTTTGGCTTGATCAACACCTCAACTTTTCTGGACTTGTGGACGCTATCCTGAAAAACCTATGCCCCCAGCTCAATACCTTATATAGGAACCGTAGTTGCTTGCCTTTATCTGCCAGGCATGAACTTGTCCAGAAAATGATACTCCCTATCTTTGACTACTGCGACGTAGTCTACAGTGCCACTCCCAAGTCTTCCTTATCCAGGTTGGATTCCATCTTCAACTCCTTCTGTAGGTTCACTCTAGATGCCCCCTTCCTCACACATCACTGTAGTCTATACCACTCTCTTGCATTTCCCTCCCTAACAAATCAATGTCTCTCCCACACTGCCAAATTCACTTCCAAATTTTGGTTTGGCTCCCTACCCTCCTACCTCTCCTCCTCTCTTTCTATCCCCTCCACCTTCTCTTACTCTCTTAGATTTAGTGACTCTCGCTCCATGGCCGTCCCCCCCACAGAGCTTCGTCAGTTGGCAAGGCTGCATTCTCCTACCACTTCCCAAATCTGTGGCACTCCCTGCCCCATCAGATAAGGAACTCCTCTTCCCCTATGTCCATCTCCTCCTCCCTACAAAACTACTTTTCCACAAATTGTACCTGCTTCTCAGCTCCCTTTCATCCTTCCCCCATTGTCTTAACTAGAAGCATTACTCACAGCAATGCCAACCTACCTACTGTATTGTGCAATTGTAGTCTCACCCATCCACTCTCTGCTGCAAATTGAACCTTTGCACCTTAAGGAATAATATAACCTCTGCTATATTCTGTGCCATCCATTAGACGCAACCAAATCACTAGATTGTTCTTCTATGCTTGTCTTTTCTAAGTTATTGGTTTGCAAGCACTTAGTGTATACCCGCTATTATTCATTACCTTACAGCACTTCCTGTTTTTACACATAGGCCTGGATATTCAGAGCAGTTGCGCATGGCGCACCCGAGTTGCACCAGCGCAAGTACGAAGATGCACCGAGGAGCGATATTCAGTAGGAGCCGTAGCACAGCGCAAACCCCATTGCGCCAATGTGCAACCATAATATATGCGGCGCAAGTGCACGGGGCGGTCCCATGAATATGCAGTGCAATGGCATATTCAACCGTGAAGCCATGGCATAAGTGTGGTGCAAGCTGAAGATGCGCTAACCAGACTTGTTCCTATAAAAACAGGGTGCAAACACACAGACAGCAGCTGTGCCAAGAGTGAGAGAGAGAGAGCGGACAGTGAGAGATAGTGAGAGAGACAGACAGACAGACAGACAGACAGAGAGAAGAACAGACACAGAGGGAGAGAGAAAGAGAGGTGGTGTGGGAGAGGGAGAGGGGGCAGAGAGAGGAAGACACACACACACACACACACACACACACACACACACACACACACACACACACACAGATAAACAGTGTACTAGTGTAGCACACAGACAGCGGTGAACCGCCCAGTGGGACACTGGACTGAAGGAGTGATGGAGAGTGTGCCATTCCCGATGGAGGTGGTAATGAGGGGTTGTGAGGTGGCAGGAGAAACAGCTACGTGGCCGACGAAGGGCCCATTGGTGGTATGCCCGACACAGGCGGTACTGTGCCCGCATCGCCTTTGAGAACTACAATGACTCCGAGATTATGGGCCAGTACCACCTGAACAGGGCCATTCTGAGGCAGCTCTGTGAGCTGTACAGTGAGGCATTCACCAGACGGAGCCACACCACGTCCGTGGAAACCAAGGTGACCACCGCAATGTGCCTGCTCACCATGGGCACCTTCCAATGACCAACAGAGGACACCATGGGCATCACCCAATTGGCCATGTCCCGCATCCTCACACAGTCCTCAATGCTGTGCTGCCACATGCTTCAGAACTCATACATTTCCACAGCACACAGGTGGAGAGTACAGCAAATGTGCAGGACTTCCACAGGGTGGCAGACATGCCTGGCATGCTTGGAGCCACTGACTGCATCCACATGGGCATTCACATGCCACCTGGCTAGAGGGAATGGTGTACATCAACAGGAAGGGGAACCCGAGCATCAACTGCCAGGCGCTGTGCAATGGCATGGGGCACATCATCAATGTCTGTGCCACACACCCTGGGAGTGCACATGACGCATTCCTCTTGCACAGCTCTGCACTATGCCACAGGTTTGAACTTGGGGACATCCCCAAGGGCCACCTGGTGGGTGAGTACACCATGGGCAAGGGATGATGGGCATAGCAGAACTGAGGATGTGGGTGGCCAGGGTGTGCAAGGTGGGGTGGGTGGCAGGAACAGGCAAGGGGTGCACTATAGAATAGCATAGGGCTAACCATGTCATTCTCCACACAGGTGACAGCACATACCTTCTGAGGCCATGGCTGCTCACCCCCTACCGGCGACCAGCGTCCACAGCAGAGGAGCACTACAACAAGGCACATGCTAGCACACGCAACATCATCAAGCACGCATTTGGCATGCTGAAGGCATGATTCCGTTACCTAGACAGGTCAGGCGGTGCCCAACAGTACAGTCCCTCAAAAGCCTGTGACCTATTCCTGGCCTGCTACATACTGCACAACATGGCCATTGACCATGGGATAGCTGTTGAGGTGGATGAGGGTGACAGTAGTGGGCACAATAGAGACAATGTGCTGGAGGGTGGTGGGCAGCCACCCCTGGACATGATGCCACCATGACACTGTCACACAGGAACACTTTGGCGAACGCAGGTGGGTGGTGTGGTACACATGCATGGGCCACACAAACAAGGACAGCACACATGCAGGGATGTGCATGGTGAGGGGCAGGCACACACAGCGACGTGAAGCAGGGGTAGGGGAGGCAGTGGAAAACAACCACACATGGCAACACACACACACACACACAGGCGGTGGAATGTGGTGTGGATCAGACGCATGACACTGGTGCACAGGAACAACCGGTGCTAGACTGCCCTCATCACGCCCATGCCACACGGTCCCGCATCCGGGCATGCACACACATGGGCAGCATGCAGCATGACACACAGGTGCGCCACCACAGATATGGTGCACACACACTGCACATGTGCGTGCAGGACATCAGCAGCAGGCTGCGGTCAGGGCAGCACTCAGCTCAGGGCAGCCAGCCGGTACCATGGCCACCATGGACATGGGGGCAGCTGCACTGGGGCTGATCAGCAGCTGCAGGCTATACATCAGCTGGGGGGGTGTCCAACAGCCCCCCAGGTGCGGAAGTGCGGGAAGATGACCGTGTCCTCCCCGGGGTGTGTAGTGCCCAAAAAGGCCAGCCTCGGGCATGCCTGGGATGCCCACATCTGAGCCCAGCATCCACTGTGTTGGGGTTGCCTGATGCTGGGTCCGTGGAGTGGACAGCACACTGCAGGGGTCTCCTGTGCATGGCCATGCCCTGTGGCATCCAGCAATGCAAAGTCAACCACAACTGCACTGGCAATGTGATTCAAGGCCACAGTTGTGGCCTTCTACATGTGTTGCATCCCCTCCAGGATCTGTGTAGTGCCCCTGTCCTGCTGCTCAGCTAACTGGTGCACCTCCACCCACACTGCATGCACCCCAGTGGTGAACAGCACTTGTTACTGAATGGATGCCCGCAGCAGCCAGGTGTGCTCCGCCAGATGGTCTGCATCCTGGGGCTCCCGGGCAGGACGCCAATCATCAGTGGGTGACCTGCCACGCTGCACAGCCCCCCTCTCTGGCGGATGCTGCACAGTGGGGTCTGCAGGGGGAATGGGTACAGCAGGTGCACCGGCGACATACCCTGTGTTCGGCTGCCCGGTGGCACCTGCAGCCCGCTGCTGTCACCTGTCCAGCTGCTGTATGCCCCCCTGCACCTGCACGGCTGCACCACCACCAATGCAGGGCACAGCTGTGGTAATGCACACCACCACACCTGCAGTGGTGGCAGGCAGCTGTGCCACCACTGGCATTGCGCTTGGCCCTGTAACCACCTGTGATGCCAGCAGGGGTGACTTGCCCACAACATTGCCCATGCTGTCCAAGATCTGTGTGAAGTCATCATCGGAGTCAGACCCCACCCGATCTGTGTCTCTGCACACAGGGCACCAATGCTGTCATCCTGCAGAAACACATCCAGGCCCTCATCTGACCCTAGGCCAAGGACACCCACAGGCACTGTGGTGCTCATCCGCAGCCTGTTGGGCCCCCGGATGCCGGTGGATATTGATGGGTCCTCCTCTGGGGTGGTGCCAGCATCCACAGGTACTGCAGCTGCTGCCGGCACCCCATTCTCTGTACAGAGGCATGCTGGTGCTGCAAGAGAAGGATTGCGTGTCAGTGCTGCATTGCCCACATGTGCTCCCCATTCACTGCTGCCACATGTGCCCAGCAACATGGCATGAGCGTGGGTGCGCACACATGCACATGGCATACAGGACAGCTGCATGCCCAACAGCACACCCATGTACGCACCGTCCAGGCCACCAGCTGTGCATGGCTGCCATACATACCATGCAGTGATGGGCTGCCTCCTATCTGGAAGCCTCCTCCAGGCACACCCTCCACCGAGTTGCGGTGGATGGTAGCTGCCACCAACTCCTCTGTGGGCATCAGTGTGGGTGCATCCACTGGCCCTCCTCTGGTGGCATTACAGGATGATCTGATGGCTACCACCTTCTCCTTAATGTGCCACCTGTCAGTCCCGACTTTCTTGTGGCACTTCTGCGCTGACCACTTGTGGCTGTCGTGCTGGTTGACATAGTTTGCCACTTACTCCTATCCAGTGGTCCTTTCCTGTAGGGTGCCAGTGGTACCACTCAACAGGGCCTCCCTGTTGAGGTAGGCCTCCAACAGGGCATCCAACTCCCCCTTAGTAAAGTTGGGACTGCGCTTCCATGCAGGGCCCCGCTCCTCACCCTCCTCATGTGCTGACTTGTTGCCTCGTGTGAACATGGACAGCACGGTGTGTCAGTGGCAATATCTCCCTGGTCCATCCCACCTTGCAGTGCTGTCTGCTTCCAGTCTGCTGCTGTGGCATCCCCCACTTATCTGTCAAGGTTGCAATACCGGTCCATGGCCTGTGCTGTTCTGTGGTGCTTATGAGGCGCAACTCATGCAGACGAGGTTGTGCGAAATGGTAATGAAATGCTAATGTACCCCAGTGTGCCACGCATTGGTTGATGAGCTCATTTGCATGTGGCATCTGAATGTCGAGAAGATGCGCCGTGCACAATGGTGTTGCACTGGAGCAGGCCAAGGTGCAATGCCCGTGCATGCGTGGTGCGCAGACCTGCAGTGAGCATGTGCGCTATGCTGTCATGGCGTCAATCGCGCACCACACGCAGACAGTGCGATGCAGTGGCACTGCGCATGTTGCACATGGGCAGCAACGCACATGATCATGCATGGTGTCATGTGCCCTACCGCGCACATGCGCACTGCACACTAGTCGGTGACCTCTGACCCCTGGGTCACCTCCATGACCCCGTGTCCCTGCCGGGCCACTCCTACTGCACATGCTCAGCAATGCGTGATGGGTGGGAACTGCACATTCTCCTGCACATCCACACATCAGGCACCTGTGGCTGCCACGTGCACCTGTTCCCACCATTTGCACTGCCGAACCATGAGACAGCCATGGCGCAGGATCGGGGATGCCTTGCCCCTAATGGGAGTGATCTGGGGGTGATCAAACTGGTTAGTCAGCCAGGTGCCCCTGCAGCAGGCCAGGGGCAGTGTTTGGCAGACCACTGCCATCTGCCTGGAGAGGAGGACAAGAGTTCCCCGGATAGCGGAGCAGTGCAGGCACCGGTATGGTGATCTGTGCCAGGGGGACCCTGAACGTCTGCAGGGGCTTAAGGCATGCATCAAGTGTGGTGCAGTGCCACAGTCAGGTAGGTGTTCACATGTTGCATTTCTGCCCTGATGCTGTACTGCAGTGTTGGCTTCGTCGACTGGCATGCCCTGCGGTGGGGTATACTGTCATTGTGTGCATCGCTGTCATTGCCAGCTGCCACGTACGTTATGACGCAGCTGTGCTGGCGTGCAGGACATGTCAGGCAGGGGCAAAACCTGTGCACAGAGGGCTGGGGGGGGCAGCTGGTGTGGTCGGTTACTGATATACTCCTGTCTTCCTTCCATTCATAGGACCGGAGGACCACAGGCGGGCCAGGACAGTGGCAGAGTGCGACCGGGCAGTGAACCCTGATGGGGGCAGACCTGCACAAGCTGCACCACAGGGGGCAGGAAAGCACTTTCATGGTCATTCTCACCGTACATGGAGGGTGGCGGCCGGTGGGGAGTGGGTTTGGGCATGGCCACCTATGCCATGCACCGTGACAGCTGTGTGTGTCACACTGTACGTGGTGCATGCCACTGTGGCACATCCATTGGACCTGTGTGCTGGCTATCGGTGGGGTGGGCGTGCACCAGGCTGCCACCATTGTTGCTGCAGTGCTGCCGGTGCAGTATGCCATGTGACTGTACCTGTGTGGTCGTGTGGCCGTTGTGCAGCTGGGACCACCTCTATGCAACATCATGGTGTGCCATGTTGCTGGCTGGTGTTGGCCCACACTCCTATGGGTGTCCATTCTGGGCCCTCCAGGGTTGTCTGGTCTCACTTCCCATTGCACACTGTGGGAAGGCATGGTTCCTTGGGCCATTGCACTGATCACCTGTCCTGTCCCTTGCCACAGGTGTCCAGCACAGCGAGCGCCTCGCACAATGCTGTCGAGGCTGATGCAGCAGATGCTCCTGGTTGTCTCCATTATCCTGGAAGTGGTCATTGCCATCCAGAGGATGTTGGCAGCAGAGAAGAGAGAGCGGAGGCTTGGTGGGGTGGCCGGACATGGCCGCCGTTGATGTTCCAGTTCTTGGCCCCTGTTTACCCTGTTGCACCTTCCTCTACAGTCCCCCCCTCCTGCTGTACAGTCCCTGTTCCTGTCCCTTTCCATCACTGTACCTACCCTTTCCCTGCCCCTGTTATGTGTTGTGCATAGATACCTGTTTATAAATCTTTTCTGACATTCCTGCTTGTGTCCATGTCTGCTTTGCAGGTGGCGTGTGGAGCTATGCTGCAGTGGCCCAGTGTCTGCCCGTGGTGTGTGCATTAGATGGGGCATGTGCTGTGCTTCTGTGGTTCCCTGCTGTGTCCTGTGGTGTGTCCCACTGTGGTAATGTCCATCCTCTGGTTCAGTGGCTGTGCATTGGGGTGTCCATGGGGTGGCAGTCAGGGGGGTGTGGTGGGTGCGTGCATGGTGGTGGTGCACAGCCACAGTCATTGTTCTAGTACTGTCTGCACACCGTGTTGGGGTCCTCTGCTTGGAGTTGTGTGACCTGTCCCATGTGGTCTGCCACACTGACTGCATCCCTGCCCATTCAGTGGCCGGTGTGTGGGCTCCCTGTGTGGCATGTGTGTGCTTGGCTGCATGGTTCTGGGTGTGGCCTGCCATGGACTCATGGTGGGGGGCCACGGCCAGCGGCCTGCCTGCTGAGGCTCCCTAGGTGGCCTTCCATTGGCCATTGGCACCTCCTGTTGCCTGCTATCCATGCCACCATTGTGTTCTGGGGTCCAGTCTCCGGGGGCCTGTGTGTGCCCTGCTGTTGGGGGCCTCCTGTGGCCGCTGTCACTGTGCTTCCATGGCTGTGTCCCTGGGTCTGTTCTCTGTGCCCTGCCCCCCTCTGTTGCTGTGCTGCTCTGCGCTGCCATGGTTGCACTGGGCTATCTCTGTGTGCACAATGGAACAACTCTGCCATATTCAGCTACATTGTGCTGGCGCTGTTCGTCCTGTTCAACCTCTGAATATGGCTCCAGTTGTGCCATGGCGCATCAGGTTTGCGCTGCCCCGGACTTGCGCCGGACTTTGGTGCATTTCTGAATATCTAGGCCATTGTATAATTTCTCATATATGTAATGCATTACTGTTCATGGCAATGAACTTGTTGTTTGTATTATCATTGTATACTCCACTACCATCTCCACCAGGATGCACCATGAGACAAGTAACTTGTTGTTCAGTGTGCCTTCCTGGTGAAACTTTTCAATACATAAATACATTTTCCTGACACCAGTAGGTGTGATACCTGCTTCTAGAAGCTATCCCTAGCCTGGGGTGTCTGTGGTGAACCCTTGCAAGCCTGGATACAATGTTCTTGAATATTAACAGCTGGTAGTGCTGTGAATGTGCGCTAAGATGGATTAGGCAATTAAGCCATGAAGAACCTTTTTTTATAAGATTGCTTACAGATGTTGCCAAAAGAAGCCATTTGTTTCACTTGGTGTTTTTTAAAAGTTTTAAACAAGGTTCACTGTGTAAGCTACCATGCTGCATAACATTGTTCCAAGTGCTAATAAATCTAATTACAGGCCACTGTGACAAAAACTGACAAGTTTAATTTCCATGCTATTTGGCACCAGTATTAGGTCTCTGTGTGATTTATGAAAAATCAGTAAGAGCGGAACAAAATGCATTCTAAGAACTTGATTAACTATTAAAAAAATTAACTACAGTAGGGACAAAAGTATGTTAGTGACATAGTGGGGCTATTAAAAAGTGGGAAGGCGGTCGAAGATGATGGTAGACTGCAAATATTTTAAACAATTCTTCATCTTGGTTTTTAAAAATAAGAAAGGAGTGAGATATGCCTCTAATAGATGAGATACACTCAGCGGCATGAAAGGGAAGATGCTGCAAGGTTAGCATCCTGAATACAATAGGACAGTGGCAGAACATTTAAGGGAGGCTAAATATTAACAAATTGCAAGGGCTGAAGGAGCTGTATCCCAGGGTGTTAAGGAAACACACCAATTAGAACATGACTATTACATGAAATTCTAGGGAGTCCTTAGCAGCAGGGATAATGGCAAACTTTTCACCATCACTTAAGATGGGGTTCCAAAGTGTATCAAGGTATTACAGACCTGTTAGCTTAATGTCAGTCACATGAAAAATGTTCAAGGTGATTATCAAGGAAAGGACAGGGCAGCCTCTCAATAAATTCTGCATAATCAGTCTGGAAGAGATGATGAAGCAGCCTAAATCCCAGAGTCCTAACAAAAGCTGTGGCCCATATGGACAACTTCACAATTCCTCCAGCTGGCTGCCCCCACTGTTGCCAGCAAATCACCCAAATCTGCAATGGCTCACTGTTTGCAGGTTCCTTTCCAGCAGACTGGAAGCAGGTGGTGGAACTATGACTCCACAATACATTTATTTAAAATGTGTATCCCCAGGAATCAACCACATTAGGGAAAACTCACTGTTTCCTTGTTGGTCATGCCTGGTGGCAGTCTTTGTTCACAAAATTCAAGTTCAGACACTTGACATAGTTAATTTAACATTCAGAAATGCCAAATGTAGGTGAATAGAAGCATTCACTTGAGATTACCATAATTTCTAAATACACCCATTATATAAACAGATGTTGATACCCGAGTTGGTTAAAGCACATGCATGTGGTACTGTACTTAACAGGTCATTTTTTTTAACTACTCTAATGTTTGCTACTGCTAAATATTTTTTATATTTAATTTGAACATCAGTGACTGGGAAAGGTACACTGAGCCTGGGCTCATTTCCAGGTGTGACCCGTGGGGAAAGGGTACAGGGGAGGCAAATACATAGCACAGACACAGATCACAGTTACAATAAATTGCAATTGAGAACATAATTTAAGACAGGAGTAAGTGCAAGAAGAGAAATATGCATGCTGTATTTTCTTTGTACATCTATAAAGCTTTTTGTGATATGCACTTTGGTATGAAAAGTGCTATATAAAAATAAATCACATTGTATGTAATAAGTGGTTAAACCGACTGATGTGGAAAACATTCTAAACACTGCCCTGGGGTCCATCCTTTTGATTTTGCATTGAAAAAATATTTTCTGCTATTTTTCACCCTAAGTAGGATATCGTATCTTCAGATGTGGTAAGGATTGCTTTCGCCTCATGGGAAAAATACTCAGATATTTAGGGTTCTTCCCATTAACACATGTGCAAGGCAAAGTAACAGGTCTCTTCTGCCTTACAGATATATCATTCTTATGTCTTTATATACTATAATAAAGTAATAATATAATATAATATAATATAATATAATATAATATAATATAATATAATATAATATAATAAAGCAATAATACATGACATGGTGTGCAATATCATGGGATAGCATCCTGCCTCAGGTGCGTTGTGAGGCATGAGGCCATAGGCTGCATGCCTACAAGTGCCTGATCAATATCCCAATTATTTCACACATCTTAGGGTGTATTATTGCGATTGTGACATTTATCCCATACTGTTTTGCATCACATTAAGAAGAAGAAAAAATAAATTTTCAAAGATTTTTAGTTGAAAACTACTACACAAGAAAAAGTAGTTCAATGTATTTCACTGCCAATAGTAAGACTATTTCTGTTTGTCTTATAAGCTGCATATATAACAGGAAAAAGGTTTTAACCGGTAAATCTGTGTTTTAAATATCTTGGTGAGAGGAAAACATGTAAAATTGTAAAGAAGGGCCTGTAATGATTTTGGTGATGTGTTGTACTACTGAGTCCCTGTTCTGTAATAAGTTAGGTCCCAACTTGAGGTTTTTCCATCAGTTTCTAAAAATGGCATTCCAATCGCCCTCTGATTATTTTCCCTTGCAAAAGTTTCCAGACCCTTGAATTTCTGGAATGGTGTAAATTGTCCATCAACAGAGAAGAGGTGAGAGCCTTCTGAGTCTCAGATTATTGCTTTCTTTGAGCATTGTCTGAATGTATATATGTAATCGCTTTCTCCAACTGGTCCACTCTTTGTTCAATTTTTCTTTTCAAAAGACAGCATTACTCTGACCAAAATGTGCAGGGATTTCGGAACATCTTCAAAAGCAGTTATTTAATACTTAGAAAACCTTGCTCTTCCTTCTTAGACGGCATGGATGTAGCTGTTCAGACATTTCTTTCTACCATTTTGAGGGAGTTGGAGATTTTGGAAGCACTCCTGCCTCAGCTCATGGAGCCTCACAGGCTCCAGAATCACCTACAGGGCTTTGTGCCGGGCACTTTACAACAGGGCTGGTGAAAACCTTTTTGTTAGGATTATCAACTTCTGTCGGCAAAAAAAGCCGGGGGCTTATTGCTCCTTTTCTAGGAGTTGTTTTCTTTCTTTTTTGATAATTTGGAAAAAGCGGGATTTTCAGAATTGAAAGGCTCCATTTCAACAGCATTATTGTGTAACAGTT
Source organism: Neoceratodus forsteri (assembly GCA_016271365.2). NCBI lineage: Eukaryota > Metazoa > Chordata > Ceratodontiformes > Ceratodontidae > Neoceratodus > Neoceratodus forsteri. Next base: position 1,457,716,123 of record CM028132.1, read on the forward strand.
GAATAGCCTTAGAATATGATAGTGTGACTCCTATAATTATAAGTTGACAAGTAAGTCTGTTTAAACAGTTATAAGACTTACAATACAATGATGCTCATAACAGTGTTTTCTGCCCCCAAATCAGGTTTGCAATTGATTCAAGGGATCATGATGAAGGTTTAACCCTTAGGCTGCCAGCAGAATTAGAACATATAGGGATTCTGGACTGATGCATCACTCCGTGGTACAGCAAGGGTTCAGTATTCAAAAAGAAGAACAAAACAGACTTTTATTCAGAAACCAAAAGAGTGGTCACTCAGGCATCCTCTCAGTACTGCCATCTTGGAGGTCCATCTCATTTGTGAATTTTGTTCCATTTTCAAGCTGCCTGTGCAGTCACACATTCTACATCTTCTCTATGGAACCCTCTTTGTGCTCTTCCTGCAGCAGGAATTTGCAGATCCCTATCTTATCAACACATTTCTCATACTCTTAGCTCCTTTTAACACTAAGACACTTCTGAACTTGAAGTCTTTGGTGTCACCCTAGAATTAACAAATGGAAGACAAGTGTCCTCTAGTAAAGAGTCGTCACATCAAAAGCAGCTGTCTAACTCTTCAAAGTCTACATTCCTGAACAAGTGGGAACAGTACACTCCCTTGCTTCTGCAACCACTGTTTGGACTATTGCCACATGGAACTCATATGTAGCATTCATGCTTTCCATAACCAACAAAAACATAATCCAGATATAGACTAAATCTAGGCCTCCTGTCCCTTGTACCCTGGCCAAAGTTCCTGTCTGTTGTTATGATCACTAAGTAGGTTTCAGCGTGCAGTTCTTTCAGAGTAGTAGGAATTCAGATCTAACTTCACTGCTGTCTAGAACTCCCATTCAAGCAGATCTCAAGGATTACCAACACAATTTTACTGAGCCTACAGTCCTGCCATGCCACACATACTACTTTAGGCAAAGATTTCTCAATCAGTAATGATGGACACATTCTCTAATGATAGATGGTTCCATGCCCATCAACAGCTAACAGGCATACACCCTCCATAGCCAGGTATATGCCCTCTTTGCCAATGCTATGTTGAGGGCTTGGTATGCTTTCAACCCCTACTGGCTCATACTGCAACTAACCAATTCCTTCTAGGTTTTTACTTCTCATATCAGTTCAGCGGCATGTCTTTGTAAACCAGCTGTTGCAGACTTTCATCACCAGTACCTCACCTCCTCTGACTGTCCTTCATCCTTTCTGGGTGAAGCCTTCTGCTTCAATTAGCTAAGACAACAGACAGCTTGGATTCTTTAGGCCAGGCCTTTACAGTTTTCATTGGGCAGACAAACTTACCATCAAACAGGCAGACCTCTGACTTTTGTTAAATAATACATCTGACTTTAACCATTGTTGGTGGGCAGACCTTTTTTTTCCATTTAACAGTTTTTATTGATTTCAAAGTGAATATATTAACATATACAAAAATATATGAATTATCCAACATCAGTACATTTAAAACATTTATCTGTGTATACAGGTAGCTTATAAATAAAAAAACTTCATATCAGGAACACATTGTTTACGTACAGAAAACCAATGTCTTTGGATAGTTAAAACACAGTTTATGCACCTATGAAGTAAAAAAAAGATTTCCAAATTTCATTGAACTTATCGAATTTATTCAGATCTAAATAGCTAATATGCTCATTGTTAGCTATGTTCCCTATCAAATCCAGGAGTTCTCTCAGAAAAAGAATTCTGTGAACCTTCCAATTTTGAAGCAGTAATCTTTTATAAGCTAAGGCCATGTTTAATATCCATAGTTGGGATGTTCTGGGCAGGAAAGAGAGCTGAGAATTATTCCCCATTATACAACAGGTATCTGTTCTCAACCAATCGCAGAACAGAATACAGGTCAGTTATTCCCTCACAAACTGCAAACCACACCCCCAGAATCATTTATTTACTCAAATGCCACCCACAGTCATTTAATGAAACAATAACTCTGCCCACAGTCGTTTAATGAAACAATTACCTCGCCCACAGTGGTTTAATCAGATCTATAATCCAAGCCCACAGTCGTTTAATCAGATCTTGAGCATCCAAAGCCAGGAAGAAAAATGGCTTCGGAACAGCCATCCACCTCAGCACCAAACACAACCCTGGCCCCCTTCCTCCACACCTTGTATCAAAGAAATCCACTTCTCAGCATACAAAATAATGGTCACCCTCTCCTTTATAATGTATCGTTCCTTTTTTTTTTTGCCTGAAAATGAATGGTGAAACAAGTGCTCCTGAGAACTGTTTCAACTAGTGTGACGGCGTTGAATGCTGTGCACATGGCATAGACTATAAAAATTACTTTCTTTTATTTCAGCCGCTACTCCTGTTTCACTTTCTCCTTAACGTCTCCCCATTTCCACTCTCTTCTAAAACTGTAATTTGCAGCACTTCAGCAACTCCAACTTGTATAATAGCAATAACATTCAGTGAGTTGGAGTATACTCGGAATACCCAGCTTCTGTGGTGATTAAATGCCTTGGCTTCACCTCAGCATTTAATCATCACAGAAGCTGGTTATTCCGAGTATACTCCAACTCACTGAATGTTATCACTTAAATATGTAAATGAATTGAGAAAAGGGTATACTTGTCTTCATGATCTTCTGACATAATGAATGCATTTCCCTCAATCTTAGCTACACTCTGGGACAAAACCAAAAACAAATGACCCAAGGATGCTGAAGGGATTCCATATTTCCAACAACCTAGGTATATTCTTGGATTTAAATATTTTATTTAATCTCTGTGGGGAATAATGGTATCTGTGAAGTATCTTGAATTGAGTTAGCATCCCATTAACTTCTCTACTGCATTTGTAAGCATTCTTCTACATGGCTACCCAATTTTGATCAGAAATATTCACATTCGGATCCTGTTCCCAAGCAACTTTAGCTGAATAAGTAATATTACTGTCACAATCAGATAAGGATTTATACAATATGCTAGATCCTCTCATTACTGCCATTTTCAAAATATGATGCCATTTGGAGTATTTCAGAAACAGGGAATTGGTTTTGGAAATGGCTTCATTTATTTTATCTCTCAATAGCAAATATAACCAAAAATGAAGTCTGGATATGTGGAATTTTTCTCATAATTCTTTAAAGGAAATACATGTTTCTGTTTCTGGCTCTAGAAGCTCTCCAATCTGAAAAATTCCAGCTCTTTTCCACTCAAAGTTGTTAAATTGTGATCCATTAGAAGAAAAATCTGGGTTTTCTCAGACTGGACCTAACTCCAAAGGAAGCTTACATAACTGGAGTGTTTCCTCAAGAGATTTAAAAAGCCACTTGGTAGTTGATAGAGTTGGGTGGGATCTAAGCTCCAATGAGATAGGTTTAAACAAGAAGTCTATCAGTTTATTAGGTTCAACTATTTCTTGTTCAGTTAAAAGCCATAATGGCATATGTTCTGTGTCATCCTTAGATAACCACAGTCCTGATTTCTTTAAAAGAAAATCCCAATGATATTTTTGCCACCAGGGATAATTAAGGCCATCTACTTGCCATGGTGCTCGTAACTTATTATCCCATATAAACTTAGTACAAATATGATCTCTTTTCTTGTACCATTCTAGAAGTAGTTTTATTTGTATATTATTAAAAACAAAATATTTTTGGTGCAATTATCATTTTAATTGAGTTGCTCTTGCCCCATAAAGAGATGGATAGTTTGGACCATTTCCCAAGATCTACTTGTATATTCTGTAGCAGTTTCAATAGGTTGACTTAAATTATTTGTGGGATTGAATTAAATATCTGAATTTCAAAATATTTAACCCCCTTATCACCCCAGGAGAAGTCAAATTGATTGTCTAGAAGGATATTCTTCTGATCAGCTTCCTGAAGTAAAATTCCTTCTGATTTTCCCCACTTTACACATAAGCCAGATAATGAGGCAAACCTGTCTAACAGAGAATTTAAAGCTTTCAATGCTTCATATGAGTTAACGAGAGTCACTAGCAGGTCATCTGTGAAGGCAAAATATTTATTTTCTATCTTTTCTGATTCAATTCCTTGAATTTGGGTTGAGAGATTTATATGTCTCAAAAGGGGCTCAAACGCTAAAATAAAGAGGAAAGGGGATAACGGACAGCTTTGACGGATGCCCCTATATAATTGAAAAGACCTAGAAAATAACCCATTAGAAACAATGGCCACTTTAGGAGTCGAGTATATAGTTAAAACCCAGCTTTTGAAAGTGAGATCAAAATTAAAACTTTCCAGTACCTTATGCAAATATGACCAGTCAGGAGAGTCAAAGGCCTTTCCAGTATCTAAGGAAAGGGCCACAGAAGGGATGTACTACTTTTAGCCAACCAAATTACAGAAAAAAAGCCTTCTAAGATTATCTGAAGCCTGATCGCCACTGACAAATCCAACTTGTTCTTTACTAATTAGTGATTATATCATTTTTTCAGTCTATTTACTAATACTTTAGTCAAAATCTTATAATCGAAGTTTAAGAGGGAGATGAAACAATAATTTGCTGGGTCTAAGAGATCTTACATAGAAACATAGAAACATAGACTTTGACGGTAGATAAGGACCACTAGGCCCATCTAGTCTGCCCATTTCCCTACCTACAGGATAGGCCGCAGATCCTAGTTAACCAACAGCCTATATCTTCCTGCCCCCCACAAGAATTGCCTTATGTCTGTCCCACGTATTCTTGAATTCTCCCACAGTTTTAGACCCCACAACTTCCTCAGGAAGGCTGTTCCATGCATCCACTACCCTCTCTGTGAAATAATACTTCCTCACATTGCCCTGAACCACCCTTCTATCTTTAAATTGTGTCCCCTTGTTCTTGCAAGTCTCTTTTTCTGAAAGATGCTACCCTCTTGGACTTTGTTGATTCCATTGAGGTACTTGAAAGTTTCTATCATGTCCCCCCTCTCCCTTCTTTCCTCAAGGGTATACATATTAAGCACCTTTAGTCTCTCCTCATATGGCTTCTCTTGCAGACCCTGCACCATTTTAGTTGCCCTCCTCTGGACTGCCTCTATCCTGTCTATGTCCTTGCGGAGATGGGGTCTCCAGAACTGGACACAGTACTCCAGATGGGGTCTCACCAACTGTCTGTACAGAGGGATAACAACTTCCTGTTTTCTGCTGATGATGCCTCTCCTATACATCCCAGTATACCCCGGCCCTCCCTACTGTCTTCTCACATTGCTTGCTAACCTTAAGGTCATCTGATATGATTACCCCAGGTCCCTTTCCTGTTTTGTTGTTGTTACTACCTCCCCACCCATTGTGTATTCTTCCCTGGGTTCTTGTTTCCCAGGTGCATTATTTGCACTTTTTGCATTGAATCCTAGCTGCCATCGTCTGACCATTCCTCCAACCTTGCCAAGTCCCTTTTCATCCTTTCCACGCCTCCTTGTGTATCAACCCTGTTGCAGATCTTTGTGTCATCTGCAAAAAGGCATACTTTTCCTTCCAGTCCCTCTGCAATGTCACTGATGAAGACATTAAAAAGGACTGGACCCAATACTGAACCCTGCGGTATCCCACTAGTAACCACCCTTTCTTCAGAGTGGACTCCATTTACAATTACCTTCTGTGTCCTGTTGTCCAGCCAATGTTTTACCCAGGCTACCACCCTGGGACCCACTCCCAGGCTGGTTAATTTGACTAATAATCTTTTGTGTGGGACTGTGTCAAATGCCTTGCTAAAGTCTAGGTAGGCCATGTCCACAGCCCCTCCCTGGTCTACTACTTTGGTCACCCAGTCAAAGAAATCTATTAGATTCATCTGACATGACCTTCCCACTGTGAACCCATGCTGCCTTGGATCCTGTGCTCCTCTGACCTCTAGGTACTCAACTATTCTTTCCTTCAGAAGTGACTCCATCACTTTCCCTACCACAGAGGTCAGACTGACAGGTCTGTAGTTTCCTGCCTCTGTCTTGGTCCCACTTTTGTGAAGGGGAATCATATCCACCTTCCTCCAGTCCTTGGGTACCACACTATCCTCCCATGATTTATTAAAAAGAGTAGCTAGTGGTTTCACTAGTTTCTTCCTTAATTCTTTTAGAATTCTGGGGTGAATTCCATCAGGACCCATTGCTTTGTCCACCTTCAGTTTTAGGAGTTCTTGCAGAACCCTTTCTTCTGTGAAAGGACTGGGTTTGACCCCCCTATCAAGAGTGCTTCTGTTAATTGGATTAGGCACTTCCCCCTCCTCTTTTGTGAATATTGAGCAGAAATATTCATTCAGTATTCCTGCTTTTTCACTGTCCCCCTCTGCCCACCCACCGTTCATTCTATTCAGCCTCACTATCCCTCCTTTGTATTTCTCGCTGATGTACCTATAAAGGTTTATCCCCTTCTTAACTGGAGTTGGCTATCTTTTCCTCAGTTTGGGCCTTTGCTATTCTGACTTCCCTCCCTGCTTCTTTCTGCCTTAACTGGTACAGCTCTCTGTCCTGCTCCTTCTGTGTTTCCTTATACTTCGGAATGCTATCTTTTCTTCCTGACTTTCACAGCCACCTCTCTTGAGAACCATAGTGGCTTTTTCTTTCATTTTGATTTGTTTATTTGCTTCACACAAAGGCTTGTTGCCTCTGTGATGGCAGTTTGATAATTCCCCATTGTTGCTTCACACCTCCTTCTAGCCTGTTTGCTAGTGCTTTTCTCGACACTCTCCATCTTGCCAAAGTCAGCCCTCGAAAGTCCAGTACCCTCACTTTTGTATGGCTTGACTCTGTAGCTGAGTTTAACGTGAACCACACTGTTTGATGGTCACTTGTCCCCAGATGGCAACCCACTTCTAGATCTGAGATCCTCTCACTGCCCCCGTTTGAGAGTACGAGGTCTAAGATTGCTCCCTCATGAGTGGGATCCGAAACTAGCTGTCTAATGCCTGCCACCTGTAGGGCGTCAAGAATGGCCCTGCTCTTGGATGTGGCTGCAGCAAATGTGCTCCAGTTAACATCTGGCATATTCAGGTTTCCCATCAACAGTATCTCCCCTTTCTCTGCCATTCTAAGAATGCCTTCCATCATATCCTTGTCCATTCCTTCCCCCTGACATGGGTGTCTGTACACAACCCCTGTGCAGATTGTGGTGCCCTTTCCAGTCTCCAAGGTGACCCACACTGCCTCCTCTCCTCCCTGTTTACTCTTTTGTTCAGTTGCTTTTATCCCTTCCTTCACATAGAGAGCTGCTCCTCCCCCTCTTCTCCCCCTGCCTGTCTCTCCTGTAGGTTATGTACCCTGGTATGTTAACATCCCAGTCATGGTTCTCTGTGTACCATGTTTCTGTGACTGCTACGATATCCAGGCATCCCTCTTCCATTAAGGCCACCAGCTCAGGGAGCTTGTTGCCCAGACTACGGGCATTGGTACTCATTACCCTCCATTTCCTGATGGCCTTACCCCCTTTTGCCCCATCCCTGTCCTTCTTGCCTTTGTCACTTTCTCCATTTACCACTGCCCTTCTCCCTATCGACACCTCCAAGTATCTTTATCTTTCTTAGCAATTAAACATGCATATGCATCATTCAGGGTACCTGACATCTGTTCCTGAAGTAAGCATACTTCAAATAGTTTCTCTAGGTCGTCTATAATAATTGGATTATTGGATTTATAGAACTCACTGGAGAATCCTTCAGGGCCTGAAATTTGTTGTGAACTTGATGCTTGAATTGCCTGTGAAATTTTTATTTTAGAAATGGCTTTGTCTAATGTGTCTCTCTCCGATTTGAATAAGATGGGTAGCCTTGCCGAGTCCAAGAATTTATTTATGCCTAATGCTGCATCTGGCCTAAAGGGTTTATGTAATTTTTCATAATAATTCTGAAAGCAGGAGTTTATGTCTTTAATGCTATGGATAATAACATTGTTTTTCATCTGAATTTTATGTATCATATTCTTACTTTATTGTTTTTTTAATCAATATGCTAAACGTTTCCTTGTTTTTCCCTAGATTTCCATTACTATTGTTTCTTGCGGAAAAGGGCAAACTCTGCTCTACTAGAGTACAATTTATTAACTTTGAATTTAAGTTGTATTAGTTTATATATTAGGTTTTGATTTTTAGTTGGGTCCTGTTTTACCTTATCTTCTATCTGCTTAATAAGTTTTTCTTCATCTTCCATGTCTTTTTGCCTGTTTTTCTTCCTAATGAATGCATTTCTAATTGTACCTCCTCGAATAAAAGCTTTATATGCATCCCAAAGTATTAGATAGGAGGTGTCTTTATCATCATTAAGATCAAAATACATTGCTGTCTTTTTAGATAGCAATTCTTTAAACTCTGGGTCCTGTACCAGGGCTAAACTTAAAGCACCACCGGAACTGTTTCTGTGGTGTACCTTCCAACACACATGTTGTTTTAAGCAGCCCAGAATCAGAGATAATAATGGAATCATATTTAGAGTCTGTAACTGAATTACAAAATGAAAGTGGCAGAAAAAGATAATCTGTTCTGCTATAGATATTGTGTCTTGCTGAAAAGAAAGAAAAAATGTTGCCATTGGGATTAATCAGCCACCATACAGCCAGTAAACCCAAATTTGTTACTAGTTCCTGTAAGTAATTATGATATTTAATTTGTTTTACTTGGTTTGTGGAAGCTGTTTTATCTAGTAAGGGATCCATGACATTGTTAAAGCCCCCCCCCAACCCCATTATTATTTCATAATCTTTAAAGGGCAAAGGAATGGCTAATAATTCCTGAAAGATTACACCTCTTTCACTATTGGGGGCATACACATTGCAAAGTGCATAATTTCTGCCATACAAGGCTCCTGATAGAATTTATATTCTGCCTTCTAAATCCACCACAAGCTCTTTCCTAATAAAAGGAATTCCCCTATGAATTAAAATAACCAGCCCCCAACTCCCGACACCAAGCAACATATTCAATCAATCAATCAATCAATCAAGTCTTTATTTAACCAGGCGTTCATCGTTGAGCAGAAGCTCATTTGCAAGATGGACTTGGATGGAGCATGAACAATTGTATATACAGGTCAACACAGGTATTTACAAGGCAATACAGATAATACTCTTTACAGAGAGAAAGAAAAAGAAGTTCATATGTACATAGAATTATACAGATATTGTACAGATTACACGGTATTTACATACATAGAAGTGTCTATAGGAAGATAAAGCAGGTTATCTAAGGTTGCAGGAGGAAGTAACGGAAGAAAAAAATAAAAATATACACCAGGTAGAGGTGAAGGCAGGGGAGAAGAGAGGGAGGGAAGTAGGGGGAGAAAGGCTAGGAGGGCACGGTGCACAGAAAGGAGTTGGTAAAGCTGGATGTAGAGAAGGTGGATGGAGAAAAGGAGTGTGTGTGAGCCCCGGGATTGAATGCTATAAAGTACGGGGCATGGTAGAATGTCACAACCCAGGGTAGTGAGCTCCTATCCGAGGTTGGGAAAGGAAGAATAAGGGGATGGATGGGCCTAGTGTTGATAAGACAGGGGGATAAGAGAGAGAACAATTAGGCTGGTGAGGAGCAAGCTGGAGGGGTCAGTACTTAAAATTGGGTCTAGGCGTGGCTATATACCAGTGCAGACAGGGCCGGCGTCAGGGGGGGTGCAAGGGACGCGACTGCACCAGGGCCCAGAGAGCACTGGGAGGCCCGTTGAACTTGCGTGTGTGTGTGCCCACTGTGCCGCCCTGCCCGCCGGCACCACCGACCTGAGCGCGCACGGGCGGTCGGAGCACGTCCATTTAAAAATTAAACCCCACCTCTGCTCTCCATCTCCCTGCACAGCACAGTTGTAGGCTAAGCTAAGCCTAAGGGCTTTCATGCTCCGATAATCCCGGTCCGGAGACAGAGCTGGAACATACCTTGAAGAAGGCTGCAAGCTGCTCTGCCTCTGATCCCTCCCACCGGCACCAAGTTCCAACCATCCGTGTCCTGCTGCCTCGGTAGCTCCTCCTCCATGCTGGCAGTGGCAAATGCTGCTCGTCGCTCCTCCTGACGCTGCGCTGCGTGCTGCCCTAAGCTCATGATTTGCCCAACCCAAGTCTAAGATGACTCGCTCATCCTCCCTTACTCCTGCCTCCTCCCGGCCAGTCCCTCCCCGTGTCCCTCCTCTAGCCTCTGCAGTGCTGTCTGTGATTTGCTGCCTGTGCCTGGGCTGGACTCGGAGGCGGAGCGCGCTGGCGGCTCGCTCAAAACAAAGCTGCTGCAAGTGTCATTTGTTTGAAAATATAATTATATATTAAATAGTCTCTTGTTGTGGGCGGGTGGCCAGGGCTGGGGAGGAGGAGGAGGTGGAGCGAGCATCGATCTCATCTCGTGAGAATCTGATCGACGGTCTGTGGCAGTTGGGAGTTGGTGGGCGAACTGTAAAGAACGAGTTGGAGTGGGATCGTCGGGCAGAATTTGCAGCTGTTCTTTCTGTAGCAGCCCCTTTGTTAACTAATTAACTTGTGGACACGACACAGTCACAGACAGTACACATATAGTTGGTGGGGGAGGCGGCAGCTAATAGAAATTACTCAGGACAGCCTCAGGTCTCAGGAAAAAATAGCTAGCTGGCAGCAAGCAGCCACAGGAAGGAGTGAGTACTGTGGCTGCCCTAGCCTGTAGGGCCCAGCGGGTGGCAGCAGGCCTGGCCTGGGTTAATCAGTTTTTTGAACTTAATATTTGTCTCAAGAACTTAGACGTCAATAATTCTAAATATATATGAAAAAAAATTCATATAACCCAGAGAGTTGTTTGAGTTGTGTTGTGACACTGTGTCACTGACTGCTGGGGGGTGGGGCTAGTAGGGCTACAACTCTACTGTCTGTGTTGTTGTGACTGCCTGTGTCATGATGACTACTTCTCCCCCAGATATAATGAAGAACTTTAGGCAGGCAGATTAAGCAGGTAGTCACTAGTCAGGGAGAACTGTCTTGGGGGGGGAAGTAAAATAAAAGAAGATATTCTATCCTCTTATGCATAATGCTGCTGCAGTCTTGAATTTGTTTTATTTGTGAAGTTAAGAATTCTTCAGACAGGACTCAGGAGGATGGGATCAGTGTAGTGATTGATTGAGTCAGTTACAGTAAGTCGTGACTCGTGAGTGAAGTTAGTGTGTGTCACTCAATCTGGTCTGTACTGTCTGACCAAGAATATAATATATCAATTTTTTCTGAGTGAGTTACTGTATTGGCATTAAAATAACAAGATATTCTTGGCTCTGCTGTGTCTGTGGCATAACTAGTCTTGTTCGGAGTACACCAGCAGCAAGCACTGTAGCCAGCCTAGTACTGACGTGTAGGAGTCCCTGTTTGGCATTAAAATAACAAGATATTCTCTGGCTCTGCTGTGCCTGCGGCCTACCTAGTCTTGTTCGGAGTACGCCAGCAGCAAGCACTGTAGCCAGCCTAGTAGTACTGACTGTGTAGGAGTCCCTGTTTGGCATTAAAATAACAAGATATTCTCTGGCTCTGCTGTGCCTGTGGCCTACCTAGTCTTGTTCGGAGTACGCCAGCAGCAAGCACTGTAGCCAGCCTAGTACTGACTGTGTAGGAGTCCCTGTTTGGCATTAAAATAACAAGATATTCTCTGGCTCTGCTGTGCCTGCGGCCTACCTAGTCTTGTTCGGAGTACGCCAGCAGCAAGCACTGTAGCCAGCCTAGTAGTACTGACTGTGTAGGAGTCCCTGTTTGGCATTAAAATAACAAGATAGCCTTTCATTTTTTTCTGACAAGAAAGAAAGACAACACATCAAGATTATAACTGCAAAAAATACTTTATTTTGCAGAATCAGTAAAGAACACAGAACAGCAATACATTCTTTTCTTGACTGGCTCTGTTTTTCATGCTCGCTGCTTCAAACTAAAAGTTAGACTTAGGCATAGACTTCAAGCATAGGACTACTCTGGAGCAGCACATCTATACATTTTTCTACACAAATGAGCCTGCTCAGTGCTCTTGCACCTGTTTGCTAGTGCCAAGTGAGCCACCCACCCCACCTGCTGTAACTCATAGATATTATTGAACTTTAAACTAGTCTAGTCAAAAGTACAGTTTGTATTCATAAAATAAATAAATAGACATAGCTTGCCTTAGCTAGCAAGGTAAACCTTACATGACAGAAAGGAAAGAAAAGAAATCTGATATGATGTCAATCCTGTAGCACTACCAAAGTACAAGTCTGGTTCTGCAAAACATAAAGAACAAAAAAGACAGCTAGAGTTGACTCAAAAGAAGCAGAAAATGCTAACAAAATATTTTGTAAATGGTTAGTTGTCCGCTGGCAACAGTGTCCAAATCTGGTGAAAGTACAAGTGAGCAAAACCATCAACCTCATCACATGAAACAGCTGTAGAGGCAGTAGTAGAGGGAGACGACTGGGGTGGAGTTGGGGAACCATGATGAATCGGACTCCGACTCAGAAAGAAATGTACAGCTAGACCAAGAAGAAATATATGATGATGAAAGACATATACAGCAAGAAGAAATACACAATGTATTGAACTGGAATCAGGTTGTGACATAAACCCTGAACCCAGTAGTGAACCACCTTTCATTTATAATTTTTATGACCCAGCTACCTGGCCTGAAAGTTTTAGTTCAGAGTCAGAGCGCCTCAGGGTTGAAATTGTGCAGCATAAGCCCCTGCAGCTGAAGGAAACTGACACTGAGTTCCCTAAAACAGCTGGTCGCCGGTTTACTTCAGTAAACTATGAGCATAAAGTGGGATCCTTAAAGATTCACAGGCCTTGGTTAGTTTACTCCAAGTCTGCTGATGCTGTATTTTGTTTCTGCTGTAAACTTTTTGGTGAGGATAGTGGCGTGTTTACACAAGGTTTCTCTAACTGGCAAAAATTATCACAAAGGCTGAGTCAGCATGAAGCTTACCCATCACACATGGAGAATTACTACAAATGGAAACATTTAGAATTAGGGTTAGAGAAATGTGCTACTATAGACAGGAGTTTGCAAGAAAAAGCTGGATAAGGAAAAGGAGCGATGGCATGCTGTGCTTTGTTGAATTTTGGACTGTGTTTTATATTTAGCAGGCCAAAACTTAGCCTTTAGGGGTTCAGTAGATCGTCTGTATGTGAACAACAATGGTAATTTTCTGAAATTGTTGGAACTGTTGTCCGTATGACCCTATTATGGCTGATCACTTGCAACGTGTTCAGAGAGGAGCAAATGTTCATTATTTAAGCAAAGATAGCCAGAACGAATTTATGCAGATGTTAGCTAAGGCTGTGACTAATAAGATTAGGAACAAGATATACACTGCTCGCTACTGTAGTGTGCTGATGGACTGCACTCCAGATATTTCTCACAAGGAGCAGTTATCACTAATGATTCGTTATGTTGAAATCAATGGTGATCAAGTTGAAATGCGGGAGAGCTTCCTGGAGTTTCTCCATGTTGAAAATACAACAGGAGGCTTTGGCTGAATTATTGCTAATCGGCTTACTGAACATGGCATTAACATTGAAGACTGCAGGGCCAGTGTTACGATAATGGGGCTAACATGAGAGGTATCCATCGAGGAGTTCAAGCGAATACGACAGGTCAATGAACGCGCAGTATATGTTCCTTGCTGTCCTCATAACTGGAACCTTGTGTTAGAACATGCAGCTGAATCATCGTTGGAAGCAAAGAATTTCTTTGAGTACTACAGCGGGTTTACAGAATCTTCTCTGGGTCCACCAACGTTGGGACATCCTTGTCAAGCACATGAAGCGATATACCCTCAAGCCACTTTCAGAGACTCGATGGAGTGCCCGTGCTGATGCTGCAAAGGCAGTCTGTGAACAACTGCCTGAATTGTTGGATTGCTGCTGGAAGTATCAGAAACAGAAAACTGTGACAGTGAAACACTGTCTGACATCACAGGCCTTGTGAAAACACTGGAATCATTTCCATTTATTGTATCTTTACTTGTGTGGAATGAAGTGCTTAGTGTATCAATCAGGTGACTGTGATTTTACAGTCACCTGCTTTGAGTCTTCCAAACGCCATAGATGTGGTTTCCTCCATCAAGGAACAACTGTCTGATTATCGAAGACAGGGATTCAGCAGAGTGGTAGAGGAAGCAAAGCTGCTAGCCCAAACCATGGACATTGAACTGACTTTTCCAGAAAAACGCACCAGACAGCGAAAACGCATGCCAGGAGAGCTTGCCATAGACGAACCCTTAACTGGCCAAGAAAGCTTTGAAGTGAATTTTTTCAATTGCCTATTGGATAAAGTACTGATGGAAATTGAGGAACGATTCCAATTTCTGCATGACTTTCAGTCACTTTTTGGTTTTCTGTTCAACATCAAATCATCTGGACATGACGAAAACCTTGAAGTAGCATGCAAAGAGTTGGCCTGATTTCTTGGGGATATAGATGGTTCGGACATGTCTAGAGAAATTACCTTGCGGGCTCGACTGTTACCTGATGATGTGAAATGTCCATTTGAAGTGTTACAGTACCTGGTACAGAGAGACCTGAGCAGAGGATTTCCAAACACCCAAATTGGACTGCAAGTACTGCTTACAATTCCAATTACAGTTGCCAGTGCTGAGCGTTCTTTCAGTAAACTGTCCTTGATAAAGAATTACCTGTGCTCCACAATGTCACAGGAAAGACTGTCTGCATTGGGTGTACTTTCAATTGAAAATAGACTTGCAAGAGAAGTAAACTTTTCTGATGTGATTGAAACATTTGCTGCAGCAAAAGCCCGCCGTGTACAACTTTAACTTCATAAAATGGAAAAATAGCAGCAATATTCTTTTGGTGGTGGTGGCATGGGAGGGCCCTCCTGGGGTGGGGGGGCATGCTGCATGGATGGAGGGGGGCCCACTACAAAGTCTTGCACCAGGGCCCAGTACATCCTGTAACCGGCCCTGAGTGCAGACACCGGTACTGGGTCTGAGTGGATGAAGCAGTTACATACTTCTCTGATTGTATGGAAATAAAGCATCTTGAAAGCATTTATACCAATTAGAGTGCTTAATTTGAGGGTTTTTTGTAGATCATTCCATAAGGTAGGTAGCACAAAGCTTATGGCTGCCCTGCAGAAGCGGGATTTTGCTTTGGGTACTTTAAGTGTAATAGCTGAGTAACTTCTTAACGAGTATTTCCCAATTATACTCAGGGGAAGACAGCAGGAGATATAGTAAGGCAGCTTATTAGAGATGGCTCTATAGGTCCAGAGAGCGGCGTTTCTGTGGCACCTGAACTTTAGTGATGTCCATCCCACTGCCGCATATAGGGTGCAGTGATGTGTGTCGAAGGGGAGTCCCGTTATAAACTTCAGTGCTCGATGGTAGAGTGTGTCCAGTTTAGCCATGTAAGAGTTGGGGCATTGGCTGTAGAGGAAGTCAGCGTAATCAACCAATGATAGGAAAATGGATTGGACCAGTTGTTTCTTGGCATCTCTGGTGAGAAATTGGCTGATTCTAAAAAACAGTCCAAGCCTTTGCCGAAGTCGTTTTAGCAAGTCCTGATATGTTCAATGAAGGAGAGTCTTTGGTCTATCAAACTCCAGATACTTGAATTTTGTAACAAATTCTAGTTTTTCACCTAGAACTGTGGTAATTTGGGGAACTGTCCCACTGGACACAGGGTTAGCTGTACGGATAAAAGGAGAGAGGACCATCGCTTTAGTTTTTGGCATTAAGGAGTAGCTTTTTTGGAGGAGTTGGCTTTGCAAAAGGTTGAATTCTGACTGTAGATCATTGCAGGCAGCTTCAGGTGTTGGGTGACTCACGTAGAGAACTGTATCATCTGCAAACAGATGGATGTTGGCTTCTTTTATACAGTAGTCGATGTTATTAATGTAGATTGCAAAAAGTAAGGGCCCTAATATAGAACCTTGAGAAACCCCTCTTTGCAGAGTTTTACTGAGTTAAGTTATTTAAAATTCATTTAGGCAGTTTCACTTAGTATCTGGTCACAATAGCCCAGGAAGTGTTCCTGTATGTATGTTATCATGTGACCATAATGGACTAATCAGGCAGCTGCAATGTTGTGTGACACCCTCCATGCTGCCTTTGGGAAGAACTACAGCATGTCTCTAGGAACGCCGCATGGTTTCCCACATCAGCAAAGAGAACACGAATGAAATACTATCCAGTTTCCAGTTTAGACTTCTTGCAGGTAAGGAGAGCTCTGTGGAGATGTAGCCTCTTCAAAAACATGAGTAATATCTTAGGAATCAGACGAAGTGGAAAAACTCTGTCCCCCTTCTGATTTGTGTTCTGCCATGTTGCTTCTACCTGTTCTGGTGGTAGCTCAGGTGGATGTTAAAGATCCCATGGCACTTCTCGAAAAGGGTAGGGGAATTTTTTATTCAAACTTCAACAAAATCATAATACATTACACTGTTTCTATTCAAAATAAAAGAAAGAAAAACCTTAAAGCAAAGTAAGTATTAATTCATACTTGTCCCCTCTGGAAATATTAAACATGTTCTAGATTGTAACATAAAACAGAAAAACCCTTATACTAAAGCAAAATATGTATTAATTCATACCTCTCATACAAGCCCCCCTTCAACAGTAGGGGAATTTTTTTACTGGAGAATCAAAAACTAATCTTAGTACACTTATGTTCAATTTCCAACCTATACTAAGGAGAAACAAGCTATAGCTTAACTAAAATGAAAATCAAATTAAACTTGAATAAATACGATCGCGTATAAGGAAGTGGCCCTTCCCAAAAACAATTCATAATATCCTATGTTGTTGATATTTAACTTTAATAACCAAAACTAGTAGAAAATTACATATAACTTCACTGGCTATCATCATACCCCCATAAGGGTAGGGGAATTTTTTTTTAAACTTGAAAGATCAACTAATCATGCAATACATTTTAAGTAATTGGGCTGGCTCCTGGGGACTGTGGCTGCTTCCCGATTGGATGCTGCAGATCCGCACTGAGATAGGAAGCACACAAGGTGCCTTTTTCAAAACACAGTTTGGCCACTGCCTTGCTGTACTGTCTCTGGACAATTTTTTTGCTGAATTTACTGCTCATGTGGAAATATATATATATATATATATATATATATATATATATATATATATATATATATTTTTTTTTTTCTCTCCTCCTGGAATTTTCGGCTCTTTAGCCTGCTTTATTAGCTAGGCCTGACTTCTATATAGCTTATGTCTTGTACTACTGAATATTTCTATTGCTTAAACATTTTACTTTTAAACTGTTGTACTGTGTATGTAGAAATTGCCTAGCAGAGTTGTAGCGAACTTTAACTGACTGCCTGACGATTATATAGCTTACTACTTGCACTACTGAATTTTTTCTGCTGATTGCCCAGTATTGCAGAATAGCTGGAACTGACCACTGCCTGCTGTTTGCTCTGCCACATTTTTCCCATCACAGTTCCTCTCATTCACCCTTATTGTTTATTTATTCCCCACAGTGTTTCTATGCCATCTACTGGACCCCTGATTTCCTCTCCTGACACCCCCCTGAACCAGCACATTCCGTAAATATTGCCTGGCATTTTGGGCCATCTTCTCTACCCATTCCAGACTACCCTGAGTCCTCTCCACCACATGCCTCCTTCCCAGCTCACTCTGGTCCCATTGAAGGGGCCCCCCCCAACCTCCCGAATCTTTTTGTTTTGCTAAATTCCCACCTAGCACCTTTGACCAGACCTCTCTGCAGGAACCTTTTTCTCCCACTACTTGCACCTACTCCTGCCCTGAGCACTAAATTGCCCAGGGCCCTCCCACCAATTTATTTGACCTTTGTCTCTGGCTGTTTAACTAACGGCCCGCTTTTTTTTTCTGCTCTATTTTAGACACAAGCCCAAACAAGGCTCTCCACTTCAGCTGAGTGGCCCTGGCGCTGCTACCTGCTGGCAGCAGGATCTCTGCATCCAACTCACCACCCCCGACCAAGGAAAGCAGGTACGTTTGGTCAGCTCCTAGCTCGGAGCTGTCAGGCTTCAATCCTCGTAATTGGACTGGCTCCTGGGGACTGTGGCTGCTTTCTGATTGGATGCTGCAGATCCCCACTGAGAAAGGAAGCACACAAGGTGCCTTTTTCAAAACACAGCTCAGCCAAGGCCTTGCTGTACTGTTCTCTGGACATTTTTTTTCGCCCACCCCCCACCTTCTGCTCCCTCCTTTATTAAGTACACTTCTCCAGTGATCCACACCCCCTGAGGCCTCACACTAGTCAATTACAGCAACTGCTTAAAGGGGCTGTCCTTTCTGTAACTTCTTAAAGGGGTGATCCTCTCTTGAGCTCATTGTCTCCTCTAAGCAATTTCCCGATATTCTTCATGAAGCATAATCGGTAGGATACCCCTGCCTGTTGAAGATAAATCCTTAAGACATCCGTGCCGTCAGGCTGTTTTCATGTATCTTTGCATGCCATTGATCCCGGTCTCTTTTAGCTAGTCTAACATGGAGCAGTGATCCTTGAGACTTGTAGACCCTAGTTAGTGAGTCTTGATGCAACTCGCACCCTGTTAATACATTGGGCAATCATGGCAGTCCTCGTGTGGTTTCAATTGCTTACCTGCTTATATATGGTACCCCACATGACAGACCATTTGAGCAGAATTGACGCCAACATAGATTCATGCTTACCACTGCTAGACTGCCTTTATATTAAAACTACATATAAATTATGCTGCCACCACATGACTCTGCACCCTTCTCACTTTGTGGAATCTCTTCAAGATGGGACCACTACCTTGTTACCAATATGTGGCCCCTCACCCCACCCACCCAAAACCTACATGTCTTGGTGCTATACTGGATGGACCATAGGCTACTCATCCCTAGGTCAGCACCAGGGGAAACTTTGGACTCCGGACCCCCGCACTCTAACTTATACTAGATGCAGAAAGATTTGTGCTTTCAAACTACTCCTCGCTGCCCTAAGTAAAATTGTGTTCCTACTACTTTTGTGTTCAGGTAATGTTGAACTCAACCCTGGTCCCACAGAAGCTCTCTCATCTCCATCCGACCCTACAAGACTGAAAGGAGTCAGCTTTATGCACACAAATGTTTGCAATCTTTTAAAGAAATTAACATCAGCCCAGGCATAGATTATTCATACCTCATCAGACATACTTGTGCACTCTGAATCCTGGCTTCGGGCATCCACCCCAGAGAAAGAGAGAGGTTAACATCCCTAACTACCTCCTATTTAGAGTCAATAGGTAGACCAGGGGAGGCGGAGTAGTTATCTACATCAAAAACAAATTTTCAGTGTCCATCCTAGACTCTACTTCTAGTGCAGGTGGATTCAAATGTTTGTCCCTTAAAGTTGAACTTTCCCCATCAATGGCTTTCTGTGCCATAGGCTGTTACAGATCACCAGCCATGGGGCCTCAGCTCCTGTCCCATCTGTCATCTGTTATGGGCTCCGCCCCCATTGAAACAATTATTCTAGGAGACCTTAATTATGATTGTTTAACTACGGTCTCGTTACCCCTGAAGCAATTCTGTGACTCCCACGGGTTAACACAACTTATTACTGAGCCAACTCGCATTAACAAGAAAAACCCAATGAACAGCTCCCTATTGGATGTCCTTCTCATAAGCAAACCATATTCATTTTCCCATGCCGGAATTTTTTCAGCTGATGTTGGTGACCACTGCTTTATTGCTGGTATATGAACTGATGCTAAACTCTCACCAACATCTAAATTTTCCACTAAAGGGTCCAGACGGAACTTCGATCCTCTCGCATACTTCAATAAATTAAAAAACTCTTTGCACTGGCAGAGTTTTTACCTTGCTAAATTGGTGAGTAATGCCTACGACATCTTCCATGAAATTATAGCCAGTGACCTAAATAGCCATGTTCCTCTGGTAAAAGCACATAGAAAAGCTAGAACATGTTGTTGGTTCTCAGTGGACCTCAAGGCTGCCCTGCTAAAAAGAGACCAACTCTGGAAAAAGGCTCGCAAATCACACAGACGAAGACTGGTGTCTCTTCAGGACAGCTAGAAACGCCTGCACTAAGATGGTCAGAGAGGCCAAGGCCAATTTTTACCGATCTGAGCTAGATTCTGCGTCGAAATGCCCTACCAAGTTCTGGTCCACACTAAAAGAACTGACTAGTCATTCTCCAGGAAATGTACTTCCCTCCAAAATTACCTCTGACAATGCTATAATCAATGACAGAAACAAGATCCTGCAGGCCTTCAACAACCATTTTGCCACTGCAGGCCTAACATTCGATAACGCACCGGTAAGCAGACTACACCCGCGTATCAACACTAAGATCCTGGAACTGAGTAACAATATCATAACATTCTCATTCTTACCCACCTGCGTAAAGGAAATTGAAGATCTTCTCCTAAAATTGGACACTAAAAAAAGTGCTGGGGCTGACTTCTTCGACCCATATTACTTGAAAATTGCTTATCACATCCTTGCAGCAACCTATCTCTCACTTATTCAACCTGTCCCTCTCGCAAGGTTCCCTCCCTCAGTTATGGAAAGTTGCTCAGGTCATTCCCCTGTTTAAATCAGGGAATCCCTGTGACCTAAATAACTATAGGCCGAACTCTCTCCTCCCCATACTCTCCAAGATCCTAGAAAAAATTGTGGATACCCAGCTGAGATCTTTCATAGACAACTCAAACTTACTAAACCCTATGCAGTCTGGCTTCAGAGCAAAGCACACTACCATTATGGCCCTGGCAAAAGTAACTAATGACTGGTAACAGGACTTAGACAACAAAAAATTCATCTGTGCAGTTTTTCTGGATCTCAGTAAGGCCTTCGACACTGTCAACCACTGTTTGCTGCTCTCCACTTTACAAACAATAGGCCTAGAACAAACTTCCTTGTGTTGGTTCCATGACTATCTCACTGGTAGGCAACAAAAAAAACAAGGATGAAGGGGAGTTTTCTTCACTTAAACTGATAAAAAGAGGTGTCCCTTAGGAGTCCATATTGAGACCATTACTGTTTGCTACCTATATCAACAGCCTGGATGTAGGCATTAAGGAAGCAAGCATGCACCTGTTTGCTGATGACACGGTGCTCTACATAAGTCGTGAATCTCCTGAAGCTGCCTGTGGCGACCTGCAAACCCTCTTTAACATCCTGCAGCACCAGCTCCTCAGCAAAAGACTACTACTTAACACCAAGAAAACCAGGGCAATACTATTCTCACCAACTGGCCAGGGGGCATATTCTGCCGCTGCTGGTCCATTACCTTCTATCTCCACCTTACTAGGTGAACATCTTGAATACGTACCGAAATTCACGTATTTGGATGTCTGGATAGACAATAAACTCTCCTTTGTGGAACATATAGAAGAACTGCTGAAAATGCTGAGGCAGCGGCTTGGACTCTTCTTCAGAATAAATCGCCCCCTGACCGCAGATGCCAAAAGACAGCTCCACGTTCCTCTCACTAATTGACTATGCTGATTTCATATATGGCTAGTGCCCAGCCTCATACCTTGCTAAATTGGATGTACTGTATCATAGAGCTCTGAGATTTATAACAGGCCTCCTCTTTTCCACCCAACACTGTTCATTATATGCAGCTGTGGGTTGGCCCTCCCTTCAACACAGGCTGTATAGAAATGCAGCCCTCCCAATGCACCGAGCCATCTCTAACAAACTCCCGCAATACATTGTTGACTGTCTCCCACTAAGCCTGATTGGGAATTATGCCTTGAGAAGTCACTCGCTGGTTTTCCTGAAAGTAACTAGGGTCGGTACCCACTTTGGAAGAGCAGCCATAAGCTTTGTCCTGCCCACACTTTGGAATAGGATACAGAAATTGCTGAGACTTAGCTCCCCTGTTAGTCTTGCTATGTTCAAGACCCTGTATGCCAAAACATTTGTGGAGCTCTGTAACTGTTTCCGACATTCCTAGTTGTCCAGCTGACGCTTCCGCTCAAACTAAGTCTTTCCCATTCAAACTAAGTGTTCCCTTACCAAGATTACTCCCCCTTCCCTCAGTCCATTCTAGTCCCACCGGTACTATGTACTCACTGCAACACCCCCCCCATCGCCCACTCTTATGCGCTGATACCACCTGCTTAGTATCCCAGAATCTTTCTGCCAGCATCCTTGCCTCCTACACTTGCGCTTTTCCATATCCCAGGAACTCCTTTACAGGCTATGAACATGTTATTGATGGATAGGATTATAAAGGCATATCTGTATATATTACTTACCTTTATTTCTACACTGTATATATTTTGTAGTATACGTCTTGCTACTGTTGCTCTATGTATGTTTTACTTGTACTCTATTCTAGAAACATACATAGAAACATACATAGAATTTGACATCAGATAAGGACCGCTTGGCCCACCCAGTGTGCCCATTTTCCTACCTACTGGATAAGCTGCAGATCCTAGTTAACCAGCAGCCTACTTCTTCTTACCCCAACCCCCTAGAATTGCCTTATGACTGTCCCATGCAAGCTTGAATTCCACCACTGATTTTGACTCCACAACCTCCTCCAGAAGGCCGTTCCATGCATCCACAACCCTCTCTGTGAAAAAATACTTCCTTAAATTACCTCTGAGCTGCCCCCTCTATCTTCAAATTGTGTCCTTTTGTTCTTGCACACCTCTTTTTGAAAGATGCTACCCTCTTGGACTTAGTTGATTCCTTGTGGTACTTGAAAGTTTCTATCATGTCCCCCCTCTCCCTCCTTTCCTCGAGGCTATACATATTAAGCTCCTTAAGTCTCTCTTTATATGTCTTCCGGTGCAGACCCTGCACCATTTTAGTTGCCCTCCTCTGGACAGCTTCCATTCTGTCTATGTTTTTGTGGAGATTGGGTCTCCAGAACTGCACACAGTACTCCAGATGGGGTCTCACCAGCTGTCTGTACAGAGGGATAATAACTTCTTTGTTTTCTACTGGTGATGCCTCTCCCTATGCATCCCAGTATCCCCCCAGCCCTCCTTGCTGCCCTCTCACATTGCTTGCCCACCTTTAGGTCATCTGATATGACTACCCCCAGGTCCCTTCCATTTTTGTTGTTGTTAGTATCTCACCCCCATTGTGTACTCTTCCCTGGTTTTTGTTTCCCAGGTGCATTACTTGCACTTCTTAGCATTGAATCTAAGCTGCCATACATTTGACCATTCCTCTAACCTTGCCAAGTCCTTCTCATCCCTTTCCACCCCACCCTGTGCATCAACTCTGTTGCAGATCTTTGTGTCATCTGCAAAGAGACATACTTTTCATTCCAGTCCTTCTGCAATGTCGCTATAAAGACATTGAAGAGGACCGTCCTAATACTGAACTCCCGCGGTACCCCACTAGTAACCCTCCTTTCTTCTGAGTGACTCCATTTACTATTACTCTCTGTGTCCTATTCTCCAGCCAATTCTTTACCCAGGCTGTCATCTTGGGACCCACTCCCAGGCTGGCTAACTTGTATATTAATATTTTGTGTGGGACTGTGTCAAATGCCTTGCTAAAGTCTAGGTAGGCCATGTCCACAGCCCTCCTGATCAACTACTTTGGTCACCCAGTCAAAGAAATCTATCAGATTTGTCTGGCATGACCTTCCGCTGTGAATCCATGCTGCCTAGGGTCCTGTGCCCCTCTGGCCTCTAGATACTCGACAATTCTTTCCTTCAGAATAATTCCATCATTTTCCCTATCACTGAGGTTAAACTAACAGGTCTGTAGTTTCCTGCTTCTGCCTTGCTCCCACTTTTGTGAAGGGAATCACATCTGCCCTCCTCCAGTCCTTGGGTACCACCCCATCCTCCCATGATTTGTTAAAAGGGTAGTCAGTGGTGTCACTAGTTCTACCCTTAGCTCTTTTAGAATTCTGGGATGAATCCCATCAGGCCCCATTGCTTTGTCCACCTTCAGTTTTAAGAGTTCTTTCAGAACCCTTTTTCTGTAAATGGGCTGGTATCAACTTCTGTATCCAGAGTGTTACTACTGTTTGTTTTATGTACCTCCCTCTTCATTTGTAAATACTGAGCAAAAATATTTGTTTAGTATCTCTGCCTTTTCACAGTCTCCTCTACCCACCCTCCTCCCCCTTTATTGCAGCCTCACTATCCCTCCTTTGTCTTCCTTTGCTCCTGATGTACCTATAAAAGGTTTATCCCCTTCTTAACTGAGTTGACTATCTTTTCCTCAGTTTGGGCCTTTGCTGTTCTGACTGCCTTCCCAGCCTCCTTTTGCTTTAACTGATACAGTTCTCTGTCCTGCTCCTTCTGTGATTCCTTGTACTTCCTGAATGCTTTCTTTTCTCTTGAACCTTCCTGCCACTTCCTTTGAGAACAATAGTGGTTTCTTACATCGTCTTGTTTTGTTTATTTGCTTCACACAAGGCTCGTTACCTCTGTGATGGCAGTTTTATTATTCCCCATTGTTCTTCCACCCCTCCTTCCTGCCCATTTGCTAGTGCATTCCTTAGGCACTCACCCATTTTGGCAAAGTCAGCCCTCCTAAAGTCCAGTACTTTTGTCTTTGTATGGCTTGACTCTATGCTGTGTTTATTGTGAACCATACTGTTCGATGGTCGCTAGTTCCCAGATGGCTACCCACTTCTACATCTGTGATCCTCTCTCCATCTTCATTTGAGAGAATCAAGTCTAATATTGCTCCCTCTTGAGTGGGCTCCAGTACTAGTTGTCTAAGGCATGCCCCCTGTAGGGCATCTAGAATAACTGCACTCTTTGAAGTGGCAGCTGCAACTGCACTCCAGTTAACATCTGGCATATTCAGATCACCCATCAGCAATATCTCCCCTTTTTCTGCCATTCTAAGTATACCTTCTATCATTTTCCTGTCCATTTCCTCCCCCTGAGAAGGGGGTCTGTATACAACCCCTGTGCGTATTGTGGTGCCATTGCCTTTCTCCAAATTTACCCACAGTGCTTCTTCTCCTCCCTGTTTACCCTTTTATTCTGTTGCTTTTATTCCTTCCCTTATGTAAAGAACTACTCCTCCTCCTCTTTTACCCTCCCTGTCCCTCCTGTAGACAGTGTATCCTAGTATGTTTATGTCCCAGTCATGGTTTTGTCTGTACCATGTTTCTGTGACTGCCACGATATCCAGATGTTCCTCCTCCATCAAGGCCACTAATTCAGGAAGCTTGTTACCCAGACTACGGGCATTGGTACTCTTTGCTCTCCATTTTTTGATGGCTTTACCTTCTGTTGCAGCATCCCCCACTGACCGTTCTACCTCGGTCTTTTTCTCATTTTTCTCATTTCTCATATTCTGTACCCTCATCCTTGCAAACTGCAGGTCCACCTAGTAAATGAGCTTGCTCAATGGTGATCGCCTGGGTAAATAAAGATTTTGATTGATTGATTGATTGATGTTACTTCTATACTCTATCCATCATCTCGCTTCTTTAGACTTTGAACAAAGTCATAGCAACATTGCATTCATCTCATGTGGGAAATAATATACTTCACATTTCGTACTTTCACAATAACTCATAAATATTTTCCCTCCCCAAATTTATTTACATAACTGGTATTATGTTCGTATCTAACAATTACCTAACTGTCCAACATCCCATTCAAAATCATATACAGTATATTTCAATGGGTCTTTCACTGTAATGTTATTCAGCCATAATCTCATAATTACAAGGTGTAATTCTTGTTTTATCCTGTGTCTAACCGCATTGTGCCTCGCCATCATTTTTCATACATTTCTCTATGGTAGTATTTCTTATCTTTCTCTTTCAAATCTAATATGGCTTCCTCGATTGTGTGGAATAAATGCTCAGCAGTCGTTTGCTTTTGTTGTAGGAAAAATACATATCTGGCTTGCCAGACATAAAATGTTATGCAGGCTAAAATAATTTGCATTGTGCTTGGCTCGTATCTCTTCCAGTTTCTTGGTAGGATCCCTAAAAATAAGATCTATGGGGTTAGAAACATCAAAGGTGACTTTCTCCATTTAGTATGTACTAATGTCCAGAAAGACAGTATGTGTGGACAGGAAAAAAATATGTGTTCCATTGTTTCTGGAACTCCCATACATGTATCGGACCTAAGGCATACCCTTTCACGCTGTCCCCTACGTTTTAAATTGTCTTTAACATTACATTTTCCATGTGCACACAACCATTACACATCCCAAATTTTTCCTGGTATCCTTTTATTTGTCAACATGCTACTAGTACGGGTTATCTCCTGTGGGGATCTTGAGTAGTATCTTGGGGAGACTAAAATGTTTCTGTTACTATTTTCCCATAAAAGCATTTTCTAGTATAGTCATGTAATGTCTGTTTGATCACATTCCAGGTTTTTATTTTACTAAAACATTGCTGAAAATATATTGGTATATCCCCCAGGGGTTGGTTGTTTAGGAAATGGGGCTGTTAGTTCCCACCCATTTATGATGTAGTTTATTCTGTCCAGCACCTATGAAGCCCATATCTTTCTGGATGGCTTCAGGAGTGGCTTTATGTTTGTATAAATAAGCATACAGAAGAAAAACTAAAGGGTTAATCATGTTAATGCCCCCTTCCATGGCTGCTAAGTAGGTTGCCCCTCTTTTTGTAGGATTTAACCTACTTCCCCAAATGCACCTAAAGAAACAACTGAAAAGTGAAGTCTCAAGTTGTTTTTGGGGGTGGAAATATCACACTCAAATACAAACATACAAAACTTGCCAGCAGAAACAGGCCTCACGGTCTATTAGGTCTGCTCAAATGCATAGCTAGCACCCCTATACTGCAGCTGCCCCAACCCCCATCATCCCTCTCACTCTCGGAAACTGCTCAGTGTCAGTAAGGAAACATTGGTATCAAAAACGTCTTTACCATGTATATCCTTTTTTTTTTTTGCATATTCCATCTGTTCAATATATTTACTTTCCTTCTGTGCTCTCTGTAGAATAATCTACCAGTTTTGGAATCCCGTATCCTTATGTCCCCAAAAAAAAATCCCTAACATTTTACATGGCTCTCTTTGTACTTGAATCACCATTACCTTTTCATGGCCTTTCCCTGTGTTGCCTATTGGAAAACATTTACTTTTTGTATAATTTATTTCTGACCCTGTGCTTGCTGAAAATTACTCTAAGGCTTCTTCTGCTTTCTAATCCGATGTTACATCTGCTAATATTAAACATATATCATCAGCATATGCTATGGTTTTTATTTCTTGGTCCTCACTTGACAAGGATAAGTCCATTATATCTCGTTGATTTTGTATGTAGTGTTGTAAGGGATCTGATGTTATTATACACAGTAGGGGTCTGAGTGGGCACCCCTGCCTAACCCCTCTTTTTACTTTGCACTTTTTTCCAAAGTATCCATTTATATAATGTCTTTCACTTGTTTTTTAATGTACAGATTTTACTCAGCCTATATACTGTACTGGGAATCCATAATTTTCCATGCATTCCCATAAATATATTTTTTAATTTTTATTTATTGAGATCTAGGATTAACACCTTTGAGTAGGGCACTTTACATAGGTTCCACATCAAAAGAATTTACATAGTCAAGATAGCACTGCAGATGTTAAGGTGCCATGCAAGTGTCACTAGGCAATAATCATACATGTTATAAAAACAGGTAAAAGGTACAAAACAGCAATCTCATGTAACCTTGGGAATGGGTGAATGATCGGTAGTGAGTACAGACAAGATCTTTCACATCTAACACAGGTTAGACAAGGAACAATGTATTAGGCAAAGCACAAGGATTGCCAGCATCAGAGACTACTAATAACTTCAGACAGTTAGGAAAGCTGGAGGTTGGGGGGCATAAGCCCATAAGGCATAGTCATAGGGAGGGGGAGAAAGCGGAGTAAGTTAGGATTAGTAGAAGACAAGGATGAGGCAGAAAGAGCCTGTGAGGCATGGGCAGGGGAAGAGGGAGAGTAGGAGTAGGGGGGGAGGAAATGGAAGACGTGAGTGTGGGGAGGAAGGGAGGAGCGCTAAACGGAGGGGCAAAGGGTGGGGTATGAGAGGAAAAGACGAAAAGTGTGAAACAAAGTGCTGAACAAGGTAAGTAGAACCACAGAAGGCAGAGTGGCTGGCTTGTGGATAAGTTAGGAACAAAGCAGTGGGACTTAGAGGTAGCAGTCACAGGTCGCTAAGGCAACTAGATGTTGCCAAACCTTACTTTTGAAAGAGCCCAATGTAGGCGCATTGGAAATTTCAGTTTGCAGAGAGCTGAGCCTGTTGCTTTGCTTTATTGGTCCCGTTCTCCACCCACCACTGTACCCTCTATAATACCCTTGGATGGCTACCGCTACAAGGTCACTTTGACCAACTGTAGCCGTCTGCTGCATGGTGGACAATGTCATCTGCACAGCTCCAGAATCCCCCCAACTGCCCTCCTGAAAACCTGAACACTCCACTGCAACCTCCGCTCTAATGGTACTCCCCCTCTAGCTGTTTCTAGGGTATCCACCAACATTGGTAGCAGAGCTTGATCTGCAGCTGCCACCTTGCAGTGGAACAAACTGCTGGCTGAACTCCATTCCATTGACACTCACTCCAGTTTCAAGTCCCGCCCTAAAATCTGGTTCCTGGCAAACTCATCCTGCTGCTGGTCCCTGGGATCTGACACCAATCCACACTAGTCAACTCCCCAGCCCAGAGGTTACCCACCTACCCACACTAGTCAACTCCGCTGCCTACAACTGTTATATTGTATTTTCACAGTAATATTTGACTTCCTTGCTTGTACATATTGTGTATATATTTTTTACTGAGTATTCTGTGTATTACTTGCTCACTGGACGATGCAGTCACTCATTGTACACTGTGCCTACGATTTGTTTGTTTTGTATCAAATCTCCTCATGTCCGATATTGAAACCTTGTATTCACTGTTCTCAAATGGACCTATGCATCAAACCTCTATATTGTGCTTACTATTGTTGCTTGTATCAAATCTGTTTCATGTGTATTATTGTTACCTTGTACTCCACTGTCACCCTGTGCCATGTGTTATGGCCCAGGTCGTGCCCGAAAATGGTCCCTGGGATCAGTGCACTCACCCGGTTATTAAATTCATAAATAAACAAATAAATAAAATGAGAGATTTTATCGAAGGCCTTATTTTGATCCAAATGGAGGAGGCACCCCATTAGCTTATTCAAATTACTTCTCTCCAAAATTTCCCGTATACAAATTAAGCCATCCAAAATCTGTCTATTTGGAATACCACAGAATTGTGAGGGGTGGTTAATGGTGTTGAATACCTTTGATAATCTTTTACTCAATAATGGTCATTACAATTTTACAGTCTGAATTTAGGAGGGTGATCGGCCTCTAGTTAGAAAGTAATTTCTTGTGCCCTTATTTATACAATAAAACGAGTAATCCCTGATACAAGCTCTCTGGGAAATTCCCGGACTCTAAGAAGTAATTATGCATTTGGACCATCTCGTCAGCTATTACTTCAAATAATGTCTCGTATATCTCATTTGACAACTGTCATGTCCTGGAGCCATCCTTTTTTATGTTGGCACACTTGCACAGCCAACATAGTGGGACAGTGCAGCAGTAGAGGTGCAGTCACTTTTGGGCAAATGCAGGGCACGCACCAGTAGGTGCATCCCACATTCCCCAATCAGCCTGCATGCCGGCGCCACACCATGCATAAATAATGGAGTGAGCACATCTAAGAGAAGGTCTGCTGCAATCCGAGCAAAGCTCATCAGATGCAGTGGCCGTTTTCTTGTCATGCTCGCCGCCATTATGTACATGACGGGACATGGTGATAGAACTGCCGACTTCGGGGGTGCCCAATCCCCCTGTCCACTGCCCCTGCCCCCTGTGAATATGCTGATGGGGGAGCCCCTCCCCATCAGCATAAAAGCACCCCCATTGTTTAATGCTGAGGGGTGCCCAATCCCCTGCTCTTACCCTGCCCCTTCCTTGTGTGCTTGACAGGGGCCCACCCCGTCGGCAGAAATAACACCCCAATTGTTTAATGCCAAGGGGTGCCCAATCCCCTAGCCTCTGTGCCCCTCCCTTCTTTGTGTGCCAACAGGGTGCCCAATCCCTGTAGGCATAAATTCGCCCCCCGTGTTGTTTGATGAAGAGGGTGCCCAATTCCCCATTGGCTACAGACACCCCTCCCAAACAGTTAGGCAGCATGCTGGGAGCCCACCCCAGCATGCCAAATCCCCTGAAAAAAAAAAACTGTCCCACGATGTTCTCTTTTTTTTCACCCTGTAAAAGGAAAACAGTCCCTCATAGTCTCTGTGCCCTTCTCCCTCCACTCGCACCCACTCACTGCACACCGTTCCTCCTCACACCCCATACTTACCTCCGTAGCTTGGCGCAACGATCATCGGTGGACCGGGAACACATCTGCACTCTTCAAAGCCAACTGCGAACTGAGGAAATGCTGGTAAGCTATATAATGGAACAGAGAGGGTTTTTTCAATTTTAGTGCATATCTCAGGCATTTTTGCGAATTTTGGCCTCAAATTTTCAACATGGGGTTTTTGGGACCCCTTCTCATGAATTCTTGCACTGTCATGGCGTTATTCAGTCCTGAAAGGTGATTTAGCAGTCACTGTGCGGAATCACCTTTCAGGACCGCGTAAGGAAATGACAGTGCCACTGTTCATGAGGGGGGAATCTCAAAAACCCTATATTGCAAATTTTGTGGGAAATATCCAAAACATGACTGTTTTACAAGCGCGCATAGCAACTGTGCAATGCATGCTCATAAGTTAGCGAATTCGCAATATTTTCACGCCAAATTCTCAACATTGGCATTTTACCACACCTTCTTGTGAACCGCACAGCTGTTATTTTTCACATCCCGCCTGAAATGTGTTTTTGCACTTCTGGCACATAATAGCGCAGTCACAGTGTGAAATCAGTGTTTGGGACACATTATGAAAATGACAGTGACACTGTTCATGAGCAGAGGTACTAAAATGCCTGTGTTGAAAATTTGGTGACAATACTCCATAAAATGACTGTTTTACGAGGTGCATAGCAACTGCACAACACACGCTTGTAACTTCACACATTCACAATATTTTCATGCCCAATTCTCAAATTTGGCATTTTACTACACCTTCTTGTGAACTGTACAGCTGTCATTTTTCACATCCTTGCCGAAATGTGTTTTTGCACTTTCAGTGCAGAATAGCGCGTTCGCTGTGCAAAATCAGTGTTCGGGACACATTACGAAAATGACAGTGACACTGTTTATGAGCAGAGGTCCTAAAATGTCTGTGTGGAAAATTTAGTGACAATACTCCATAAAATGACTGTGATACGAGTGTATGTTGCGCAGTTTGCACACACGCTCGTACGTTCGAAAACGTCTAATATTCTCACTCCAGATTTTCTACAGTGCCATTGTTTTGCACCTCCTAATGAACAGTACAGCTGTCATTTTTCACAACCTGACCAAAATCTGTTTTTGCAGTTCCGGCGCAGAATAGCCTGGTCACTGTGGAAAGTCCGTGTTCTAGACACATGATGAAAATGACAGTAACACTGTTCATTAGCAGATGCCCTAAAATGCCTATGTTGAAAATTTGGGAACGGAAGTCAATAAAATGAGTGTTGTATGAGCGTGCATTGCACAGTTTGCATGCATGCTCATGACTTTGTGAATTTGTAATACTTTCACTCCTGCTGTTCATCATTGGCATTTTTCCACACCTCCTTATGAACACTGCTGCTGCCTGAAATGTGTTTTTGCACGTCCGGCACAGAATTGCACAGCCACTGTGCAAAATCAGTTTTTGGGACAGTTTGAGGAAATGACGGTGAAATTATTCATGAGCAGAGGTCCTAAAATGCCTATGTTGAAAATTTGCTGCTGAAACTCTATACAATGACTGTGTTGCAAGCGTGCATTGTGCAGTTTCCACGCACCCTTGTAACTTTGTCAGTCTGCAATATTTTCATGCCACATTTTCACCACTGGCATTTGTGCACATCACCTTATCAACAGTCCAGCTGCCATTTTTCACAGCCTGCCCAAAACGTGTTTCTGCAGCTGTGGCACACAATGGCATGCTCGCTGTGCAAAATCACCTTTTGAGACACATTCACAAAATCACAGCACTATGCATCTCTAGCTCTGCCACTCCACTGCCAATGCCAGAGCGACAACATTCGGCATTGACAAATGCTTGTTTTAATGATTTAACTATACCTTTTAATTCCTGAATTAAATTCTCCTACGAACATACGAGCATATGAAATTGCCAGCAGATACAGACCATTCAGTCTATTTAGTCTGCTTGAGTGTGCAACACTTCAGTCCATTAGACCGCAGCTGCCCCTCCCCCTTATATGCCCTCCCCATCTCCTGCCCCCTCCCAGTTTGTACCCTTATCTTTGAATCTGTCCCACCCCCTCTTGAAGCCCCCAACACTCTGCAATGATACTACTTCCTCTGGCAAAGCGTTCCACCATGCCACCACCCTTTCTATGTAATAGTGCCTCCTCAGTTCCCTCTTGAACCTGCCACCTTCCAATTTCATAGAGTGTCCCCTGGTTTCCCTTCCGCCCTTCAGACTGAACATACACCTGGTGTCTACTCAGGTAGTTGAAGGTCTTAATCATATCCCCTCTCTCCCTTCTTTCCTCCAGGGTATACATATTCAGCTCTCTCAGCCTTTCCTCATATGGTCTGTCCCTGAACCCCTGGATAATTTTTGTTGCCCAGCGCTGTACCCCCTCCAGTAGTTTGATGTCCCTTTTTAAGTTAAGTAGGGGCACCAGAATTGCATGCAGTACTCTAGGTGCAGACTCACCTGGGACCTGTACAGGGGCAAGATGACCTCCCCACTCCTAGAAGTAATCCCCCTTGCTATGCACCCTAGCATCCTGTTTGCCTTCACTGCTGCCTTCCTGCATTGAGCAGAGTGGTTCATCTCCATGGCTACCAGCACTCCCAGATCCTTTTCCTCCTTCGATTTTGTTAGCGGGACACATTCCAGCCAGTAATTGTGTCCTGGGTTTTTGGCTCCTAAATGCATCACTTTGCACATCTTGGCATTGAAACCAAACTGCCAAGAGTGAGACATTCCTCCAGTTTTGCCAAATCCTCCTGAAGTACTTTTGCTCCATCCCCCCATCTACCTTGGCACAAATCTTTGTGTCATCTGCGAAGAGACTGATCTTGCTCTTAATCCCTACTGCATGTAGGCTATGAAAATGTTAAACAGAACTGGTACCAGCTCCTGTAGATGAGGCGGTAGTTTTGTCAATTTACATGATTTCACCCATTCCCTCATCTGTTCCTTTTCCAACCTCACATCTTGAACCATTTTATGAATATATGTTTCAACTTCCTCCATAATATCTTTCTGTTTATAACACATAGTTCCATTCTGTGCTGTAACTTGATCTAAGTTCTTTTTCTATTTATTTATTTATTGAAATGTTTCACCAGGAAAGGCACATGGAACAACACATTGCTGTCTCACAGAGCGTTCTGGGGGGAAGAGGAATCAGGATAACAAGGATACATGTGAGTGACACACAACAATGACATAGATTTTACAAGCTTGAGTAAGTACAGTCAGCAACAAAAACCTCAAGTGCATTGGTACACAATACCTCAAGTGCATTGGTTCACAATACCTAAAGTGCATTGGTACACAATACCTCAAGTGCATTGGTACACAATACCTCAAGTGCATTGTTTTGAAGGAGGGCAGTATAATTCAAAGGAGGTAAGACAGAGGGAGGGGTGGGTGCAAGAGGGAGGATAAATTTGTTGGAGATAGGGAGGTCATGGGCAGGAACAGTTAGGAGATAGAAAGTTGTGTAAGGCAGCAGAAAGGGAAACAGTGTAGGAGGAGTGCTGGCCAGATCTGATGGGGAAGGGAGTTCCACAAATTTAGGTAGCTGGTGACTGAACAAATTTTGACCTATAGTTGTAGCACAGCAAGGGGCAGCCAGTGTGTGTGAGTGTGTGGATATGTGGGGGGGGGAATGGTAAGCAAGGAGGATAGGTAGGTAGGCAGGCATAGAGAGAGGGTTCTTTCATTTTTTAGGGTTCAGGTTCAGTCCTGATTCTACAAGGTTGGGTTCTAGTTCAGTTCAGTTCTAGCCTTTAAGTCCATGTTTCAGTTCTGGTGTGTTCTTAAAAATTTCGGTTCTTCAGCATATTAATTTGTAAAAAAAAATCTAGCAAACTATGACAAATGTAAGCATCTAAAGACAGCATTTCTTGTGACTAAGCAGAACAACATGTCTATATAACACTCAATTGAAATATACTTAGTGAAAGGCGAGCACATGAAGATGATGCTAATGGCTGCAATTAACCATAAATCAAATCAATTCACTGTCTGGGCCAGTATAGTTGTACACTATTTGCTCCACTGATTACTCCAACTGCTGCAATTGATACCAAGCAATTGACAATGGGACAATGATTACTCCACCTTACATATTACAACTAAGCTGCAAATATGCATGAAAAGTGGCTGATGCTTGGAGCTCATTACAGTAACTCTCCCGCCCCGGGCCATCAAAGTCTCTGACTGACTCCCAGTCCCATCCCACTTCCTGGCTAGTCCCTTCCCATCCGTACTGTCTCCCGTATTTCCTGTACTGTCTCCTGCTTCTGATGGGGGTGACAACACAGACAGTCTACTCTCTTCTGGGTTTTGCTTGATTGGTGATTTGGAGATGGCATCATCAGAATATCATCATGGAAGTTTGGAACAGAGAGCAAGAGAGAGTGAGCCGATGGTCCGTGTGTCCATCCATCCTACCCTCCTCTCCATCCTCTCCTCCTTCTGAGTGAGCCAAGATGAGGTTTAACCTGGTGGAGGATGCAGTTGCCAGGACTCAGAAGGTGTGGTCCGGAAGTGCGGTAGTCAGAAAAAAATGATGTTCCTACTCCCTCCCATTCTGATTGCAGTGCCAGACTGCCCAGGGCCTTTAGCTGGCATTTCCATCCCTGCAATCGCACAGAGCAGGTCAGACTCATGGCAGCACTGCAGTTGACTGTGGCATCTCTAATCGCTCAGTACTAAACTGAGTAAAAGATTTAAAAAATAATCAGCAGTTACTCAGTTGTTCAGTTCGGCTTTTTTACATCATCAGGATTGCATTCATTTCAGGTTCATCGCTAAGCTAAGTTCAAAGGTTCTAGTTCGGTTCAGTTACTGCAAAAAACACACAGTTCAGGCTCCGTTTGCATTCGGTTCTGGACAGAACCCGGGTTCTAGGCAGGCAGAGCATCATACCAGAACTTTGAGATTAATTTTGCATGGTGGGAGGTACAACGGTTAGACAGAGAGGGACAAGACAGGGAGTGATAGAGGTTGCAGTGATGAGTAAGAAGAGGGGAGTTGAGGGTGTCCAATCTGCATGGGGAGGTCATGGGAGCAGTATTGTAGACTATGTCACAGTAGTCAAAAATTGGGAGGTTCATCTTCTGGACAAGATCACGGCTTGCCGTCAGAGCGGTGCAAATACAGTTCCTGTATAACGCGCCTAACTTCAGTTGCAGTTTCTTCAGGATGGCATCAATGTGTCCAGAGAAGTTTAGGTGTTGGTTGAGCCAGACCCCTAGGTATCAAAATGAGGAGGTGTTCTCAAGGGTTGTCCTATCAAGGGTGTGGAAAGAGGGCATGGAGGTTAGCTTCGAGAGTCTCTGCCTTGTGCCAAAGGTCATGGAGACAGTCTTCTTGATATTTAGAAAGAGTTGGTGAGAGCTGAACCAGAGCTGGATTTCACTGAAGTCTAGCTGGAGTCTGGCAGCCACATCAGAGGGGGGATTGGCCTGTGGTGAATAGGATGGTGTCATCTGCATACATGTGAATGGAGGAGGAACAGCAGGAGGAAGAGCAGACAGATGGGAGATCATTAAGAACAAGCATTTGTCAATGCCGAATGTTGTCTTGCTGACATTGGCATCAGTAGCGCAGGAGTTGAACAGATGCATAATAGGAATGGCAGTGAAGTATGAAAGTGACATCAACCCCACATCACCCTTCAGAGACTGGCAGGCACTGAGGTGTGCCTTTGGGCATCGGCCATAATGTTCATGGTATTTCAGCTCACCCTATCCTGCAGTGTGACAAATATTGCATTGTGCCTTGGGGTCCATGGGCCATACGCTCACCCCAATCAGCCATTACGCTCATGGTATTTTACCTCACCCTATCCTGCAGACACCAAGTGCTGAGGTGTGCCTTGGGGTGTTTGGCTTTACAGTCACCCCATTTCATAAGGACATATGCTGAAATGGGTGAAGCACAGGAGAATGGGGTGAACTGTGGGGCCGAAGAGTCCAAGGCACACCTCAATGCATGTCAGTGGCTTGAGGGTGGGGGAGATGGCATGGCGTGAGCATGACAGCCAGCAACGCAAAGACACACCCCTGATGCCTGTCAGTCTGTACAGGGTGGAACGTTATGGTTAGCAACCCTAATGCCCCGGCTGTTTGTTGGTATTTGCACTACAAATTTGCAACATGGCATTTTTGTGACCCCCACCTCATGAAAATGTTTGGGACCTCTGCTCATGAATAGTCGCACTGTGATTTTGTTAATCTGTGCCGAACATTGATTTCTCACAGTGGCCGTGCCATTCTGCCCCAGATGTGGGAAAAGACCATTCAGGCAGGATGTGAAAAATGGCAGCTGTTTCATTCATAGGTAGGTGTGAAGAGATGGCAGTGTTGAAAATCTTAAGTGAAAACATTGCTTGAATTTATGAACATACATAGAAACTGTGCAATGCACACTCGTAGCAGTCATTTAGTGGAGTAATTTCACCAGATTTTCAACATAAGCATTTTGAGATCTCTGCTCATGAACACTGTCACTATGATTTTCTTCATCTGTCCTGTTTGATGATTTCCCACAGCGACTGCTCCATTGTGCGTCAGTTGTGCAAAAACACATTTCGGGCAGGATATGGAAAATGACAGCTGTACAGTTCATAAGAAGGCATGTAAAACTGACAATGTTGTAAATATTGAGTGAAAATATTATAAAATCTTGAAGTTACGAGTGCACATGGAAACTGGGCAACGCATGCTTGTAAAATACTCATTTTGTGGACTTTTGTCACCAAATTTTCAATGCACTCTCTTAACACAGTCATTTAGTTGAATTATTTCACCAAATTTTCAACATAGGCATTTTGGGACCTCTGCTCATGAACACTGTCACTATGATTTTCTTCATCTGTCCTGATTGTTGATTTCCCACAGCGACCGCACCATTGTGTGCCACTTGTGCAAAAACACATTTCAGGCAGGATGTGAAAAATGACAGTTGTACAGTTCTTAAGGAGGTGTGAAAAACTGACAATGTTGTAAATGTTGAGTGAAAATATTACAAAATCTCAAAGTTATGAGTGCATGTGGAAACTCATTTTGAGGACTTTTGTCACCAAATTTTCAACATAAGCATTTTAGGACCTCTGCTCATGAACAGTGTCACTGTGATTTTCTTAATCTGTCCTGAACACTGATTTACCACAGCGACCGCACTATTCTGCACCGGAAGTGTGAAAACACATTTCAGGCAGGATGTGAAAAATGACAGTTGTACAGTTCTTAAGGAGGTGTGCAAAACTGACAATGTTGTAAATGTTGAGTGAAAATATTATAAAATCTCAAAGTTATGAGTGCATGTGGAAACTGCGCAACATACGCTTGTAACATACTCATTTTGAGGACTTTTGTCACCAAATTTTCAACATAGGCATTTTAGGACCTCTGCTCATGAACAGTGTCACTGTGATTTTCTTAATCTGTCCTGAACACTGATTTACCACAGCGACCGCACTATTCTGCACCGGAAGTGTGAAAACACATTTTGGACAGGATATGAAAAATGACAGCTGTACTGTTCATAAGGAGGTGTGGAAAAATACCAATGTTAAAAATCTGGAGTGAAAATATTACAGATTTGCTAAGTTATGAGTGTGTGTGGAAACTGCATAACGCACACTCATAAAACAGTCATATTTTTGATTTTTTTCAGCAAATTTGAAATTTAGGCTTTTTGAGAGCCCACCTCATGAACAGAGGCACTGTCATTTCATTAATCAGTCCCAAAAGGTGATTTTGTGCAGTGATGGCGAAATAACCTTTCGGGACTGAATAACGCCATAACAGTGATTGAATTCATGAGGAGGGGTTCCAATAACCCTATGTTGAAAATTTGGTGACAAAATTCCAAACAATGACCGAGATATGCACCAAAGTTGAAAAAATCCTATTTATGCCATTATACAGCTTACCGGCATTTCTTCAGTTCGCGGTCGGCTTTGAAGAGTGCAGATGTGTTCCCGGTTCACCGAAGATCATCGTGCTGGGCTCCAGAGGTAAGTATGGGGTGAAGGGGGGCATGGAGAGGCAGGGTGCACAGAGGGTGGGCACGGGTTGGGTGAGGGGCCGCCGGACACAACGAGGAACCGTTCTCTGGTTTACAAGGTAAAAAAAAAAAAACACCACCATACGGTTTTTGTATTTACAGGTGCCAATTGGCATGCTGGGGTGGGCTCTCAGCATGCCACCTAACTGTTTGGGGGATCCTGTAGCAGACAGGGGATTGGGCACCCCCACGGCCATACAGAGGTGGGGGGGTCATATGAACCGAGGGGGATTGGGCACCCCCTTGGCACACAAGACATGGCGGGGGGGTTACAGTATGCCGATGGGGATTGGGCACCCCTTCGGCAAATTACCTCAAGAGGGGACATGCCAACAGGGATTGGGCACCCCCATCGGTGAGTGGAAGTGGGGGTTGCATGAGCTGAGGGGGATTGGGCACCTCCTCGGCACACAAGAAATGGAGGGGGTCATCTTGCCGACGGGGATTGGGCACCCCGTTGGCTTTCACAGATAAAAGGTGGTGGCTGTCCCTCAGCTTCTCTGGGCACTGAGAATCTGATGAGGAAGCTGCCGTCATGTTGCTTGCCTAGAGCAGGAAAGCAGTTGACATTGCAATCAGGGACCTTGCAGGCTGCACTCCTGATTGCAGCTGCCACTTTTGAAGGTGGTGAAACATTTTTCAACTGCTGTCATAGACAGCGTGTTTATGCCATTGGTGCCACAGAGCTCAGCCTCAAAAAGCAGTAGAGCTATTGGCTGCACCAGGACCACACCTCCGAAACCTGCTTCTCAACTGAAGCAACCACAATATGTTGTCTGCGCTGCACACGCAAGACAACATAAAAATGGAGAAAAGGAGAGGATCAAGCAAACAGCTCTATGTGACCCAGTGCTAATGGGTAGAGGAGGGTAGCTGGAGTCAGCAATACATACTGATTGTGTCCTGCCTGTGAGATAGGCATTGGATCAGTTCATGGCCAAGGTGGAGAGGCCTGCTGAGGCAAAATTACTAAGGAGGAGGGAGTGGAAGACGGTGTCCAAGGCCTTGGCTAGGTTGACAAAGATTGCAAATGTTACTTGGCCTCTGTCCATCCCTGAGAAGATGGAATCAGTGAGCCTAAGTAGGGAAGTGGTGGTGGAGTGATTTTTCTGAAACCCAGATTGAAAGGGAGTGAAGAAAGAGGTGTCGAAATGGAAAGTGGAGATTTGAGCTAGGACCAGGTGTTCCTGAAGTTTAGCAAGGGTAGGTAACAGCGAAATAGGGTGATAGTTCCCTGGGGAAGACGGATCACCTCCCTTAGGGAAGGGGAGAACGATGGCGTGCTTCCAAGCAGTTGGGATAGAGGCAGTAGCAAAAGGGAGATTTAGTAGGACAGTCAGGGGGTGGGATATTACTGGAGATGAGAGGTAAAGCAACCAAGGCTTAAGGCCATCGGGTGAGCTGCCCTTTGAGGGGTTTAGGGCTAGAGCATTTAGGGTGTCCGAATTAGTTACATGTGAGAAGTTAAATGGAGTAGTGACCAAAGGAGGGTGTTTACTGGTAGAAGGGGTAGAATGGGGAGAAGGTGGAGAAAAGGAGGGGAGGGATGTTAGGATGTCAGAGGCATAGGAAGTGAAATGGGAGCTAAAACACTCAACGACTGACAAAGGGTTAGTTATGAGAGTGTTATTTTGTTTAATGATAGGAGTTGAGGGTTGGGAAGGGGGAGAGAAGAGAGCATGGACCACTTTCCAGAACTTAGAGGGATTATTTACATTGGAATGGACATCTGAGTGGAAGTGTTCTGCCTTAGCTAGTCAGATGGCCTTCGAGCATGAGTTACGAAGTGTACAGTACTTCTGATAATCACCAGGTTGTTTGGAGGATTTGTGCTTCCTCCCTACCAGGTCACATCCCTTTTGGCAGGCCAGGAGTTCCTAGGTTACCCAAAGCAAGTGATTATCCCTCACTCTGGTCTTTTTTTTTTTTATAATTAAAATTTTCTATTGTTATTATATGCCACTCCAGAAGAGAACAAGAAAAACAGCAGTATCATACTATGACAGGTACAATTCAACCATCTTTAGAGACATGACATGTTACATCTAGGGCATATTACAGTAAGAAAATTGGGTAATAACAAGTCAGGAAAAAAATAGGTAAGTAAGATAAAAAAGAACCCACCACCCACACCCCCCCACCCAAGGCTACTGTACAAGGGAGAGATTAGGAAAGGACAGAGAAAAAGAAAAGAAGGAGATAGGATAGGCCAGGTAGCTTAGATTAGGTCTTCGGGTTCCAGCATCGTAGGAGGCGGTCTAAGCGACCCCATCTTAATGTAAAGACTTTCCTCTGGCCTCGATTATAAGCTATATATCTTTCCAGCTGAAGAGCTAACGTACATTCACGGTGCCACTCCAAAAGAGTCGGGAGCAATCAGATGACCAATGCCTTAAAATTATCAACTTCATAGTGGCAGTAATAATTGACACTTGAGCTCTCCATGATTTGGGAGTGGAGCCAGGAAAGATGTTCAATAAACAAATTTCTGGAGTGTTCATAGTGTAAGAGCCAAGGATAGGGAGCACCAGCTAACTAAGAGATTCCCAAAGAGGTTGGATCTTCAGACATGCCCAGAAGACATGGTATAGGGAACCTTCATTTAGGTCGCATCTCCAACAGAGTGGGGAGCTACGCGCCTTCCATCTGTAAAGGTGCGTGGGAGTTAGATACAAATGGTGTAACAACTTGAATTGGATCAACCTGAGTCTGTCTTGTTTAAGATATGTGTAGATAGAGTTCCACAACTTAATCCAGAAACCTGGAGTGTCTGTGAGATTTAACTCATTGACCCAATAGTAACAGACTCTGGATGGAAGTTTAGCATCCCATTCTAGTAACAATTTGTATACTTTAGATATAGCATGTGGCTGCGCAGCTGCTAAGAGAGTCAATATCTAGCTTATCTGTGTCGGGTTACAAACAAAGGGAGGATGGAGACAATGCCTTCTCAGTTGCAGCCATCTAAAAAATAATTATCATCAGAACCATAACAACTTTTAAGGTCCTCAAAGGATCTCAACATACCCGATCCAAAAGATCAGCAGCTGAGAGGTGGCTAATTCTGCGACCAGAAAGGCGGGGAGATAGTGTTACCCCCAATCTTAAAGTGGATATTTTGAAAAATGGGTTGGGCGGCGGAGGTCCACCACCTGATTTTAAAATGTTGCTGAAGTTGGAGAAGGGCCTTCAAAGACCATCCCATAGGATTGTTCTTAAATGACCCAGGATCACTCTGGTCTTTTTTAGTAGGACTTGCTTGTTCCAGGTGGTGAGGAATTTGTCCTCATTTTGAGCATCATTGATGGAGGCTATAGCAGTTATCGGTGACCAGTCCACTGAGTAAGACACATCATGAAGTAAAAGGTAAGGTCAAGTGACTTGTAGGATTGAGTTAGCAGAATTTTATGAGGGGCTTTGGGCCTGTGGATTTCTTGTGCTAAGTAGATTAAATGATAATCGCTAAGTGCACCTAGTAGCAAGCCCGACTGCACAATCCTCTGACGGTGTGAGGTAAGGGTCCAATCTAGGAGGGAGTGGTTGTTAGTTCTGTGATTTAGTCGGGTGGGTTCCTGGATCAGTTGGGTAAGGATGTGGACAGTTACATCTCAGTGGGCGTTGCTTTGCGAAGGGGACAGCCAGTTGAGATTAAAGTCTTCCATAATAAACAGTTCTCCAGAGTGGGAGTTGGAGACTAGTTTGGTCACAAGGTCAGTTGCTACTTTGTGGGGGAGACCAGGGTGGCAGTATGCACCCACAATGAAGATAGGAACTGTGTATGGAAGTGAGACACATATTATGAGCACTTCATAGGCTGAGGGGAGAGATACGGCTAAAGAGATAGTGAACTGCAGTGAGGAGGAGGTGTACATTGCCACTCCCCTTCCCCTGCTTGTTCTATCCTGACGAGTTAAGGTATAACCTGGGATGGCTATGGCATGGTCAGGAATGTTATTGTTGAGCCAGGTTTCCATCAGAATGAGGATGTCAGGGGATTGTGAGATCACTAGGGGTTGAAGTAACTCAATTTTAGGTAATAGGCTGCAAATGTTTAAATGGGAGATTTTTAGACCATTTGGGAAGTCCATTGGATTTGTAAAGTGGGGCTGGGGGAAGGCATAGGGTCTGCAGTGGTGTGGGTGGCTTGAGGTCCTGGGTTGGGGTTAATATCACCAGCAGTCAAGAGTAGCAGGGCAATAATTAAATAGTGGAGTTTGGAACATTTGTACCAGGCATGGGAGGTAACTGAATTTTTGGCTGCAGGGTGGGTCAGAGCATAGAATAGGAGAGCTAGTCAGTAGGTGAAGAACAGCAACTAGGCTAGGGGTGAAGATTAAGGAGGCACTAGGGAGGAGAGGGAAGTGAGTCCACTGATAGAAAAATGGGGTAGGGGTTACAGTATAAATAAAAAGTGTATGAATAGGAGATTTGTGTGTAATGTAACTCAGGGCCAGATTCATTCGTAGGCGGAGGCTAGGGAAATAGAGGAAGGAGAGATAAAGCAAAATAAGACAGGGAATACATTTTTTGTGCATTTTGTGGCAGTGCTAGGGGAAGTAGGATAGAGATAAAACTGCTAACAAGTGCAAGTGGAAGCATTCAAGAGCATAAAATATGTGACTCTAGCCTCTTAAAGAGGCACAGCAATCAAAAGGGTTGGTGTATGCCAGGGTCCCCGGAGTCCAAAACGTCTGTTCTTTCTCTAAGACTGTCATCCTGTCATACTATATTGTATTCATTTCATCCTTGATTTCTTTTATTTGTGCTGAAAATTCCAACTTTGTGTCCCTTTGTATGGATGTGAACTGTCCCATTCTTTCTTTAAATGTAAATATT
This sequence comes from Neoceratodus forsteri, assembly GCA_016271365.2. Taxonomy (NCBI): domain Eukaryota; kingdom Metazoa; phylum Chordata; order Ceratodontiformes; family Ceratodontidae; genus Neoceratodus; species Neoceratodus forsteri. The sequence continues at coordinate 1,457,759,234 of CM028132.1, forward strand.
GTTTTTTTTTTCTTTCCCATTTATTTTCCCCCTTATCTGAAAATAATTTTCTTATGTAGTTTTTGCTCTCCTCCCACCACTCCACCAGGGAGTCATAAAGAAAGAAAACTGATTTCCTTACTGTTAAGATATTTAATAACACCCTCCTGAAGTTATGGGATGTCCAGGAGGCTTATATTTAGTCTCCACTATCCCGGGCCCTTTTTCGTTTGATTAAACCCTACTAGGGAACAGGCCAATAGGCCATGGTCTGATGAACTGAATGGTACTACTCTAGTCTCCTTCACTGGGAGAGATGCAGAAATGAAGCAATAATCTATTTTAGTCGAGAGGGTAACCCTAGAATAGGTGTGTGGAACCTTTGTATACTGAGATTCAAATACATCCACTAACCCTGTCTGAGAGATTCGTTTATTTAGGAAGGACAAATCACAGAACGTTTTTGTGGTCCTTGACCCTTTGCCCTTATTTGACCTCCCACAATTAAAGTCCCCTCCCAGTAAGATATGCCTTAAAGTAAATAAATATGGTTGTATAAGCTTTAACAGCTGAATCCTTCCTACTTTTTTTGTGGTGCTTATACATTTATTAATCTAAAATCTGTGTTTAAATAGTTAACAACTAACAACAACAGCCCGGTGGAGCTGATGGCTGAAGTGCTGGATGCCACACCTCACACCACGCCGGCGACGTGGGTTCAGGAGTGGATTCGGGTCATCGGGGGTCATCGGAGGAGGGAGGGGATTGAGTCTCTGGAGGACTGCTCTGCTGTCCCAGGGTGGGTACTGGGACATGCATCACCCACCAGTTTCCACCGATAGAGATCGGGAGCACTGCAGCTGTGATGCCGTACTACGGGGTGGAGCACCGGCAGATGTCAGTACAGATGTTATTGCACGTCTGCACTCCAGGGGCAACATGCTCACAGAAAAACCCTGCTCTCTGGATAGGCGATGGCATCTCCAGTCCCCACAGCAACATGCCCAATGCCGGGCTTACCCCGCTGGCTCTCCTGATCCTCTGGCCTGCCATGGTTCCGAAGTTGGGGTCCCACCAGACCAGGTAGGTAGAGGAGTGTCTGTCCTCGATTTCCCAGTGGGTGGCATCAGACAGGCGGTATGCACTGGTGGTGAGCGAGGATGCCCGAGAGAGTTCCGGGGCTGCAGAGATAAAGAGAATTTAAAAAAAAATCTAACAACAAGGCCCTTCCCAGGCAAATCTCTACTGTAGGTATCATCTGTACAGCTGTGTCCTTAAAACATATTCCCGCCCTGCTGCATAAATCCTCTCCGATAGACCAAACACTCAGGCCCCATGGCCATGCATTACTAGCTACTTGCATCTAATATGGGTAATGCAGCCTTGTGTCCTGTAGAAATACGATATCATAAGGACTCTCTACAAACAGTCCAAAAGTAGCCAGTCTCTTTTTTTCTTAACTGGATGCTGTTTGTGTTTAGTAATGCAGCAGACGGCCTGAAATCAGTCACCATCACAGCTCAAAGGATATGCACTGTCATGGTTTTTTTCTTGTACTTGCCCTGGACCCCATTCTTCTTTTTTTGGTTTTGTTTTAATTTCTATGATATTTTCCTGTTCAGACAACACATCCACAGCAAATGAAGGGACAGAGATACTGTCTGAGTCCTCTTCTGCCTCTGAAGCACCCCACTGTAGCGTTGAAAATCTGTTATGTGTTATTAGTTCCTCCGTTGCCTGAATCAATAGGCCAGATTTTTGTTTGCCCCCAATTTTAAAATTTTTGGAATTCCGGTTCTTTTTCTAAGGGGGGTTGGGGAGGCATAACACTTTCTCCTGGTTCCTGTTCTACCTGAGAATTTTCCAAGGGACTTTCAACAGTTCTCCTATCAGATGCAGATTGCTGTACTGTTCTTGGGGTGTACAAGTGAACCTGACACCTGCATGGTGTGAGAACTGGAGGTCAATGACACCCTTGCGGCCTTCTGAATGTAGAAGTCCTGGACCCCAAAATCTGCATCGTCAGTGTTGTGGGTAGCCCATGAACAGTATGTGAATACATGCCTTTCTTCCTCACATAGGTTACATTTGGGATTTTTTGTGCAATAACCCCCCCCCCACCCCCGAGTGTCCCATTTCCCCACAAAAGGAGGACTTGAGAATTCCACAGTTGAAACTTACATGCCTCAAGGAGCCGCACCTGTAGCACCACCTTGGCTGCCCAGGATAGAAACTGAAGCCCGTGTCCTTCCCAATGTAAAAACAATTGGGAAGGTGTTCTGTATCTGTTAAGTGGGCAGTGTAGTGCAGTGGTTTAAGGCTCTGAGCTACAAACCCGGAGACCTGGGTTTGAATCCCACAGCCCCCACTTGCATACTGTGTGACCCTGAGCAAGTTGCATAACTTCCTTGTGCGCTCAGGTCGCACCTGTAAACAAGCTTCAGCTTAGCGTGTCTCTCCTAGTTAAAAAAAAAAAAAAAGGTTTGTTTCAGTTTGACTTTGACTTTCCACCCCCCATTCCAGAACCCTTTATTGTCCATGATGGGATCAGGGTTGCCTTGAATACTGCATCTTTTCTCTTGCCAGTATAGTATATTGGCTATATTAACCCTCTCATTCCTTAATAGTGCCGTTATCACCCGAAAGGGTTCTTTGGTTAGTGGAATAATCTGGAAGAGGGTACACAGAAGGTTACTTTGCCTTGAGAGACGTATATTTACACCAAAACCTTTCAAGAAGGTTTGGAGTGCAGAAGCTTATATCAAATGTTGACTCCACTGGGGCATGAATAAGGGCATAAATATGTGAAGGTATGAATCCCAATAATTATTTTATTAAAATTCTGCCCATGTAAAATCGATCTGAAAGTGTGTCTAGGCCTCCCATATATCTTAGTCTTACCACATTTCTTCTTTTGGACAAGTCTATAGGTTTATGGGATAGGCTTGTGTAAGTAGGATTAGATCTGTTCTGTGGTGCAGGGCCTCCCCTATCATCTTCGCTGGCCTCCTCTGTACCTGGAGGGACTGAGGGGTTATCTTCACTATTAGCTTGTTTGTTACCCACTCCATTGTCTGTTCTAGCGTCATAAAATGTTTCTGTTGCTGATTCCAAAGGTGAATGAGATGTTACCTGATTCTGCCCCAGTTGTAGCCTGTTGTGCTCCCTCCTGCCTGGCCTTCCCCTTTGATGCAGTTGCATCTGAGAATGACCCTGAGATTGGAAGTTTTGGATCTGGCAGCCACTGTCCATCCTGCTGCTGCACTGACTGGAGACCAGATGCCTCGATTTTGTTCTGTTTTTGTTGAGTCTTTCCTGTTTTCACTTTTGCTTTGGTATTGCCACCTGTCACAGACCCAAAATCAAACAGTTTTGCGGAAGTTGCATCTTCCAAACTCATCGGTGAGTTGTTAATTTTTTTTCCTTTTTTTCTTCTGAGAACTGTCTGGCAGCTGCCAGCTCTTTATCCACTTTATCCAACAGAACCTGCAGCTCTGCTCTAGACCACTCCAGTACTGTAGTTTGGCTCATTGATTCCCTTTCTTGTGTCAGTTCCATTTCCCCCATTTCTTGTGGTTCTGAAACTGTCTCTTGCATTTTCTCTGTAATAGGCATTATGGTGTCGACTGCACCTTGCCCATTCTGTTCTATATCCCCTTCGCATGACAGACTGTGGGTCGGGGACCGAACCCCCATCTCCTGCAAACCGTCCTCCTCCATGGCCTCCAGTGTGGAGACTGCCACTCAGCAGCACACCGCAATGCCCCCTACTGCAAGACTAGGGGAATTTCCTCAGTGTCCTTGCCAAATTTCTCCCATTCACTAAGAATACCACTAACAGCTTAATCTGGTTCAGTGTCAGATGGCATCCATCTGTATCCCCCGCTGCCGGGACGATGCTGAAAATAGGCAGGATTGTCTAGTCTCCTTTCCCAGTCAACAAAAACTAACTAAATAAATAAAAAATCATGCACTTAGGGCACAAAAACCCCGGGCAATGTACCAGTTCAGGGGCTTGCATTAGCAGTCACAAAACAGGAAAGAGACCTGGGGGGTTACCATTTCTGATGACCCTGAAGGCAGCTAAACAGTGTGACAAGGCAGTGGGAAAGGCTAGCAGATTGGTCAGATGCATAGGGAGGGGTATCACCAGAAGAAAGAGAGACATAATAATACCCCTGTTTAGATCATTGGTGAGATCCCACCTCAGGTACTGTGTATGGTTCTGGAGGCCCAATTCTCCAAAAGGACATAGATAGGATGGAGTCAGTGCAAAGGGGGGCAATCAAAGAATGGTGCAGGGCCTGCATCAGAAGCCCTATGATGAAAGGCGTAAGGATTTAAATATGTACTCCCTAGTAGTGGTGGGCGAAGTGCACTCGCTTGACAACGCGGAGCACTTAGCATATTGTTCCTTAATCCGCTTAGCGCTCCACAATGCAAAGCAAATAACTCCACCTTCATAATGAGGAATATGAAGTGCATTGTTTTAATTGACTTCATGATACTTCGCCTTGTATTATAGCCTTCCCCTTAATCTTAACGTGAAGTGCCATTGATTTGAATGGACTTCACTTTGCTTCGCCTGTTTATTGCTATGTGAGGTGAATTTTGCATTGATTCATGGGATGGCAGGTCACATGGGCTCTATATTGTCTTGCACAGCCTCAGTTCTGCATAGCGTGTGTAGTAGAAAGCTGAAGACAGTTTGCTCTCAGAGCTCTGAGAATCAAATCATCGAAAAAGCTTAAAATTACTTTAGATCCAATTATTTTGGTCCAAATTTAGTACATGGATTGTAGGAAACCTTCCTGTGCTTATATCATTGAGTGTTTATTGTTTTGGTGTGCATTTTTATGTTGCTTGCACGCATGTGCAAGAAACATAGTGCCATCATCGGAGATTTCGGAGGTGTGTCACCTCCTCCTCCAATTCAGGCAGTGTGCTGGCAGGCGCTGCTCCTGTAGCCACGCATTTGGAGCTGTCTATGACACGCCCAAAATGCAGTGGCATACAGTTGAAAGGGGCGCCACGCTTGAGTGAGCAGCGATAAAAGCTGCCACGCCAGCTCCCCTCCCCACTCCGCAGGCGCAGCGCGCCCGCACGCACTGTATAGCTGATGGGTGCCCAATCCCCTTCGGCTGAGCTGCTGCGCCGCCCCCAGAAGTTGGTGCCACGCTGGGAGCCCACCCCAGCGCAGCAATCAGTCCTTTTGCCGATGGGGGTGCCCAACCCCGTCGGCTGAACGCCTCCATCCTTGTGCCATGCTGGAGCCCACCCCAGCGTGGCAAACGTCCACGACGCTCTTTTTTACCTGTAAGACAAAAACGGTCCCGTGGTGCGCTCCACCCCCCCCACAACCCACACCCACCCACTGCACACCCAGCCTCCCCACACACCTCACCCCATACTACCTCCGGACTCCGCGCGATGATCTTCGTGGACCGGGAACACGCCTGCACTCTTCAAAGTCGCACTTAACTGAGGAAATGCCGGTAAGCTGTATAATGGGCTAGATAGGGGGGTTTCAACTTTATTGCATATCTCAGCCATTTTTGGGAATTGTTGCACCAAATTTTCAACATGGGGTTTTTGGGACCCCTTCTCATGAGTTATGTTACTGTCATGGCGATGGCGTTATTCGGGCCCAAAGGGTGATTTCGCGCAGTGACTGCACAGTGACTGCAAAATCACTCTTCGGGCCTGAATACCACCATGACAGTGACATCATTCATGAGAAGGGGGCCCAAAGCCCCCATGTTGAAAATTTGGTGGCAAAAGTCCAAAAAATGACTGTTTTATGAGCGTGCGTTGCGCAGTTCCTAAGCAGGCTCATAAGTTCGCAAAATTTCAATATTTTCACTCCAGATTTTCAACATTGCCATTTTACCACACCTTCCTATGAGTAGTACAGCTGTCATTTTTCACATCTCACCCAAAATGTGTTTCTGCCCATGTAGCGCAGAATGGCGCAGTCGGTGTGCGAAATCAATGTACGGGACAAATTAAGAAAATCACAGTGACACTGTTCATGAGCAGAGGTCTTAAAATGGCTATGTTGAAAATTTGGTGAAAAAATTCCTAAAAATGACTGTTTTACGAGTGTGCGTTGCACAGTTCCTACGCACGCTCTTAGGTTTGCGAATTTTCAATATTTCCACTCCAGATTTTCAACATTGCCATTTTACCACACCTCCTTATGAGCAGTACAGCTGTCATTTTTCACATCCTGCCCAAAATGTGTTTCCGCCCCATAGCGCACAATAGCGCAGTCGGTGTGCAAACTCGATGTATGGGACACATTAACAAAATCACAGTGACACTGTTCATGACCAGAGGTCTTAAATGGCTATGTTGAAAATTTGGTGAAAAATCCAAAATGACTGTTTTATCGAGCGTACGTTGCGCAGTTCCTACGCACGCTCGTAAGTTCGCAAATTTTCAATATTTACACTCCAATGACTACCAAATACCTAAACAGCACATAGAAGCAAGCAACATTCGGCATTGACAAATGCTTGTTAATGTTACTTTAGAACATTCAGTCTGTGTACTGACAGACACTGTAGAAGTGTGCTTCGGGGGAAGGGCAGATCTGTGGTGAAGGGAGATTCACAGTGAGAAAGGCAGTCTTTCTAACTGTTGTTGGGTAGCTAGTGTGTTAGTATTGCTGTGTTCATGTACACACAGTAATACTTGTAGTAAGTTTATATAATGTTTTGCTGTTTGCTGTGGTGCTGTGCCTTTTTTCAGTTGGTTTAAAAGATTTGGTTGTAGTGTACTGAACTGTTAAATTTTCTGTGCATTACCTTTAGTGGGAGTGTGTGCATGTCATCAAGTCAGACACATTTTATTGCACCACACCATAATCGCAGCACTCAGACTCTCTTATTCATCTGTGATATTTTTTATTACTTCATTCTGTCTAGGTAGTGGACTAGTACTGCAGATGTCCTCCCCACACCACAAAAGAAGGTATTATTTGTCCAGTTTTAGTTTGTGACCACTTGTTAAGGTGTTGTGCAGCTGCATCTCGAGAGCTCAATCTCCAGCTATCTGTGCGGCTGCATCTCGAGAGCTCAATCTCCAGCTATCTGTGCGGCAGCATCTCGAGAGCTCAATCTCCAGCTATCTGTGCGGCTGCATCTCGAGAGCTCAATCTCCAGCTATCTGTGCGGCTGCATCTCGAGAGCTCAATCTCCAGCTATCTGTGCAGCTGCATCTCGAGAGCTCAATCTCCAGCTATCTGTGCGGCTGCATCTCGAGAGCTCAATCTCCAGCTATCTGTGCGGCTGCATCTGTTTAGGGCCCAGTCTCCATCTGTAAGCCACAGTTGTTTTTTGGCTTCCCATCCACCCCAAAGTTCAGAAATCTAAATTTGTTGTTAATTTTCTGTGTAATCCCAAAGAATGCCCACAAAGAGACGTGCATGCAAAGATGATTCTGGCCATGGCACTGGTGCCAGTGGCAAGTGTGGCCATGGACATGTGCATGGTAGTACACGGCAAAAGGGCATAGTTGATGACAGTAAAGGGATTTCTGTGACTGAGTTTTTAACAAAGCAATAAGTTGATTCAATGATGGTTGGAGATGCTGTTGTCCCCGCTGGTGGTGATAGTGAAGTTGGTGATCTCATGAGTATTGCCCCAAATTCAACCTGTGACAAGTTAACAGGTTGCCAAAATGTTGTGGAGTCCAAAGATGTGAGTCAGAGTGTAGTTGATGTCACACTTCCTGTCCCCATCCCCACAGTAGATGAACATGATTCTGATCCTGATGATGACTCATAATCACAATCTCATGTTTCCAGTGATGTTGAGGTTATGCCTGGGCCATCCAGTGATTCAAATGTTGAAGAGAAAATAGTGTATGATCATACTGAGGCTGTGGTTGGACTTGGAACATCTTCTCCACAGGACAGCATTCAAGCTGAATTTGTTAGCAACCCACAAAATTAGAAAAAAATAACTGTTTGTAAGAAATGCATTTATTTTCTTGATGACTCTGTAATCTAAAAAAATGCCCACAAAGACACGGTTAGGCAAAGGTGTTTCTGACTATGGCGTATGAGCCACATAAGTCAGTGGGGTATAAGCTTTGGGTCTGTGGGCAGGGCATTCCATCACATCATGTGGAATAAATAAAAAAGAAAAAATCCTTGAAGGGGAAAAAGTACTGTATCAGAGAGGGTTAGGGCCAGGCAAGGTCCCTGAATCTGTGTGGGTAACAGCAGTGCCTGCAGCATCACCCTTAGCGTAGGTGGTGTGTGAAATAAATTGTGTGTGTGTGTGAAATAAAATCTGCCAGCCAGTCCTCAAGTAACAGCAAATAGCCATGTAGGTGAAAGTTGCAAATTAACACCGGAGGGTTTGCCACAGGCATGAGGAGGATGACTTTGAATGTTCAAGTAGTGGTCAGAGTACCAGTGTGGTGCATATTTCACTTCAAACGTTGTACTCATTGTCATGTCACGATCACGAGTCACAAGAGAAATCACGTTCTTCATCTTCATGATCATGAATCACACAACTTTAACTTTTTTTGGTCCAACAATGTTTTTTTTTTAATCTTCAGTTTCATCACGAATCAGGACTGGGAGACACCCAGTTATCATGTCATGTCACTCAAGATCCTTGGTCTAGTACGATGCTTCTGTTTGTGTTCACATTCTGTAGGATGCCCTACTTGAATCTTTGCCCTCACAGGAAGCCGGACCTATTTAATCCAGTAGATATTATCTCAGCACAAACATTATACAGTTCTGGGAAGTTCATCATGACTGAGTCATGTCATGTCACGATCATGAGTCACGAGACCTTAGTGTAGGTGGTGTGTGAAATAAATTCTGTGTGTGTCCGAAATAAAATCTGCCAGCCAGTCCTCAAGTAACAGCAAATAGCCATGTAGGTAAAAGTTGCAAATTAACACCGGATGTTTGCCACAGGCATGAGGCGGATGACTTTGATGGTTCAAGTAGTGTTCAGAGTACCAGTGTGGTGCATATTTCACTTCAAACATTGTACTCATTGTCATGTCACTATCACGGATTCACGAGTCACAAGACAAATCGTGATCTTTATCTTCACGATCATGAATCATACAACCTTAACTTTTTTTTTGGTGCAACATACCAAGCAGGACAATCACATCTATGTTTGTACCCAGTCACGATGATGGTGGTGGTGATGCTGAATAATGCGGGTGAAGCAGACTATCCTGGTGCAGTGTAAAACAATGTACCACTGAGGCTGCTGATGTAGTCATGGAAAAAAAATTTCCAAGTGGGTACAACTCCGGCATTGAGGATTGCAAGGGCTGCTTTCCTTTTTTTTTTTGTTTCCCTTGTTTTCCGCTGGTGTAACATATTTAACAGCAGTGACATACAGGCCAGATGATGGATGTAACAAAAGACAGGAACAGCTCCACGGGGTACTAATACTGAACGGGGTATTGGAATGAATTCAGAATAATTTATTTTTCATCTATTTGCAGGTAGCTTCAAGGTATTGTGGACTGGCAGTATGTTCCAATCTGAAGACGGACAGTAGTTTGGATACACTGAAGACCTGGAAAGAAGACAAAAATATTAATGAAAATTATTTTCCAAATGACCCATGCACCCCCCCCCAAAAAAAAAATACTTACCTTTCATGGATTGACATTGTTCGTACAGCCGAAGTCAACAATCAGACACATGTGGAATACATGTGCAGTGTCAACAAGGTTTCATCACTACGGTCGTCAATCTGTGTGCTGTAAGCTGAGAATGTAAAAGAAAAGAACAGTAATGAGAAATGCTTATAATTTACTCACTCACAGCAGCACCCCCCCCCCCCGGAAAAAATTTAAATTTTACAATACCACATTAGATGGCGGCACATATGTATGGCATGGGAATGTGACTATGGCCAACACACAAAGTGGAAACATTCAATATGTATGATTATGATTGCCTCCAAATGAATGACACGACAGACTCCTCAGTGCTTACAACAAAAAACAAGATTCAATACAAATTAAATTGCAGTGTCTCTGAAAAAAACATGACAGTGACACGTATACTAACTTACCAGTGTTGTTATGAATACACACAAATAGCACAGCATGTTTCAGTCAGCGCAGCAGAATCATTTCCTAGAACATCAAATTATAGTTCAACCCCATGGTCATCCGTGGCTATCATCGTTTAGCAACACACTGTACATCAGTAGAAGCAGAAAACAGATGGACAACAGCAGCAGCAGGTGCCAGCAAGCCATTTTCTCACTGGGGAGTGGGACATTTATGCAGAGCTCTGACTCTAGAGGCACGCTTTTAGCAGTGTGTCAAGAAATACTTGTGACTTTTCTGAACAATTTTTGATGTGATTATTCTTCATTGGGACTTTTCATGAAATGAAAAGAAAGGGCCAAAACCACCAGCAGCAGCAGCAAGTGTTGTCACAATGCAATGATGTCATTTAACACACTGTGGCACATTTCTGGACTGGTATTCATTTTCATCTTGGATTTTCATGAAAAAAGGGGATATTCAAACACAAAATAGTGCATAGTTGGGGGGCATGCTTGGTGATGTTATGGTATTGTGAATATTGCCCTAGTGCTTTAACTACATGTTCAGAAAAGGAACAATTATTTTCATGGTTATTTAACTGACTTTATTTTTTACATGGTGATGGTCGTGAAAATGGCGGACACTGCGTGCTTTCATTACTGGTGAAACTGTCAGGCCGCAACACACGCTGCAATACAAGTGTCTTGCAGATGGCGTTTTGGAGACCCAAGATTTAATTACAGGCAAGCATGCAGTGTCCAGCTTGTCCGCAAACTTGGCAGCCACAAGACTTACTACATAAAATACAGTAATGAGTATGAACTTCAAAATGGTTATTGCTGAGTATAGTGGCCGGGATTTAGGGAGATGGGGAATCAGATTTATCATTCTGAAGCTAAACGAATACAGGATTAGCAAAATTAACATCACAAAGAAAACATGAATTAAACATAAATGTCATACTAGTATGTAATAAAAATAAATAGGGCTTCAGAAAATAACTAAAAGCAGATATTTATTTCTTGGGGGGGGGATTTTGTTAATCTTGTTTTTCTTGATCTTCATTCTTCTTTACCCTCATAATGGTAAATGCAATCCACCACCTCCCCAAAATGTTTGACCACCCCACGCCATTATGTGTTTCACAGTAATAATAATTGTTTTTGTTACTTATCATTACTTAATGGTATGTAATAATAAGTCATGTGGTTGCCAACTGTGTGGACAACGCATGCTTTCAGCGCAGTTGCAGTTGTGCAGGCCAAAAGCCGTCTTCAAAACACTTTTGTTGCAGCATGCGTAACGGCACAACAGTTTCACCTGTAATGAAAGCATGCAGCATCCGCCATTTTGCATGCCATCAGTCATGTACGACATAAAGTAAATTAAAGGGGACAGGAACTGATTATGTGCAGCTGCTTGTAATGTCTCTAGTTTCATAAATTATATTCGTACCTCTAAAGGATCCATATTTAACTGTGTCTGAATAAAAGCTGAAGCTATCAGTTGTGTTTTGTGTTGTTTTCTTTGTATGGACAACATTCTTTGCAGTTGCTTTCATGGAACCAAGAATCTCGAGTTTTGACTATGTACTTGCGCTGGTGCATCCCCCTGCTTCTCACTTGCCACTTGCGCTGGCGCAGTGACACTGCGCCATGCGCAATGCGGGTGGCCACAGTGCCATATTCAATGGTGCTGAGCCATGGCGCAGCACCATTGAATATCGCCCAGTACATGCCCTGGTGCATCCCAATTGCACTGTGCCCAGGCTTGCGCCCCAGCCTGGCGCAGTCTGAATATCCCAACCTTAGTGTGCATCAAAACAAAAATATTAATTAGGAAAAAAAAAAGAAAATAAGACCAGAGGAGATGCTTGGGGGGTTTAAACTGACATAGAAAATAATTTTTTAAGGGGTCTGTGGGGGTGTTGCTGACCACCACTGATATTATGCAGCAAGCCTATTGTCACCTCATTCTACTCCTCGATACAAGAGAGACACTGCATGGCCACCTCCACCTCTGTTTGTATGGCCTCAGCCTCCACCCACAGCACAGCCAGATTCACCACAGTCACAGGACACTGGGGGCCATCTTCTCTGGGTGCAGCTGCAAGAACCTACACCTCTGCTGCCTGCATTTCCCTGCACCACCACTGACTTGCAGGCGGACGAGGTGCCTTGGCCACAGCTGCAGTAATGGTTGTTAACTCCTGCAGCTTGGCCTCCCATTCAACCTGGTGGTGGCCAGCTAGGGTGGTTCACTGACCACCAGTACCAAGGTGCCCACCCTTGGGCCCACGACGGACAAGCACCTGGCATAATTTGCACTGCACAACACTGGGGTCCCCAGGGAGACACGTGAAGAACTCCTACATGGGAGAGCTTCATGCAGGGCCCAGTACAGGCAGTTGGGGGGGGCACCACTGGCCACCTGCTGTGCTGTTGCTGGTGGTGGTGGAGGAGCAATGGTCTGCTGCGGTTGCTGCTGTTGTTCATCCTGCTGCTGCTCCTTCGGCTGCTGCACATCTGGCTGCTACTGCTGCTGCTGCAGGACTGGCGGCTGTGCCTGCACTTGAGAGCACAAAACTGGCCCTGTTGAACATAACTGGGTGGACAAGGCTGCCCGCATCTGTAGCCCCCAGTGGCCACCGCTTTTTCTGCCACGCACATGATCCATCACCAAAAAAACAAACTAGTACAAGTACTAGTAAGTCTACCGAAAACAAAGTACTCACAAAAAAAACTCTTTTAGTCCCAAAAAGACAATAAAATTAACCTAAACTTCCTACACTAAATAACAAACTAAATCTAAAAAGGTTTAAACTGAAAGAAACAAGTTTTGCACTCTTCAACCACCAACAACCCACACACAGACTGCTCTAAACAGATCAGTGATGTGCACAACTCTTTCTGCAAGAGAAAATGAAAGTAAAACACTCACTTCCTGCCTATTTAAGTTTGTTCCTGAATCATGTGACCTGCAGACCTGCAGAGACAGTCAGGCATGTGACCAGTGTCCTGTTTATTACCAACTTCTCCTTCTCCAACTACAACTCTAAGTGAATGCGAAGTGACCAATGCAAAGTACATTAAGGCAAATTTCAACTTCTTTATGGGAATTTCACATAGTGATCCATGAACTCAAAGTTGGCCACTTCACGTTCATTACGCCAGTGAATTTAAACTTTGCTGCATCTCTACTTCCTAGAAGATAGGAGGGAATGGAGGTATGTGATACAGACATTTAAATACTTCTCTGAAATAAACAAGGTACAGGAAGGGAGCATTTTCCAAAGAAAAAGATGCTCAAGGACAAGGGGTCACAATCAAGGGTGTAGGCAGGCATACTCCAAGCACTCCATGGTGTGCAATTTTATTTAAGGGGGGTAGCAAATAGGCTCTGAACTGCTTCCTTTTTCCATGAAAACTAACAAAGAAAGTACTGAACCTTTCTGTAATTTTATTCATAGGAGTCGAAACTAGAAGGACTGGTCACTAATACTCTCTTTGCATCCCAAGGACAATACAACTTTACAGGCTCTGGGTTGGTATGTGGGTGTCTTAGGGAACAATGCATGGCATTTGTATTTACCCATGCATGGCAACAACCATTGTCATGAGATACAAAAGTTGTATTTATTGTACCAAATGAGGCAACAAACATGGTTGTGGTGTACATTTGTATATTGTCTGGCCACACCCGGGGGGTAGCTCACACTAACAAGGTGGGGGGGGTAGCAGTGAGTCCACTTGGTGTACAGATCTGAAATCCCTGGCTACACCCCTGGTCACAATGTGGAGCTGGAGGGGGGCTCAGAGGAGACGTGAGGAAGTACTTCTTCACAGACAGGGAGGTGGATGCTTGGAATAGCCTCCCAGTGGAAGTGGTGGGGGCTAGAATAGTCACAGGGTTTAACAGAATGCATGGGATAGACAGAAGGGGATCTTAGAAGCAAGAAAGGGGGTGTAAGCTGGAGTCCAAGTAGGGTCCATGGTGACACTATAGGTAAATAATTTAGGGCAGACTAAGTGGGCCAAGTGATCCTTACCTGCTGACAACTTCTATGTTTCTATGTCATTATTTAGAATTGATTAAAGCATGATGTTTATAACTGGTAATTTATGCCAGACTGCAGATAATTGTGGTTAGCACTGAGCTGCACCTGGTGTGTTTAATATGGAATGCAACCCTGTGTTCATGTAGACATCCTCTTTATGGGCTGTGCATATATATGATATGTGCTTCCACGATATAACATTTGTTCACTGTGTAACCCCCCCTTACCTTAATGTCTTCCTGGGCTCTATCCATGCCCACTGCCAGGCTGACATCCTTTGTAGATAGTGAATCCAGGGGTATTGATTTGCTCCTGTTGGTTTGTGTGAGACTGCCATGCTGTGCCTCCGTGCCTGCCCCTTTAAGACTCTAGCCTATATGTGTATAGTAAATGGTCTGGGCTGGGTCCAGGTGCATCAAAGCTCATGACTGGCCAGAAATTGCTTTAATTTGCTCCACTCTGCTGTCAATAAAAGAGCAGAGGAAGCCTGAACTAGTACTGTAACTATTTACTGCTAACTTGTTGTTCTATTTAAAACAGAGTTTGTTATAACCTGCCTGCTTGCAGCTTTGCCTATCTGAATGGCAGCCACCATGTTAGGTCCAGGACTTCCAGAATTTGGACCAATGGGATTCAGGGGGCCTTTAAGGATCCTTAGCTCAAGTGTCTTGTGGGAAGTAAATATGTATTTTTTGTAGTTTTTAGGTTGGCGTCTAAACTGAACCGTGGGGGCACCCAAACTGTGACTGACAGCTCCCCCAGCCAACCAAAACTCAGGAAACCAAAGGAAATGCCCAGGACTGTTAGAGACAGGGGATCAGTTGGAGTTAGAGCTTGAAGGAAGAGTGAGCAGGTCAAGCTTTCGAGCAGCTGTTCCCTGTAAGGAGCTGAGGGAAATCAGCAGGGGAGGCCTGACTTGCCTCCCTGCTACTATTCTCCTGCATTGGACTGCCTACGAACATACGAAATTTGCCAGCAGATAAAGGCCTAGAGGTCTATCAAGTCTGCTCAAATGTGCAGCTAGCACCCCTTATTCTGCAGCTGCAACTCCCTTCCACCCTTCCCCTCCACTGACCCTCCCCCTTGTCCTGTCCCAGATCCTTTTGAAGTAGTCCACTGTTCTGCTGGACACCACATCTGCTGGTAATGCATTCCACCCAGCTACCACCCTCTCTGTAAAAAGTGCCCCCTCATCTCCCTCCTGAACCTTCCTCCCTCCAGTCTTATATGATGGCCCTGGGTGTCCCTCTCCTCCCTTACTTTAAACAGCCCCTCTGTACTTGTCTTGTTTATTCCTTTCATGTACATAAAGGTTTCAATCATGTCTCTCCCGTCCCTCCTCTCCTCCAGCAAGTACATGTTCAGCTCCCTCAGCCTCCTCTCGTATAGTAAGTCCCCTAGTCCCTTGATCATCTTTGTCACCCTGCGTTGCACCCCCTCCAGTAACTTAATGTTCCTCTTCAGATATGGGCACCAGTACTGCATGCAGTACTCCAGATGCGGTCTAACTAATGATCTATACAGTGGCAGAATCACCTCCCCCCTCCTCGAGGAGATAGCCCTTGCAATGCAACCCAGTATTTTGTTAGCCTTTGCAGCTGCCTTCCTACATTGTGCCGAGTTGTTCATTGACCCTGTAATGAGCACCCCCAGATCCTTCTCCTTCTCTATCTTGGCAAGCTGCACTCCCCCCAGCTGGTAACTCCTCCTTGGGTAAAATGCAGCACCTTGCACTTTTTGGCATTAAACCCCAGTTGCCAGGTGTCTAACCAGGTTTCCAGCTTTTCCAGATCATCCTGCAACCTCTGTCATCCCCCTAAGTCATCAACCACTGCTCCCATCTTGGTGTCATCAGCAAACAGACTGATCTTGCTCTTGATGTCACATGATATGTCTGCAATGAATATCCCGAACAACACTGGTCCTAACACCGAGCCCTGTGGAACACCGCTCATCACTATCCTTGGGGATGAGAGTTCCCCACCCACCACCACCCTCTGTTGCCTTCCCTGAAGCCAGTTCCCTACCCATCTCACCAGCTTTGCACCTGCCCCTGTGCCTTCTAACTTACTTCCCAGCCTCCCACGTGACACTGAGTCGAATGCCTTATTGAAGTCCAGATACAGGACATCCACTGCATGGCCCCTGTCCAACTGCCTAATTACCCAGTCATAGAACTCCACCAGGTTGGTTTGGCAAGATTTGCCATGTATGAAGCCATGCTGTCTGCTGTCCTGTAGTCCTTTGGCCTCCAGGAGGACCACCAGCCCCTCCTTCATGATAGTCTCCATCAGCTTACCCATGATGGATGTAGTAAGTAAAGTAAAAGATTTATTTTTTATTCAGGATAAGTTCTTTCTTCACATCTTAGGCCGAAGCCTTTTTTCAAGATGGTCCTGACAACAGGATTTTAGAATTATTAAAATACAAGCATCACTTTCAATCTCTAAGACCTTACAAACATATAATAAATGCTTTGCATTGTGTGGGCATGTGTGATTTTGTATTTTCTTGAAACTTGGCTTCCCAGCCAAATGCCCTTTGGGGTAACCCTTGCCTCAGTGTTTGCGCACAGAGGTTCTTTGTCTTTTAAATAGTTTTTTATTTTAATGGGTTCACCACAACATATCCAAGACACACTGTCTTAAGGGTAGCTGGTCCATTCCACTGGGGTGTCAAACAGACGAGGCATACTGATGAGTCCTGGTATGACGAAACACTTGTCTATGTCTTCTGTTAGCACCCTTTGCAAACTGTGTGAGAGGCCTTTCGGCACCATGCAATTCTGCTTAAAGTTGGACCAGCATAACATTCTGTGGTGATTTGCATATGCAGCCCATGATGCTTTGCATTGTGTGGGCATGTGTGATTTTGTATAATAAATATACCTATATTCCAACAAGACTTGTACAACTCATTTCACAACATGAAATACCAATTAAAAATCCAAGAGGTTTCTTAGTCATCCATTGCACACACGTCTAACTTTCAATTCCTCTGTCATGTGAGGCTCACTAGTCTGTAGTTACCCAGTTCATCCCTGGGGCTACTCTTGTGGAGGGGCACCACATGAGCCATCCTTCAATCCTGAGGCACACACCCTGAGTGTAGTGAGGCAATAAATAGGTCTGCCAAAGGTCCCGCAAGAACCTCTGCCTGCTTTTTCAGTACCCTGGGGTGGATACCATCTGGGCCTGGTGCCTTGTCCACCCATAGTTCTCTCAAGCCCTCCAGAACTCTGCCTTCCATGATTTCCCCATCTGTCACCCCTCCCCTCGTTTCTGCTATTCCTCCCCCCTTGGGTATCACTCCCCTTTCTCCTTAGTAAATATTGAGCAGAAGTAATCATTTAGTGTTTCTGCCCTATTGCCCCTGCTTCAATTCAACCCCCCCTTCCTAATCCTTAATATGTGGTCCTTACAGTTCCTTTTCTCCCTGATGCACCCAAAGAAGTCCTTCTCACCCTTCTTAATGCCTTGTGCCAGCCTGAGCTCCGTAGACACCTTGGCTCCCCTTACTGCCCATGTCACCTCCTTAGATTCCTTCAGGTACTCCTCCCTGATTGCAATAATAGGACTACTTTGAGAAGGAACCTTTATTTGCGGCAGAAAGCTCCAAGGCATTTGAAGGTACAGCCTGAGATCTGGACCAAGAGGAAGCTCCTGTGAGGCGTTCGGTCCAGAGGTTGCTCGAGACTGATTTAATGATCAGGAGGTTTGCTCATTCAATCTACTGCAATAGCAACCAGCCTGAATATCGAACTGAGAGTTAGAGAAGTTAATGTTATTCCTGTTAAATGTGCTGAATGTTTATTGTGGAATGTGGCCTGTTCTGCCAGTGACTGAACTGTATTGCCAACTGGAGGCATTCACCAGCAAACAACTAGAACTTTACCAGAATTGTTCATTCAGCCTTGGGCCTATGCCAATCTTGGCCCAAGCCGACCATTCCTGCACCAGAGACTGTTCTTTGGTGAGAGATCAGCTTTGGGATTCAGCCCCTGTGCAGAGACAACTTACAGGTTGCAGCCACCTGAAGGGAAAGGCCATGAACTGGAGGTGCGTCATGCCTCTCCTTCTTACCCATGCTCATCGGTGATCTACATAAGGTCTCCATATCACCAGACTCATCCCAGCCAACTGGTAGTGTGAGTAAATTCAGGGTAGCTCCTTGCAATGAATCATTTCATTATCCCCGGTACCATCTGATTGCTTCAGTAATTTTCTGGGTTACAAGAGACTGGGCCAACCGGCCAGGATTACAAATACTCAAAGCTCTGTTGTGCATGTTTACTGCCTTTTTCTTTCTATCAAGGGCCCCAACAATAGCTGCAATACAGGCCACCTGCGGGCAATGACTCTGGCTAGCCAGTATAACATCCTGGGTACCTAGAGTTGTACGACTGATTATTTGGGACTAAAATGTACGCAAAGTAACCTGACATCTAATCAGAATAGTAATCATTCATCTAAATTCATGCCCCAATCCTTGTTCATGACCCCCTTAATAACTCTGATTGTTGTTTCATGTTAAACTTGGCTTATGAGCATATTATTAGTTGGGTTACTGTAATACAAGTGTATACCTGCTTTGCTAACTTTGCCTTTACAGGGGGATCCAGGAAATCTGCTGAAGACCAGACCCTGGTGGTAAATGTAAAGGATGTGTGCATATTATTGTTCCCTGCTGACTCCGTGTTAACTGCTCTTAAAGGTATACGGTCACTAGGTGGGTTTATGGGTGGTTATAGCTTTCCAGAGGGCTATAACAGGCTAGTTACATACCCCCACCATTGTTACTCTAGGTGGAGGTGCCTTAATATTGAATCCAGTCCCCTCAACCCATGGCTAGAACTACAGGCAGGGGTTATAACTCTAGGAATAGCACTGCCTAGGAGTTACAACTGCAAGCTACTTCTTAAAGAGCTAGTGAACTGCTTGGAATGAATACTAATTTTCAGATGCAGTCTGCTATCACTTCCAGTATCCGAAGTATTTTGTTATTTTCTGTTTACTAATTAGAACATTTTCCACCTGGCAGTACAGGGGTGATGTGTGGAGCAGCACTCTGTCTGGAGGGGGAAAAAGTCAGGTATGTTCCTCCCACTGCATAGTCAGAAATGAGTCCAAACACCTTGAGTCACCACAATCCTTGCAGCCTGAGCAGTGCCTTTCACAAGCTACCAATCAAAATGCAGGAAATGTGTGACATCACTAGTAACCAGGGAGAGCCAGTCCCTGCTGCTTCATGTTAAAGTGAAACCTGGCAGTGAGAAATGGGTCTCACTGGTTACTAGTGATGTCATAGTCAGTGTGGTCTCAGTGTTGATGTAGCGGGAGGAACAGAACTGACTTTTTGTTTTCCTCCAGACAGAGTGCTGTTCCACACATCACCCAGTACTGCAAGGTGGAAAATCTTCTAATTAACAAACAGAAAAGAATAAATACTCGAGATATAAGAAGTGATAGCTGACTACATCTGAGAGTTACAATTAATTGTAGGCAGTTTCCAGGCAGCGCACTAGCTCTTCAATATATGGTCTTCACTGACTTCATGATGCTGCCACCCCAACTGCAGGTCACAAACATTTTCTGCATGGTTCTGTTCTTTTCAATATGCAGGTCACTGTGTGATACACGTAGGATACTATTTCAATATGCAGGTCACTGTGTGATACACGTAGGATACTATTTCAATATGCAGGTCACTGCGTGATACACGTAGGATACTATTTCAATATGCAGGTCACTGTGTGATACACGTAGGATACTATTTCAATATGCAGGTCACTGCGTGATACACATAGGATACTATTTCAATATGCAGGTCACTGTGTGATACACGTAGGATACTATTTTAATATGCAGGTCACTGTGTGATACACGTAGGATACAATTTCAGAATACTTAAAACACTCACTACAATAGATTTCAATTCAGTAAGGTACAAGAATGGCTAAAATTAAGCTACTCCTATGGAACTAAAAATCTATGACTTTTCAATGTGCAACCAATAGAGGTTTAGGACACTTGTAGGAAAGGTGTTCTAGGGAACTGAAATGCATTGTATTGTATTGTATTGTAGATGGACTTTTAGGGTTGCTTTATCCACTAGTGTCATATGGGAGCAGATGCCCAAATTCTGTAGTCTTGAAGCTGTGCTACATTTAAGATTAACTAAACCACGGTGATTCAGTAATTATAGTACATCAGCAAACCAGAAATAGGTATTTGGTGTCATAACAAATACTGTTCACTTGCTAGATTTAGAAAGTACATCATTAAACAATTTGCCTTAACAACATACCCCATAGCGTAGTACATGTTAGCACAGGACACATATTCATACATGCTTATGAAGCAGGGTTGCAGATGTGATAGACTTGACCTCCCTTTGGGCCATAAATTACTGTATTACTACATTATGCAAAATGGGACTGTGTTCAACAGATTATTAGATTTGCTAGTAAAACCTTAATATGCAAAATTGCAATGTTGGTAACTCAGCAGCCTACATACTTAGGGTCAGAAGATTATACAGTAGGGTTGTGGGTTCTAGTCCCACACCAGGAATTTGGGTTAAATACCTAATACTGACACCATAGTGCAGCACTAGGGGTGCTGCTCCATTGCTAAGGTGCCACCCTTAGAATGAGATGCAGATTCCTACTGTCCATCTCTGCTGTCTGACCTGCTGTAGTTGAAAGACCCCATGGCACTTATCAGACGTCTGTAACTGCCAACGACATCTTGCCCAACATTTTACCATTAATAAAACTGATCCATATTACATTCCCACCCCCACCCCCAATGCACCCGGAAATGATCGGTCACAGCTCAGTGTGCCTTTCTTAGTCAAAAATGACAAACCAATAAAGAAACATAAATGTCATGGATAAATTAGATATAATTTATTGCAAAAATAAGCTTCTCAGATCAGCATTACAAGTTGGCCATGTGGTCCACCATTGTTACTTACTGTATATTTATTTATTTATTTATTTGTTTAGTTATTTTTTAGTTATCTATTTGTTTAGTCATTTCAGATGTTTTACCAGGAAAGACTTACTGAGCTAGTAACAGCTCATTTCCAGATAAGTCTGAGGGGGATGAGGGAGTAAACAATAGAAAAGGTGGAAGTGAAAACCAAATAAAGTGCAATAGAAATAAACATAAAATAAATCATTTATTATATTATTAAGAAGTGGATGATTAGAATCCTCAAACCTGATTGCCTGAGACCACATTTGGCCAAGACAATGTCTCAATGCATAATCCCGGTCTGCAAGCAATTCCTGCCATCAGACTTTTTGCCTCCAATCAAGATGCCCACTTACCCCAAGTTTGCCCACAGTAATGATGGCACACTGGTATACAATACCTCCTGCATTTAGCCCACCAAATCTTCATTTCTGAACCACTCTGGAAGTGGAAAACATTTATCTGTATTTGATGTCTTATTTATACTCTGTAGCTGCTAGTATTTTTGTGTTAGTTCCTAGAATCCAGTTTGTTTTACCCGTGTTTTTTACATTACTGTTCTACTCTGACCTTGTTTGCTTTGTATATCCATTCAGCATGGAACCTTTGTAAAAGAGCTCCTCCATGCTCAAAGGTATAAATCCGAATTGTTGAAATAAAAAAAAAACTCTGTAAAAACAATAATTGCCTGTCATGTGGACTTCACAACTAAACATTAAGCACTATTTTCACAATGGGTGTGCTTCCTCAGTCTCACAAACTGTTGTAGCACACCACGTTGTTAATTCTGAATGATTTAACAGTGTAACAAAATTGCCACGGGCCATGGTTTTACAATAACGGCTTACTGCCACCTGTAAATGTATAGCAGATCATGGAAAACTGTGTAAGGCCAAATAAGTAGGCATCCATCGAACGTCTGGCCACAGTGAGGGCTTGCAAGTTCTTTAAATTGTTGCTGAGTGTGGCTTTACATGGAGCGGTTGCTAATCACTGTGGCCATTTTACTGAAAGCCTTATACTAGTGCAAACCAGTAACCAGTAAGCTGTACGTCAGGCCCACTGTTGCTCTAATCATAAGTTGAAGCATACCATAATTTTTACAACTGCCAGTGACTGCTGCTTACCAAATAAAAGTTAACTGTGAAAAGCTGTGTAAATTAGAACTCC
The DNA here is from genome assembly GCA_016271365.2 of Neoceratodus forsteri. Classification (NCBI taxonomy): domain Eukaryota; kingdom Metazoa; phylum Chordata; order Ceratodontiformes; family Ceratodontidae; genus Neoceratodus; species Neoceratodus forsteri. The sequence goes on from CM028132.1 coordinate 1,457,781,473, forward strand.
ACCTATTTATTACCTCACCTAATAATCAGGACAGGAGTACTTTTTGAAAAATCTTATCTGAAAGCTGATTTTGCAGAATGACTGTGAAAACCTGTTTCATAAAGGATTTGAAAAGTCACACCTGCCTTGTTCATGATGTGATATAAAAAAGGCTAGTTTGAAAATTTGGGACAAAAATGTTAAAAAATGACAACATTATGAATAAACATTCAAAATGCATTAAAAACCCAATAACTGAACTTACCTTGTGTTCAGGCAGTTTGCATTTGGGCATGGATTGGGCACCCCAGTGTTGGTGTGTTGCTTGGTGGCCCTGGGGGTGGGCACACACTTAAACTAGCGGGGGGGGGGCAGAATGATGCAGGGGGAATGAAACTGCTTACCACCACAGGATAGTGAAGTCAACATTGAGGACCATAAAGTTATATCATCGACAGAGGAAATGAAACTCAGAAGGGGAACAGTGAAGGACAGGAGAAAGGGGGTTGAAAACAGGAAGGACAAAAAGAGGAGCAGAAAAGACAGCAGGGGGGATGATAAAAGAACAAATGACAGGACATGGAAGGTCATGTATATCAATGCCCGAAACCTAGGGAATAAAATCCCAGACCTGGTGGCCTTGATAACTGAGGCTGACCTGGACATTGTAGTTATTACTGAAATGTGGTATACTGGAAACCATGACTGTGATGTAGCAGTACCAGGTTATACTCTGTTTAGAAGAGACGGGGTAAAAAGGGATGGAGTGGCTTTTTATGTCAGGCAGGGTATTAAGGTGACTGAGATACAGGAAATGCAGGGGGGAGTGGAGGTACTTTGGGTAACCCTTGAGATGGGCAACAGCACTGCTATTCACACGGGCATGATATACAGCCCTCCAGCATGGGGGGGTGGACAGGGTTCTAGAGAAATCCATCCACACAATGGCAGCTAAAGGGGAGGTGCGGCTGGTAGGAGATTTTAATCTGCCAGACGTGGATTGGCAAATCCCAGCTGCTGCCTCAACCAGGAGCAGTGACATCCTGTACTTCATGCAAGAGGCAGGCCTCAGGCAGCTAGCGCTAGAGCCCACCAGGGAGAGTACAATTTTGGACCTGCTGCTCACCAATGGGGAGAGACTTGAGGAAGTCAGGGTGGGTGAACACCTGGGATCCAGTGATCATTCCACAGTGTGATTCAGCATGTGTGCAGCGTCAGAATTAAGCAACACAAAGGCAAGGGTCCTGAATTTCAGGATGGCAGACTTTACTAAGATGGGGATATGTCTCAAACATGCTCTGGAGGGGGGGAAAAAGGGTGGGAGTGGAGAAGCAGTGGGCCCATGTGAAAGGTGCCATAATGGAGGAGACAAACCTTTGCATTAGGCAAGTAAACAAGGGCAAGAGAAAGCCACTATGGTTCTCAAAGGCAGTGGCTGGGAAGGCAAGGGCAAAAAAGATGACTTTCAGGAAACACAAGGAAACACAGCAGGAGGAGGACATGGTAGTGTATCTGAATAAACAGAGGGAGGTAGGGAAAGCAGTCAGGAGCACAAAGGCACAAACAGAAGGAAAAACAGCACAGGAGGCAAAAAAAGGAGACAAGACTTGTTATAGGCACATTAGTGAAAGAAGAAAAATCAGGGGTGAGACAGTAAGGCTTAAAGGGGGAAGAACAAGAGTGTGTGGAAGGGGACCTCGAAAAAGCATCAATACTGAACAAATGTTTTTGTTCTGTATTCACAGAAGAAGGAGATGAGGGACCACAGTTCAGCAACATAAATAAATATTACATACTAAGATTACATACTAAGAGTAGTAGATACACAGAAGGCTATGGCCCATATAAGTGCATCTCCAAAGTTTTGGATACCTTTATACCAGATTTAATAAATATTTGTCCAAATTTATCTTGAAAGTTTCAGCGTTTTCTGTATCTAACAATGTTTTAGGTAACCCGTTCCAGACTGATATGATTCTTTGAGTGAAAAATGAATGTCTGATGTCTAATCTGGGAAATGTTAGAGATAGTTGAAATTTATGGCTTCTGAGGTTTCTGAGGTTAAGGCTTCTTCATGTTCAATGTCATTCCTAATTGAGCCATAAGCTTGTTGTCCTTTATTATACTAAACATCAGAAGAAGGTCTCCCCTAGTTCTTCTTCTCTCCAATGAATACAACCCCAGTTCCCCTGAGTCATTCCCCATATTCTTTATTCTGCAGGCCATCTATCATCTTAGTGATCCTGCATTGCACACCCTCCAGTGTATTAATATCACGTCTAAGGTGGGGACTTCATAATGGGGAACAATAATCCAGGTGGGGGCGCACATACGCTTTATACAAAGGGAGAATGCATGCCCTATTTCTGGAGACAAACAACCTTTTGATGCAGTCAATAATTTTATTTGCTTGATTTTTAATATGATTACAATGGGAGGAAAAACTAAGGTCTGCTTTAATGATTACTCCCAGATCCTTTACTTCTTTTAAAGATATCAGATCTGACTCTTTTAACCTATACTGCATATTTCGATTATCACCCAGATGCATAATAACACATTTATTGGTGTTGAATTCCATGTCATTTTGGTTAGACCAGTATTCAAGTTCCTGAAGGTCATTTTTGAAGTCGGCTATTTCCTCTAGTGACCCTACATTGGCTGCATTCTTTGTGTCATCTGCAAATTTTATTGCCATGTTTTTGAGATTAACTGTCATATCTGACACAAAGATATTAAACAGAATGGGTCCCAGAACAGACCCCTGTGGCACTACACTGGTAACTGTTCCTATTGTCAAGGTATGTCCTCTTATACGTACAACTTGTGTAAAATTTCTTAACCACTCTTTAACCCAGTTTACTAACATGGGATGCATCCCAAATGTTTTTATTTTATTTATCAGGGTATAATGTGGCACTTTGTCGAATGCCTTACACAAGTCCAGATGTAATATATCAACTGGTACTTTTTCATAAAGGAGATTACTTACTCTCTTGTAAAATACTAAGTTACTAGTTAAGCAAGATCTTTTCTTTCTAAAGCCAAGCTGGTTTGGGTCCACAAGCTGTTTTAGCATTAGGCCTCTTCTATTCTATCTTTTAAAATTCCCTCAAATAATTTACCCAGAATACTGGTCAAGCTGATGGGCCTATAATTAGATGTTTCACTCTTATTGCCCTTTTTATGTACTGATGTTATTAATGCAGACTTCCAGTCACTTGGTTTTAATCCGGTAGTTAGGGACATATTCAACAATTTGGATAAAGGATCAATCAACCAGGAGGCTATTTCTTTCAACAACCATTGGTGAAGATTGTCCGAACCTGGGGATTAATTAACTTTAATTGAATCCAATTTATTGTTTATTTCCTGTTTACTTATTTCGGGCATATCATAATCAATTCTACTTATATCACACTTCTTGTCTATATATGTGCTATGTATAGGACTGAAAACAGAGCAAAAATATTTGTTAAATTCTTGGGCCATTTCTTGGGGGCACTGAATGATATTATCATTGATGACTAAAGGGCCAATGGTTTTAGTTGTTTGTTTTCTATTATTCACATATGAATAAAAACTTTTTCCTCTATTGTTAATGTATGCCAATTTAAATGAAACTTTCTTCTTTTCCTTTTTATTAGAGCCTTGCATTTTTTTAGTGTTTCCTATATTTTGTGTTATTGTATTCATTACAACACCTTTTTAAGGCTCTATATGCTCTCCTTCTTTTTATTAAATATAGTATAGTGGGAGTAACCCAAATCGGTAATTTTCCCCAGTTATTATAACCTATCTTATCTGGGCATGCTTTTGTTCTATAGAGAGTATTTTATTTACCAATAATTTCCAAAACTCATCTGGAGATGTAATACTATGTTCCCAATTCCATGCTAATAGTTCTTTGTTTATGAGATCAAAGTTTGCCCTTCCATAATCTTTAAAAATGGTTTTACCAGAGATGCATTCAATATGAATTTTTATTTCAAATATTATTACACAATGATCACTGTTAGACAGTGGATTTTGAATTTTAATATTACTAGCTTGTTGGGGGATATCTGTTATTACCAAATCCAGAATATTATTTTTTCTTGTTGGGGTATGTATTAACTGAGTTAAATCATAAAATTCACATAACTCCAGAAACATATTTTCCATTTTGTTTTTGGTTCTACCATTTTTCCAATCAATTCCTAGGTAATTAAAATCACCTAAGAGTATTATGTCTGACTTATTTATTTTAGAACTTAAGTTATTTAGTAGAGCCAGATGCTCAGATTGATCACTATCTGGTGGTCTATAACAGAGTCCTACAGTCAATTTTGTTAGTTTCTCTCTTATTATTTCAGTCCATAAAATTTCACTTGGTATTTCTTCATCAGGTACATTGATGGACTTGTAATTAATGTTGTTTTTTTTTATAAAAAAGCTATCCCTCCTCCTCTTTTTTGGGATCTGTTTTTGTATACTGTATTATATCCAGTTATATTTATATTCCAACTAGATTTATCTTCCCACCATGTTTCGGTGATCGCAGCAATATCTATACTATCTTTATGAAGTAATATCTCCCACTCATCCAATTTTGTAGTATGGAGGCTTCTTGCATTCGTAAGAAGGAAGGTCAAACCATGTTTTGTTTGTTAATGAAATCATTTTATAGGTTTATTTTTAATCATCTCCCTTTTCCCCCAAGAATTTAGCTTTTTGTTGGTATGGAATTTTTAATACTGTTATGTATAATGCACCCTAATATTCTTGTGCCTTTTTTGTTTAGATGTAATCCGTCATAACTATATAAATCATCCCTTCCCTCAAATATTTCCTAAGTAGTTATAACTTGATGTTATTTGTGAGGCACCTTCTTCTTAACCAATTATTGAAAGCTTTTATATTTTTAGTTCTGTAACTACTTGCTCTTGAGGCAGGTAAAACTTCAGAAATAATGGGAGTCACATTTAGTGTTCTTAATGTTTGTACAGCATCCTCCATATCTTTTATTATTTTTTTGACCTCCTGTTTCCCAAAATTGTTAGTCCCTACGTGTAAAATGGCCATTTTTGGATTTATAATGTTTTGAAACATGCTAGGGAGCATACTAGTCACATCCTTAATGTGTGCACCACTGCAGCTTGCAATGTTTTCTTTATTTCCCCTAGTGGTAAATCAGTCAGTATATCTAGTAATTGAGTCTCCCAGAATGTATATATTTGATCAGACAATACAACTGGGCTTGATGTTTCAGTTTCATTATAGGCAGTATCAGTGTAAAGAGGGGTTTCCAGGAAGGGTTCCATTCCATTTTCATTTCTAGCAGTATTAGGATGTGCTTCTAGAGGGCAAATAGGGGCAATATTATTGTTAAGAGGGGTAACCAGGAAAGATTCAATGCTATTGGGTTCCCCGTGGGGGAGGGCAAAATTTGACTGAGCATTAATAGCCTGAGTGGGAGATATAGTTTGGGGAATGGGAGTATGATCCATACTTAGGTCTTCATCCATTAGCTGGATCAAGGGATCAAAATAATTTGATATGGGTAACATAAATCCTTCTGCCTTTCTTCCTTTTTTTTTTTTTTTGGCCTGTCTTGTACCCTGAACCGTGTACCAGTTTGCATCACTTGTGTCATTGAATTCCTCCAGTCTGTTTCTCTTTTTGGTTTAGTTTAATTTAGTTTATTGTTCTAGGAATTACTACCTTTGAGCCAGAGGCTCTTTTACAAAGGTTCCATGTCAATTAGGTACAGTACAAAAAAGGTTACATAGATAACACAACAATTTGTGCTGTGTCAAGAGCGAGAAAACATATACAAATACATATCAAATCATTTGTGCAAAAGGACATGAGATATCAATAATCACATTATTATTACAAGAAAGAGGTCATGCCAGTTTAGGAGAAACAAATAGGGAAAAAGTCCAGAACAGAGAGGGTAAGTGAAAGGTGTGGGGAGCAGACAATAGCAGGAGAAAAGGTTTCCCAAACATGTCTTTGTCAAATAACGGAACAGGGTGGGTAGTGAGAAAATAGGAGGTTTAATCAGGGCAGTCACAGGAGCTGGAGGTGGCAAGGTGAGAGAACAGCCTTGATTTGAAAATACCTAGAGAGGCGGAGGCAGTAATATGAGTGCTGAGGGCATTTAGCCAGCTGGGGGCATGATAGACAAATGATCTTTGTCCCTGAGAAGTCCGGGCATCGGGGGACTTGGAGAGGCTGGTGTTCTGATCTTCTGGTAAAACGGGTGCTAGCGCTCAGGCATAACAGGTCTTGGATACAAGGTGGAGTGGGGCCCAGAGTGGATTTTTTTGCCATCAGGCAGGTAAGGTACTTTATCCGGTTTGAGAGTTGCAACCAACCTGAGTCAGCATAGAGTTCACATGTGTGGGGTATGTTGATGTGCACCAGTGAGCAGCCGACAGGCCTTATTTAGGGATGTTGTAATGTGACTAAGTGCTGTAGTAGTGGCAGATCCATATGTAACTAAGCCATAGTCAATGACTGAGATGATAGAGGATTGGATGGCAATCCTCAGTGCAGAATGGGTAAAGAGCTGTCAGTTCCGATACAGAATCCCAATTCACTGATTAATAGTTTTTGCTGTACTATCAATGTGAGTTGCAAAGGTTAGGCCTTGATAAAAGTTGATTCCAAGATATTTGAAAATTGGCACTTGTTCAAGGGTATTTCCCAGGTATGTATTAATGGTGAGTGGGACTTGCCGTTTCTTGTTTTGTGGGTTAGAGAAGAGCATGGATTTAGTTTTTTTATGGTTTAGAACCAGCTTATGTTCAAGGAACCACATCTCAACTTTGGAAAAAGCATGCTGAAGGTTGAGGCGTAAGAGGTTCGGATCTTTATGAGTGGCAAGAATCATGGCATCATCGGCATAGAGGATTATTTGTTCAGGACAGGATTTGGGGAGGGAGTTTAGGAAAAGGCTGAAAAGGAGGGGGTCCAGGATGGATCCCTGGGGAACTCCTGAGTGAACTGGTTTTGAGTCTCAGAGAACTCCAGCTACTTTTACAGATTGAGAGCGCTGAGCAAGGTCATTTTTTACCCAGTCACCAGGGCCCTGTGAGAGCCCTAGGGATAGTAGTTGTTTGATAAGTAGGCCATGGTGTACTGTATAAATGCCTTGGTTAAGTCAATGTAGACTGCTCCAGTTAGGTTTCCTTTGTCCATGGCATTGTGGATTGCTCCTGAGAATTCAAGTAGGGCAGTCGATGCTGTGCCCTTTTCCTAAATCCATGCTGTGTGCATAGGATGTTGTGCTTTTCCAGGTAGTCTGAAAGTTGGTCCGCCACCAAGCATTCAAGGGCCTTAGAGAGAGGTGGTAGTATTGATATCGGGCGATAGTTACCCGGCAGTGACTTATCACCACTTTTGTGCACCAGAGTGACAACTGCAGCCTTCCATTTCCTAGGGAATTGGCTGTAGCAGAGGGAGAGATTGAACATTTTTGTGAGGGGGGAGCAGTACTTCCACCAGAGTGAGGGACAGAAGTTTAAGGTTAATAGTGTCGCTGCTTGCTCGGGACTTAGAAATGGCCTTCTTTACATATTTATAGACTTCATGTGCCTTTACTAGTTTGAAATGGAAGGGTGGTTTGGTTGGAGAGGCAGTAGTAGAAGTAGAAATTGGAGGGTCAGCATCAGTGAAGAAATCAGAAGAGAGATGAGAGAAATCAGATGGTTGGAGTTTTACTGTGCAGCAAGGTTACACTAATCTCTGGGTTCCCTCTAGCTTGTTGATTTTTGGTTTGCAGGTGGGTGAATGTGCTTGGGTGCTTACTGCGTTGGTTATAGATACCTTCATCATTTATTTTTTTTTTGGTACCTGTGATTCACCACAATCTCTTTCATTGATTCTAGACACCATGTTTTTTTGACTAAATTCAAGAGCCTGTAGACGAGTATCAAATGTTATTTCTACAAGCATGTCAGAATTTAGTCTACATTTTAAACAAATGAAAGGATTATCAAGGATAGGTATCTCAGAGAACAAATACATTTCACACAATACACATCGAGACCCCTGTTTACCCAAAAATAAAGTATTAAAATCCATATTTCCTTCTTTGCAGAGCACAAAAAAGCTTAGTGCCTTGCAATACACTGTTCAGTTTTTGATCTTACCTAGTTCTATAACACCTCTCACCCCTCGCAACACGCGTAACGTATGGGAGGGAGATGGACACCAGTCCATTTACAGAAGAGAGAGTCCTAAAAGAACTCGTGAAACTGAAAGTGGACAAGGCAATGGGACCAGATGGGCTACATCCTAGAATATTAAGAGAACTACAGGAGGTGCTGGTGGCACCACTGGCAACCCTGTTCGATGAATCACTCAATATGGGAGTGGTTCTAGAGGACTGGAGAAGAACTGATGTAGGGACTCTTCACAAAAGGGGCAATAGGGAGGATGCTGTAAACTATAGACCAGCCAGCCTCACCTCAATAGTGGGGTCGATTATGGAATCACTACTTAAACAAAGGATCATGGAGCACAGGATCTGAGACAGCATGGATTCACAGCAGAAAGGTTGTGTCAAACAAATCTAATTGGTTTCTTTGCCTGGGTGACAAAAGTCATGGATTAGGAGGGAGTGGTGAATGTGGCCAACCTGGATTTCAATAAGGCATTCAATACAGTTCCACATAGAAGACTTGTGAACAAGCTGGCCAGCATGGGACAGGGTCACAAGGTGTTAAACTGGGTAAGGAACTGATTGAGTGATGGAAGATAGAGGGTCATGGTAAATGGTGCTCAATCTGAAGAAAGGACGGTGATCAGTGGGGTGCCACAGGGATCATTCCTGGGCCCAGTCCTGTTTAATGTCTCCATAAGTGACATTGGGGATGGGCTGGAGGGGAAGGTGTGCCTCTTTGCAGATGACACTAAGATCTGCAACAGGGTGGACCTCTGGGAGGGGTGGAAAAAATGAGGAGGGACCTAGGTAAAATGGAGCTGGAGGAATAGTCCAGGGTATGGCAGCTGAAATTTAATGTGAAAAAGTGCAAAATCATGTATTTGGGGTGCAAGAACCCAGGGGAGGATCACATGATGGGGGGAGAAACTGATGGTCACCAAACAGGAAAGATATCTGAGGGCAATCATATCTGATGACCTCAATGTGACCAAACAATGTTCCAAGGTTATAGGGAGAGCCAGTGGGATGCTTGGGTGCATAGAGAGAAGTGTCACCAGCAGAAGGAAGGAGATGGTGATGCCACTGTACAGATCATTAGTGAGACTTCATTTGGAATATGGTGTCCAGTTCTGGAGGCCACATCTCTGTAAGGGTGTAGACAGGGTGAAGGCAGTTCAAAGAAGGGCAACAAAGATAGTGCAGGGCCTGCACCAAAAGTCATGAGGAGAAACTGGGAGACCTTAATATGTATACCCTGGAGGAGAGGAGAGACAGGGGAGATACGATAAAAACCTACACATATCTAAAAAGCATAAATAGGGTATGTGAGGGTAGCATCTTTCAGAAAAGGAGATGTCCAGGAATGAAGGGCATGGCATGAGGCTGGAAGGGGGTAGACTAAGGGGGAGGGGTAGCGTGAGGAAGTATTTCCTCTCAGAAAATATGGAGGATGCATGGAATAGACTCCCAGCAGAGGTGGTGATATAGGAACAAAACCCTTGCTGGAAAAATGATTTGAGTTTTATTATCAAGAATTGATTTTTAATTATTATGTTATGTTATTTTCATATGGGACTAATTTCTGATTAAGATTATTGTTTGCATAAGTTCCTAAGGAAAAACAAAACGTGTTAGTTAATTAAACCTTAAGACAAGGTATCTGGCTTTAATGCTTAAAAGGGAAAATATCTCTGTTCCCGAAGCACCCCTTTGCCATATGGTAAATGAGGGCTAAGGAAATGAAGATGAGACTCCATTTTGGTTTTTAAGCCATTATATTAGTGAACACTTTTCAAGCTCAGTCTGTAGAGTGATGTTGTCCTTAGGGGCCTAGCCACATTCCAGAAGAGCATCTCTGTGATGTCCAAGTCTTGCATGTCAGATTTATAGATGTTTGTACAGGGAAAGTCTTGGCCAGAGCTAGGTATCCATGACTACAATCAGATAGGAGGTCATGTGACTGGTGCAGACTTACAGAAAGAGGAAAAAAAATGTTCCTGTTTAAACTTTGAATATTAAGAAAAGTATTTGGCTTATAACTTAAAAACACATTATGTTGCCACCATGAAAATGGGACAGTTATTAGACACGTGTATGATAAATAAGCTTACCAAGTTTCATGATTGCAGGACAAATAATTCAGGTGTTATAATTAAAACTTATTTATCATCATTTTCTTATTAGGAAACTAAACAAATCTAGTATCTCGTGATAGCTCACATCTTAAAAAGTCTAAGAAAATTACTCTTAAGTCTGTATTTTGTTGCTATTGAGAGAAATACCATCTAAAAGAATAGTGTGACAAGTTTAAGATTTATGTCTTTAAGTAGAACAAAGAACCCATGTGTTTCTACAAAAAAGTAATGTTTTAAAGACTTTAAGAATGGATTTTTCTTATAAATCTTATACCATTCTGTTTCTTAGAATACTTAGAGCAAAACTCTCACTTTATTTTAAGAAGCTTTATTGAAATTATGGTTATAACCCTTAATAGTGTAATTTAAAAAGTATCCATGCTACAAATATCAAAATCATATCAATATGATTTGCTTAATGTAAAACACCTGAATATGCAAGTTTAATGTTTAAATTAGGTTAAATGAAAATTTTATTACATAGATACATAGACAGTGTCGGCAGATAAGGGCCTACGGCCCACCCAGTCTGCCCATTTGAGCTTGTAAGTTCAGTTTGTTTTCCTAGAAGTCTGTTGCCCCTTACCCCTGACCTCTAGAATTCCTTTATGTCTATCCCATGCATTCTTAAATCCCGTGATTGTTTCAGCCCCCACCACTTCCTCTGGCAGGGTGTTCCACTTGTCCACCACCCATTCTGTGAAGAAATTCTTTCTCATGTTTCTTCTGAATCGTCCTCCCTCAACTTCATCCCATGCCTCTAGTCCTGGAACATCTTTTTCACTTAAAATAGTGTTTTCCTGCACCCTGTTCCTCCCTGTAAGATACTTGTATGTCTCTATCATATCCCTCTCCCTCCTATCCTCCAGGAGTACATGTTCAGTTTCTTCAACCTGTCTTCATAGGACTTGTGATGCAATCCATGCACCATCTTTGTTGCCCTCCTCTGAACCTTCTCTACCCTGTCTATGTCCTACGTAGGTATGGTCTCCAGAACTGTACACTGTACTCCAGGTGGGGCCTCACTAGTGTCTTGTATAGCGGAATTATGACCTCTCCTTTCCTGCTGGTGATGCCTCTGCCTATACATCCCAGCATCCTATTTGCTTTACCTGCTGCCTTGTCACACTGTTTCTCTACCTTGAGGTCATCAGAGATGACAACCCCAAGGTCCCTTTCCTGCTTGGTGCATGCTATATCCTCACCCCCAACTGATATATTGTGCCAGGGTTTTTGTGCCCCATATGCATTATCTTGCACTTCTTTGCATTGAATTTCAACTGCCAAACCCTTGACCATTCTTCAAGTTTCTGCAGGTCGCTTCTCATTCTGTCTACACCCTCTGGTGTTCTACTCTGTTACAGAGCTTTGTGTCATCAGCTAACAGTGAAATTCTGCTCTAGATCCCGCGCAATGTCACTGATGAAAATGTTGAATAGAACCGTCCCAGCACTGATCCCTGTGGTACCCCACTGGTCACTTTTCCCTCTGTGGAGTGACAGCCATTTACCACCACCCTCTGTGTCCTGCCACCCAGCCAGTTACCTACCCACCACACTACTGTCCTGCCCACACCCATATTCCCCAGTTTGTGTAATAGTCTTCTATGTGGCACAGTGTCAAAGGCCTTGCTGAAGTCCAGATAGGCCATGTCCACTGCCCTCCCCTGATCCACCTCCCTAGTCACCCAGTCAAAAAATTCAATGAGGTTGGTCTGACATGACCTCCCCCTGGTGAAACCATGCTGCCTTGGGTCCTGTAGTCCATTGACAACCAGATGTTCCACCAATCTCTCCTTCAGTAGTGCTTCCATGATCTTCCCCACTACCGAGGTGAGGCTGAGTGGTCTGTAGTTCCCTGCTTCCTCTTTGTTCCCACTTTTGTATAAGGGGACTACATCTGCTGTCCTCCAGTCTTTGGGTACCTCCCCTGTTTCCAGTGATCGGCTAAACAGGATAGCCAGAGGTTCAGCCACCACCTCTCTTAGTTCTTAAGGACCCTGGGGTTGCACCCATCTGGCCCCATTGCTTTATCAACTCTTATTACTTCCAGTTCCTTCAGGACCCTTTCTCATGTAAAGGGACTTGTGTCCATTTCTGCACCATTCTCAACCCTTGTACTCCCTTCAGACCCATTACCCTCCTCTTCCTCAGTAAAGACTGAGCAGAAATACCTGTTCAATATGTCAGCTTTACTGTTGTCATCCTCCACGCAGCCCCCATCCTCCCCCTTCAGTCTCACTATCCCTCCCTTTGTCTTTCTTTTTTCACTTATGTACCTGTAAAAGGTTTTGTCCCCTTTACCCACTGATTTTGCAATGTGTTCTTCTGTCTGAGCTTTGGCTTCCCTTACTGACCTCCCTGCCTCCCTTTGCTTCTCCTGGTACTTCTCCTATCCCCTTCTGCCTGTGTCTTTTGTATTGCCTGAATGCAATCTTTTGGCTTTCACTTTCTTTGCTACCTCTTTGGAAAACCATAATGGTCTCCTCTTCCTTTTCCTCTTGCTAACCTGTTTAATGCATAATTCTGTTGTTCTTGTAATCCCCATTTTAAATACTGCCCACTGTTCTTCAACCCTGATTCCTGTCCCATTCCCTTAATGCCTCTTTCAAGTATCTCCCCATTTTCCCAAAGTCTGCCCCCTAAAATCCAGGATACATGTTTTGTGTGGTTTGGTTCTGCTCTTCTGTGATTTCAAACCACAATGACTGGTGGTCACTGTTCCCAGATGCTCCCCACTGTTACCCCATCCACTGTCCCTGTTTGTGAGCACAAGGTCCAGTATTGCCTTCTGCCGAGTTGGTTCCATGTCCAGTTGCTTGAGGAAGGCACCCTGAAGGGAGTCCAGGATAAATCTGCTCCTAGTTGATGCTGCTGCTGGGATGCTCCAGTCCACGTCTGGAATATTGAAGTCTCCAACCAGTACTACCTCACCCTTGTCTGCCATCCTTTGGATGGCTAGCATCAGCTCCTATCTGTTTCTTCCTCCTGGGCTGGTGGTCTATAGACCACACCTGTGTGGATGGCTGTCCCCATTTTCCTTTCCAGCTTAACCCACAGTATCTCTCCCCCATTTTGTTCCTCCTGGATCTCTGTGGCCCTTATGTCATTTTTCACATACAGTGCCACTCCTCCTCCCTTCCTGCCTGCTCTGTCTCTTCTGAATATGTTGTAGCCAGGTATGGCCATCTCCCAGTCATGGTTATCATTACACCAGCTTTCAGTGATGGCCACAAATAAATAGGAAAATTAAGGAAAATAATTTTAACTAAAAACAAGTCTGAGGGAAAAAAGGGGATGTCTTAAAGCAGCAGTACTACGAAAAAAACCTGTGCTTTTTTGACAGTTTATTCCCTGTGCCCTGCTAATCATATACCTGGTATTCTTTCTCACCAGCATTGTACTATTGCTGAGTAATTTGCTCAGTTATTCTCTGCTTTTGTTTACATTTCTGCCACTAAGCATGTTGCACTGGAACCCCCTCTGCTGCCAACTGCACATATGAATGACTTGCAGGGACATGGGGAATGGTCTGAAGAGGGTTCCTCTGATGTTGTCAAAAGACGTGATGTGACCTGTAGAAAAAAGCACACAGAAAATTAGTCAGCCACCATATTTGTTGTAGCGCTACAACCATTCAAATAAATTGCAAGTATCTAAAAAACTAAAAATTACTGGGAAAAAAAACATTTACAGGTATGGAAACTGGAACTTTGGCCGCATGCTTACAGCCAAAAAACAGAATTTTGGTAGATCACGTCCAGATTTTGTAGTACTGCTGCTTTAAGAGGCACGTCTGTATGTCATAATTTATCATCTAAGAAGTCCTACCCCTTTAGTGACTCAGGACAATCAAAATCTGGTGATGACATCACCAGAGCAGTTTTATATTTGTGAATTTGTCTGGTCACACCTCAGTCTGGACAAAAATATTGTTGCAAAAAGGACCTATATTTAGTTCATCTAAGAATTCTAATGGCTTTATACTGTAGCTGGGCCAAAAAGCTTTGGGCCATGCCTGTATTTGGAACAGGGTCTAGCCTAAGAATATCCAAAAGCTTATCCAGTGCTGCCAAAGGATCCAGGTGCAAAAATCAGATGCAAGGACATTCTCATTGTGTATGAAGCAAGGTCTGTGTTTTATTTGCTGAGCATTTTGACCAAAGTAATGTTGCCTGCTGATGACTTGACACAGACTTATCTTAAAAACTCACACAAGCTATACAGAGTGCTGAGCAAGGAGCTCTAGTGTCCTAGGGTTAATAGCAGATGGACAACATGAAGGAGTCATTAAGTTCCAGTTACAGAAACAACTTTGCTATCCACAAGAAAGTTCTTTAAATGCAGTGTTGATATGGACTGCACAAATTGAAGCTGTATTCTATAAATCCAAGAACTGACTTTTGGTAAAGTGACTTTCAGCAAAAATTTTAACTTGCAGAGTGTGTCCATGCCAAAACATTTCAGGGTCAAGAAAACTAGTTGACTAAGAAATCTTTTCATCAAGAGCCAGACTCAATATAGTTCTAAGTTGAGAGAAGAACAACAACTTCTATAACCAGAAATATAAGTATAATTTTATTACTTTCACTAATTAATTTTTAATAGTTCAGTAATTTAAATTGGCTTATCTGGGAAAGTAACAAGAAAATGTACTCTTAACTATAGAATCTGGGTATATAGCTTAAAAGCTTTGAACTAAGAAATTTTGTATGATCTGAAAAGTTATAACTGAGTTTCATGAAAGTATAGTACAAAACACTAATGTAATGAGTTGTTGCCAGTTCTCATAGAAATGACATTTTGCATGCTATGAAGTTTTGAAACAAGTTTTACACAGAAATAATCGGGGATGTTTATCTTATGAGTTGTGTGTTCTTATGCATAAAGGTTATGTTCAATACTAAGTATGATAAAAGTTTAGTTTAACTGTCACCATTTATCATAATGAATATTGCTCATTCATTTGCAATGCGCATTTACTACAATTTGTTTTAGTAGTTTACTGAATTATTTGAAACAATTTTGTTGATGTTTACAGTATTAGGCTTGATATTTATGCTAATGAGGAATATTTAAAGTTATTGTATAGATGTAAATAAAATATTGATTTTTCATAATTAGAAGTGTGGGAAGCAGTGTCATGTGCTGTTATATTTGAGTCTGGAGAGCATAGGATAATATCACATGTGAATTTTTATTATTTTTGGTAATTTATTAAATCATTTTGGGGTAAGGCTCGAGGTGAATGTAAGTGCATTGTTATAAAAAGTGATATTATAAGCCTTTGTTCCGACAGTGGGGAAATCACAGTGGGGGGATTCAAGCATGCATGGGACAGGCATAGGGGAACCCTAGCCAGAGATCAAGTAGGGTCTGTTGCTTTTACAGTAGGCAGGGAAAATGGGCAGACTAGATGGGCTTAGCGGTCCTTATATGCTATCAGTTTCTATGTTTCTGTGGTTTGACCCAGTATCAAATACTGTGGTGGGGATCATTAACCAGCACCAGAAGTTGGGAACCTGGTACTGGACTGCATTGGGGTGATGCTATTTGTGAGTAGTGAGGTATTGCTTACTGGCACAGGTGATTGAAAGATAACAATCTGGAACACAGGGGTTGACCTTTAGATGTATTTTGATCTTCACAAACTTGTTTACAGAATTGTCAACAGGAGACCAGCTCTGGGATGGAATTTTCTATTTTGTTGCACCTGTTAAGACTAGATGTACTCCTCATGCTGTTCATAGGAAGAAAGTGACAAAGTTTTGATACATTATGTGAGAAACAGGAAATGTAACTTACAACAACAGGATACAGAGTTTAAATTGCCAGGAAAAGACATGTTATATAAAGAAAGCAATGTTTTCTTTAGGGAGATAAAGAGAGATTGAGATTTAAAATTGAGAAAAACAGCCTCAGATGGAGGATTCTTTTGTTTGTACTGCCTTTTTGATGAGCTATCATGTACAATTGTAATTTTCTATTTTATTATTTAAATTAGTAAAACACTACTTGTGAATTTTATAACTTCTCCTGGACTGTCTATGCTTCCTCACTTATGCCACTATGCTGTAATAGCTGGTGTAAGACAAAGTGGAATTCATGCTGTAGATACTCTACACCAGGAGTTTTGTGCATGGGTACTGGACTTGGTATGAGGGAATCATAGAAGAAAGGTATGGATCCTGCTACAGCAAGCTCAGGAGGGATTATGAGAAAACTGGCAGCCAACCTAGAAATAGAAACAAAAGTCCAAACTGAGACTGTTCAACTGGTACCAGTGGAGAACAGTAGAAGACTGAGAAAGGTTGCAGGTGACAGAAACTGCCAAGAAAAGGTGGTTAGTAAAGCTGTCAAGATGGCAAATGTTGGTGTGCAGAGGTAGAATGAGTACCAGATGGATATATTTGTCATGCAGCAAATTATAAAGACTTCAACAGAACTGACTACGTGGCTGATTATCAGATGTCAGGAGGTCATGAGGCAAAGTTGTGGAAGCTAGTGGCAGAAGGAGGAGTAACAGATGAACTGGAGATAAGAGGAAACTCTTGAGGCCTTACAAAAGATTTAATGTTTACGTTTTGTTCCAGACAAGAACTATACTGTAACCAGTCAGATGACCATGGCAGAGTAACAGAGGGTGCTATCAATCGATGTGACATCAAGATTTCCTGAGATGTTACATAAAAATGTCTAATAAAGTATATTAAACTGAAAAACAAGAGTTTCTGAGATGCCATGGGCTGAAGATGTGTAGAGTGTCCAGGCCATGCTGAATCATGTTATGGGGAAGGACTGCACAGAGACACATTCTTTTAATTGGGTGATGTCCAAAGAAGAAGAAAGTGTGGACAATTCTGAGTTTAGGTGTTGGATGTAGGTGACTTTGCCTGAGTTGGTAAAGCTGGGGAGAGCAGAGGTGCTGGTACCTGAGCTTGAGGGGCATGAGCAAATGTAGGTGCCATTGTCCGAGCTGGAGGAGTCAGAATGGAGAGAAGAGGAACAGAGCCTGCCATGCAGTCTTTTTCAAGACTTGTGTTGAGGCATCCACAGGGATTGTGGAGTCCAGTGGGCACATGGAAACTCTACAGGAGGCAGCATTGAAAATGTCTACATTAGACCAGAAAGGACTGAATCAGTGTTTCATGGGGAGATTCCCTGTGATGATAGGGACTTGGGTAACATTCAAACTAACAATATGAAAATCAGGAAACTATATGCCTATGTCCAAACAGCTGATAATGTTTCTGTCTGTAATGGGAAGGCAGACCATACTGAACCTGTTTATGCTATAGAAAAGGGAGTTCTGTACAGGAGACCTTAACTCCAAGACTAAACTAAGGGAGAAACAGCTGATTGTGCCAGATCTGTTTTGTATGCAAGTTATGCAAATGGCACATTTTGACCTTAGTAGAGGATATCTTAAGTGCCAGGGAACACTGGAAAAGCTGCAGACCCAACATTATTGGCCTGGTGTGCACAGACAGGTGGCAAGATACTGCAAAACATGCCATGTTTCCCACAAGACTCTGGTTAATGTTAGGGTAGCAGTGAGGGTAGTTCCCAGGGAAAGTAGGAATATTTTCCAGAAGGGTGGAAACAGTACTGGTCCACGGGTAAAACCAGACCTAAAGAAGAAGAGGTGTCCTGGGTCAGGGAGAAGTAACCTTCCACCTAAGGTGGAGAATACAATTCTGAAATGAAAATGAAATGGGCAACGAAGTTCATTAAATTTTATTTGCTAGGAGCTGACTTTGTACTTAAATCACAATCCTCTCTGTTGGCTTAATCAAATGAAGGATAAAAATCCCAGAATCACAAGGTGGTACCTGGCACTACAGCCATTTAAATTAAAAGTGATACACAAATCCAGAAGAGAGAATGACAATGCTGATTTTCTGTCAAGACAGGAATGGAGAATTCAGGTTGAAAAAATGTATGTGTTGAACAGAAATGTTTGATGTAAAAGGTGCTATGAAAAAAGGGATACTGCATATGCAAAGAATTGTAAATGTTATATGGTAATGTTAAAACAGAAATAAAAGGTTTAGTAAACCTGTCTTTTTAAGGAAAAAACAGGTTCCCTTTTAAAGAGGAGGGTATGTGATAGAGTCTGGTTAGACCCTCTCCCATTTGTTATGCAGACAGAGTTAAAAGCAAGGTGTTTTATCATCTTCAATTCTGCCACTTTTCTGTCTCTTGCCTGTCTGGTTGTGCAAGTAATTGTTTCTTGTGGCACTTATGAATTGGCCACTCCAATGGTCCCATAATTTGCCATTATAATCTCCATTCACTTGCTGTTTTTATTCTTTCTTTCTCCCCCTGCTACCTACTAAGCCACTGACACTGACGAACTGACGAACTGACACTGTTCTGCGGAATATTATTCCATGGATTTTAATATTTTCCACAGAAATTGTTGTGGAATAATTTTGTGCAGGAAAAAATACTGTTCTGTAGAATATATTCCACGGATCACAGTAGATGGAATTCCACAGAAGAACCAGCAAAATTCTAAAAGTAATTCTGCTGGTAATTCTGCTGGTGAAATGGTCATAGATACATAGAGTGTGTCAGCAGATAAGGACCTACGGCCCACCCAGTCTACCCATTTGAGCTTGTAAGTTCACTTTATGTTTTCCTAGAAGTCTGTTGCCCCTGAACCCTGACCTCCAGAATTCTTTTATGTCTATCACATGCATTCTTAAATCAATTTATCAATGGTCGTTCTGTGCAAATTCTGCTGGCAGAATTCCACACTCTGTACAGCACTAGTCATAAGTAAATAGCCTGCAGTATTTATCAGCAGTTTACATCTGCCACACATATTATGATACTTTTCTATAAACTACTGTCAATAGTAGATTTTCATTTAAACTTTTAGCTGCTACACTCTGCAGTGTAAAACTCCCAAACACATTTCTTTAGCTCTAACCTTGTTTCTGACTCTCCATCACACTAAAGCTTGAACATGACCAAATGCCATGAATCTTAATCTGAGTCTTTGTCTTTTAAATGCCTCCCCATTGAGCAGTGACATCCATGAAGTTCTAGCGCAGGTAGGCTGGGTCTGAGGCAGGAGAATACAGGCAGCATTCCTGTTCAGTTTGTTTTGTTTCAGTATTGCTATACAGTGCTTTGTTTTTTAGATGGATGTTGACATGTGGCTACAGACAGGAAGTACTCTATATGTGGCCATTGTATATCTCTGCTGTCCCCAGGATGGCAAAGATACAAAGCACTGTAAAGCACCAGAGAAGCAGAATAAACTACATAAGAACATAAGAAAGTGCCAGCAGAAGGGTACCTTGCGATCCATCTAACCATCAAAATGCACAGGAAATGTTGGTGGTAGGAAGTACAAGCTGCACAAGAAAAATCCACTTCCACCTTGCATTTCCAGTCTTGTGATTAGTCAAGTGCTTCAAAGGAAAACGCATTAGAAAGGCAGAGAGTGGGCAGAATTGGGAATGAGATTGGTTGTTCTGAAACTGTGCTAGTCGGAGGAGGGGCAAGCCTCCAAAAGCCCTCTCACAGCTCAGACGGATTGTAATATGTTCAAAAATGTAATATTAAACACATTATGAAACTAGGAAATAGAGTTAGAATTAATGTTTTCAATCAACCCATCAATCTATCAGTCAATTTCATTTCATTTCATTTTATTGTTAACTAGGTTAGGACTCTGGGCCAAAGCCTTTTTTCAGGACTGGCCCAGACATAAAAAAAAAAAAACATCACAAACAATACATAATAAATATACAACAAGACACAAAATTTACAAATAACATAAACAATCAGACCATGCTAACAAATGTTGCTTAAGCTTAAATTTAAAACAAGAATAAGACTTAATTGACCTTAATGAAATTGGTAACCTATTCCATATTAAAGAAGCCTGATGGTCAAAAGCTTGTAGGCCACAATTATTTTTTGCACCTTGGGCTATCAACGCTAACCCCTGTAATATTCTAAGATTCGCCTGTACTTCACAGACCAAAACCAGATATGATAATGGTGATAAACCATTCGAATAAATGGCCTGATGAACCAATTTACCTAAAGCAAACTCATATTTAAGATGGGGCAACAACCAACCCAATGAAGAATATAGAAAACAGTGATGGGTCATAATAGGGGCATCCAAGACAAACCTACAAATGATGTTATAAACAACATTTAGAATTTGTTTCTCTTTTTTCCTGAATTTGAAATACAATGGAGAAACATAATTGAAATGAGGCATTAAAGCCCCGATAGCCAATTTCAAACGAGAGTCATAAGATAAATAAGATTTAAATTTATATAATTGGCTCAACCTACAGTGAATTTTCTTTTTCATTGACTTCACCTGAGGAAGGTAAGTTAAAGAGGGGTCTAAGAGGACACCCAAATACTTAAATTCTGACACTTGATCAAGTAAATTCTCTTGAATATCTTGTATAGTCAGGGAAGGATGATCACCAAGTCTAACAGAGCTACCAAACAACATGGCTTTGGTCTTACGAAAATTTAAAAGCATCAAATTAGTAGTCAGCCAATAACATAATTGCTGAAACTTGGTTTCCAACGTCATGTTTATGTAATCTAGGGAATTACCCTGACAATACAGAATCAAGTCATCAGTGTACAACAAACATTTACAATTGTTAAACATCAAAGGAACTTGATTAATAAACAAGGAAAATAACAGGGGTCCAAGAATTGACCCCTGAGGTACTCCACATGTTGTGAAACAAACTGAAGATGTAGTCAGGCCAATAGACACAAACTGAGAACGCCCCTGCAAAAAATCTGAAACAAAATCAATAGCAGAAACAGACAGTCCAAGAGCAGCAAGCTTCTGAATAAGCAGGGAATGATTTATCAAATCAAAAGCCCTGGACAGGTCCACGAACACTGCCCCCATTAACATTCCATCATTACAATCTTTAAGGACAGAGTCTGTGAACCTGACCAAGGCTGTACCCATACCCTTACCCCATCGAAAACCATGCTGCTCTTCACAAAGGACCTCGGCCGCACCCAAAAATTAATTCAACTGACTAATCATCAATCTCTCCAACACCTTCACCAGAGGATTTAGGATTTAGATCAATCAATCAATCTTTATTGGAAAGTAAACTGAGGGCAGACTCTCTTTTACAATTTCATCCATTACATAACACACAACAAAGTAACACAAAACAACAAACAAACTTATGTGTCAATGTAAAGAGCAAGGATCATCTCCATGAGCTTACCCACAATTGACATGAAGCTCACTGATCTGTAGTTGCCCGGTTCATCCTTAGGGTCACTTTTTTGAATAGGCACTACATTGGCCATCCTCCAGTCCTGTGTTTTGCATCCTGTATCCAGGTAGGTATTGAACAATTCAGCCAGTGGTTTTGCCAGGATCTCCACTAGTTCTTTAAGTACCCTAGGGTGAATGCCCTAGGGTCCTTGTCCACCCTTAGTGTCCTTAATCCTTCTAGGACATTGTCCTCTGTAAACCCTATATCAGTCACCCCCTCACCCCCACAGCCTACTCCACCCTTCCCTTGTGGTATCTGCCCCCATTTCTCCACCATGAACACAGAACAGAAGTATTCATTTAGTGCCTCTGCCTGATCCACTCCCTTTCCCACCCACCCTCCGTCCTTCCTAATCCTCACAATTTGTTCTTTGTTCTTCCTTCTCTTGTTTATGTATCTGAAGAAGTCCTTTTCTCTATCCTTAACACCCTGTTCCAGTCTCAGCTCTCTTGGAACCTTGGCCGCTCTGACTAGCCTGGTAACCTCCCTGGACTTCTTCGTATACTTATCCTTGTCATCTTCCCCTCCTGATTTCTTGAGTCTCCGAAATGCTTCTGTCTTGGCCCTCTCCCCCTCCATGACCTCTTGAGTCAACCAGCTGGGCTTCTTTGCCCTTCCTTTCTTACTTTGTGTCCTTGTACATGTCCCAATAGCCTCTGCCAGCCCTTTTTTAATAATGTCCCATTTCATCCATGCTTGGCTGAATTCCTGCCAGATGCCTACAAAAAATGTTCCCCATCCTTTTAAAGTCTTCCCTTTAAATTCAATCACCCTGGTTCCCGTACCACCTGTTTTCCTACCCATATTGAGTGTGAACCACAGTGAGTGGTGGTCACTCCCCACCAGAGGGTCCTCTACCCCAATCCCTTACAGCCTCCCCATTTAATGGTACCAGGTCTAGAGTGTTTTCCAAGCTAATTGGCTCATGGACCAACTGCACCAGGAAGCTGTCCTGAAATGCTTCTAATATGACCTGTTCCTTTGCACTCATGGTAGCTGGGGTGCTCCACTCCACCCCAGGTAGGTTGAAGTTTCCCACCACCACTGTGCTCCCCTTCCTACAGACCCTTCTAATTTGCTCAGCTAACTCTTTATCCAGGTCATCCCCTTGAGCTGGTGGTCTGTATACTACCCCCATCAGTGTCCTACCTTTTGGGCATTGAAACTGTATTCATAGGGCCTCTGTTCTGCCTTCCTCCTCCTCCTCCCTTAAACAACTTATCCCCTCCCATACATAGATTGCCACACCCCCACCTTTCCCCTTATCTCTATCCTTCCTGAATGTCCTATACCCAGGAATCACCATATCCCAGTCCTGGTACTGGGTGGCCCACATTTCCGTGATGGCCGCAATGTCCACCCCCGTACTGCCAAGAGGGTATGCAACTCAGCCGACTTGTTACGTAGGCTTCTTGCATTCAGTGAGACCGCCCTACAACCTATTTCCTTCCCTACCCCTCACTGCTTTTCTCCACTCCTAATCCCCACCACTGCCACTACCCAAATTCCTTCTCCTTTAGATTGGGTGATAAGCTCCTTTGGTCACCTCCATGGGGTCCTCTGCCTACCAGCTGTCCACTTGCCACCCCCTACCTAGTTAAACTCCACCTTTGCTACTATGTACCCTCTATCTTCTGCTTTAATACCCCTTCCCCTTCCCGCTCAAATATAGCCTCTCCCCTGTATACAGATCATTATTGTCCCAGATTCTGCCTCAGCAACCCAGCAACCCATACCCCATGGATTGACACCATTCCCCCAGCCATGTGTTGAACTCCTCAGTGCTTCCTTTCCTCACTGTACTTGCACAGAGCACTGGGAGCACCTCTGAGAATGTCACCGATTCCCCCAACTCCTCACACAGTCTTCCCAGTTTCTCAAACCTCTCCCTTACTACTTCCACCATCCCCGCCAGGTCATTTGTACCCACATTCACCAAAAGATGTGGTTTCTTCCTAACCCTCCTTACTCACTTAAGAATTGACTGTCCCTTCCTGTCTGCCATTACCCCAGGCATGGACTCCACCCATATGCGACAATGCCTTTCCCCCTTACTGCCCCATCTGATCCCTTTTAGTATGGAATCCCCCAGCATCAGTGCACCCCCCTCTTCATTCCTCATCTCTGCCCCCAGCCTAATACCTAGGTACTTATCCCTCAGGAGTCCTGCCACATTTGTAGCTCCACTCTTTCCCCTGTGTTTCCCCTCCCACACTGACCTGTCCCCTTCCCTTACTATTCTCTCACTATCCTCCATATTCTTCCCTTCAACCTTTGCCCCATCCTCTGTTATACCCTTGTCCCCTCTATCTACCCTGCTCCTCTCCCTTGTATCCCTGCTACCATTGACTGTCCCTCCAGCTGTGCCCCTTCCCTTCACCCCTGCCACCCTCCTCTGACAGACTACCATCCCTTGTGCAACACCGCCCAGATAAGTGTGGATAAGCCAGGGGTGAAAGGGATGGGGAGGGTGGGATTTGGGCCCAGTGCCACTCCCATGAGAGTCAATCAGCCTCTTACACAACTGCACACCTCAGCCTCTTTCCTTAGGCAGGAGCAAACACATCCCTGTAGTTCATGCTTCTTCAGCATCAGCTTCCAGTTCCAAACTGAAGCACTTTAACTAAAATGGCTCTTGGCTAATCACTTGCCCTCCCCCAGGTCTACCTCTGTTTGCACACTCTCAGTGTTGGATGTGCCCCCTTCCCCCAAACCCATTCTTTGCCCAGGTCGTGGTGCCAAATCCCCGTGTTGGCATACCCCCCGTTTTGTAGCACACTGGAGCCTACCCCACTACGCCTAAATTTAAATTATGTTTTACCTGTAAAATAAAGAAAACAGTCCCTGAAGTGTTTACCTGTAAAAGAAAGTAAACAGTCCTCCAAAGTCTTTTTTCCCCTGTAAAAAAGAAAATGGTCCACCGTAGTTTCCCCAGTCCCCCCTCCTCCAACCCTCACCCTCCTCTTTGCATTCCACCTCCCCACACACTCCTGTCACCCCATACTTACCTATGGAAGTCCAGTGCTGAAATCTTCTGTGGACCATGACACATCTGTACTCTTCAAAGCTGAACTCAGAACTGTGGAACCGAGGTAAGCTGTATAATGGGAGTCAATGGGATGATTTCAAGTTAAGTTGATATCTCAGCCATTTTTAAAAATTTTGGCTCCAAATTTTCAACATGGGGTTTTTGGGACCCAAAAGTGATTTTGCAGTCACTACACAGAATCACCTTTCAGGACTAATTAACAAAATGACAGTGCTACTGTTCATGAGGTGGGGTCCCAAAAAAACAGTGTTGCTAATTTGGTGAAAAAATTCCCAAAAATACCTGCGTTATGAGTGAGTGTTGTGCAGTTTCCACACACCCTCACAACTTTTCCAGTTTTTTATATTTTCACTCCAGATTTTCAACATTGCCATTTTTTCACAGCTCTCTGTGAACAATACAGCTGACATTTTTCACTTCTGCCTGAAATGTGTTTTCACACCTGTTGCACAGAATGGCACAGTTGCTGTAGGAAATCAACTTTTGGGACAGAATAACAAAATCACAGTGCCACTGTTCATGAGAAGAGGTCCAAAAATGCCCACATTGAAAATTTGGTATAAAAATTCCCAAAACTGATTGCATTACAGGTGTGTGTTGTGCAGTTTCTTCACATGCTTGTAACTTCACCTATTTTTCATATTTTCACTCCAGATTTTCAGCATTGCCATTTTTTCATACCACCTCATGATCAGTACAGCTGTCATTTTTCATCTTCTGCTCGAAATTTGTTTTCGCATCTGTGGCACCAAATGGCGCGCTTGCTGTGCGAAGTCACTTTTCAGGATTGAATAACAAAATGATAGTGACACTGTTCATGAGGTGGAGTCCCAAAAAGCCCATGTTGAAAATTTGGAGCAAACATACTAACAAACACATGGGGCATAATGGTTTCAAACTGTAACACCCCAACCCCTCACCCTGTAGAGACTGATTGGTGTCGGGGTGTTACTTGGGTTCATCGGCCATACTGCTCATGACATTCCATCTCCACCACCACCCTGCAGCCAGTGGGAGGGATTGAGGTGTGCCTTGGGGTCTTCAGCCCTAATGTTCACCCCATTCTCCTGTACTGCATAACTGCACCCATCTCAACTTATTTCCTTATGGAATGGAGTGAACGCAAGGGCCAAACACCCCAAGGCACACCACAATGCCTTTCAGTGTCTGTAGGGTGGGGTGAGGTGGAATGGCATGAGCTTAATGGCTGACAACCCAAAGACACACCCCCAATGTCTGTCAATCTCTGCAGGGTGGGGGTGGGGGTTGGCTTAACAATTGGAGACTCTAATACCTCAGTAAGGAAGTAAATCAGGGAGGGGCAGTGGACGTCACCTACCTTGATTTTAGGAAAGCCTTCAACACCCACCAACAACGAAGGCTGATTAACAAGATGGGTAGTCTGACACATGGCACAAAGCCTTCAAGTATCTCAAGGACATAAACAAGGTGCAGGAGCAGACATCTTCCAAAGCATCAAATGTTCGGCATTGATAAATGCTTGCATGATTTTTTTTCTTGTGTTCTAGATAGTATTTAACTACTCAAAGGTTGCACTTGCTCCTTCTGTTATATTTGTCATACCATTTATAATTGCTCAAACCTGTCCTTAGACAACTACTGTATAGCATCGTGGAATGTTAGAGAACTCGGGTCTCCCATTAAGTGGAAAAAAGTTCTTAATTATCTTCAAAAAGAGTGAGTAGACATAGTCTTCCTTCAAGAGACCCACCTTTTACCAGATGAGGCATTGAAGCTCAACAGAGAATGGGTGGGACAGACTGAATTTAGCTGCTTTAATGCAAAGAAAAGAGAGGCTTCTATTTTAATAAGAAAAGGAGTCCCATTCTTTAAAAGCAATCACATTTCAGGCTCATGGGGACTTTTTGAATTTCTAGAGGGAACACTTAATGGTAGGCATGTGGTACTGTGTAATGTTTATGCCACGAGTAAGAACCAAACTGACTTTTTAATGAATTAGCCATTCAGTTGGGTTCTTACAGTGATTCTGAGATTATCTGTGCTGGAGATTTCAATGAGGTATTAGACCCTTTTTTAGACATAATCAATGTACTAAGTAGTTTTAAAATTAACAACCCGAGAAGAGCCTTCACAAATTTTATAAGAGATGTGCGCCTAGTAGACATATAGTGGTTATTACACCTTGATGGAAATAACTATTCTTTTTATTCCAGTCACCAGAATTCATATAATAGATTAGCTTATGTGCTTGTTTCGAATGGTTTAAGTTCACACCTATCAGCTACAGAAATTAGAATGGTGTAATCTCTGACCATGGACTGGTTTTGGTACATCTGTTTGTTGCTAAAGAGGTGGGTGGAGACAGGAGATGGAAATTTAACACTTCTTTAATCCATGACAAGAATTTTAAAGAACATATTGAGAAAACTGTTGTTGAATATTTTGAACACAATGATAATGGTCAAACCTCCTATGGAATCCTTTGGGATGCATTTAAGGCTTACCTCAGAGGAAAAATGATTATCTTTCCAACCAGCAAGAAGAAAAACTCTTTCAAGGAAAAAAAAACTTCAGAGCTTGAACTAGAATACAAGCAAAAGAAAAATAAAACTCCTGCAAGACTGCAAGAAATAATGGCCCTTAAAACTGACATCAATAGACTACATTCAGTAAAATTAGAGTTTCGATTGTCAATAACCAGACATAAATACTGGGAAGTTGGAGAAAAGTCTGGTAAATTACTGGCTCTTAGATTAAAAAAATGCTTTCTCAAAATCTAATTGCAGGGGTGAAAAATAAAAATAATCAAATTAAAGTCTCAAATAAGAATATCATTAAAATAATTGAAGAATTTTACAAAGTGCTATACTCTAGTACAGCACCTAAAGAGAATACTTTATTAAAGAATTACTCAGAGTCCTCACATCTGCCTTCACTTGATGATGCAGACATTACATTTCTAAATAGACCCATTTTTGTTGAGGAAATTGCTCATGTTATTAAAGAGCTTCCTAATAACAAAACCCCGGTCCAGATGACTTCCCTGGTGAACTCTACAAAATGTTAGGCTATCTTGCACCAAGATACAGGTATGTTAATAAAACACCCACAAGCCCCCACCTCCCTGTTCCTCCCCATAACACCCAAAATGCTTTAGTATTTAGTGAGTTGGGTCCCATGGAGGAGAAACTGCCATTTATTTACTTATTTAAATCTTGGATTAATACCTATGCAACTGCCTGGTGCTCATCTTCATTCCAGGATGTATGAAAAGACATCCTACAATAGAAGTGGCACCTGCTTGGCTAGCAGTGAGCCAATCAGATGTTACTACTACTGTAAGACATCTTCTCATTCATACTATAGTGAAGGTGAATGCAAGGCAGATGCTGTTCCATGGACATGACTCACTAAACACTAACTAAGGAATTTGGGGTGCTAAATGGAGGAAGAGTGAGATGGGGCTAGTGGGTGTGTTGGGTGGGCAGTTCTCTTTAAAACTTAATATCTGCATCGTGGCTTGTGCTGAGAGAGGAAGGGATCAGTTAATTTAGTGGCAGGGGATGATAAATAGGTGTACCACAGTTGTCATGGGATCTGACTCACTGTATAACTATATTTGGGTACTATGGGGGGAAGAGGGAGTTGGGGGCAAGTGGATCTGTTGGATAGGGGTTCTTATTCTTAATATCTGAATTGTGGCTTGTATGGGGAGTAGGCAGGAATCTGATGATATTAGCAGCAGAGGGCATTAAATGGCAATACTGCAGCTGTTGGGAGACCCTGCTCACAGTACAAGTATATAGAAATATAGAATTTGATGGCAGATAAGGACCGCTTGGCCCACCCAATATTTGGTTGCTATGAGGGTTAGAGGGAGGTGGGAGATAGTGGATGTGTTGGGTGGGGGGTTCTCTTCAATACTTTATGTCTGAATTGTGGCTTATGTTGGAGAGAGGGAGGGATATGATGATTTAGAGGTAGAAGTGGGGGTATTAAACAGAAATGCCATAGCTGTTGGGGAACCCGACTCAATGTACTGTATAACTATATTTGGGTGCTGTGGGAGGAGAGAGAGAGAAGGAGATGGGAGCTAGTAGTGTGTTGGATAGGAGGTTCTTCTTATTTAATGATAGTGTGGCAGAGAAGGAGAGTACAGTAGTATAGGATGTTTTTGGTTGGATCTTTT
This sequence comes from Neoceratodus forsteri, assembly GCA_016271365.2. NCBI lineage: Eukaryota > Metazoa > Chordata > Ceratodontiformes > Ceratodontidae > Neoceratodus > Neoceratodus forsteri. The sequence continues at coordinate 1,457,810,261 of CM028132.1, forward strand.
GACATCTGTACCCTAACCTGATAACATCTGACCCTCTGAACGGATGTCAGATTGGGATAGGACTTATCCTAATATCTGACTGTCTGACATGGATCGAATTTTAGGGTGTCCAAGTGACCCTAATTCTAACTCTATTTTCTATTGTCAGTGTGTATTTAATATTGACTTTTTGTTTTGCTGTCAGTCCACACACTGCATAGCTTCTTGTATTTTGGTTCTAGAAGCACAAAATAGAAAATGAATCCATGCTCATACCATTACCAGTAGTCATAGTCATTTAACATGACCTTATCCTAAAAAAAGCATAGAAACAAAGAAACACAGACCTTGTCAACAGAAATGGACTGCTTGGCCCACCCTGTCTGCCAGATGATCCCTGCCTAGTCTGTCTCCACAGAATCTCACTGGTCTCTGGCAACCCTGCCTCCTTCCTGCCCATTTCCTAATATTCCCCTATGTCTTTCCGATCGATGTTAGAAGCCCCCTACTGTTTTTGCCTCCACCACTTCCACTGGCAGTCTATTCCAGACACTTATCACTCTTTCAGTGGAGTAGTGCTTCCTCACACCCTTCCTAACCCCACCCACCAAGCTTAATCGTACGCCCTCTGGTTCTTGTGCTCTTCCTCATTTGAATCATACTCCCCTCCTGCACCCTGTTCCCCAGTGAGGTATTGGTAGGTCACTATCACGTCCCCGCTCCTTCAGGGTGTATATGTTGAGATCCCTTAGTCTCTCTTTGTAGGGCTTTTGGTACAACCATTTTAATTGCCCTCTTCTGGACTGCTTCCCCCTGTCTGCCATTTCTGAGGTGCAGCTTCCAGAACTGACAGAAGACTCCAGGTGGGGTCTGATCAGCGAGCAATATAGTGGCAACACCACGTCCCTCCTCCTGCTGGAAATACCTCTTCCTATGCATCTCAGCATGACACTGACCCTACCCACTGTATTATCTCGTTGCCCTGCCATTTTGAGGTAATCAAATATGATATCTACAAGGTCCCTTAACTGCTTAACAAGTGACAGTGCCCTCCCCCCCATCCTATACTTAATTCCTGGGTTTCTATTCCCTAGGTGCAGGATTTTGCACTTTTTGGCACTGAACCTCAAATGCCATGCACTTGATCACTCCTTGAGTTTCCCAAGATCTCCATACATTCTTTCCATCCCTTCCTTATTGTCCATACTATTACAGATTGTGGTATCATCTGCAAAAAGTCATATCTTCCCTTCCAGTTCATTTGCAGTGTCACTCATGAAGATATTGAAGAGGACCTGTCCCAGTATTGAGCACTGTATCACCCTGCCGGTCACTCTTCATTCATTAATGTGAGTACTGTTAACCACCATCCTCTGTCACCTATCTGTTGACCAATTTTTAACCCAGTTCATCACTTTGGATCCCACCCTAGGCTGCTCAATGTCTTAATCAGTCTCCTGTGTGGCACAGTGTTAAAGGCCTTGTTAAAGTCCAGATAGGCCACGACCACTGCCATCTCCTGATCTATTTCCCCCATCACCCAGTCAAAGAAATAAAGAAGATTCATTTGGCATGACCTCCCCCAGTGAATTGATGCTGCCTTTGATTTTGCAGTCCATTGATTCAACATACACTACCAACCTTTCATTTAACAGTGTTTCCATTAATTTCCCCACCACTGAGGTGAGGCTCACTGGCATACAGTTACTAGCCTCTTCCCTGCTGCTGCCCTTAAGTAGAGGAACCATGTCTGCTCTCCTCTAGATCTCTGTAAACATGCCTGATTCCAGGGAACTGTTGAATAAGGCTGTCAGTGGGGCAGCCAGCACCTCTCTGAGTTCTTTCATTACCCTTGGGTGCATCCCGTCTGGTTCCACAGCCTTTTCCACCTTCAGAGCTGCAGTCTCTTCAGGACTTTTTCCTCTGAAAATAGACTTGAGTCCACCTTACCTCCCTCTTTGTTCCTCCTAATCAATGGTGATCCAAACCTCCTCCCTCCATTGTGAAGACTGAGCAGAAGTACCTGTTCAGGATGTCTGCTGTTTCTTGGTTCTCTTCTGCGTAGTCTCCCTCTTCCACCCTCCTTAGCCTCACTATCCCTTCCCTTGCTTTTCTCTTCTCACTTACGTACCTGAAGAAAGTATTATCCCCATTTGCTATCCTTTTGGTTATCCTTTTTTATGTCTGTACCTTTACTCCCCTCACTGCTGTAACTCCTTTCCTATGTTTTACCTGGTACACCTCCCTGGCTTCCTCATGCTATGTTTCTTTATACCTCATGAAGGCCACCTTTTTTCCTGCACCACCATGGCCACATCATTAGAGTACTGTAACTGTCTCTTTTTCCTTTTCTCACGTCCATTACGCAGAGGTTGCTTACCTTAAGTATGCCATCCCTTATTTTATACATTGCAGGGCTTCAAACAGGCATGGGACAGGCATAGTGGAGCAATACAGATGAGTATGAATAGATAGGCCACTGACAGAGTACAGGTCAATGGCACATTCATAATATAGAAAAAATGGACAGACTGGTTGGGCCTTGCGGTCCTTATCTGTCATCAACTTCTATGTTTCTATGGTTTCCCCTCTATTCCTTTGCGCCTTCCTAGCATACTCCCCCTTCTAGGCAGTTTCTGAGGAAGTCTACCATTTCCTTAACATCCGCACTCCTTAAGTCCAGGAGTCTGGGACCCACGTCCTCATATGGTTTTCCTCTACTCCTGTCTTAATATTAAATCACACTGTACGGTGATCACTGGTACCTAGGGAACTGCCCACTGTGATGTCTGCAATGTTGTCCCTGTTTGTAAGCACTAGGTCCAGCACTACCCCATTCTTAGTGGGTTTGTTGACCAGTTGCCTGAGAAAAGCTCCTTGTAGGGACTCAAGGATAGCCATGCTTTTTAGCAAAGCTGCAGCTAGAAGGCTCCAGTCACATCAAGAAAATTAAAGTCACCAGCACTGCCCCCCCATATTTGTCATCCTGATGATGTCCTTCTCAAGTGCCTTATCCAACTCCTCTCCTGGTTCTGGAGGAGTTTATACCACCCCATATAGATAGCAGCTCCAGCAAGTGTCTACAGGATGACTCACAGCAACCCCAGTCCTTTCTTTTCTTCCAGGTGTCCCTGCAATTCCATAGCCTTGATTTTCTCTTTACTTATAGTACATGCACCTCCTTCCCTACTTTCTTCCCTGTCTCTCCTGAACAGAGAGTAGACTGGTATGGCCAAATCCAAGTTCAGGCTGTCAGAAACATAGAAACAGAATTTGACAGCCAGATAAGGACTGCCTGGCCCACCTAGTCTGCCCATTTCCCTATCTACTGAATAAACTCCAGCTCCTATTTGATCTGCAGCCAACCTTCTCCTTCCCACCCCTAGTGATGCCTTCTGCCTATCCCATGCATTCTTGAATTCACCTACTGTTGTTTCTCCCACAACCTCCTCAAGTAGGCTATTCCATGCATACACCACACTTTGTGTGAAAAAATACTTTCTCACATTGCCCCTGAGTCTTCCCCCCTTCAGCCTCACATTGTGACCCCTTATTCTTGCAAATCTTCTTTTCTGAAAGATACTGCCCTCTAGAACTCTGCTCATCCCCTCGAGGTATTTGAATGTCTCTATCATACCCCCCTTTTCTCCAGTGTATACATATTGACTTCCCTCAATCTCTCCTCATATGGTTTCTGGTGTAGCACCTGCACCATTTTGTTTGGCCTTCTCTGGACTGCCTCCACCCTGTCAATGTTGTTTCAGAGATGAGGTCTCCAGAACTGCATGCAATGCTCCAGATGAGGCCTCACCAACGTCCTGTACAGTGGCATCACCACCTCCTGTTTTCTACTGGTGATACCTCTCCCTATGCACCTAGCACCCCGGTTTTCCTCAATGCCTTCTCACATTGTTTGGCTACTTTTACATCATCTGTTATGACTACCCCCAGGTCCCTTTCCAGTTTGGTTGTTGTTGTTAGTACCCCCCCATCTTGTATTCCTCCCCTGGGCTTTTGTTCCCCAGGTGCATAGTTTTGCACTTTCTGGCATTGAATCCAAGCTGCCATACTCTTGATCATTCCTCCAACTTGGCTAATTCTCTCCTCATCTTCTCCACCCCCCCCGAGTGTTAACCCTATTGCAGATCTTGATGTCATCTGCAAAGAGGCATACCTTTCCTTTGAGTCCCTCTGCAATGTCACTAATAAAGACATTAAAGAGGACTTGCCCAGTACTGAACCCTGTGGCCCCCCAGTGGTTACTCCCCTTTCTTCAGATTGAACTCTGTTTACCACCACCCTCTGTGTCCTGTTGCTAATCCAATTTCTGACCCAGTTTACCACCTTGTGACCCACTCCCAGACTGCCCAACTTGTTTACTAATCTCTTGTGTGGGACTGTGTCAAATGCCTTGCCAAAATCTAAGTAGGCCATGTCCACCTCCCCTCCCTGATCTACTACCCTTGACACCCTAGGAGACAGTATAGCACAGTGGGTTAAGGCTGTGAGCTGCAGATCTGGAGGCCTGGGTTTGAATCTCAGAGCTACCTTGGTGTATACTGTGTGATCCTGAGCAAGTCACTTAACTTCCTTGTGCTCCCATGTCACATCTGGAAACAACCTTCAGCTTAGTGTGCTACTCCTGACTAAACAATATTCACTTTCCCCTTGTTCTCTTTTACCCAGTCAAAAAAAATCTATCAGATTCATTTGACAAGACCTTCCTGTTGTGAATCCATGTTGCCTTGGGTCCAGTGCCCCGCTGTCTTCTAGCTATTCCACAGTCCTTCCCTTTAACAGTGATTCCATCATCTTTCCCACCACTGAGATCAAATTGACCGGTCTATAGTTTTCCGCTTCTACCTTGCTTCCACTTTTGTGAAGGGGTATCATGTTCGCCCTCCTCCAGTCCCCTGGTACTACTCCCTTTTCCAATGATTTGTTGAATATGGCTGTCAGTGGTGTCAGTATCATCTATCTGAGTTCTTTCAGTATTCTGGGATGTATCCCATCTGGCCCCATCACCTTGTCCACCTTCTGTTTCAAGCATTCCTTTAGGGCTCTCTCTTCTGTGAATAGTCTGGTGTCTACCCCTCTTCCCTGTGTGTGTCTGCTGGATTATTCTGGTCCCTCTCCCTTGTCCCCTTCATTTATGAATACTGAGCAAAAGTATTTGTTCAGTATCTCATTTTTTTCCAGGTTCCCTCACTCCTCCCCCCTTACTTAGCCTCACTATCCCTCCCTTGGCCTTTCTTCTTTCCCTTAGGTACATGAAGAAGGTTTTGTCCCCCTCTTCCACTGTCTGGGCTATTCATTCCTCTGTTTGTGCCTTTGCACATCTGACTGCTTTTCCTGCCTCCCTCTGCTTAGTCTAATACAGTTCCCTGTCTTACTCCCCCTGTCTGCCTCCTTGCATTCTCCCCCCTCTTGTGCTGTTTCCTGAAGCTCCCACTGCCCCCTCTTTATTTGTTACCCTCTCCATTACCCATCTGTCATCTTACTCTCCTGATTTATATACCCCTTCACCTTCACCTTGTACCCATCCAGTCTTCCTGCAATTCTGCCCCGGCAGAGATTCCTCCCCTGGGGCCCTCCCTCCTTGTTGCTTCATCAGCTGTGGCGGTAATCTTTGCCTCCTTTTTTATTACTGCCTCCTCTCTCCACCAGTTTAAATGATCATCCAAGTAGCATTTAAACCTTCCACTAAGGATTGTAGTCCCCTTCCTGGAAGGATGCAGGTTGTCTTCCCTATAGAGGTCCATATCCCCATAGCATACTCATAGGATGTTCCTCTTTTACATACAGTATATTACTAGTGCACTGGTGAATGCAATTACATTTTTACTTTCTTTATAATTTCATTGACAGTATCTTTTGCCAAATTAAACTGCCTATAAAATGTGGCTTTTATCACTCACAAAAAACATCACCCATATTTGTGTGAACCAACTACCAGTTAATATACATTTTTCCCATTACACTTTCTGTGCAAAATCAATCTATCAATCAATCAAACTTTATTTAACCAGGCAGTTGCATCATTGAGCGAGCTCATTTTCAAGATGGTCCTGGACACATAGGACAAATTTGTAATCCAGTGTTACAGGATACACAATCAGTATCAACTGTAGTAAAACATGTATGATGAGTACAAAAACATAACATTTAGAATGTGGCATATACTGGTAGAGGTCTGTAGAGTACAAAGGGAGGAGAGGAAGGAGGGACACAGAGGTGGGTAGTTAGAAGGGAGGGTGACAGACATATAGGGGAGAGGGAAGGGGCAGTCTACTTGGTGAGGCCCCCCAGGGTAGTTACCATGGGGAAGGAGGGAGGAAAGTCGGGGGGTTATCGTAGAGGATTGCTGGCCATCAGTGGGAATAACAATGCTCATTGACTTGCGCTATTGTTCCTAAAAATGCAAAACTAATATTACAAGTCATGCATAGGCTTCCAGCTTCAGTGATTCATTAATACTCTCTGGTTTATGTCACGTGCACCCAGTGTCACTTTATCGCATCCATGGCACAGCAAAATGAACAGGATATGAAAATGCAAACCAATTTCACAGGTCCATAATTTCAGACACTAAATGATTTAGTTTAATATAAACAGTTCAATTACCTATACCAGTTCTATTATAATAAAAATCAGCAGATAAAGGAGAGAGGTTGTTGCATTGGATATAAAAGACACCAAGAAGAATCCAATCTACAACTCAGAAACTCTTCTAACTACTGTCCATCAGCTGTGGATCCAACCAAGCAGATGCAAACAGAGTTTCTTAATTTCCTAGGAATTGGAAAGGGTATGAGATGGGGGAGCACCTGGGAAACAGTGACCACCAGTCATTGTGGTTTGAAATCACAGAAAGAGCAGAACCAAACCACACAAAAACACGTACATTGGATTTTAGGGGGACAGACTTTGGGAAAATGGGGAGATACTTGAAAGAGGCATTAAGGGGAATGGGACAGGAATCAGGGGTTGAGGAACAGTGGGCAGTATTTAAAATGGGGATTACAAGAACAACAGAATTATGCATTAAGCAGGTTAGCAAGAGGAAAAGGAAGAGGAGACCATTATGGTTTTCAAAGAGGTAGCAAAGAAAGTGAAAGCCAAAAGATTGCATTCAGGCAATACAAAAGACACAGGCAGAAGGGATAGGAGAAGTACCAGGAGAAGCAAGGGAGGCAGGGAGGTCAGTAAGGAAGCAAAGCTCAGACAGAACACATTGCAAAATCAGTGGGTAGAGGGGACAAAACCTTTTACAGGTACATAAGTGAAAAAAGAAAGACAAAGGGAGGGATAGTGAGACTGAAGGGGGAGGATGGGGGCTGCGTGGAGGATGACAACAGTAAAGCTGACATATTGAACAGGTATTTCTGCTCAGTCTTTACTGAGGAAGAGGAGGGTAATGGGTCTGAAGGGAGTACAAGGGGTGAGAAGGGTGCAGAAATGGACATAAGTCCCTTTACACGAGAAAGGGTCCTGAAGGAACTGGAAGTAATAAGAGTTGATAAAGCAATGGGGCCAGACGGGTGCACCCCAGGGTCCTTAAAGAACTAAGAGAGGTGGTGGCTGAACCTCTGGCTATCCTGTTTAGCCAATCACTAGAAACAGGGGAGGTACCCAAAGACTGGAGGACAGCAGATGTAGTCCCCTTATACAAAAGTGGGAACAAAGAGGAAGCAGGGAACTACAGACCAGTCAGCCTCACCTCGGTAGTGGGAAGATCATGGAAGCACTACTGAAGGAGAGATTGGTGGAACATCTGGTTGTCAATGGACTACAGGACCCAAGGCAGCATGGTTTCACCAGGGGGAGGTCATGTCAGACCAACCTCGTTGAATTTTTTGACTGGGTGACTAGGGAGGTGGATCAGGGGAGGGCAGTGGACATGGCCTATCTGGACTTCAGCAAGGCCTATGACACTGTGCCACATAGAAGACTATTACACAAACTGGGGAATATGGGTGTGGGCAGGACAGTAGTGTGGTGGGTAGGTAACTGGCTGGGTGGCAGGACACAGAGGGTGGTGGTAAATGGCTGTCACTCCACAGAGGAAGAGTGACCAGTGGGGTACCACAGGGATCAGTGCTGGGACCGGTCCTATTCAACATCTTCATCAGTGACATTGTGCAGGACCTAGAAGGCAGAATTTCACTGTTCGCTGATAGACACAAAGCTCTGTAACAGAGTAGACACACCAGAGGGTGAGACAGAATGAGAAGCGACCTGCAGAAACTTGAAGAATGGTCAGGGGTTTGGCAGTTGAAATTCAATGCAAAGAAGTGCAAGATAATGCATATGGGGCACAAAAACCCTGGCACAATATATCAGTTGGGGGTGAGGATATAGCATGCACCAAGCAGGAAAGGGATCTTGGGGTTATCATCTCTGATGACCTCAAGGTAGGGAAACAGTGTGACAAGGCAGCAGGTAAAGCGAATAGGATGCTGGGATGTATAGGCAGGGGCATCACCAGCAGGAAAAGGGAGGTCATAATTCCACTATACAAGACACTAGTGAGGCCCCACCTGGAGTACAGTGTACAGTTCTGGAGACCATACCTACGTAAGGACTTAGACAGGGTAGAGAAGGTTCAGAGGAGGGCAACAAAGATGGTGCATGGGTCCTATGAAGACAGGTTGAAGGAACTGAACATGTACTCCCTAGAGGAGAGGAGGGAGAGAGGGGATATGATAGAGACATACAAGTATCTTACAGGGAGGAACAGGGTGCAGGAAAACACTATTTTTAAGCGAAAAAGATGTTCCAGGACTAGACAGCATGGGATGAAGTTGGAGGGAGAACGATTCAGAGGAAACATGAGAAAGAATTTCTTCACAGAACATGTGGTGGACAAGTGGAACACCCTGCCAGAGGAAGTGGTAGGGGCTGAAACAATCACGGGATTTAAGAATACATGGGATAGACATAAAGGAATTCTGGAGGTCAGGAGTAAGGGGCAGCAGACTTTTAGGAAAACAAACTGAACTTACAAGCTCAAATGGGCAGACTGGATGGGCCATAGGCCCTTATCTGCCGACACTGTCTATGTATCTATGTATCTATGAGATGGACCTCTGAATGGGGAGAGTAGCAGTTGTATAAAGAGAATTCAAAGATGCAAGTTTTTTATACAAACCAGAAAAATCCATAATAATCTCATTAAACCTCCAGGAAGACCTGCACTTTCTGGGATAGACTCACTATTGGAGCTTTTATCAAAATACATACAGTACCATTCAAATCTCCAGCTGGAACTCTTGCAAACATATGTCAGGGACACTACACACATTTTAAAGATAACTGAATAAGTTAACCAGACTAGCGATATTTAGAGGGGAGGCACAAATGATATCATATCATAGGAATGATACTGAGCCAAATGGAGTTTCATCCTATATGCTCACCATCTAGTTTTAATTTCTAATTTTATTCATATAATTATCCCATCTAGATTTAAATTCAGCAGTTGTTTGACTTGCCACTACTTCCAATGGTAATCTATTCCAATCATGCACAACTCTTCGATTAAACCATCATGAACTACGTACTTTTTTCCTATTTAATGCTGTTAACTGCATAGGATGAGACCTAGAATTGTACACACTTTTATTTAGTTCAAGACCAGTGATATTTCAGAGCTCATCATTTTGCCAAGCCTTATGTACTAAACACATATTGCCTCTTTTCCTTCTCTCCTCCAGCGAATACATATTCAGCTCTCTCAAATGGGTTTCATAGTTTTTCCCTGTCATATTGTGTATTGCTTTTGTTGCTCTCCTCTGGACTCTCTCCAACAATATAACATTCTGTTTTTTATATGGTGTCCAAACCTGGGCTCTAAACTCCATAATTGGTCTCACCAGTGATATATATAAAGGCATAGTAACAGTCCTACTCCTAGATGATATATGTCTTAATATGCAATTTAAGATTTAATTTCCTTTTTGAACAGTTTTTTGACAATGTGATGAAAAAGACATATCACTAGAAACTGTAATACCCAAGTCTCTTTCCTCAACTATTGTCTTTAATACTGTATTTCCTAATTTATAGGGTATTGTTGGATTTCTATTGCCCAGATGCATAACAAAACATTTATCACGATTTAGTGTCAATTTAAATTTATTTGTCCATATATCTATGTCATTAATTGTATCTTGTAAATTAGATTAATTTTGACTGATATTTATTTCTGCGCCTATCCTGCAGTCATCTGCAGATTTTTGTATCCAGACAGAATCTTGCTTTATTTGAAGGGGTGATACATAAAGATTGAATAAACAAGGGCCCAGCATCGAACCCTGGGGAACCCCACTAGTCACCTCTAACCTTTCAGACAGTTCGCCTCTAATACTCACACATTGATTTCTGTTTTCCAACCAATTTTGAACACAATTTATTATATATGGGTTTATAGTCAAATTTCTCATTTGTTGTAATAATTCAGGATGAGGGAGCTTATCAAAAGCCTTTGAGAAATCAAGAAATAACACATCCACAGGGATTCCCATATCTAATCTATCTATAACTTTGTTATAGAAAGCCAGCATATTCGTCTGGCATGACCTACTCTTCACAAAACCATGTCGAAATTGGTCTGTAAGATGATTTGATTCAAGATATTCATTTATCTTATCCTTTAATACTCTCTCCAAAATTTTAGAGGGTATAGCAGTAAGGCTAATAGGTCTATAATTTGAGGGATCCATTTTATTACCCTTTTTATAGATTGGGACAACAACCGCTGATTTCCAGCAATCAATCACTTTGCCAGTATCCAATGATCTTTGAAATATGTATGTTAATGGGGGGGCTATTATCTCTGCCAGCTATTTAAGTACTTTTGGATGAAAGCCATCGGGAACCGGGGATTTAGTTGGATCCAATTTGGCCAATCTTTCTTGGACTTCAATTTGGTTTAATATTATTCTATCATTTAGATTTGGGTCAGATCCTATAATAGGATATAAACCCTTTTTTTAATAAAAACTGTCAAAAAATATTAATTTGCAATATCAGTCATTTCTTTGTTATCCGATGTACTGTCTCCATTTGTTTTTCTTAATGGTCCTATCATGTTTGAATTCCCTTTAATATTATTTATATAAGCATAGAAGGCCTTATGATTTCCTTCCACCCTATTTACTAAATGTAATTCATAGTTTATTTTGGCCTTCTGTATTTGTTTTTTTATAAGGTTTGTTATTTGTGTATACTGATTCCTAATTTTATTTGATCTATTTGTTTTCCACTTTTTATAAAACCTATGTTTCCTGTTTATTAATTTTTTAATTTTGGGTGTCCACCACTGTGTTTTTTTGTTTCTCACAGTATACTTTTGTTTAACAGGAATGTTAACCATTTCTTGCTGCTTTATTTTGGAAGAAAAGATTTCCCATACATCTTTTAGTGGTCTATTTTTAAAATCTTCTTTCCACTGCCATTTTGAAAGGTTTGCTTTGATCTTGGCAAAGTTTGCTTTGCCAAAATCAAGGATAACTGTGTTACACCTTTGTTTAGTTAAAAATTCAGCTATTTTAAATTAAACTTTGGAATGATCACTTGTGCCTAAGGGTGCAGTTGTCTTACACTCGCTTAGTGTGTCTCCCATGTTTGTTAGAACTAAATCCAATGTATTTTTCCCCTTGTCTGATCTTCAACACACTGTACTAGACCAAGTTGATCACATGCAATTTGGAACTCTCTCTCAAAGGGTGTTTCTGCAGATAATGTTCCCCAATTTATTCCAGGCAAATTTAAATCCCCTAGAATTAGTAATCTGTCTGTTGGATTTAAAGACAACATGTTTTCAATCAGACTTTTATTATATTGTAAGGTTGATAAAGGAGCTCTATAAATAAGTCCCAATACTATTTTGGTGGTATATGTTGGTAATAATTTAACCCATAGTTGGTCCATCATGTCAATAGATACTATTATTTCTTCTGATTTAATACTATTTATTATATATAGGGCCACCCCTTCCCCCTTCCATATATTCTAGACTTTTTATATAGGGTATACCCAGCTATGGACTGACCCCAGTCATCATTAACATCCCACCATGTTTCTGTCACTGCTGCTATATGTATATTATTTGTGATCAATATATTTCTAAATTCTCCCATTTTATTTTTCAAACTTCTAGCATTTACTAGCATGCAGTTCCAAGAATCAGGTTTATCTGATGTATCAACATTTTTCCCTTTGTTTGTGATTTCTCTATCTTGTCCCCCTTGCCCCCTTTCATTTAGTTTAAATCAGTCCTTGTGACTTCTTTAAATCTCTTGGCTAGATATCTGGTCTCTACCCTCTCAAGATGGAGTCCATCGTACTTGAACAGGTTTGGATTATTAAATGCTGCCGAGTAATCCAAGAATTCTGCTCCTTCTTTTCTACACAAATCTCTCAGCCATCTGTTTAACGTATTAATTTTAGAAGTTTTAGGTAAATGATAACCAAAAACTGGTAGTACACTGGAAATTATTGTAGTTCCCCCTTTTTGTTTTATTTTTACTAAAGTGTTCTGGAAATCTGAAAAAATATCTTGTAGATTTCTATTTTGAATATCATTTATCCCTACATGCAACAAGATCAATGGATTTGTAGTATTTTCCAGAAATCCATCCAGGATTTGGCTAGTCACACTCAATGTGAATGATCTATATGTGTGTATTTTAAAAGTCAAAGAACCTCTGTGCGCAAGCACTGAGGCAATGGTTACCCCAAAGGGCATTTGGCCGGGAAGCCAAGTTTCAAAGAAATACAAAATCACACATGCCCCCACAATGCAAAGCATCATGGACTGCATATGCAAATCACCACAGAATATTATGCTGGTTCAACTTTAAGCAGAAATGCATGGTGCAGAAAGGCCTCTAACACAGTTTGCAAAGGGTTCCAACAGAAGACATAGACACGTGTTTCATCCTACCAGGACTCATCAGTATGCCTTGTCTGTTTGACACCCCAGTGGAATGAACCAGCTACCCTAAGATGGTCTATCTGGGTTATGTTGTGGTGAACCCAATTAAAACAAAAAACAATTTAAAAGACAAAGAACCTCTGTGTGCAAGCACTGAAGCAATGGTTACCCCAAAGGGCATTTGGCTGGGAAGCCAAGTTTCAAAGAAATACAAAATCACACATGGCCCCACAATGCAAAGTATCATGGGCTGCATATGCAAATCACCACAGAATATTATGCTGGTTCAACTTTAAGCAGAAATGCATGGTGCCAGAAGGTCTCTCACACAGTTCATTCCACTGGGGTGTCAAACAGACGAGGCATAATGATGATTCCTGGTAGGACGAAACACGTGTCTATGTCTTCTGTTGGCACCCTTTGCAAACTGTGTGAGAGGGCTTTCAGCACCATGCATTTCTGCTTAAAGGTGAACCAGCATAATATTCTGTGTTGATTTGCATATGCAGCCCATGATGCTTTGCATTGTGGGGGCATGTGTGATGTTGTATATATTGAGTTATTCATTGAGCCCATTATAATCACCCCCAGGACCTTCTCTTTCTCATCATGGTTAGTTGAACCACATCCAGATGATAGTTCTTCTTTAGGTTTTTAGCTCCAAAATGTAGCACCTTGCACTTTTTGACATTGAACCCAAGCTGGCAAGTGCAGACCAGGTCTCCAATTTTGACAGATCCTCCTGCAACCCTACCACCCTCCTATGTCATCCACTACTGTTTCCATCTTGGTGTCATCTGCGAACAGACTGATCTTGCTCTTGATGCCTATCAAGATGTCTGCTATGAATATCCCAAACAACACTGGCCCCAGCACAGAGCCCTGTGGCATCCCGCTTGTCACTGCCCTTGGAGATGAGAGTTCCCCTTCCACCAACACTCTCTGCTGTCTCCCATGAAGCCAGTTCACTACCCATCCCACCATCTTCGCCCCTACCCCTGTGCCCTCCAGTTTAGTTCCTAGCCTCCCATGCAGCACTGAATTGAATGCCTTACGGAAGTCCAGGAACAGGACATCCACTGCATGGCCCCTGTCCAATTGCCTAGTAAGCCAGTCGTAGTAATCCAGCAGGTTGATCTGACAGGATCTGTCCAAGACAAGCCCATGCTGTCTACTGTCTCTCCAGCGGCGATACCAGCCTCTCCTTCATTATCTTCTCCGTCGGCTTTCTCATGGCGGGTGTGAGGCTTACCAGCCTCTAGTTCTCTGGTTCATCTTTGGGGCCATTCTTATGGAGGGGTACCATGTGCACCATCCTCCAGTCCTGATTTACAATCCCTGCATCCAAGGAGGCATTGAACAGGTCTGGTAAGGGCTCCACCAGTACTTCCCCCTAGCTCTCTCAGTACCCTGAGGTAAATGCCATGTGGCCCTGGTGCCTTGTCCACCCTTAATACTCTCAGTCTCTCCAGTACCCTGCCCACCTTGATTTCCCCATTTATCACCTTCTTCCCCCCATGTCTGCCTCCCACCCCCCCTTGGGTACACCCTTCCTTCTCCTTAGTAAATACAGAGCTGAAGTATTCATTTAGTGTTTCTGCCTGCTCTGCCCTCATTTCTGCCCACCCTCCCTCATCTTGATCCTTACAATTTGGTACTTAAACTCCTTTTCTCCTGGATGTACCTGAAAAAGTCCTTCTCTCCCTCCTTAATACCTTGTGCCAACCTGAGCTCTCTAGATGCCTTGGCTACTCTGACTGCTCTTGTCACCTCCTTCAACTCCTTCTGGTAATGCTCTCTGTCCTCCCTTTTCCCTGTTTTTGAACCTCCTAAAGATGGATCATTTCTTCCTTACTTTTTCCATTACCTCCTTGCTCACACATCTAGGTTTCTTGGCCCTTGCCCTCTTACTCTGGACCCTGGTGCAGGTTCTGATTGCCTCCTGAATCCCCAGCTTGATGACCTCCCACCTCTGGTCAGTGTCCATATTTGGATGGATGCTGGCCAGATGCCCCCATACTATATTCCCCATCCTCACAAAATTGGCCATCCTTAAGTCTAACACCCTCATCCCTGTTCCTGCTCCCTCCTTGCTAATGTTTATTGTGAACCACACAGAGTGGTGGTCACTCCTGCCCCAGTGGTTCCTCCAACCCCAGTTCCCTCACAATCTCCCCATTAGCCAGCATGAGGTCCAGTATCTTCATGAGCCTGGTTGGCTTGCTGACCATTTGTACTAGGAAACTGTCCTGAAAGGCATCCAAAAGTACCTGTTCCCCTCTATTTGTGGTGGATGTAGTACTCCATCCACTCCCAGCAGTTTGAAGTCCCCACAATCACCATGCTACCCTCCCTGCAGTTCCTTCTGATCTGTCCTGATAGTTCCTTGTCTAACTCCTCTGTCTGAGAGGGAGGCCTGTATACCACAACCATCCTTAGAGTCCTCCTTTTTGAATCTTGGATCTGTACCCATAATGACTCTGTACTGCCCTCCTCTCCCTCATCCCAGACACACTTTAGTTATAGTCCCTATCTCACATACAGTGCCACACCACTTTCCATTATAACCTATCCCTGTGAAATATCCTCTACCCTGGTATTGTCAGGTCCCAGTCATGGTGCTGGGTGGCCTATGTTTCGGAGATGGCCATCATGTCCACCCCCCATCTGCCATGAGAGCCTGTAGTGCTGCCATTTTGTTTCTCAAGCTCCTAGCATTCAAAGTTACCACCTAGCACCCTATTTCCCTCCTCCCTCTCAATACCTGCCCTCCCCACTAGCCTCCCACCCTTAACTCTCCCTTAGACTCTTTCTGTTTGTTATGGGGGGGTAAGCTCACTCGGCTTTCCTTCTTGTGACTCCTGCATGTCTGCTGCCCACTTGCCACCCCCAGCTCTGAGTTTAAATACCCCTCTGCTTTCTATGTATTCCCCATGTCTCTTCTTCAATACCCTCCTTCTTTCTTCACTTAAATGTAGCCTATCCTTAGCATACAACTTGCATTCCTTCTAGGTCCTTCCCCACTCCCCCACTAGCCTATATCCTTTGGCCTGACTCCACCTTCTCAGCCACTCATTAAATTCCTCTATTCTCCATTTCCTTGCAGTACTTGCCTTTGGTACTGAAAGTACTTCCGAGAAAGCTACTGATTTTTCTGCCCTCTCACATATCTGCCCCAGCTCCTCAAACCTCTTCTGAACTACATCTACTATGCTGCCCGCCAGGTCATTAGTTCTGAAATGCAGAACTATATGAGTTTTCTTCCCACCCCTCCTAGTGTACTTCAGAACAGACTGACCCACCTTTTCTACTGTCATTGCTGACATTGCTTCCACCCATATGTGACTGTGCCTCTCCCCCTTGCTACCCCATCTGACCTCTCTTAGTATTGAGTCTCCAGCAGGCTACCATTAGCTTCCACTCTGTGTAAGTGAGTGAGTGAGTGCACCATTCCTTAGCAATATGCTTTTTCTGTTTGGAAACTGATTGAGAACCCTACCAGTTGTAAGAACCTGACTGAAGTGCTGATGAACTCCTTGGATGTCCACAAAACCCTACAGTACTACCTGGACCATAGCAAGTAATCACAACTGACTTGACAGTGAGAAGAGTGTGGTTACAAGAAAGACCCCTAGAAGAGGGAGAACCTAGAACAGGGATTGCTGAACACTCTCGGAAAGAGACATTGAGAACTAGAACTTACAAAAAACAAATTCGGGCAATGAGGCTAAGATTCAATGTCAATGCATGTTTTGTGGACTGACAGAAAGCCAAAAAGAACAAAAGAAGGAAAGTTGAAGCTGGAGCAGCATACATAAACTGAAGGACTTGGAAAAGCTTGCAGTATTCATTAAACAGTATTTGAAGTTTAAAACTTTAGGCTTCTTTGGAATTTAATTTAAAATTATTCAGATTTTTCCTGGTATTTCTTGGTTGTAACTTATATAATTCTGATACATATCAGAGATTTTAATATAGTCCTAGAATATATATTTATTGCTATCAATGTTATTATTACTAATCCCAACAGTACTGAGATTGGTAGCTGAAGAAGCAAAAATAGATTGTTCCATTTATTACATCTGTTTCAGAGTTCCAGTGTTATACCCAGGAATGTTTGCTTAGGAATTTTATCCAGGATCTATATTTAGGAATTATTCTGTCTTAGTCTTTCCTTAAAGGGACACTGTCAAACTGTTTTTCATCATATTATTTCTAGTTGAAACCCCACATTTTATGATTGCTTACCCTCTGTAAAATTCACTGAGGTTCCTGTTTGTTTTGTCTGTCTCCTTGTTTAGTAGAACTGAAATACATGGCAATGTATATTATAAACAACCTTGTTTTTGTTTACAATCTTGGTTCTGTTCTTACTGCATACTTCCTGAGCATTAGAAACATACCCAAACGCTGCAGTCACTCATAAGGCAGTAGCCTCCTAAACTACCACTGTATTATGAGGGACTAGACTGTTTTGTGGATGTTCCCAAGTCCAGGAAATATGTATTTGGAGTTGATCAGGGAATGTAAACAAACCTGTTTTGGTGTGATAACACCAATATGTTGAGCAGTCTGTTTTTTTTTTTTACTTTTTTAAAGAAAATAAGAGTCATAATCAAACTATCAGCTACATCAACAATCTTTACAGAATGTTGGCAATCATAAAATGTGTTTTTTATACTAGGGACACTTTGAGGCCTAAGGGGGTTGACAGTATCCCTTTAATGATTTATCCTGATTGTTTCTGATATTTTTGAGATAGATAGAACATAGATTATTTTCAAGCCACCTAAATTAAAACTTACCAACTATTTAAACCACAGAACACTATTATAAGTATAGTGACATTTGGGAAGCTGTGGAGTAAGAGCCACGGTAATATTTACTACAGATGGTGCAGACTAGAAGTGGGAAACCATTTATTAACAGGGACAGGAAAAATAATACCATGGATAAAGAATTCCATTCTAAGAGAACTGAAAAACTAAAACAAAGGAAGCAACTGGGAAAAACAAAATGATATTGACATAGTAGACCCTTTACAAATAAAGCTTACAAAAATGTGGCAGAAAGACACTGATAAGCCACTTGTATCCCACCATAGTATATTACATCAACAAGTACACCTGTTCATGCAGATTTCTCTATGATTAAAGAGAGAGAAAGAAGGAACAGATGGACTCCAGTAATGGAGACCAAAACACAATAAACACATTAAACCTATCACTGTTGATAGAGGGAATCTCATTAGATTCATATGGGTAGGATACTTTTGAATCCCTTGATCCCTATCTCCCCACTGATTGTTCTTTTAATGAGAGATCTCTGGAAATTACTTTTGAGCCATATGAATCTTATAGTAGTGATAGCAGAGATAATTACTATTACCCCTTTGGGGGAACTTCATCGGATGATCATCTGAGCCATGAATTTTCTGACAAAAACCAAAATATAAAATTTGTACTGAGATCTCCAAACAAAAAGACCCTTGAAGATACAGAAGAAACAACTAACATGAACATTACTATGAATGGGAATGAAATGGGATCACTTGCACAATATCAGAGTATGATTATAGAGGGTTTAAAAAATTTAGAGAAAACACAGAGTGAGCAAAGTATGTGTAAAGATACTTCAAAATTCAAGAATCAGATTGATTCACGTCTTGATACAGAACATTTTACAGGAAAAGGCGATTTTGCCTCTTGCAGCTCCCACTCCAAACAAATGGTAGATATTATCAAAAATCCTTATTCTGCAAGCATGGTGATTTTGGAGAACCTTGCAGCAATTAAGGATGAAATTAATAGCATCAGAAGTGACCTATTTAACAACAGGGTCATTCTGGACAAACTAACTAAGAAGAAGTATAACTCAATGAACCAATCACATCCTATTGGTGAAGATGGAGGGTCGGCAGAGGTCAAGATGTTAGGAGAGAACAAAGTCATACAAGTGAATTTACCTCCACCATTTGATAGTGACCAGCCCTGTATATGCAATTTAAAACTAACTGGTGGAGCTAAGGAAAGAAGAACTAGTAATAATAAGGACAAAAGATCCAACAGATTAGACCTGGCACTTTATAAAAAAACAAAACAATAGACATGGGTGGAAATAACAGGAAGAAGAAACAAGACTCAATACCAGATTTATGTGCAGCAGGGATAAAGGGTAACATACCAGAAATTCTAATAAAAGATGCCCAGCATAATAAGGAAATTCTGAAGAAGGGGAAAAAGGAAGAAATTATAGAGAAAAGGACAAAGAAACCTTTCAATGAACTCAAAGATGAGAATGAAGCTAGACCTAATGATAGGCCAAATAATAATAATAAAGCAGCCAGCCATCCAGAACGTGAGCGCCTTTTTCAGCCTCGCCCTGATTGGTCCCTTACTTAATACTGTTTTTGCCAGGAAAAATTGCTCCTAGAAAAAGCTGTAATTGCCTTGTAACCTAATTTTAGACTATTTGAAATGTTTAGTGACTACTGTTAGCCTGCCAGCATCTGTTTACTGTGCCCAACTTGCTAAAGTGATCACAGCCCTTTTTTGGCACTGTTTCCCAACTGCAGACTGCTGGGCACCAAGCTAAATCAGCCCCTTTGTCATGCAGATTGCCCCCATATCTGGACTGTGTGGCCTTTTGTCTCTGGCCAATATTTAATCTTCTCCTGTCTCCCCTCTCCTCAGCAGAGAACCCTCCAGGGCTCCCAGCTCTGACACCGAGCAAGACGCGGTCTCCCAGGTGGGCGGCACCTCCACAGCCGCCCCCTGAGTCCACACGCCTGGATACATCCAGCATAAAGGTATGTCAAAAGCCATATTTTTTCACCTACCCCATCCCCCACTGCCACTGTTTATTAAATAGGCTTATACCCCACCCTCAGCACCCTCACGCCCCTTAGCCTCTTTCTCAGGACCTATAGGCTCCCCAGTCCCATTGTAATACTCACCTCTGGATGGTCCCAGATTACTAATTGATAGGTTGTCACTGTTCCCAGTCTTTCTAGCAAATTCGCTTCCTTGGTGCTTGCCTGCCCAACTTAAAATTAATTCTTTACGAGTATTCAGCTCTTGTGATACTCCTTCCTTGGGCTCCTAACCTACGCTGGTAGTAGCTTAGGCTGCACACTATTGGCCTATGTCACTGGTCTAGCTGACAGAATATTATTACGTTATTAGTGAATAGATGTCCATACCCACCTATCCTTACTCTTGTGAACCCTTGAGGCTATAGTGTAGGTGCTTATCAAGCCTACATACTAAGAGGCGGAGGCCTAACTTCTTCTGCCTATCTCAACACTCACCCATAAGGGTGCCCCATGGGCTCCTAGCTCTGTTTCTCCTCATACTCATGCCTTATATAGCACCCGAGCCCACCCGTTCTACTACTAGGGGAAACTATATTTCCCCAGTTGGCTGCCGTGCTCATCGTTTCTCTTCATATAATTCTCTTTGTGCCCTCAGACTTCCCCACTTGCAGCACCTCATCAGAACGGTGCACAGAGGTGGGACTGCTGTAGAACTGGCAACACAAACTATGCTCACCATGTTACCAAGCAAACTCCCCCACCTACATCTCCCAGCCTGGGTATTGGTGCTTGGGGTGCTAGGATGATCCAGGCCTAACAATGGGCTCCTTCTTACCCAACTTGATACATGGAACAGATGCCAATGAACTAGAATCCTCAGTATATCTCTTGCAACCCTAAGGAAGCTACTTCTTCTCCCTCTACTGTGCTCTGGAGATGTTGAGCTCAACCCTGGCCCATCAAACATTCTCTCATCACCCTCAGACCTAGCAAACCTGAAAGGCATGCAATTCCTCCATATAAATGTATGCAACCTGTTGAAAAAGTTCACATTTATCCAGGCCTAGGTATGCCATACCAAACCAGATGTACTTGTGATCACTGAATCCTGGCTCAGATCCTCTATGCCCAATACCGAAATCAACATCCCCGAATACTCCTTATTCAGAGCCGACAGGCCCACCAAGGGAGGAGGAGTGGCCATATACATTAAGAACAAGTACATGGTTACATGCTTAGAAGTGTCCTCCATCACTAACCAATTCAAATGCCTGACCCTAAAGCTGGAGGTATCATCATCATCTGCGCTATGTGTCATAGGTTGCTACAGGCCTCCCTCCACTGGTACTCAAATCCTTACCCACCTATCCAACACCATTCAGCCTGGCCCTCCTGAAGCTATTATCCTCTGGGACCTAAACTTCGACTGGTTGTCCCAAGCCGCTGTACCCCTTAAGGAATTTTATGATGCCCATGGCCTCTATCAACTAATTGGAGAACCTACATGCCCCAACAAAAAGTCCCCTGCTAACAGTACACTGCTGGATGTCATTCTAGTAAACAAACCGCACCTATTCTCCCATGTGGGAGTCTTCTTCATGGACATTAGTGACCACTGTGTTATTGCTAGCATAAGGACTACCCAGAACCCACCCTCCATGTCAAGCTTTACCACTAAGAGGGACAGGCGCCACTTTGATCTTCCAGCCTACCTCAATGAGCTAAATTTCTCAGTGCACTGGCAGGACTTTTATCTTGCCAACTCAGTACAATTGGCCTGCGAGATCTTCTCCGAAATTATGATTGCGGCCTTAAATAAGTATGCCCCACTTGTAAAAACTGGGGTAAGGGGAGAACCTGTCGCTGGTTTACTCCTGAGCTTAAATCAGTATTACTGAATAGAGAAAAGCTTTGGAAAAAAGCACAAACCACTAAAAACCTGCTGGACTGGTGTAACTTCAGGAAAGCTAGGAACGAATGCACCAAGTTGATGAGAGATGCAAAGGCATCTTACTTCTGCATGGAACTGGACTTGGCTTCCAGGAACTCCTCCAAATTTTGGAACTCCATCAAGGACATGTCTGGACACACCCTGGCTAACTCCTTGCCTGCAAGGATCACTTCTGGCAGTATCCCCATCTGTGACAAAGTGGAAATCCTGGATGCTTTTAACAACCACTTTGCCACTGCAGACCTTGCATTTGACAACTCTCCTGCAAGCTCCCTACACTCCCAACTGGATCTCCAAAGCCCAGAACCCACTATAACCAACTCAGTCTTCTTCCTCCAGCATGTTTTCTTGAAGGAGGTCGAATAACTCCTACTAAAGCTGGACGTTAGAAAAAGTGCAGATGCCGACTCTCTGGATCCCTACTTCCTAAAAGTCGCCCTCCACGTCCTGTCCGCACCTATTACTCATCTTTTTAATCTTTCTCTGTCCCACGATACCCTCCCTACTGTATGGAAAACAGCTCATGTTTTCCCCTTGTTCAAATCTCGGGACCCTTGTGACCTAAATAATTACAGACCTATTTCTTTACTTCCTACACTGTCCAAACTTCTGGAAAAAATTGTAAACAAGCAACTAAAAACCTACATAGAATCCACAAACCTCCTAAATCCTATGCAATCTGGCTTTAGGACACAGCACTGTACTATTACAGCCCTAGCTAAAGTTACCAATGATTGGCTTCATGACCTAGAAAATAAGAAGTTTGTCTGCGCCATGTTCATAGACCTGAGCAAGGCCTTTGACACTGTTGACCACGACTTGCTCCTCTCCTTTCTTGAAGCCATAGGACTGGATCTACTGTCCCTTCACTGGTTTGCAGATTACCTCTCCAATCGATGGCAGCAAGTAAAGTCAGATGGTGAACTAACCCCCCTCAAACCTTTGCAAAGAGGGGTTCCGCAAGGCCCAATCCTGGGCCCACTACTGTTTGCAATCTATGTGAACAACATTGATCTCAACATAACCAAGGCCAATATCCATCTCTTTGAGGACGAAACAGTCCTCTACCTTAGACATCCCTCTTCTGAAATTGCCTTTAAAGAATTACAATCGGAATTCAACATTGTCCGGCTCCAACTCCTTAAGAAAAAACTGTTACTAAATGCTAAGAAAACCAAGGCTATGCTGTTCTCTCCCTACCCACTGGATGGAAACCCTACCACTGCCGGCACTGTCCTTCAGATCACCACAATCCTGGGTGAAAATCTAGAACTGGTTAGCAAGTTCAAGTACCTAGGGGCATGGCTTGATCATAAACTCTCCTTCACTGACCACATCGAAGACCTCCTAAAGAAATTAAGACAGAGACTTGGTCTTTTCTATAGGAAAAACAACTACCTCACCAGTAATGCCACACGACGGTTGGCTCAAACAGTATTTGTCTCCTTGGTAGATTATGCTGATTTCCTCTATAGCCACTGCCCTGCACCACAACTGGCCAAACTGGATACGTTATACTACAGGGCATTAAGATTCATTACTGGGCTACCTCTTGCCACCCATCACTGTGCTTTCTATGCAGCTATGGGGTGGCCCTCCCTACACTTCAGGAGAAACAGGAATGCTCTTCTCTGGACATTCAAAGCTATCACCAAGAAACTTCCCCGTATATCTCAGATTGTCTCCCACTCTGCGAACCCAGAGCCTATGTCCTAAGAAGCTTTTTTTTCATCTACTTGAAGGTACCCAGGCTGAAAACATGCTTTGGAAGAATGGCTATGTCCTTTGTGCTACCTTCCTTATGGAATACCCTACAAAAAACCCTGAAGCTTAGCTCCTCAATCAGTATATCCTCATTCAAGTCCTTATATGACTGCCTAGTTAAAGAAATCTGTAACTGCTTTCACCGTCCATAAATTAAAATACCCCCCTGTACCCCCGGCTCGCTATGCCAAATAATAGACACTACTAACCTACCAGAAACACCTCAGTACATGTCCCCCCTGAGTCACGGATAGGCACTTACTCTCAGCATTCTGATAGCCCCTTAGTTAACCCAGTCTGTACTCATCCACCCCCTAAGGCCTTACCTATTCCTTGCATTGTACCTTTGCATCCCTTGTGTTGTCTGTATTGCCAATATTGTATAATGTCTGGACTGTATTATTACTTGTATTTATGTCTCAGGTCCATCTTGTAAATGAGCTTGCTCAATGGTGTTCACCTGAATAAATAAAGACTTTGATTGATTGATTGATTCATAATAAAGTAAGGAAGAGCAGAAAACTGACTGGCACTGAGGAAATTTTAATAGCTAAATATACTAGGGAGGTCGAGGCCACTATGATGTCATCCAGTAACATATCTCATGATAAGGTATCTGAGAGCCATGTAATAAGAAACAAACCTTTTACCACTGAAAAATGTTTTAATTTAGAAGGCATAGAAATGGAGTATTTAACAGAAATCTATGGGGTGCCCAGCTCACAGAATGAAACAAGAAAAAATATCAAAGAATGGGTTCTGCACCTTTTACATGTAAAACAAACTCTGGCAGATCCACTATGACTGTGAATGCATTAACTAGATAAGGGTGTTTCATGGGCTTAAACATAAACATTTATTTTAAAAATATCAGATTTACAAACCTTTGAGTCAGAGACTCATTTACAAAGACACCTCGTCGAAACTAATACAAAGACAGCACAGTTAACAAGTCCAAAAACAATGGCTCAGACAGCAGACAGTTATAGCAATCATTCACTGGAAATACATGGGTAGCAGTAGATAAACAGATTACACAGTTTAGGCACACAGGCACCCCATCAAGAAGACCAAAACAGTTCAAATAATATACAATAGGTAAAGCAAATAGACATCAGGAGTCAAAGAGAAGCCCAGAGTGTTCACATGAAGGCTGTTGCATACACTAACTGAATCAAAGTATAGTACATTGAGAAAAGGCATATTTAAGCAATAAGGCATGACAGGGTGTGTGTTATCATGTAATAACATCACTCCTGGGGTGGGTTGAAGCATGAGGCAAAGCTGAGTATTTATTTATTTATTTGCACATATTTATTTCATCCACTGGATGAGCAATATTTGCACAAGCTGTGCCCAGTGCAGAATTTATAGCACTGGTCCTGGTCTGGTGATCTGGGTTTTACCCATACCACGCTTCATATGGCTTAGTGATATACTGTACAGATGACTGCAGAGTCTAACCCATTGAAGGTTGAAGTTTCAGAAAACCATTATGCTACAAATATCACAACTCACTTCCTCCCTCACCCCCAGTCACAATTAATCCTCTACCAAAGTCATGCTTAAATACTGGTACTTCTACATCCACACCACTAAGCTTTTAATGCCAACATGCTTCTTCTGCTACTGTGAGTTAAACTCTTTATTTAAAAACATTTTGTTGAGAAATTTTTGTTTTAGTATATCCATGGTCAGGAAAAATGAATTTGTAAAAGAAACCAAAACCCCCATTTATCAGTTAATTGAATCACAATACAGTATGTTATGAATTGTTCAGATTCTATGTGTAACCTACAGTAAGTCAAACAGAAATTAGACACAAATGCCTACCTATTTGCAAGTGAAGCAAATGAGGTTATTATCATTCAGTTGTAAACACCTATAGTCACAGCCAGGATTCACATTGCTCATTGCTAGACTCTGGATAAGTATGACAAGTTTCCTAAATACTGGTTCCTTATCCAGCTGTGTTCTGCTTGGGGTGGATGTTTGTGTGTGTGTGTGTGTGTGTGTGTGTGTTTAACCATGTAACTTTCTATAGTATATTGTATAGCACTGTGAATCCTGGCTGCAGTGTTTTTTCTCTGCTGTGGCTTAGCAAGACACTGTAACAAGACACTGGACTGCTGTAGGGGCTATTAGTCATCAAACCAATGGGTAAGCTGTGAAGACTAACTTGGAGAAGATGCAATAAAACAAACTTGAATGACATTTCCCAGATGTCATAAAACACCCAGGGAAAATTAGAAAAAACCCTCTAACAGCCTAGGCAGAAACAAAACACTGGATTGAAGAGAGAACTCAAAACTGGTAGTAATACATATATTCCTGATTTTAACATGCAATTTGCCTTTAAGAAGATTCAGTAAAATATTAATAGTGGCCCAGAACTGCCTGCCTGAGAATGAAGTTGGTATATTATTTGGAAAAAGGGAAAGCTAAGTCTCTTGCTATGCAATGTCCTGTAAAGTAACACACTGACTAGGATGATAGTGTCAAATGCTGTGAGGTGCCATGGGAAACTTGTTATGCAGAAAGTTCCAGGAAGTGTTTAACCCATTCTACTTCTAATAGGTGTCTGTACTATCCATTTGTGCAAGTCAACTCCACTTCTCAAACTTAAAAAGAAAAATACACTTCATCACAGACTGTGTTTACCAAGCACTGTGCCCATGATTAAAATAATTTGAACCCCATCCCCCAAAAAATGTGCCCTCACATGAACATGCATGATTTATCTGTAAAGACAGTTAAAACAAGCATTTGTCAATGCCAAATGTTTGCTTGCTGGCATTGGCATTGGTAGTGTAGGAGTTAGAGAGATGCATAATAGGAATGGTAGTGAAGTATTGAACTGAAGCCAAACCCACCACCACCCTGCAGAGACTGACAGGCATTGGGGTGTGCCTTTGGGTCATCAGGCATAATAGCCATGCCATTTCACCATACCCTACCCTGCAGACACCGACAAGTGTCACGGTGTGCCTTGGGGTCTTTGGCCCTTATGCTCACCCCATTCCATCAGGAAATTCAGTGAGATGGGTGCTGTATAGGAGAATGGGGTGAACTTTGGGCCAAAGAGTCCAAGGCACACCTCGATGCCTCTCACTGGCTGCAGGGTGTGGAATAGTATGAACATTACTGGTGAGAATCCCAAGTCACACCCCTAATGACTGTCAATCTCTACAGGGTGGGGTGTTATGGTCAGAAACCCTAATGTCTCAGGTGTTCATTGGCATTTTCACTCCAAATTTTCAACATGGGTCTTTTTGTGACCCTCACCTTATGAACAGTAGCAATATCAGTTTGTTAGCCGAAAGCTGATTTTGCACAGTGACTATGCCATTTGGCACCACAGGTGTGAAAACACATTTTGAACAGGATGTGAAAAACGATAGCTGTACTGTTCATGGGAAGGTGGAAAAAATGGCAATTTTGAAAATCTGCAGTGAAAATATTAAAAAAAACTGGTAAAGTCATGAGCGTGTGTAGAAACTACGCAACACACACCCATAATGCAATTAATTTGGGGATTTTTTTTTACAGCAGAGTGTAAACACAGGCATTCTGGAACCTCCACTCATGAACAGTGTCACTGTGATTTTCTTAATCTGTCCCGAACAGTGATTTCCCACAGCAACAACGCATTTCTGTGCTGGAAGTGTGAAAACACATTTCAGCCATGGTGTGAAAAATGACAGCTGTACTGTTCATAAGGAAGTGCGGAAAAATGCCAGTGGTGAAAATCTGGACTGAAAATATTAGAAATCCATGAACTTACGAAGGTGTGTGGAAACTGCCCAATGGTCACTCAAAACACAGTCATTTTATGGACTTTTTTCACCAAATTTTTAACATAGCCACTGTAACACCTCTGCTCATGAACAGTGTCACTGATTTTCTTAATCTGTCCCGAACATTGATTTCGGACACCGACTGCGCCATTGTGCGCTACATGAGTGGAAACACGTTTTGGGCAAGATGTGAAAAATGACAGCAGTACTTCTCATAAGGAGGTGTGGTGAAATGGCAATGTTGAAAATCCAGAGTGAAAATAGTGAAAATTCACGAACTTACGAGCGTGTGTAGGAACAGTGCAATGCATGCTCATAAAACAGTCAGTTTGGGGACTTTTTTCACCAAATTTTTAACATAGCTATTTTAACACTTCTGCTCATGAACAGTGTCACTGTGATTTTCTTAATCTGTCCCAAACATTGATTTCACACACCGACTGCGCCATTGTGTGCTACATGCGTGAAAACACATTTTGGGTGAAATATGAAAAATGACAGCTATACTGCTTAGAAGGAGGTGTGGTAAAATGGCAATATTGAAAATCTGGAGTGAAAATATTGAAAATTCGAGAACTTACGAGTGTGCATAGGAACAGCGCAACGCATGCTCGTAAAACAGTCATTTTGTGGAATATTTTTCACCACATTTTTAACATAGGGTTTTTGGGGGCCTACCTAATGAACTGTGACACTGCTATTTTGTAAATTGGTCCCAAAAGGTGGTTCCACGCAGTGACCGCAAAATCACCTTTCAGGGCTGATTAACAAAATGACAGTAACAGAATTCATGAGGTGGGTCCCAAAACCCCATGTTAAAATTTGGTGAAAAATTCCCAAAATGCCTGAGATATCTTCAAAGTTGAAAAACTCTATTTATTACATTATACAGCTTACTGGCATTTCCTCAGTTCATGGTCAGCTTTGAAGGTGCAGGCGTGTTCCTGGTACGAATCATCGCGCGGAATCGGAGATAAGTATGGGGTGAAGGGTGAGTGGGGAGGCAGGGTACACAGAGGGTGGGCAGGTGGGGGGCGAGGTCAGGACAGTCAGCGAGGAAGGTTTTCTCTTTCAGGTTTCTTTTTTTTTCCTTTGGACAATGCGGGACTTTGCCATGCTGGGGTGGGCTCTCAGTATGGCAGCTGGAATGCTGTTTGGGGTGGGGTTCAATGAAGCCGATGGGGGATTGGGCACACCTGTCAGCCATATGGACTGTAGCCATGCTGGGGTAGGCTCCCAGCATGACACCCGCTTGTCTGTTGGGGGGACAGTGGAGCTGATGGGGGATTGGGCACCCCTGTTGGCCATACAGTGTATTGGGGAGAGTGCATTAGCATGCAATATGCGTGTGTGCATGCTTGTGTTGGGTGGAGGGCATGGCTACTTTCTTTCAAGTTGGTGGCAACGTTCGAAACTAGTGTCACTGGCTGTTTCCCCCATTATTGGTGGACATCACACAGCCCCAAAATGCTGTGCAGCTATTGGCCACAGCAGTGCCACACCTCCAGAACCTGCTTCGACACCAAGCTGCCACAATATGTTTCTTGCACTGTGCGCAAGCAAACATAAAAATGTATTTCTAAATGCATTAGTAACATCAATGCTTTCAAGGATATCTGTAAAGACAATTAAAACAATGTATTTCTAAATGCATTAGTAACACCAATGCTTTCAAGATTTTGAAACTACTAAAAAGATAAACTATATATATAGATAGATAGAATATGGTAAACAAATGTTAATCCCAAAAGCTGAACTTTGTTTTTAGTATATAAATGTTTAAGAAATACCTGAAAGCTGTATATTTTCCTTAGTTTTTAGACACTTCTTAGTCTTTCCTTTCGAGACACCAGGTGACTCTAATAATCATTTGTTCCAAGGGTTTAAAGTCAGTTTGAAGGCATTTTAAGTCACTTCTGTTCTAGGCCTTAACAAAATGCAAGGACTCCACAGACTTCTGGTCCTTGATCCACATCTCAAACATGTGAGTCTTCTTTCAGGATAATAGATCCACCTCATACCCCTCCCACATGAATAAAAAAAAGGTGGGATGGACCTTTTGGAGCTTCTTGGGTGGAGGAGGGGTGGACCTTACTGCCCCCAAAAGCAATGCTGCCTCCCACTACTTAGGTTCCAGTTCTTGTACCATGCATTTAAGAAAGAAAATAGTACCCTGCAAACATTGACTAACATGGAAGCATATTTATTTGAGAGCGGAAAACATTTCTTGGAGGAGGGTAAGGCGGAGGAGACTATTTACACCTTCAGTCAGTTCCACGGACAGAAAACATGACATCACTCCTTTTGTACATGCAATACTCCTGTAGACTCTGCTCACAGTCATAAAAAGGAAGGAGAGAAACTATATACTGCAAGACCTCCAAATAAAGCATATCAGGATTGTGTGCTACTATATACAAAATATGGATCAGTAGTTGATGCTACATGGGGACATGAAAAGCCTTTAAATCAATAGGAATTACCCTGATGCTAGCACAAATTGTACCTATGCAAAACAATATAAGAATAATATATATAGGGAAAAATATAAAGGAAAACATTCTGCAAAACAACATTAACAGAAATGAGATAAACATTAAAGAGCATGAAGGAAAAGAAGAGGAACAAAAACAAAAACATAATCAAAAAGAGAGAGAAAATATTATCCAAACAATTAAGTAACATGAAACTAAACAACAAGGAGCATGGCTCAATAAAACTATAACTATTTTTGAATGGGAAACTACAAAGCAGGACACCCTGAGGTATATAAAACAAGAAAGTATAGCTTTTCTATCAAGGACACTACATATGAACATTCCCAAAAAGACAGTAGAATACATTAAAATATATCAACACAAAAATAATGCATCACAAATAGATAACACTTTTAAAAATCCAATGATTGTACAGACCTTGTTAAGCAAAGCACAGATGCTAGATGGATTAGGGTTACATGTTATAGCCATAGAAGACTGGACGGAGCCAAGCTAGGAAAAGGATTCCCATAAAGAGATCTTTATGGAATCAAGTGAAGAAAATAGTCCAAATATAGGAGACTTGGAGAAGATCATTTCTACCAACAGGTATGAGGCATTGAGAAATGAAAAAGACAAGTGAGTAATTAATACTAATAGACAAGATGACAGGACAAGCACAAAAATAATAAAGATTCTATCCTGGAATATAGAGAGGGTACATTTAAAAACTGCTGATCTAGAGGTACTAAATTTCATGGAGACGTTTGACAAATTAAGTCTCCAGGAGACATGGTGCACAATAGAAGAAGCACCAAAGTTCCCAGGATATTTCCATATATCAAACTCAGCTATAAAAAAAGAAAAAATATGGAAGGAAAATGGGAGGTATTTCTATATACCTCAGAACTAACTTAAATCTCAAACTAATTAAACAACATAACACTCCTGGTGGCACCTTGGTGTTAGTAATAGAAGAAGAAACTACTCATTACAAATTAGTAATAGATAATGTTTATCTCCCCCATCTACAAAGAATACAGATAATTCTATATCTCAACTCAGTTTTGCTGTAAATAAGCTTATGGATACTGAGTCTGACGTACTGTACTAGTAATTTTACTCAGAGATTTCAATGCGAGTATACCTTCAAATTCAAATATAACAGATTTTATATCTCTTCTGCCTGAACTTAACCCTAGGATTAGAAATATCAGAGTTACAAAGGACTTATGAAGTAACAACAGAGGAAAGTTACTTGCTACACGTCTAACAAGTACAAACCTTCTATTACTGAATGGATGTCTACCAGGGGATCCAACAGGAAAATCTACTTATACCGGATCTCAAGACTCCTGAACTATAGATCTTGTTTGGGGTAACCCTGAAGCTATTAAAGTAGTATATGACCTGGAAATTTTAGAAAGAATAGAATCTGCACACAATCCTTTGTGCCTGAGTCTACAAACGAGCCAGACAACTAAAGAATCCACTGATTTACAGGTAAGGGATAAGGTAGAAATAATCAATCTAAAAAGGATACAATGGGTTCCAAATAACATTAGATTTTTTGATGATTTACTATATGTGCAGTTGGTGGCTGAAATGCGTATTTCCATTATTAAAGAAACTAATTTTAACACCCCTTTTGATATATGACAAAATATAAACATCTTTTTTTTTTAATTCTGTTTATACTCCCAGACCCCAGGCATCCTTCAGGAGTTCCCACTCAGACACAACCCTAACTCCCAGCCTGAACCCCCACATCTCCCAGGATCTCCCCCTGAATGATCCCAGGCAGGTCCGACCCCTGGTATCACCTCCAGGGCTGGTTCCACCCTCCCCTGGTGGTCAACTCCTAAGTATGAGGTGCCTTACCTGTGGCCAACGGGTCAGCCATGGAGAGATTCGTTTGCATCTGGGCTGGCGATTGGGATGTGGGTGTTCCCCTGGGGCACCATCATCTCACCGGTGGTCTAGAAGGTGTTTTCTTGTGTAGCTTTCCCCCTTGAGTGCAGTCATGCAATGGCATCAGCACGCAGGCATTTCCCCATAGATGCCCACTGTGCTCATCCCTGATTCTTGTTCCCATGCAGGTAGTACCCCCAGTCTCCACCAGGGGTCACTACTGCACTGGGAAAACCCCTGGTTCCCTCCCCAGGGAGAGGAGAGCTGTCCTACGGATGCTCGATCCATCTCCCTCCTCTGTTGACCCCAACACCCAGGCTCACTCCTGAACCCGGGTCACTGGTGTAGCGTGAGGTGTGGCATCCAACGCCTCAACCCTCAGTGCCACCGGGCCAGCTATATTAACATTTTGATGAAGCCACATTGTGTAATTAACAGACTGACAATAAGTAAACCCCGAGGTAAAATCTGGTTTAATCTCAGATGTAGAAAAGCCAAGAAAGAACTAACTAAAACTCTGAGAAATTATAAAAAGTATAAAAACCAGAAATCAGTGGATAACACTAGGCATATACCCATTAACAGTAACATTAACAAAGAAAGGAAGAAATATAAAATAATTCTAGAACAAGAAAGACAAGCCCACATTAATATACTCTGGGGACAACTAAGAAAGGCTGTAATGAACAAAGACAGTAAGACATTTTGGTGACTAATGAGTCAGAGATATGAGATACTCTTCAAGAATTGAAGCTTACATTCTCCCTGATACATAGGTAGCTTATTTTTCAAAACTTTACTTCTCTGAAGAGGAAGAACTGCTAGTACAAGAGGTCCCCCTTAAGTATGGACATCCTAACTATCCAACCTCCTTATATATAACCAAGGGAGATATATTCTCCGCTATTTTTCAATTGAAATCCAATAAAGCCCCCGGTCCGGATAAAATCATAGGAGACACTACATAAATTGGTGGATTCCAGTACTATTTCAGCTGTTTAATATTTTTGTACAAGGTCATGACTTTCCAGACAGCTGGCAAAGTATTATTTACCCTATTCACCAAAAAGATCATCCAAATGACCCAAGGATGTATGGGCCAATCAACCTTATTGATAGATCACAAAAAATATTCGCTAGAATAATACTTGAAAAACTCACTGACTGGTTGGAAAATAAATCTATTTTGCATGATACACAACATGGTTTTAGGAAGTTAAGATCCACTATTCAACATTGTTATGTATTAAATCATCTAACATGGAAATATGTCAAAATTAAAAAGGGAAAATTATTTTGCTGCTTCGTTGATTTCTCCTCGGCATTCGATAATATAAGTCAGTCTATTCTATGAGATAAATTACACAAGATAGACATTTGCCCAGATCTATTGAGAATACTAATTAGACTACATAATCATACTTGGGCCAAGGTCCAATATGATCAATATGGACATTCAACACCAATACTTCACACTAACTTAGGGGTTCGTCAAGGCTGCCTTTTGCCACAAACCCTTTTTAATATTTATATTAATGAGATTCTTACAAATCTTCACAATCCAAACTTCCATGCCCCCAAAGTAGGGAATACCAGGATATATTGCTTGTAATATGCTGATGATCTAGTTCTGATCTTTAATTCATCTCTGGGATTGCAGAGGAAGTTGAAACATTTTAGCAATCTAGGTACAGAACACAAACTGAAAATTAATATGTCTAAAACCAAGAAATTGGTTTTCAGAAATTGCAGTAAGAAGGGCCGATTTATGTGGATTAATAAAGAAAGAATAGAACAGTTTACACATTATGACTATGTAGGGGTTAAGTTCTTGGAGAAATTAAGTTGGACGAATCATGCAAATTTTGCATGTAATAAAATAAAGATGTCCTTTAATGTATTTAAAATCTTTAATACAAAATGGGAAGAACCTCTATTAAAGGCATTTTAAAGGAATCAGAGCCCAAAATTAAATACAGTTTATTATATACAGCAGAAATATGGGGCCTCTCAAAACTAAGCAAACTAGATACTATACTTAATAAAATAAATAGATATATTCTTATGGTCCCACAGTCAGTCCCTGCAGTGATCCTAAATCTAGAAACAGGGCAATACTCACTCTTCACATTAATTGTTGAGAGACAAAAATTGCAATACTAAAATTATTTTTTCTAAACAAGGAAAGGCTACCAAGACAATGCTTGGAAGAAGAAATTAAATATGCTTCCTTAGGTTTTGAGTAATCAACAATCAAAATACTTAAACAATTTCTCTTTCCCATTGGTTTATTAGGACACATTCTCTGGGATATTTTTTGGCACCCCAGGAAGAAATTGTATCCCGGGTTAAAAACAGGCTTCAGGACATAGACAGAGCAAATATAATGGTTAAACTAAAAAGCTTCAAATGATCCAGATGGTTCAAACAAATTAAATTGGCACATGGACTGGAACCTTATTTACTAAAACTCTCAGATCCTAGGAAAAGAAGGGCATTAACTAAATTCAGATTAGAAATTACAGTATATAAAGCAAACTATGTGCATTACAGACAGAAGAGACAAAATGTTAGCTCCCCATTTTGTAAATGAGGCAGGTCTCTGGAAGATGATGCTGAATATATAATTCTGATCTACCCTCTTTATGGGACCCAGCGTGATAGATGGCTGGGTGACATCATGCTTGGCCTTGACATCCTTCCAGATGCTATGCTAGTATACGTACTGAACACAAATGACTTCCATGTTATGGAAAAAGTTGCATCTTTTTTATAAGCAACTTATCCAAAGTATAAAGATAAAAGGAAGGAGTACCCAAATGCACCCCTAGGGTGCAACAATGCACCTGCCAGTCCACTTCCCAAAAACAGGTTCTGAGAGGGGAGGCAGGGAGGGAGGTCAGAATACAGCAAGTCTCCATTAGAAGAAATATAATTACTAAGGTGAGTAATTTTTTCTTCAAACTACATGAAGTCTTGCTGTATTCTGACTATTGCAGACTACCAAGCACTACCTCCATGGAGGAAGGAATCGAACCTACCTTGGGAAAAGGCTCTGCAGTACTGCTGTACCAAACCAAGCATCACTCCAAGCCTGGATGTCCAGGGAGTAATGCTTGGTAAATGTATGGACTGTTTTCTAGGTGGCTGCTTTACATATCTCTAGCAAAGGAATATCCCTAGCCGCAGCCAGGGAAGCAGCTGTACCTCTAGTCGAATAAGCCCTCAGGCCTGAGGGAGGTATTTTGCCTAGCTTTTCATAGCAGAATTGAATACAAGAGGCAATCTACCTGGCAATAGTTCTCTTAGTGGCAGGTTTACCCTTCCCCACTTCCCCATAAGTGAGAAACAACTGGAGGGAGTCAAACCTGTGAGCCTTAGTGTGCTTAATGTAGTAACTATGGGCTCTTTTAACATCCAAACTGTGTAAACTTCTTTCTCCTGAAGAAGAATGATCAGTGAAGAACACAGGGAGAGACGTAGATTGGTTCAGATGAAAATCTGAAACCACTTTAGGTAAAAACCTCCTGTTAGTTCTAAGGACCACCTTATCTCTATGGAATGAGATAAAATCAGGCTCCACTGACAGAGCTTGCAGTTCACTGATACGCCTGGCAGAGGTAATAGCTACCAGGAACACAGTTTTCCAAGTGAAGTACTTAAGCTCTGCTGAAGACAAAGGCTCAAAAGGTTGCATAAACTGAACAATGCAAACATTAAGATCCCAAGCAGGGGTAGGATCCCTAAAGGGGAGATTGGTATGAAGCAATCCCTTGAAAAATGTACAGAATACAGGGTGAGATGACAGAGACGAAGGCTTTTCCACTGACAGAAAAGCAGAAACAGCTGACAAATGTACTTTAAGAGTAGCTGGTCTGAGGCCTAGGCCATTAAGATGAACCATATAATCCAGAACTGTAGACAATTCAGCAGTGTCTGGGGATATATGTTTCTTGGAACACCAAATGCTGAATCTTTTCCATTTGGAGTTATAAGTTTTTCTTGTGGCAGGCTTTCGAGAGGCTTTGAGAATATACAGAACCCCTTGGGACAGATGCAAATCTGCATAATCTAACTCTTCAAGAGCCATGCCTTGAGATTGAGAGACCGAAGATTGGGGTACCAAATTCTCCCCTGAGAGGAGGTTAACATGTTGTAATTCCTGGGAAGAGACCGGGGAAGATGGATGGCTAGGGACAGCAACAGGGGGTACCAAGGCTGCCTGGCCCAGTCTGGAGCAATCAGAATCACTTTGCAAGGTTGTGACCTTACCTTGACCAGAACGTTGAACAGTAGAGGAAAGGGAAGGAAGGCATATAGAAATTTCCCTTCCCAGTTCAAAATCAGAGCATCCAGAAGGACTGAGCCCAAGACTGGGGGTCTGCAATAAAACAGAGGAAGTTAGGGATTGTATAGGGCTGCAAAGAGATCTATCTCTGGAGTGCCCCACCTTGAAAAAATCACTTTCAACACCAGAGGGTCCAGGGACCATTCGTGATGGCCCAGGGAGATCCTGCTCAATGCATCTGCTAGCACGTTGCCCTTCCCTGGAAGGTGGACTGCTATCAGAGAGGTCTGCAGAGAATAAGCTAGGGACCACAATTTCATGGTTTCTGTGCACAAGGCCATGGACTGAGTGCCTCCCTGCTTGTTGATGTACCACATGGTGGTGGTGTTGTCTGTTCTGACCTGAACCACCTTGTTCTGCACTGACTGAGAGAAAGCTTGCAGGGCCAGAAAGACCACTCTGAGTTCCAAGAGATTGATATGAAGAAGAGATTCCTGAGGGGACCACAGTCCCTGGGCTGTGAGAGCTCCCAGATGGGCTCCCCACCCCAATAGAGAAGCATCCGTGGTTAGGACCACAGAGTGAGACAGAGTGATGAATGGGACTCCTTTGCCTGAGGTTGTCCTGATCCTGCCACCATTGGAGAACCTGGATCAGAGTCTGAGTCACTGGAACTAGTTTGGTTAGAGAATCTTTCTTCTGAGACCAAAAGGCCCTCAGGTGAAACTGAATGTCTCTCATCTGAAATCTGGCCCCTAGGACCACTGCTGTAGAAGCTGCCATGTGGCCCAGAAGCTGAAGGAAGTGTCTTGCTGGCCTAGAGACCAGAAAGTGGAATGAAGAAGCCAGCTCTGCAATAGCCCTTGCCTTTTCCAGGAGAAGAAAAGCTCTTGCTTTGACTGTATCCAACTCTGCCCCTATGAAGGTGAGGAGCTGTACAGGCTCGAGAACTGACTTGGGAAGATTGAGAAGGAATCCTAATGAAGCGAGCACTTGCTGAGTCACTTGAAAGTCTGACTTGACTTGGTCTGGGGACTGACCCACAATGAGCCAGTCATCCAGGTGTGGAAATATGGAAATATTTTTCCTTTTTAAAAAGGCCACTACTACTGCTAGGCATTTTGTGAATACCCTTGGAGATGATGTCAGACCGAAGTGCATAGCTTTGAACTGATAATGGCCTGAAGGCAATTCGAATCTGAGGTACTTTCTGTGGGAGCACCTGATGGGAATGTGAAAGTAGGCATCTTTTAAGTCCAGGGAGGCTAGCCAGTCCCCTGGCTTTAGAGAGGGAAGGATTATTCCCAGAGTCACCATTTTGAATTTTGGTTTTAAAAGATGTTTATTCAGGTATCTTAAGTCTAGGATGGGTTGCCACTCCCCTGTCTTTTCTGGGGTAAGGAAGTACCTGGAGTACAGACCTTTGCCCCTGTGCAATGTAGAAACTCTCTCTACAGCCTTTAAAGCCAGTAGAGATGAAACCTCTGTCTCTAGGGCAATGGTTTTGGACATCCTTGCAGGTGGAAAAGATCTGGCCCTCAGCTTAGGAAATTTCTTGAAGCTGAGAACCAGTCCCTGGCTTGCCACCTCCAGGATTCACTTGTCTGAGATAACAGACATCCAGTCTTGGACAAAGTAAACCAGCCTGCCTCCTACAGGAATGGGGGAGTCGACCCGGGCTGACACATCAGGGTGTCTGCTGGGCAGGAGCCTTAGGTTGAGGGATGGATGCAGCCCTGCACATCCCCCTTCTGCCTCTCCCTCTGAAGAACCCTCTCTGAGGAAAAGGAGAAGAGGCCTGTGCTTGGGTAGAAAAGCCTATGAAAAGGCCTGCCCCTGCCACTAGCTTGCTGCCTTTGAGGAGTTGTCTGCCTTTCCTTGGCCTGTGCACTCCTATAGGTGGTTCTATACTCATCCATTTTTTTCATGTAATTCTCTGTCTGCTCCCCATACAGAGAATTACCCACCACAGGGAAATCTATGGCCTTAGCCTGGGTGTCCTGTGAGAGGCTAGTACATCTGAGCCAAGACATTCTCCAAAGAGCCACAGATGTAGCCATGACTCTAGATAACACATCTTTGGAGTCCACAGCAGCATGGAACTGTACCTTAGATGCCTCACTCCCATCAGCAGCCACCCCCTCCAGCTCCAAGGCTAGCTGGGGGGAGGTCTGCTTAGCCAGTGCCAGTACAGTGTACCACCTGGACTCCTGGTACCTGGCTGCATAGGCCATATAATTAGCCTGCCTGAGTCCCAAGGCGGATGCCATGCACTGTTTCTTTGCCATGGCATCCAGCTTCCTAGAATCTTTATCTGGGGGGTGTGAAGCCAAGGGTATATTATCCTTTTCACAGGCTGCAGCCTGCACAGCCCCAACATGGCTGCATTGTTGATACAAGTACTCTGTACCAGAACCTGATAAGGTGTACCTTTTGTCCATCCTTCTGTCGACAGGAGGTACAGAATTTGGAGTTTTTAAAATCTTTTGTGTCTGTTTCCCAAAAGACTTATGAAGGGGAATATGTAGTCTTGTGGACTCTGGGATGTCCATCATCTCCACATAATCAGGTTCCTCTTGTTCCTCTACAGATTCTTCCACAGGGAGCTGGATGGTTTCTGCCACTTTCCTGTAAAACATGTAGTGGGAAGGGGACTTAGAAAGCCTAGGAGGGGAAACACCAGAAGGCCTGTCTGGGGAGATCTCCGGTTCAATGGGCTCAACCAGACCTTTGACACCATCGTCGTCATCATCATTATCATAATCTTCATCCCCCACCAAATCAGGTTCATAGAAATCTTCAGGGGCATAATCTTGAACCAGAGGAGCCGACCGAACCGAGTGCCTGCCAGAAGGTGCCGGATCAGACGGAACCGGGCGAAGCGATTCTACAATCCTTATCGCTTTGGCAATCTCTTTGGCAGTCGGAAAATGAGTCTCTGGATCCAAACCGGTGGATTTTTCTTTTCTTTTTCTGTCTGTAGTAACCGATCCCTCAGGATCGGCTCTCCTCTTGCCCGAAGAAGTATCACCCTGGTCAGAGGGCACTCCCTCAAGTTTGGTCAGAACTGAACCAGGCTGGCCATCCGGGTCAGCGGACTTCTCAGCCTCCTTATCCCTAAGCCTACCTAATCTTTTTTCCAGGGTAGACTTAGGGAAATTTTTACAGATTTGGCAGTCTGAATCGAGGTGGTCAAACCCCAGACAATAAACACAGATGGTGTGGGGATCAGCCTTAGCAAAGACCTCCCCACACACACTGCAGTGTTGAAACCCAGTGGGTCCAGTTTTTCTTTTGGGTTTCTCAGACGTAGCCATCCTAACCACAAACTTACCCTTTTTATGGCAAACAACCAGGCAAGACACCCTTATCGGTTTCTAACCATGTCATGGGTATTGGAAAAAAACTAAAAGAAAATGCAGCTTTTTTAAAACCAATAAGGACCGGTAACCGCACTCTAAGTTTAGAAACAAAGACAGAATATATAATTCACTAAACGGCCGGTTCAGCCGAACCGGTTAAAAACTCTATTTTTACAATTTCCACAAGTTTACTACGTCTAGTTCACTACCTAGTACTTACTGTACCACAGACAGAGATCTGAACCGAAACTTGTGAAAAATAATCGGCAAAACCGAGGACTTTAAACGACTTTCAAACCGCAAGCAAAGGAGAAATCTCCGGAGCGACCATTCAGTTAGGCAGAGTAAAGAATCTGACGGTTGTGTTTCAAAGTGCAGCAGACAGAGGTTTGAACCGAGCTCGAGTTCAACATTCTATGCTCTGCATAGAAATTAACCCTCTACTCTCCAGGGCAGTTTGAGTGCTGGGGCTAACTGCAATAGTCAGAATACAGCAAGACTTTATGTTGTTTGAAATATAATTCTGACCTGCCCTCTTTATGGGATCCAACGTGATAGATGGCTGGGTGACATCATGCTTGGCCTCAACCTCCCTCCAGATGCTATGCTAGTATACCTACTGAACACACATGACTTTTATGTTATGGAAAAAGTTGCATCTTTTTTATAAGTAACTTATCTATGAAAGATAAGATATTAATTAATTATTGTATTTAATAATGTATCACTTGTGTACATATTATATTTATATTTTTAAACGTGTTTTTGAATTGTAAAACTTTTCTATATTTTTATGCTATATTGTAATGGCCTTGTGCTGATCAATAAATTCTTTGAACTTGAACTTGAGTCCTCCAGCACTAGGAACCCACCATTGTTTTCGTGTTCTGTTCTCACTGGCCCCCCCTCTCTATTCTTCTTCCTCCCCATACCTCCTCCAGCCCAGTTACTCCCCCTTCCACCCCCTTAGTAGCATCCCCAGTCCCTATCCCCACTCTGCTGCCCCCACCTCCCTCTCACTGTTCTCCTTTCGCTTCTTTCCCTGATGCATCTTTACCCCTTCCAACTTATGCTTCCTCCCCTCTTCCCTTCCCACAACCCCCATTCTCAATCTATTCCCTCATTCCATCTCCCCCACCTCCTTAGTTCTATCTTCCATTCCTTCCTCCCTTGGTCTATCTTCAGCTCCACCACTGTGCACCCCCATCACATCCCCCAATCCTGCCAGTGCTGTGAACCTGTTATTCGATGTCACATCGCTACCACCTATTTTCTCTTTCCTTCTGCTAGCTGCCATACCACTGCCATCTCTGTGATCATTATACCCCCTCCCCTCTTCCATTCTTCAACTTTTCTGCCTATGATTGCCCTCAGAGCCATGTCCCCCTGTCTCGTTACCCCATCTGCCACCCCTTTCCCGCTCCTCCTCCCTCCTCTTGTTTTAATTTGTCTGCCCCCTTTGGTTACCCTCCCCCTTCCCCAGCTTTTGTATTGTCCTCCCCTGCAGCCCTCAGTCCCCTCCATATCTCCATTCGTAGACAGCTGATCTTGTTCTTGAGCTGCAATAACATCCCCCATCCTCCATGTGATTCTAAGAAAGATTGCTGCTTTCTAGCCATTGCAGCCCACCACTATTCCTGCCCTCTATCTGCCCACCAACATCCCCTGTCATTTACACTCAAAGGATGTCTATCCCACCCCTGTGTCCCCGCCCATGCTCTCTTGCCAGTTCCATCCACATTCCCTCAGCTCTCTGATACCTTCCCCCTCTTAGAAGCTTGCCAGCCACCAAGTTTGTTCTACAAGACCACCAACAGCTGTTTGCCCCTTAAACCTGATTAGTTGCAATATTCCTCTACAAGCTCCTAGCATATACAGTACCTAAGCCTATTCAGTTTCTAAACATCAGTTTTCACATATATGGTTCCTAAACCAATTACGTACCTACAATTTACATCATTCACTTCTACACTATCCTGAAATGTAATTTATTTATTAACCTATTCAGCCCTGAACTGTAAATTGCTCTTTACGAGCAGGCTGTCCCAATTTGAAAAATACCCCCATCAAACAGTACTTAAAATGCAATAATTGCCCCTCAAACCTCAATATAGTACTTAAACTGCAGTTATTGGGCTAGATATTCAAAACCTTGCCCCAGGGCTAAATTAGCACTGCCCAGCATGCTAAATTGGCCCGGAACCAATAGCCCACTATATTCAAAAGGGATAGCCCTGGTGCTAACCTGCTGAATGTAGTGTGCTAAGGAAGCCGAGAAAACTGGGCTGGGAGTGCAGTGTAAAAATAGCCCAGGAAATAAGACAGCTCTGAATATAACAACCAGGAAGTGTAAACCACAACAGCAGCCCAGTGCACAGCGACGTGAAGGAAGATAGAGGTGAACCATGTGGCCAATGTGTATGCTAGCAAAGGAGTGGATTCATTAAAGCTGCAAGCACCAGCTCATGTGAAATTCTGCAGAAATGTACCATGTTTCGAAAATGTTTGTGCGGCGCAAATGTTTGCCCGGGGCAAAAATTTGCTATATTCAAAAGTGAATGCAAATGAGCCTACTTAGGCAGTCTGTAGGCAAACATCCAGATTAGCATCTCATTATGTCCTGATTTGCATGCAATTTGTCCAGCGCTATTGTAGTGTCCCTCCGCTCCACCTGTAGGTCAGTCTGGAAGTACAGGGGCTGGCTGGGTCTGCCCACAGCTCCACCTGTAGGTCAGTCTGGAAGTGCATGGTGTTAGCTGCAGGCTACATTTGCACGGAACCGAATAGAATATTGTGCCCCAGGGGACAACACAGCACAGGCACAGGTGGTGGTGCTACATGCAATAGTCAAACTGTAGTTTCTGCTACAGTGTACAGTAGACACTACAGTAACAAGGGGGCCAGTAGTGTCGGGGACACAGCAAAGCCTATGGTGTGCGGGCATCAATGACTGCTGCACTTTACACAGTGACAGACCCATCTGGCAGGTGTGTACTGACAGTGGACGTTACTGTTATGCTGTTGTGTGATCTACAGATGCTGCACCACTGGCATGGGATTCTCACAGTGACATATACATGACTGGCTGTGTGTGCTGTGGTGTCTGTACAGATGTGTGGTATGTGGGTGGGGGGCACATACTATAAGACAGGCACACTGGTGTTGGGGTATTCCCTACACTGGACCATTTGCACTGTGTGGATTGTCCCAGCCTTGTGGCAGCACCCAGTATGTGGTGCAGACTGGCCAACTGTACACCCTCCCCTCAACACCCTCCATGTCCCCAGCACTGCATGTGTGTGCTGGATTCTGTTGGTGTCCACTGAAGGGTGGTCTTCAGGTGTGTGCTGTATGGATGCACTGCCATGGTATCCACTGGGCACCGGGTCACCACTTAATGCCTGGCATGGCTGGGACCACTGGGAGACGATGGCAACATAGGAGGTGCCATCCATATGCAACATGTTTCTTGCATGTCTGGTTTCTTTCTATGTTTAATATTTACTGGTTAGGATCAATAAACCACCACTGGTAGACCCTCACAAACTCCATAATTTACACTTGTGAATTACAGAGTTCCATAAACCATGGTTCTATGTTGTACAAAGTCACCCAAAGCTGCGTAAAGCCACAAAGTCATGCAAAACTGGTTTGCCCAGAGTTAAGACTACCTTTTTATGGGTGGTAATTTGCACTGTTCAAGGAGTTGTGCTAAGTCGTGCAATAACACTTTGTGCAGTGCTAATGCACTGAATATAGCATTACGCTTCTATTCATGTACACACACCCACTTTTTGCCCCTTGCATACATTATACTTTTGCCTGGCACTAATGCAGTTTATCTGCACTATTTGGCTTTTAAATATAGCAGACCAGTGCAAGCCCAACGCAAACCAGGTGCATATGGTTTGTGCCCAGCGCAAAGTTTCGAGGAGGCGCCCTGAGGCAAAATGGGTCCAGGAAAGAGGTTTCTCATGCCTGGTTCCCATATCCAAGGGCTCCACTGAGGGTGGGCAAGTCGCCCATTCTTCCATGGCCTCTCATCCAACTAGGGCGGTGTTGTGCAATGCCAGGTCCATTAAAAACAAGGCAGCAATTATTGCTGATCTTGTTGAGTCTTCCTACCTGGCTTGGATCACCGAGACCTGGCTGAACCAAACTGCTGGTCCGGTATTGGAGTCAGCGGTTCCAGCCAGGTACTCGGTGATACACTGCCCAAGATTGGATTGAATGGGCGAGGGTGTAGCCATCTGTTTTAAGACAGAACTGGACCTGGTGGAGGTTCCGGGGGGATCACCAGATCCTTTGAGTATATCCTAGGGGCAGGTGTGGGCAACAGGATTCTTCTCATCTACCATCCACCCAGAGATGAGAAAGTTTTCCTGCAGGAAGTTGCAGACTTCATGGTCGACATGGTACTGGAGGCCCCCAAGGGGCTGGTCCTGGGGGATTTCAATGCCTGGGTCGACGATGAACTCTCGTCCTCTGGTCAAAACTTCCTCCAACTGATGATTTCATTGGGCTTTACACAGGTAGTTACCGCTGCAACCCATTGTCAGGGTTACTTCTTGGACCTGGTGTTCCTACTGGGGATGGAGGCCGATGACATGGTGGTGTAACCAGTCGGATGGCTGGAAAATCACTCTATCAGGTTCAGTTTCGTGGCTCCCCCTGTGAGACCAG
The DNA here is from genome assembly GCA_016271365.2 of Neoceratodus forsteri. Classification (NCBI taxonomy): domain Eukaryota; kingdom Metazoa; phylum Chordata; order Ceratodontiformes; family Ceratodontidae; genus Neoceratodus; species Neoceratodus forsteri. The sequence continues at coordinate 1,457,854,227 of CM028132.1, forward strand.
CCCCTTTGGAAATGGTCCGGTACCACCCTTTGAGGGGTGTAACCCCAGAGAGTCTGTTGGCAGAGCTAGACCTATCGAGTTGGCCATTGGAATGCTTGGATCCAGGAGATCTAGTGATGCGCTATAATAAGGTGATACTGGAGGCCCTGGATTCCATAGCACCTGTCCGAGTTCACCCCCTCCCTTTTTGTCCTTAGTCCCCTTGGTTTAATGGGACTTTGAGGGAGTTGAGGAGAGTGGGGCGAAGGTTGGAATGTCGGTGGCAGAAATCTGGCCTGGAGGAAGACAGACTTAGGTTGATCGCCCATTGTTTGGACTATCAATCAGAAATCTCCCGTAAGAAGGCAAAGTTCCTGTCCAGGGAGATTACTGCAGCAAGAAATCAACCGGCTCAGCTCTTTTGGACCGTGGGCAGACTGTGCAATCCAGTCTGTCTTCAGGGCCGGAGAGCCTTTTCACGAGACAAGAGTGAGGAGTTTGCTCAATTTTTTGCAGATCAGGTGTCCTCCGTCAGGTCGGAGATCTGTTCAGCTCATTCAAATGAGTATGGCAGAGGTTGATGCAAGGGCACAGACACCCGGTCTGTCTGGATAGTTTTCGATCGACCAGCGGTCATGGATATCATGAAGATTATTTGGGGCTTGAGAACGACTTACTGTAGTTTGAATCCTGGTCCAACACACCTCCTGGTGGGATGTACAGATGTGTTCGCTGGATCAAGGGGTGTTCCCTGATCTGTTAAATGAGGCAGTAGCGACTCCCCTTTTAAAGAAATCATCCTGCGAACCAGACTGTCTTGCAAACTACAGACCGGTCTCTAACCTACCCTTTTTGGGTAAGGTTATTGAGAAGGTAGTTGTGTTGCAACTTGAGAACTTTCTTACCACCCATGAAGTCTACAATCCTCTCCAGTCTGGTTTCAAGAAGAGGCATAGTACTGAGACGCCACTAGTTCGGGTGAAGAATGATCTCCTAATAGCGAGGGATCAGAGGACTCATTTGATCTTGGTCCTCCTTGATCTCTCTGCAGCATTCGACACCGTAGATCATGTGGTGTTCTTGGAACACCTGCGCTTAATCAGTGGACTGTCGGGGACGGTCCTTAGATGGTTCCATTCTTTTCTGACGGGCAGGTCTTAAAGGGTGGTGTCTGGGATTTTTTTCTCTGTCCCCTTTGTCCTGCCTTGTGGGGTTCTGCAGGGTTCCATATTGTCCCCCATGCTTTTCACGGTGTACATGCTTCCACTGGGAGACATCATAAGGTGGTATGGGCTAAGTTTTCACTGCTATGCAGATGACACTCAGCTTTACCTGTCCTTTGAACCCAAACAGAGTAGTGCTGTCTCGGTATTTAACAACAGCCTCACTGAGATTCAGGACTGGATGAGTGCTAACTGGTTGAAACTAAATCCAGATAAGACTGAGGTGTTGGTGGTGGACCCTGGTCACCAGGTAGAGAAGTTGACTCCTGGGCAACCGTCAGGCCTGGTGCTGGGGGGTGACAAGTTGAGACCTTCTGAGAAGGTGCGGAATCTGGGGGTTGTGCTTGACAATGAGCTGACGCTTAGAGCACAGGTGTCAGTTGTTGTCAAGTCCTCATTTTTCCATCTGAGGAACATCACCCCGGATAAAGCACCTTGTTCCGCTCGATGACCTTCCGATGTTGGTTCACGCCTTTGTGTCCTCTCATCTTGACTACTGCAATGCTCTATTCCTAGGGTTACCAGGGTGTATCTCCATCACCTGCAGTTGGTGCAGAATGCAGTGGCCAGGTTGTTGACAGGGTAGTCAAGATCTTACCATATCACGCCTGTGCTGTGCGAACTGTATTGGCTGCTGGTGCGATGGAGGATCATCTTCAAGGTCGCATTGCTGACCTATAAGACCCTACATGGACAGGGACCGGGTTACTTGCAAGACTTCCTGTGACCTTACCGCCCCCCTGCCCTCTCTGCTCCGCCGATGAGGGATTGCTAGAGGTTCCCAGGGTCCGTTTACAGACATCAGGTGCTAGGGCTTTTGCATTTGTGGCCCTGACCCTGTGGAACTGTCTACCTCGTCGGATTAGAGACTGCCTGTCCACTGAGATGTTTAAATCCTCCTTGAAGACTTATTTATTCGATTTAGCATTTGGAGAGGATATTTAGCCATATGTATGCTGTCTTTTAATTCTGTGTGTTTTAAGTGTTTGTTTATCTTAAATTGTAAATGCACTTTGATTTGAGAAAAGCATGTTAGAAATAAAATATGATTTGATTTGAAACCTGACCAAATGCACTATTCCTCTACAAGCCCCTAACATACACAGTTTCTAAACAGCAATTTTCATATATACATTCCTATACCTGTTACCTGAAAATTACCTTACACTGTTCAGTTATACAGCACCTCACAAAGCAATTCCCCTTTTACCAAATTTGTACCTGAATTGCAATTTGCCATTTACAAGCAGACTGTCACAATTTGCAAAATGCCCCCAACAATACGGTAGTTAATCTGCAATTAAAACACCAAATGCCCCACCTTTAAAGTGCCTCAATTCGCACCTGAAAAAAAAAGGTCCCATGTATACAGTATTTAACTTGCAATACTCACTGCCCATCCATCACTTTTACCAGACAGCTCAGTTCACTCCATCCGCAGTGATCAGCCCTTTCTTGAAGATTTCCTTCTCTTGACCTTGTCTCCCTGTTCCTCCCCTTCTGCAGTGTTGCCCAATCCCTGATTAGCTTCTTGTGCACTTTAAAAGTCATGGTGGAGGGGGCAGGAGAGTGGGCTTTTTCTTAACGAACTCCCCCTCAAGCAGCCACCCACCTTGATGTGGCTAGAAATCTTGGATAAGAAATTCTTGCAAAAGGAAATACGATGGGTACACTGATGGAGAAACCTGAGCGAAGAATAGGGTATGAATGAAAAGACTATTTGGAGTGTTTCTAGATTAAAATCCACAAAGACTCATGTTTTGGCATAGTCCTTTTCCAAGGTTAATAAACTCTTCATCCTATAATAATTTCTATGGATTCCAGTTAATATTGGACTTGATGATGTATACTGTGTATATGAGGGAAACTGATCTGTTATTACTCTCAAATTTTAGCAAAATCACCCTCACCTGAAATGTTCTGAATCTTCTAACTGCAACACCCTCTAAAATCATGTAATCTTTTATATGGAGACCATCCCTTAAAAGTACAGCTTCTCTGTTTTGTAAATAGAGCCTTTAGGCCAGGATATTCCAAGGTCCTGGTCTGGGCCCGCTAAATGTTTGCACCACGAGTAAATTAGTGCCTGGAGCAAACCAGAGGTATATTCTGTGGTCATGCCTTAAATCCTACGTTCCATTTCCAGCAGGATATTCACTGCTGTGTGGGTCTTCTCTACACTACACATTGACCATGTAGCATGTTGCCTGACAGTCAGAGTTGGGGTTAAACTGCGGCTCTTGGTACCAAACAATTCAAATCAAAAATACTTCTACAATGTTGTAGTTAAGAAGTCTACTAAATTAATTTGTTCTCAACCTTCACTGCACTACTAATTTTGATTTTAATAGCAACATTTTTATTTTTTGTGTAATAAAATTTGAACTGATTAGTTGTATGGTCTCTCAGATATTGACATGTAATATATTGGTGCTGTTTTTTTCCCCTTAGGGAATCAATGACATCAAAAACTCATAATACCATTGCTCTGACATCAGAAATTCATAATACTATTCGTTGTGCTTATGCAACTGGTATGATGTAAGCTTATGGGACTTAGATACATTGTGGCTGTTTGCCTATCCATGGGATATACCACCCTGAAGGGGTATGACGGTGAGGAACCCTAGAGGAAGTTTCCAGCCCTATAGGTGCCACAGGAAGGATTCTGTTGGATAAAGGTAGCTTAGGAAGAAGCCCACAGGAAAGAGAGATGTGCTGCTGGAGGAGGAGGGGGAGAATAGTGGGGCAACGAAAGAAACAAATCTTGGACTAACCAGGAGGAGCACCTTTTAAGGCCTGATGGGGGAGTGGTTTGTTGCTCCACCCATTGAACTATAGGCATAGCCTTGCAATTCGATGTGCTTATTCAACTGGTGCAACTTAGATACATTGTGGCTGTTCACCACTCTATCCATGGGATATACCACCCTGTAGGGTACGATAACGAGGAACCCTAGAAGAGGTGTGGGAATGATTCCCTTGGCTAAAGGTAGCTTAAGAAGAAGCCCAAAAAGAGTACCCAAAAAGGTGTTGAGCATCGGAAGGAGGCGAGGAGTCAGAATGGTTTCAAGGACGAGAATGGAGGTTAATAGATGAAGATAGGCAGGACGGTAGAGGACAGGAGGTGACTAGGAAGAATTAGTGGATTGAAATCTGACACAAAGCAGGAGGCAGAACTTCCTAAGGGGAGAGGGAACAGCCAGGACCACCATCCGATGCCATCCAACAGCAGAACCTAACTACAGAATCTATGAAAGCACTAACTCTATACAAATATTATGGCCATCGGCATGGAGGAGAGGAAAAACACCCTTTGAGGAGGAAACCTCTGGGGATCCAAGGCCTAGGTCACTTCTCTCCAGGCTGAAGGACGTTTTTTATTTTTTTATTTATTTCAATCTAGGATTACAATATCTTTGAGTCGAGGCTCTTTTACAAAGGTACCACGTCAGTATGTGCAACAGTCATCATTTTTAGTTACAAACATATAATCATTGACTTACAGACATGTAATAACCAGTACAAAGACTTGAGCTATGAGCAAGACAAGGGAAGGAGGGGATGGGTGGGGAGTGAAGGTAGGAGATTGAGGGAGGAAGGAAGTGCAGGGGGTAAGGGGGAGTAGAGAGGTGGTTGGAGGCGGGGGCATAGTGGAGATACGGGGGGAGGTGGGCGAGGATGGGAGACAGTGCAACCAGGGGGCATTGTCGAGGGAATATGACAAGTAAGGTGCTAGGGGTGCAAAGACTGATTGTAAGTGCTGGGTGCTGGGGCATGTGCAGCTGGAACGGTGGAAATGTTAAGATGGGCAATTGCAGGATACAAGCAGTGAGAGGTGCAGCTTGGAATTGAAGAGGCGGAGTGTTGGAGCGATCACTATGTCGCTGCCGAGAGAGTTGAGCCAGTTGGATGCCCGATAGGTGAATGATCATTGTCCTTGGGTTGTGCGACATCATGGGATATGTAGTAGATGGGAATTGGATTTCCTTGTAGTGACGTTCCTATGTCTAGGCTTAAGGAGGGCACAGACACCAGGTGGGGCAAGTCCCATTATAATTTTCTTGGCCGTGATGCAGGTATGGTATTTTATGCATTTGTCCAGTTGAAGCCATCCAGATTGGGAATAAAGGTCACATGTGTGGGTACAGCGATGTGAGCCAGTGGTGAGACGACAAGCCTTATTCAGGGAGGTCGTGATATGTTTGAGAGCAGTGGTAGTTGCAGGCCCATATATGTTAAGACCATAGTCTACGATGCTGACGATGGAGCTTTGGATGGCCACTGATAGTGCTTCTGGGGTTAGGTAGTTCCTGTGCCGGAATAATATGCCTAACCTTGCATTGGCAGACTTTGCAACATTGCTGATATGGACAGCGTATGAGAGGTGGGGATCAAGGGTGATGCTGAGGTACCTGAATGATTGTATTTGCTCTAGGATGGCTCCTTGTTCAGTTGCAATGGAGAGGTGGAGTTGTTTGTTTTTGTTGTGGGGGCTGCAGAAGACCATAAACTTGTTTTTTTTTTGATTGAGAAGCAGTTTATGATTTAGGAATCAGGATTCGATGGAGGAGAAGGCCCGCTGAAGTTTATTTTGTAATTGGATTGGATCAGGGTCCGAGGTGAGGATAACAGCATCGTTGGCGTAGAGAATTATTTGTTCTGGGCAGCTGTCTGGTAGTGAGTTTAAGAATAGGCTGAAGAGGAGGGGTCCCAGAATGGAGCCCTGTGGGACTCCCAAGCGGACTGGTCTAGGGTCCGAGAGTGTATCAGCAATTCTTACTGTTTGGGACTGTTCTTCAAGGTAGCTCTTAAACCAGCCAATGGAGTCGGTTGACAGTCCAGTGTTCTGAAGCTGGACATGCAGCAGGCGGTGATTGACAGTGTCAAAGGCTTTAGTTAACTCAATGTAGATTGAGCCTAGTAGTTTGCTGGAGTCAAGTGCGTTGTGGATTGTGCCGGTGAATTCAAGTAGGGCTGTGGAGGTGCTGCGACCTTTGTGGAACCCGTGTTGTTGATAGCACAGGATGTTGTACGTATCCAGGTATTCTGTGAGCTGGTCCGAGACGATGCGTTCTAGTGCCTTGGAGAGTGGGGGTAGTAGGGAGCTAGGTCTGTAGTTAGTGTGGGCAGTTTTGTCACCACTTTTATGGATTGGGGTGACAGTGGCAGACTTTCATCTGTCCGGGAACTGGCTAAGGCTGAGGGAGAGGTTGAAAATTCTGGTCAAAGGACTAAGCACTTCATCAAGTGTGAGAGACAGGATTTTCAGATCGAGGGAGTCATTACTGAATCTTGATTTACCAAGGGCTTTGGTAACATATTTGCATACTTGGTGAGCCTTTACTGCTTTGAAGTAGAAGTGGGGGGAGCTGGTGGGGGTAGTGTTCATTGCGGACAGAGCGGCTTCACCATCTTTGAAGCAGTCCTGGGCTAGGACAGCGCTGAGGTCAGTAAAGGCTTTGTTAAAGGTATCCATTCACAATGGTTTTTGGGTTGAGGGTTGTGGTTCTGTTGATATTGAGTATTGATGGAGGGGTTTTGGGTGGATTCCCAGTGAGCTCCTTTATGTTCTTCCAAAATTCCTGACCATTGCCCCAGGAGTTTGTGAGGGCATGCTTATAGTAGGTGTACTTCATTTGCCGGATGGTTTTGGTGCAGTCATTACAGGCACATTTGTAGTTTTGGATGTCGTTTTGCCTTCCAGAGTTTCTGGCCAGCTCCCATAGGTGGTCTCTTGTTTTTAGCATCCTGAGGAGGTCACCTGTGAGCCAAGGGTTACTGAGTGATTTGACTTTACATTTCTTAATAGGAGCATACGTGTCACAGGCCACAGTGAAGATGTTTACGAAGTGGTCAAGGGCAGTGTTTATGTTTTGGTCAGTGACAGCTTAGTTACTGCAATTTAGAGCTGAAATTGAGGAATGATGAAAAGATTCCAATTGAGATGAAGCTCTCACGCTATCATACCACCCACAACATGTGCTAGGAGTCAGGTGATCCTGGAAGGACTGCAGAGTGGGTTCCTGACTCAGAGTGTCACTGAACTAACAAGAGCTGAGGCAATTCTTGATCTGGTGCTCAGAAATGGGGAGCATGTACAGGAAATAATGGTCAGGGAGCCACTGGGTGGAAGTGATCATTGCACAGTGTGGTTCCAGTTGGATATGGACAGGGAAAGCATCCTGACTAAGACCAAAATCTTGGATTTCAAGAGGGCAGACCTCAGGAAAATGGGCAAAGTGCTAAGGAGTCATCTGGTGGACATCAGAGCAGATATGGAATATGGGAGAGATGGGGTGGACTAAAGTGGACACTTGCAATGTCAGTGGCTCAGTAGGTAGCACACTCGCCTCTGAGGCCGGGAGATCAGAGGGCTGTGGGTTCAGTTCCCACATCTGGCACTTGGGTTAATATCCCAGTACTGACACTGTATTGCAGCATGAGAGGGGTGCTGCATTTCTGAGGTGCCGTCTTTCAGATGAGACGTTAAACCGAGGTCCCATCTGCCTGGATTGGTGGTAGTTCAGGTGGATGTTAAAGATCCCATGGCACTTATCGAAAAGAGTAGGGATTTTCCCGGTGTCCTGGCCAAATTTCCCTCATTCACTAAAAATACCACCAACAGCTTAATCTGGTTCAAGGTCAGTTGGCATTCATCTGTATCCCCCCTCCCCCGGGTCGTGCCTGAAAATAGGCAGGATATGTCTAGTGCACTTACCCGGTCAACAAAAGCTAAATAAATAAATAAAGGTGGTGCATCATTAAGGAAGGAATACTGGTTCACAGATGAGTGAGTTAGGCTCATGTGGAAGAACACAAGGGCAAAAGTGCCCAGCTGGTTCAGTTCTGGGGTTGCCCAGGCAGTAAGGTAAAAGAGGTTGGCCTATAGAAAATTCAGGAAGACTAAGGGAGAGGGGATAGGGAAAATTACCGAAGGTTGGCTAGTGAGGCAAGTAAGGCAGTCCAGCGAGCAAATGCACAGAAGAAGCTGCAGACAGCTGAAAGAAATAAGAAGGGAGAGAAGGCTTTCTTTTGCTATGTAAGTGAGAAAAGGGACAAGAAGGAAGGGATTGTTAGGCTTACGAAAGGGGTGGAGTGGGTGGAGGATAATGAGGGAAAAGCAGAGATACTAAATGAATACTTCTGTTCCATCTTCACTGGGGAGAAGAATGGACCGGTGCCTTCAGGAGGGAAAAAATGAGCAGGGATTGACTTCTTTGACAGTGTCACTAAGACAGTAGACAGAGGCCAACCAGTAGACATCCTCTATCTTAATTTAAGCAAAGCCTTTGACTCTGTGCCCCACAAAAGGTTGATCAGGAAGTTGGTGGATCTCGGGGTTGGGGAAAAGATGACCTGATGGTTGGAAAACTGGTTGTGGGACAGAACCCAGAGTGAGGTTGGTGGGGGGAGAGTTATCTGGCATCAGAGAGGTAAACAGTGGTGTCCCACAGGGCTTGGTGTTGGGGCCAGTGTTGTTCAATATCTTCATCAGTGACATTGGGGATGGCATTAAGGGCAAAATGTGCCTATTTGCAGATGACACCAAGCTCTGTGGGAGAGTGGACACAGCTAAAGGGATACAGGACTTACAGGAAAATCTGGAAAAGCAGGGGAGGTGGTCCAGAATCTGGCAGCTTGGCTTCAATGCCAAGAAATGCAAAGTTATGCATATTGGAGCCAAGAATTTCCGGACAAAGTACTACCTGAGTGGAGTCCAAGTATCTGCATTAGAGGAGGAGAAAGACCTGAGAGTGATGATCACTAGTGACCTGAAGCACTCCATACAGTGCAAAAAAGCAGCAGCAAAAGCAAACAAGATGCTGGGATGCATATCTAGGGGGATCAGTAGTAGGAGAGAGGAGGTTATACTGCCCTTTTACAGGTCACTGGTAAGGCTGCATCTAGAGTACAGAGTTCAGGACTGGTGCCCACATCTCAAAAAGGACATTAACCTGCTGGAGAAGGTCCAGAGGAGGCTACAGAGATGATAGTGGGTCAGCGGGGTAAGGCATACGAGGGGAGGTTGAGGGCATTGAACATGTACTCCCAGGAAGACAGGAGAGAGAGGGGACATGATTGGGACCTTCAAGTACTTGAAAGGGATAAATAATGTTGATAAGGAGAGTCTCTTTAAGCTGAGTGGCAACCATATCATGAGGGGGCACAGTCTTAAGCTGGATGGTGGGAGGTTTAGGAGGGAGGTCAGGAAGCACTTCTTCACAGAGAGTGGTGGACACTTGAAATGCGTTGCCGGAAGAGGTCATCTCATTGAAGACAGTGGGCAGCTTTAAGAGAGGCTGGGATAAACATAGGTAGAAGGTAAGGATCATGGGTAGGGAGGATGGAAGGAGTGGGGAGGAAGGGCAGGGACATTAGCGGAGGCAGTATAGCGCAGTGGTCTAAGGCTCTGAGCTGCAAATCTGGTGACATCCAGCAGACCAGACCTGGGTTTGAATCCCACAGCTTCCACCTGCATACTGTGTGACCCTGAGCAAGTCACTTAACCTCCTTGTGCTCCCAGGTCGCTCCTGTAAAAAAGCTTTCAGCTTAGTGTGCTTTACCTGGTTAAACAACTAAATAAAAAAAAATAAATTAGCTCAAGCTGGGTACCCTGCAATATGAGCAGACTTGATAGACCAAATGGTCTTCTTCTGCTGGCTTCTTCATATGTTCATATGTCCTCCTAACAGGAATGCAGTTGAGGGTTGTGAACGACGTCTCTGCAACTAGGTGCCCAAATGCAAAGGAGGCAAGAAATGACCACTGAGGCATTCAGCCAGGCCTGCACAAGCCTTCAAAACAGACCAGGTGAACCAGAAGTGGGCAGATGGAGAATAGCATAAAGGGTACCTCCGAACCCGCTCAGGCAGCCAAAGGGGCCCTGCTATTGAAAGCCCCACCCCTCACAGCTTGAAGTCATAAATTCTAGATCCAGAGGTGTCACCAAATGAGGGACGACTGAAGGTGCACTTGGAGTGAAACCATTCTCACTATGGGCCAGGGAGAAGGACCCCACTCTGAGCTTCGCATGCTCTAGATGCAGACTTCGGTGTAGCAGAGAGAGACCATCAGCTACAGGCTGGTCCAGAGCCATGGAGCAATGGACATGGAAGGCATGTCTCTGAGTGGAAAGCAGGTCGAGTTGAGGTAGCGTGAGACTCATATGAGGGGTATGCTTGGATAGTCAATGTGAATGAGTAGACCTACAGAGAGGTCAGGTGGAGCGAAGGAGACTCCAACTTAGGTCCTGTTTAGGCAGGCTGCAGTAGCAACCATGGGAGTGCATGCCAACTGGGTCCACTGAGAAGCCAAATTAGGAGTGAATTGAACTGCATCAAGGTAGGAACAAGAATGGCCGGGTGAAACCGGCAGCCAATGGGTGAGCTCAAAGTACCAGGAGTAGTGAGGTTGGAGCTAGGAAGTCAGAATGGATGAGTGGAGGTTCAGATGAATATATGAGGTATGCTGATGGAGGGAAGCCTGAAGGCTGGCATGGACTGCAGAATGGAATGAATGGTATGAGGGGGAGAGACGAAGATGGCCGGGTGAAGCCCGCAGCCTACGATGTGTTGAGAAGTTGATATGGGAGGAAGGATGGTCAAGAACGAATGAACGATAAATGATGGTGGATTGAAAGCCTTGAAGGCCGGAACAGTTAAGGTGAGGTATGAAATGGACGATGTACAATAATGTAGTGAAGCCTTGAAGGCTAGTATGGTGAAGGTGAGTTATGAAATGGATGATGTATGATAATGGAGTGAAAGCCTTGAAGGCCGGTACGGTTAAAGTGAGGTATGAAATGGATGATGTATGATTATGGAGTGAAAGCCATGAAGGTCGGTACGGTTAAGGGTAGGTAAGATGGCAAGTAGGGTATAGGAAGGATGAGGTATGATTATGGAGTGAAAGCCATGAAGGTCGGTACGGTTAAGGGTAGGTAAGATGGCAAGTAGGGTATAGGAAGGATGAGGTATGATTATGGAGTGAAAGCCATGAAGGTCGGGTACGGGTTAAGGGTAGGTAAGATGGCAAGTAGGGTATAGGAAGGATGAGGTATGATTATGGGAGAAAGCCATGAAGGTCAGTACAGGTTAAGGGTAGGTAAGATGGCAAGTAGGGTATAGGAAGGATGAGGTATGATTATGGAGTGAAAGCCATGAAGGTCGGTACGGTTAAGGGTAGGTAAGATGGCAAGTAGGGTATAGGAAGGATGAGGTATGATTATGGAGTGAAAGCCATGAAGGTCGGTACGGTTAAGGGTAGGTAAGATGGCAAGTAGGGTATAGGAAGGATGAGGTTCTATAACGATGGAGATTGACAAGGAGTGCAAGATATATGAATCATGTGGTCCAGAATGTAGGACTAGGGTGAGAGAAAGATACCAATAGGTATAGTGATGGCGGAATATGAAAACACCCCAAAAATAAAGCACGGGATGAGGAAGGAGAAGAGGCAGGGGGTGAGAGAGCGGAGGAAGGTGGGCATGCCAGCGCAGAATAAAATAATGGAGGAGAAGTAGCTCCTCCACCAGGAGTCATGAGGCTGCTAAGCAAAACAGCAAGATAGAATAAGGGGAAGTGCACGAATGGGAGACAAGAACAGCAAGGCAAAGCCCACAGCCAGTCGGAGTACAAAATACCAGGAGAAAAATTAGGTATGATGGTGGGAGAAGGAACTGCGAGAGCGGTACAAGAAGGACAAGGGTCGAGAAGAATGGAGTCCAATGTAGAAAGGAGGATGATACGAGCTAAATGACGGGAGGCAGGAGAAGACTGATATGATGAGGGTCTGGAAAATGGAGATATCGGTGTGAGAGGAAAAGATGGTAGAAGGTTGGCAGCTAGGCGATGCAAAGGGGCTATGGGGTCAGAAAACTAGAGCACAGCAGGGAAAGTAGTGGCAGGCCCAGCATGGAGAGCCCAAAAGAAGGACGCAGTGTACGTGTGGTAGGGGGAGAGACGAGGCAGAGGGAGGGATAAGGTCGGGGCAGGGTCAGAGCAGCTGGCATAGGAGAAAGTGAGGGTTGAGAAGAAGAAACTTGCTACGTCAATTGCTGTAATGCAAAGAAGGCTGGTAGGCATTGTAGCACAGGTGCAATGAGGTACAGGAAGGATCGATAAAAAAACAGAGGAATGCGCCAGGTACTACACGTTGCATCGCAGAGACAACCAAGGAAAACATGAGCAGCAGAGGCAACCGAGGAAAACATGAACAGATGGGCAGCTGCTGGTGTAACAGGGAATTAAACCAGTAAAAAAGAAAGTAAATACCAGCAGCTAAAGCAGGGTGTAAAATAATGAATATATGCAGGCTAGAAGAGGAGACACTGAGGGGAAGACGTCTGGTCAAGGAATGAAAGAGCAGTAGCTGCACTACAGGGGTGGATACTGGAGAGCGATTTATGAATGCAAGGTCCGATCAAGATGGCAAGCTAGCAAAGCAGCCAAATCTGACCAAGAAATCAAGGGAGGGGTAGGAAATCCAGGAGAAAGTGGAGTCACAAAGGGAGCTAATGGTCATTGTCAGCACTCCCTGTGAGAGCAATAGAGCCATAGAATCAAAGTGCAGGGAAAGATGAGGAACAGGTGCTAAATGATTCAGGGAAGGTGCAGGTACTGAGTAGCCATGAGCAGACAGGACAGCAAGCAAAACGTAGCAGTGTGAAGTTGTGGTTACGATATTCAGGGCACTAAACGAGAGTAGGAAACATAACCCAAAAGAAACCCAGGAGCAAGATGGAGGTGAGCCACAGACCAGAGCCCACATCCCAATGCAGGGCCTCCAGTGTGGTGGAGAGGAGCTGAATGGCGGGCATGGCGGGGCAGCGACACACCTCAGAAGCGCAGGCAGAGTAATGGGGTGGTGGATGAGAGAGTGCCCAAACCGCAGTAACGGAGCCAGAGAAGAAGGCAGTCAGAGGGAGGCAGCATGCCAACAGGCAGAACACACAGATGGATAATGGAAACACAAGAACTGGAGGGCAACTGAGGAGTGAAGGAGACAGTGCAGCCAAAGTGCAAGAGGGTCAGAGGAGAATGAGCTAAAGCATGGAGCCAGGCATTGGGTGTGACTTCACACCCAAAGCACCAGTGTGGTGATGGGGAGGAGGAGGAGCAGACAGCCAGAAAATCTACAGGCGGAACGCAGAACAGGAAGCAACAGAATGAGACACAAGGAAGGAAGGGAGAAAACAGAGGCAGATGGGCAAACGAGGGAGAAGGGGGAGAGCGAGGAGCTGAGAAGGTAGTGAGTCGGAGGGCAGAGACACCACAAAACATGACCAGAACAGAGAAGCGGGAAAAACAGGAAGAGCAGCAAGGGAGAGTGGTGCCTCTGACTGCAATGAAAGAAATGAATCCCACCTTTTAGGGTCTGGTGGGGGAGTGGCTTGTTACCCCTCCCATCACACTACAGGCATAGCCTTGCAATTATAATAGCTGGCTCTCATTTTTTTTTCCCATAGGGAAACTGGGTTACATTTCTGTCATTATAACCAGCTGGTTATAATGACGCACAAGCGCTTGCTTTCCCTGGTTCGACGCATGCGCCAACCGTGATCTTCCTCCTCTCTACGCCGTTCCCCACCATCTTGCTCCTCAGCACTGCACCCACTACAGTTCCCCGACACAAGCAGTCAGCAGTAAGTTCTTTTTTTAACAAAAAAGATCACTGTGCACAGACTCTACGTTGTCAGTGGGAAATAATAAAAAAAAAAATTAAATACTACAAGACGCTATGGACCGTGTTGAAATCCCAACAGTCTGAGGCTCAAAACAAAATCATTTATTTTGTATAATTGCTGTGGTGAAAAAATTATCCCGGGTATACAAAAATAAGAGATAAATGAGTGATTATAATGGATTACACATCCTCCTGGTGGGATGCTTTAATAAAGCCCTCGAGCTTCACTCTCAGGGTTTGTGTGCCATCCCACCCGGGGGGTGTAAAATCCTCGTTATAACCACCTACCCATCCATTATTCTCTATGTTCTGACATCAGATCAGTGGTATTATGAGAGGGAATATTTGGAGCGTTCAATATATTACAAACAATTTGAGGAAACTAGCAGTAACTAGGCTTGTAATTCCATTTCTGGATTCCAGTGGCATCATGAACCACTCAAGCTTTGCTCTCATTGTTAGCGACGTCACCAGCATCTCTTGATGGAATTCTAGCCTTGTTCCTGATGAGCTCCTGTCTAATATTCTATTTATATTTTGGTGTATTTGTTTTTGAAAATGTGACTGTTTGCTGATTTTACTTTCACTGACTCCAAACCAGTTAGTGGCTGAAATCTTGTGGACTGACTGTGTCCACTTGATCACTGTTTTCCCGTTGGAAATGGGCCAGGAAGTTGGAGGTGATGTTACCTGTCCTTAATGTTTCTGCAGTATTGGTTTAGTCTTTGGAATCTTTTGTTATTGGACCTCTCTGGACTGCAGAGTGAGACCATCAGCTACAGGTTTTGCTGCAGTTTTGTTGCTACATTTTTTTCTAGATCATCATCGGTGCTTGCTGTAACCTTGGATTTATCCCTGCTGCTGTCTCCTACTTGACAGTCCTGTCTTTGGACAGGTGCCCAGTTTTGTGTGATTTCTGGTTTGTCTACATTCAGACCTTTTCAAAAAGTTGTTTTAAAAAAATGTATTAAATTAAGAGTATCTGCTTGGTAACCAGTTTGAAACTTGATGACATCCTGTCCAAAGAAACCAGTTGATTACACTGGTGAAGGGAATTCAGTAGTGCAGTGCAAAAAAATTCCAGTGAACCAAAATTTCACAGAATTCATGAAATTCCATCAAAATTGCATCGAATTTCACTGTAAACAGATGGTGGAATTTTGCAGCAGAAAATGGTTGCAGAATGATTTTCTATGGACATAAATGTTGGTCCATGGAATATTATTCCATGGATCTCAATATTTTCTATGGAAATGGTTGCAGAATGATTTTCTGCGGAAAAATGCTGTTCTGCAGATCACCGCAGGTGGAATTCTGCAGAAGAACCAGTAAAATTCTGGTGGAAATTTCGCTGGCAGAATGGTCATTCTGCATTAATTTTGCCGGTGGAATTCTGCATTCTGCACAGCACTAGAATTTAGACACTGTAGTAGATTCCTGTTTCACTTTCATTGTTTACTATTCTAATATGGCATGTAATTTTTCTCACTTCTGATTAGTTAGGGCCCATTCTTAACAGTAATGTTATCACAATACAAAATCACACTTCATAAAAGTCCCTGGTCATCAGCCTTTTCCCCTCATAAGGTCAATGAGCCTTGTCAGACACTGTTTTCTATCACAAACATGGCTGGGACCTTTAGTCACTAAAAACCTTCAACTATAGGCCCTAAAAATAAAACCACCATCAAGTAAAAAGCAGAGGCTAAGATGGACATCTTGGCCGTAATGGAAACATAATTATACAATGGCAAAGAAAAATGTTGGCCTCTGATTGGTCAAGCTGGCACTGGAGCCGTGATGTTATCCTGGCATAACATCATGGCCATTACAGCTCTAGTGCCACCACACTAAGGACCGAACTGAAAAGAAAAAAGAAAATAATTCAGCTGCCTACGAGCAGCTTCACTGCTACCCGCTTTGCAGCTCAGCCGAGTGCTGACAATCTACGCTCCCGACCCTCCATCAACACACGGTGCCTCTCACAGAGCACACTCCCACTTTTCCCTCACAGTCCTTTCATATTTAATCTAATCTAATTGGGATGGCAGTATAGCCTAGCGGTTAGAGGAATGAGGTGTGAACAAGCTTGATACATCCAGCAAACCAGACCTGAGTCTGATTCTTACAACCTCCACTTGCATACTGTGTGACTCTGAGCAAGTCACTTAACTGCCCAGTGCTCCCAGGTCGCCCCTGAAAACAGGCACTTGTGCCTAGAGGGCCTTATCTGGTTACCAAAGACAAAAAAAAAATCTCCCAGTACAAAACTACTGGAAGAACGAAAACAGCAATGTCACTCCAAATAAACGAGTGAAATGATGTAGGCAGCTTAGCTTGGCAGAAGACACCAGGAGAAAGGACTGCTGTGTGACTGGACTTCTCTGCTGGGACTAAAGAAGTAGAACTCTTGTACTTGGAACTTTAATTTAGGGTAAAAAAAAAACCTAACAAACAAAACAAAAAAAAAAAGTGTGTGTTTGTCTGAGTTAACTGAACTGAATGGTTTTCTGAACAGTTATCTAGCTGTAAATCTCAGGTGATTGAAAGGACTTGATAGCTGTGAGGTTTAAATTACTTGTAGAAAGATCTAGTAAGTAGGGGGAGTGGCTTAGCTAGAAAGAAGCTACATTTAAAGACTGCATTAGAAAGATTTTACTAGTAGCTTGGCAGAAGACACCAGGAGAAAGGACTGCTGTGTGACTGGGCTTCTCTGCTGGGACTAAAGAAGTAGAACTTTTGTACTTGGAACTTTAATTTAGGGTAAAAAAACTAACAAACAAAACAAAAAAAAAAGTGTGTGTTTGTCTGAGTTAACTGAACTGAATGGTTTTCTGAACAGTTATCTAGGTGTACATCTCAGGTGATTGAAAGGACTTGATAGCTTTGAGGTTTAAATTACTTGTAGAAAGATCTAGTAAGTAGGGGGAGTGGCTTAGCTAGAAGGAAGCTACATTTAAAGACTGCATTAGAAAGATTTTACTAGTAGCTTGGCAGAAGACACCAGGAGAAAGGACTGCTGTGTGACTGGACTTCTCTGCTGGAACTATATTGCCCTCCTTCCCACCCAAAACTAGTTCTACTTTTATAGGCACAGAATTTGACTGACAACAGAAACTTCCTGTTTGGGAGAAGGAAGTGAGTGATCACAGAGCCACCAAAGACTCACCATCCTAGAAGGGCAAGAGTAGCTCTCCGGCCCCCTCTAGCTGCTGGAGGTCTGCCTCTGAGCAAGTAAGGGGTCTACTGAGAAATATAGGATATTCTTGTCTCAGAACAGGACAATCAGGAGCTTAAAGGGCACACAGGCAGAAAGTAGGAGAGAGAAAAAAAACAGAGGAAAGAGTAAGGATTGCAAACAGTTAAGGGGCCAGAAATAAGACATGATGGGAGTGGTGCAGTGCAGTGGCTGTGGAGCAGCAGTCTTCCGGGAGATGTTCTGGAGGATGCGGTGTTGTCCCATCTGCAGGCACCTCTCTGGGCTGAGGGAGGAGGTTGCTTATCTCCAGGCTGAGTTGGCCAGGATTTGTGGGACCTCCTCTTCCATTCAGGGACCACCAGTGCCACTGCCGTTGCCTCAGAGGTTGCCAAGAAAGAGGAGCGGTTGGACCACAGTGGGCTCAGAGAGGGTGAGGGTGGTAGAATGAGGTGCATCCCTCCAGCTGTACCTCTCCACAATTCCTATGCCATTCTGGCAAAGTGTGGTTCCTCTATGGAGGCACCCACAGTGGAGACCAAGGAGGATGCTGGGAACCTCCACAAAGGAGACCCACAGGAGGGTGGCAGGGGACCCCGCAGGGGAAGGAAACAACTCCTGGTGGGAGACTCCATTGTTAGGGAGGTAGAACTAGGGGAGGAAGGGGAGAGGGAGGTAGGGTGCCTGCCTGGCGCCATGGCTTGGAGGGACAGGGAGCGAATCCTCAGGATTGCCAGAGCAGCTGCACAGGGGAGGGAGCTGGATGTCATTGTCCACCTAGAGACAAATGACCTGGCCAAGAAAGGGATTAGAGAAGTGCAGGAAGACTTTGTGGAATTGGGGAGGGGCTTTAGACAAGTAGCACGCACGGTAACCTTCTCGGAGGTGCTGCCCATCTATGGCGTAGGAGAGGCTAGGGTGTTCCGCACCATGGGATTCAATCAGTGGTTAAAAAACTGGTGTGGAGCTCAGGGATTTTGCTTCATTGGGGACTGGGGGTCCACCTGGAGTGATGCAAGCCTATACTGGCATGATGGGTTGCATCTGTCCAGGAGAGGAACCAGGATCCTAGGTGATAGGTTTAAATGCTTCATTGGCAGGATTTAAAACTGTAGCCAGGGGAGGCACTGGGAAAGGAGCAGGGAAGCCTAAGCCCCCAAAAATCACCGGTAGTAAGTGCGGTAAACACCAACATAGAGGTGTCGATAGGAGAAGGGCAGGGGTAAATGGAGAAAGTGACAAAGGCAAGAAGGACAGGGATGGGGCAAAAGGAGTAAGGCCATCAGGAAATGGAGGGCAATGAGTACCAATGCCTGTAGTCTGGGCAACAAGCTCCTGAGCTGGTAGCCTTGATGGAAGAGGATGCCTGGATATCGTAGCAGTCACAGAAACATGGTACACAGAGAACCATGACTGGGATGTTAACATACCAGGGTACATAACCTACAGGAGAGACAGGCAGGGGAGAAGGGGAGGAGTAGCTCTCATGTAAAGGAAGGATAAAAGCAACTGAACAAAAGAGTAAACAGGGAGGAGAGAGGCACTGTGGGTCACCTTGGAGACTGGAAAGGGCACCACAATCTGCACAGGGGTTGTGTACAGACCCCATGTCAGGGGAAGGAATGGACAAGGATATGATAGAAGGCATTCTTAGAATGGCAGAGAAAGGAGAGATACTGTTGATGGGAGACCTGAATATGCCAGATGTTAACTGGAGCACATTTGCTGCAGCCACATCCAAGAGCAGGGCCATTCTTGATGCCCTACAGGTGGCAGGCCTCAGACAGCTAGTTTTAGAACCCACTCGTGAGGGAGCAACCTAGACCTCGTACTCTCAAACGGGGGCAGTGAGAGGATCTCAGATCTAGAAGTGGGTTGCCATCTGGGAACAAGTGACCATCAAACAGTGTGGTTCACGTTAAACTCAGCTACAGAGTCAAGCCATACAAAAGTGAGGGTACTGGACTTCAGGAGGGCTGACTTTGGCAAGATGGGAGAGTGCCTCAGAAAAGCACTAGCAAACAGGCTAGAAGGAGGTGTGGAACAACAATGGGGAATCATCAAAACTGCCATCACAGAGGCAACAAGCCTTTGTGAGAAGCAAATAAACAAATCAAAATGGAAGAAAAGCCATTATGGTTCTCAAAAGAGGTGGCTGTGAAAGTCAGAAAGAAAAAGATAGCATTCCAGAAATATAAGGAAACACAGAAAGAGCAGGACAGAGAGCTGTACCAGTTAAGGCAGAAGGAAGCAGGGAGGGAAGTCAGAATAGCAAAGGCCCAAACTGAGGAAAAGATAGCCAACTCAGTTAAGAAGGGGGATAAAACCTTTTATAGGTACATCAGCAAGCGTAGAAAGACAAAGGGAGGGATAGTGAGGCTGAATAGAATGAATGGTGGGTGGGCAGAGGGGGACAGTGAAGAAGCAGGGATACTGAATGAATATTTCTGCTCAGTATTCACAAAAGAGGAGGAGAAGTGCCTAATCCAATTAACAGAAGCACTCTTGATAGGGGGGTCGATCCCAGTCCTTTCACAGAAGAAAGGGTTCTGCAAGAACTCCTAAAACTGAAGGTGGACAAAGCAATGGGGCCTGATGGAATTCACCCAGAATTCTAAAAAGAATTAAGGGGGAACTAGTGAAACCACTGGCAACTCTTTTTAATAAATCATGGGAGGATGGTGTGGTACCCGAGGACTGGAGGAAGGCGGATGTGATTCCCCTTCACAAAAGTGGGACCAAGACAGAGGCAGGAAACTACAGACCTGTCAGTCTGACCTCTGTGGAAGGGAAAGTGATGGAGTCACTTCTGAAGGAAAGAATAGTTGAGTACCTAGAGGCCAGTGGGGCACAGGACCTAAGGCAGCATGGGTTCACAGCGGGAAGGTCATGTCAGACAAATCTAATGGATTTCTTTGACTAGATGACCAAAGTAGTAGACCAGGGAGGGGCTGTGGACATAGCCTACCTAGACTTTAGCAAGGCATTTGACACAATCCCACACAAAAGATTAATAGTCAAATTAACCAGCCTGGGAGTGGGTCCCAGGGTGGTAGCCTGGCTAAAACATTGGCTGGACAACAGGACACAGAAGGTAATTGTAAATGGAGTCCACTCTGAAGAAAGAGGGGTTACTAGTGGGGTACCGCAGGGTTCAGTATTGGGTCCAGTCCTTTTTAATGTCTTCATAAGTGACGTTGCAGAGGGACTGCATGGAAAAGTATGCCTCTTTGCAGATGACACAAAGATATGCAACAGGGCTGATACACAAGGAGGCGTGGAAAGGGTGAGAAGGGACTTGGCAAGGTTGGAGGAATGGTCAGAAGTATGGCAGCTAGGATTCAATGCAAAGAAGTGCAAAATAATGCACCTGGGAAACAAGAACCCAGGGGAAGAATACACAATGGGGGGAGAGGTAGTAAGAACAACAAAAAAGGAAAAGGACCTGGGGGTAATCATATCAGATGACCTTAAGGTTAGCAAGCAATGTGAGAAGGCAGTAGGGAGGGCTGGGGGTATACTGGGATGCATAGGGAGAGGCATCAGCAGCAGAAAACAGGAAATTGTTATCCCTCTGTACAGACAGTTGGTGAGACCCCATCTGGAGTACAGTGTCCAGTTCTGGAGACCCCATCTCCGCAAGGACATAGACAGGATAGAGGCAGTCCAGAGGAGGGCAACTAAAATGGTGCAGGATCTGCAAGAGAAGCCATAAGAGAAGAGACTAAAGGAGCTTAATATGTATACCCTTGAGGAAAGAAGGGAGAGGGGGGACATGATAGAAACTTCTAAGTACCTCAGTGTAATCAACAAAGTCCAAGAGGGTAGCGTCTTTCAAAGAAAAGATGTGCAAGAACAAGGGGACACATTTTAAAGATAGAGGGGGCGTCAGGGCAATTGAGGAAGTATTATTTCACAGAGAGGGTAGTAGATGCATGGAACTGCCTTCCTGAGGAGGTTGTGGGGTCTAAAACTGTGGGAGAATTCAAGAATGCATGGGACAGACTTAAGACAATTCTTGTGGGGGGTAGGAAGAAATAGGCTGTTGGTTAACTAGGATCTGCGGCCTATCCTGTAGGTAGGGAAATGTGCAGACTAGATGGGCCAAGCGGTCCTTATCTGCCGTCAAAGTCTATGTTTCTATGTTTCTCTGTAGACTGCTGACCGTGCGACATTCAAACTAAAAAAAAAAAAGTTACACTTAAAAGTAGCACGCAGACCTGATGGCTTCAGATTGTGAATAAAACAACAAAAGTAACACTTACTCTACTTTTTTCAGCAAGCTGCTACACATATCAAAATTATGTCCAGTGTTTCTTCGTTTTTAATCCAAATAAAATATCGAGCGACCCGACGACTGTCTGAGAAACCAGAAGCAGGTTGCCACCCCATCCCTGCTCCGTATAAAAATTCACTTTACCCCTCAAGCTGAAACAGTGAGCTGAAGCCAGTCACACTAGCAACAACCAACAAACTTCATAAAAATGTAAATATAATATTTTCTTCTAACAAGTCAGTAAGAAACAAAAACGGGGCTGGGACAGAACAAGTAATAAGTAAAAACAACAGCTCCATATATTGGATAATACATATAATTGTACTATTTTTTCTGTAAGTACACCTACCCTTTCAAAAAATAACGGAAAAATACAGCCTGAATAAAAGTTGTAATATTTTTTCTTACTTTTTTTTAAAAATGAGCCATTGTATAATAGGAATAATGCACTCCAGGGTGTGTGTCATGCTTGGATAACATCACTTCTGGGGTAATTAGTCGTACTCGTCCTGCGGCCTCGTGCCTAATTACCCCAGGTGTGATGTTATCCCAGCATGACACACACCCTGTCATGCATTATTCCATTAGCAACAGGAAACAATGATTGGGACATTGTAGTACCAGGTAAATTTGACAGGAGGGACAGCAGAAAAGTTAAGGAGTGGGGGTGATATTTAAGCAATAAGGCATGACAAGGTGTGTGTTTTCATGTAATAACATCACTTCTGGGATGGATTGAAGCACAAGGCAAAGCTAAGTGCTTCACCACCCCAGGAGTGACATTATTACACAATAACACACACCTTGGAGTGCCTTATTGCAATTATACAATGACTCGATGTTATACAAAATTTAGAAAATATTTTAAAAAGGTTTTAGTAGATTTTTAGTGTAGCAATATATCTTTGTTTCTGAAGAGAGAGCCAAAGAACAATCCAACAAATCAATACAGTGTGGTTATTGTGTAATAACAGCACTGTCTCGGGCACACACTGACCAATCAGAGCCCTGGAAATGTTCTTGCCATTGTATAATGTACATTAGGGAAGATATATTGAGCATGGAAGATTCTACTCATGGTGGGAGCATGGAATAGAAGCAGTTTAGGCACAACTGACAATAGAAAGGGGGGGTAAAATGTGAAAGTCAGAGTGACGTACAGCAGGCCATAACAGGAGAAAGGAACTGGGAATTAGAGGAAGAGATCTGGAAGGCATCAGCCAAAGAGGAGGTAGTTCTGGCAGTAACATAAACACTCCAGATGTGGAATGGGAAATCCTGGCAGCCAGCAGTGCAAAGAGTCAGACAGTGTTTGACAGGATGCAAGACTGCTTCCTCTGTAGCGAGTCAGGGAACTGAATATAGAGAGGGTCACGCTTGATCTGTTTCTGTCAAATGTTGAGATGGTCAGAGAAGTAGATGTAAGGGAATTACTGGGATTTCAATGAGAAATAGGACATGTTGAAAGACATTGTAACCTGGTAGGGGTGGAGGCAGCAGGAGAGGGAGAAGTCAAATGGGATGTCAAAAAGAGAGGTGTAACAGATGTGACAGCATCAAGCATGGGACAGATCTGGAAAATAAATTGTACAAAAAACTGATGTGGTTTGGGTGATCAGGGAATGGGATGGGACCCCACACTATGGAAAAGGTTTTATTTTTACAATACAATGTGGCGATTGGTGGCAGGGAGGAGGGAGGGACACTATGTTATGGAAAAGAGGGTATAATGTTATTACAGTGTGGTGATCGGTGATGGTTAGGAGGGGGAAGGGGCACTGCACTATGGAATATTATTTTTATCATTAGCGGGTGAGGGATCAGGTGCTTGGGGTGGGACTCTACACTATGGAAAATTATTTTTATTATTAACAGGTGGGACATCATGAGATTGGGGACCAGGGAAGGACCCTACACTATGAATTAAACTTTTTAAAAATTATTACAACTCTGGCCGGTGATTGGCGGGGGGTGGAGGGTGGATCACTAAGCACCAGGGATTTAATAAAAATATATATATATATATATATATATATATATATATATATATATATATATGCATATATTATACATATTGTGGCCAAATTGCTGGTGATGGGGGCACTAGACACCAAGGATTTATATATACTTTTGTACATTGTACCCAAAGTCTGTGTGCAAAGTGAAATTCCACACTTCGCATTTGATCCAGCTCTCCATGAATTGGTGAATTTCGTGAATAGGGCTTTGTGAATTGAGTGCAATTCGTGAAATATT
Organism: Neoceratodus forsteri; assembly: GCA_016271365.2. Taxonomy (NCBI): domain Eukaryota; kingdom Metazoa; phylum Chordata; order Ceratodontiformes; family Ceratodontidae; genus Neoceratodus; species Neoceratodus forsteri. The sequence goes on from CM028132.1 coordinate 1,457,877,844, forward strand.
TTGCGGAGCTAAGTTTTTGGACTTCCCACATCACTAAATCAGATGTGGTACCATGTTCTGTCACAGCAAGATTGGTAGGTATTGCATTTTATCAGTCAAAAATGTACAGTACCTTGCTCCATCACTATAAGGAATGGTACCATGAACCACAACAGGTAGACTGGAGACAAAATAAGAGGAAGGAAGGAGGGAGGTAAGAAAGGAAGGAAGGAAGGAAGGAGGGAGGGAGAAAGGAAGGAAGGAGGGAGGGAGGGAGGGAGGAAGGAAGGAAGGAAGGAGAAAAAAAAATCATACTGGTGATATTTAGTTATATATATGCTTCCGTCCACATGTGATCACTGCATTTATTGAAGTTGGTGAATATTACTTTAGGCTGTCTGATCATCTGCTCATTATAGCATACCATGGAAGCAACAGCATTCACATAACTCAATTAAAATCCTATGGCATTGTCCTTGCATGCCGGGGAGGATCCTAAGGAGGAATACTGAGTAATCTTCTCCCTTGGAATTAATCTGAACTACATATAGATTAATGTATGGGAAACCATACACAACAAAGCAATGTTTCCTTGGAGGGGTGAGATGACAACATAGACCTCTTGAGTGAAACTTGCAAGGTTTCAGCAACATTATCTCAGCCCAAGATGGAAACTTTGTCCTTGCTGTATATGGTTTCTCTTACATTATTGTCTATTATATACCTACAGTATGTTTGTTTTAATTACTTTACCTTCTTTCTAACTTTGTCTTGAACTGTGGTCAAATAAACAGAAAACAGATCAACAACAGGATAAAACATTTAATGTGATTTAAGTAATAACTACATGAACTGGTAACATTTCTAGTAGTTCATCCTTTAACAAACAATTCACGTAGGGTGTTTTCAGTCTTGCTGATATGGTTATTATGAGGAACCTGCAGAGTGGGTAAGCATAAGTAATCTTAGTAGATACATGACTCTGTTCTGTCATACCACAGTAGTGATATAGCTTCTGTGGTACAAAAGCAATCTGACATCACTACTGTCATTCAAGCATGTCTAGAAATGTGTGGCTCTCCATACACAGCAACAATGGGTTTCGATGCTGGGTTTCAATGTGAAAAAGTGCAAAATAATGCACTTAGGGCACAGAAACCCAGGGGTGGAATACAAAATGTGAGGAGTGATATTCACATCTACAAAACAGGAAAGAGACCTGAGGGTAATCATATCAGATGACCTAAAGGTGGCTAGGCAGTGCAACAAGGCAGTCAGGAGGGCAAGTGGGATGCTAGGGTGCATTGGGAGGGGTATCACCAGCAAAAAGAGGGATGTGGTGTTGCCTCTGTACAGATCACTGGTAAGACCCCACCTAGAATATTGTGTCCAGTTCTGGAAACTACATCTCCGGAATTACCTAGTTAGAATAGAGGCTGTCCAGAGGAGGGCAAATAAAATGGTGCAGGGTCTTCATCAGAAGCTCTATGAGGAAATACTAAAGCACCTCACTATGTACGCCCTGGAACATAGGAGGGAGAGAGGAGATATGATAGAGACCTTTAAATACCTCATGGGGGTAAATAAAGTACAGGAGTATGTTTCAGAAGAAAAGGTGCTCAAGAACAAGGGGGCATGCTGTGAAGCTGGAGGGGGTAGATTCAGGAGAGATGTGAGGAAGCACTTATTCACAGAAAGAGTGGTGGATCCCTTGAACAGCCTTGCAGCGGATGTGGTGGGGGCGAAAACAGTGGTGAGGTTCAAGAATGCATGGGATAAGTACAAGGGAATCATAGTGGAAAGGAAGGGGGAGGGAGAAAGAGCTGTAGATTGGGCATGGTCTGTGGGTAATAGTGAAGATAGGGAGAAATGTGCAGACTGGATGGGCCAAGCAGTCCTTATCTGCTGTCAAATTCTTTGTTTCTATTTAACACTGAACCATATACCATTATATTATAATAGACAGTGTCTAAGTTCTCTTCTTGGCTCTCAGGCAAACCCTGTTGTTTACCTGTCCGCAGATTGGAGAGCATTGGACTAGCTGTCACGACTGGCATTGGAGAAAGTGAAATGACTGTTCAGTCAAAGGTTTGGAGCTGTTGAAGATGTCACATGGTCTATGCCTTGTACTGCATCACTGGGGTTCAGCACATGATGTGTGTCTGTCTACTAGGGTGTTCTGCAAACTACAGGTGAGTGACAGCACAGAAAGTATAGTGCGAGTCAACAGTGCAGTTGTTAACCATTTCTCTTACTCCTGGAGAAACAGGACACAGGCTCTAGATTAAAATAATTGGAGGGCAGTGATGGGCCATATGGTGTTTTTCATATCTTCAGCATTTTCAATAATACAGTGAAAATCCTCTTGATTTATAACCAAGAGTTGGTATTGACTATGTAATAAATATCTTAATTTGATCTGTAGCCTATCCAGTGCAAAATGGCAGATTAGATACATTACAGGATGTGACTCCATTTAGTAGTTTCTGTCCTTGGTGACCTCAGAAGTACTGGACGAGAGTGTAAAAGAATTTGCATTTGCTTATGTAACCCCCTTGCAAATGGGGGTTCCCAAAAAGTCTTCCAGGAACTTGCTTGAATGCTCCAAGCCTGAATGGTGTTTGGCGTTTAAGCCGTTTATCTGTGAGTGCTTTTAGAGCCTCTGGTACTGTCTCTTTAAGAGCTGTCTGCTTGCAGACATAATTAGTTTCTATGGGGAGACTGTGTGTTTCCCTGCTTGAGTCCCACTCGAGCTGCTGCCAAATCATTCAGTTTCTGCCGTCGCTTAGTGGGCAGAGTGAGCAGTTTTCAAAGATGTAACTGCCAGAAATCATTTAGAGTAATAACGAAAATACAGTTTGTCTAACCTGCTTTTCTTTGCAGTCAGAACAGTGTTTGCCTAGCCCTCCATTCTGGTTTTGAACTGTTGAACTGGACCAATCAGTGTGGGGGGACCTTTGAAATGGAGCCTGCTGCTGGCAAATCAGAACTTGGACTCTCATTGTGGAGCCAGCCACCTATGTGCTGTATGGCCAATGCTTCTTGGAATTGTAGTTTGGACTTCGGCGCCTTTTTTCCACCAACAGGGGGAGTTTACTGTGAGTGACAGCCAAACCAGCCAACTGAACTGGAAGGAACTCAAAGGAAATGCCCGGCTCTGACTACTGAAAAGATCAGATCATTTGGGCAGTGAAGAGACAAGTAGCTGTGAGATTCTACGCTGTATAGTACCACACAGTAAGCGCGTGTAAGGCCCTAAGTTTCGGTCTGCAGCTTGTGCAAGTGCCTGTTCAGACTGAATCCGACTTGTGAAGAGAATCAAGGAGATCTGAAGAGTAGAAACCAGGCTCACCCTGTAGAAGACTGGAGAAATTGCTGAATCGCACTAGGTCTGTCAGGAACTGAATCTGCTGTGTGTTCTCCTGGGTATTGTGCAGTAATTGCGATCGGGATCAAGAAGCAGCCTGCCTGGCATAGTACTTTCCTTTTACATATAAATGTGTGTAGAGCTTGTGGGGAATCGCGTTTCAACTTCCCTGTACAGTGAATTGAGTGCATGAAGCTGGAAGTAAACCCAGCTTAATCCAGACTACATCTATTTGCTCTAAACTGCAGTGGGGTCCAGTCTACAAGGACCTTTTCCACATGTTCTGTTCCTCCTGGCAATCCAGGACAATCTGCTTTCCATCCAGTTCCCAGCATTGAGTCTGTGAGTACAAAGCAGGGTAGCTCCCTGCCATCTGTTTATCAAATTGCAAGTGTGTCATCTATTTGTTGCTGTGTCATTTCTTCACGAACTGAGCCATCCGGCTCTGGATTACAATTGGGTATTGTGCAAGTGTTTTTCCATCACAGGGCCCCATCCAGCTGCACCGATCCTGGCTAGCCCCCCCCCCCCATCCTGGGTACCCAGTGAAAGTGACAATTTGGGACTCTGAACATGCGCACAGTACTGTGATTATTAAGGTGTCTAAACTAATTAACCTGATTTTCCCCTGTCCTTGTTATATTCCCCTAAATAAATCAGATCTGTTTGTTTCAGCAAAGTTACACTGTCTGAGGTATTCACTTGTGTTAAAGTGTTGCACTGTGGCTTTTGCATTGTATCATCTTGTTTTACAGGGGGTCCCCAGAGTCAAGCTGATTGAAGCAGTCCTGGGGGTAAGTGTATACTGTGAAGGTACTTCTGATATATTGTGTGGGCCACTAGTGGGAAGAAGGGGGGGGTTGCAGTGACCCCAGAGGGCTGTGACCAAGTCATACCGGACTGTCTTAACCCCGACCTCTGGGTGGAGGTACCTGCCATTGGACCTAGGCCCCTTAACCTGTTAGCATTTACGCAGGCAAGGGTAGTAGCCCTTGGGATAGCGCCACCTGGGGGTTACATCTTGGAGGCTCGCCGATGGGATTAGCATCCTCTAGTGGCCACATTTACGAATTACTGTTAAAAAATAAATGGTACCCCAACAGAACTGGCTGTACACCAGTTGGTGAAGTGGTGTACTGGGGAGGAAACGCTATACTTATCCTGGATATCCCACTGGGTACCAGTACGGACACTATAGAGGGAGTACTTGCCAAGGTCGAATGTTTATGAGATCCTGTGGTAGAGTGGCAACAGGCTGATCTGCTCGCCTAAACTTTCATGGCCCTAATAGAGTGTAAAGACCCTGTAGACAGTTCTAAAGTGCCACAGACTGTTACCCCAGGGGAAACCCTCACTGTCTGGAGAGTGATAACCAGGGACAGTAAAGACCCCAGGGAGAATGAGCATCCCCCATTATCTGAAACTTTTGAGGAGAACTTTGCTAAATTGTTGTTGGGGTAAGGGAAAATTGTGGAGGATTTAAAGAAACTATTATTGCCACCTGAGAATGTTCCTCCACCAACACCCTCTTCCCCTCCAGCACCCGTTATTGCTCCTCCTTCTGTGCCAGTGCAAGCCCCTATGTCTGTACCTGCCAATAGTCATGACTCTTACCGCAGGTTGAGAATTTTCTCTGGTACCCTTCCCACCCCACAAGGGGAGGATGATTGGGAGACCTGGATAGACTGTGTTGCCCTTTTGGTATCTGAGTGGCAGTGTGCAGAGGCTGAGAAATGGAAAAGAATCCTAGAGAGCTTAAGAGGTCCCGCTCTGGAAGCCATTAAGTCTTTGAGGTCCACAAACCCTGAGGCATCTGCCCAAAAGTACCTAACTGCACTTGAATGCAATTTTGGGAGTATTGAGTCAGGGGAGAGCTTGATGTGGAAGTTTCAAGGTAGAAAACAATGGCCAAGGGAAAGTTTATCTGCATATGTTACTCATCTGGAAGGAGCACTACAGAGGGCCTACCGGAAAGGGGGAGTGGCCGCCAGTGACTTAAACCGTGTGAGGTTAGGGTACATATTGCAACACGCAAAGCACTCAAAATTGCAGCTCCTTCAGTTGAGGCTTCAAGACAGGACAGGTAACCCACCAGATCATTGTGATTTGATGAAAAAAATCCGGGAAGTTGAGGAGGAGGAGGATTTCTCAGAGCCCCGCGTAGTTGTAGCTGCTACAACCTCTGCCTCAAGGGTGGGGTTGGCTGCTGATGGCCAGAGATCACCGAAAATCCATGATGAAAGTCAAGGATTAAGTGCCTGCCAAATGGGGATGGCTGTAAATACCCTGCACTGGGAGAAGCTGTTGAGGGAGATTAGAAAAGTAACAGACAGTCTCATCATGAAGGCCGCTCCTATGAGCACGGGCACTGACACTTGCCTGACTGCTTCTGCTATGGGAGTGGGGGTGTCCACCACAGCACCTCATGTTGACAACAGTTCAAAACTTGATGCATTGACTACAGAAGTGAGGGAACTGAAGAGATGTCTCCAAATGTCCAACCCACCGCTGGCTGAGGTGGCACCAAGGTTTTCTATCGATAGTACCAATGCCGCAGACCCCACAGTGATGCCTCGGTCACCCCAAACTTCAGCCGACATATTTTGTCATAATTGTGGGAAGGATGGGCACATGAAGAGGGAATGCCAGTCTCAGAAAGACTTAGAGAGAGTGGTGAGCCAGCTAAAAGGAGAGCTTTGGAGAAGAAGTCATGGTTAAGAGGTGCACAAAATGGTCCCAGTGAGGGTCCCAAAAATGCTAACTCACGTCCCTCTGTGGCAAGGTCAGCTGCCCAGGCCCCCACTGCCGCCTCTTCAGACTGGTCCAGAATAGTGGGTCCCTCCATGGAGACCACTGTAAAGGTGAATGGAGTGTCTACAAGAGCTGTATTAGACAGTGGCTCCCAAGTGACAATTGTGTTCCAGGATTGGTATCAGCAGCATTTGTCAGACGTACCCTTACAACCATTAGAAGGACTGCATGTATGGGGGTTAAGTGAGACGGCCTACCCCTACTCCGGGTATATCCGAATTTGGCTGTCTTTCCCCACCTCTGTGGCTGGAATGGCAGAGCAAGTAGAAACCCTGGCCTTAGTGGGTCCTCCTACTGGACTGTATGATGGGGTTCCTTTACTATTTGGGACTAATGCACATATGTTTGGACGGCTGGCACAGTTGTGTTATGAAAAACAGGGGTCAAGGACTAGTAGAGCTTTAAGAATTCCAGCCTAGATCAAGAAGGCCTATGAGACACAGAGAGATGCTGACAAAGTGGAACCAGAGGAACCAGTTGGAGTTGTCTGGAAAAAGGATCCTGAGTCTCCGATCCTGGCGCCAAATGCCCAGTGTACCCTACAGAGGGAAGTCCGTATCAGAAAGGATGTGAAGAATAAAATCCTCATGTAGGATGCACCAGGCGATGGGAAATTGCCGGAAGGACTGCTGGTCAAACCAAGTATTTTGTCTGCCAGAGCCCATGCTTATACTAGAAGGGTAATGGTTCAAGTTCATAATGTGTCGGATAGAGAGATTTGAGTAAATAGAGGTTGCACCCTGGCTAATGTACATTGTGCGGATACTGCAGTGCTACCCAGTAGCAAGAGTTTGTGGAAGAGTGGCAGAGTAACGCCTGACTTGATGGATTTCGGTGACTCCCCGTTGCCAGCTGAATGGAAAGTGAGGATCAGTGAGAAGCTTGCCCAGAGAGACCAGGTGTTTTCTTTAAAACAATGGGACATAGGATGTGTGCAAGGCACTGAGCACCACATCTGGCTGCATGATGAAAGGCCATTTCGTGAGAGATCTCGACGCCTGGCCCCTGCTGACATAGATGATGTGAGACGGCATCTGCAAGAGATGCTAGCTGCTGGTGTAATACAAGAATCCAGAAGCCCCTATGCTTCCCCCATCGTGGCAGTGAGAAAAAAGAATGGAACAGTAAGAATGTGCGTGGATTATCGCACCTTGAACCGGCGGACTATCCCTGATCAGTATACAATGCCCCGCATCCAGGATGCTTTGGACTGCCTGAACAGTAGCAAGTGGTTCTCTGTGCTGGATCTTCTCAGTGGGTACTACCAGATCCCGATGGCCCCAGAGGACTATGAGGAGACAGCCTTTATCTGTCTGTTTGGCTTCTATGAATTCATGAGGATGCCTCAAGGGATTTCAGGCACCCCAGCCACTTTTCAACATATGATGGAGCGTGCAGTGGGGGACATGAACTTACTAGAGTGCCTGGTATACCTAGATGATGTTATTGTGTTTGGCAGCTCACTGGAGGAACATGAGAGCAGATTATTCAAGGTACTGGACCGACTGGAAGACTTTGGCCTTAAGCTGTCCATTGATAAGTGTCAATTCTTTCAAACATCAGTAAAGTATGTGGGACACACAGTATCCACCGAGGGAACAGAGACCAACCCAAGTAAAGTTGAGGCCTTGACCACCTGGCCACAGCCCCACAATCTAAAAGAACTGCAAAGATTCCTGGGATTCTGTGGTTATTATCGGCGTTTCATCAAGGATTATTCAAGAGTGATCCGCCCATTACTTAACCTTACTCAAGGGTATCCCCCAACTCACAAAAAATACAAGAAGTCAGCATCCCTCGAGACTGAAAGAATGTATTTTCATCCAAGTGAAGTATTTGGGGCCCGCTGGAATCCTGATTGTGAGACTGCTTTTCATGAGATCATATATCAACTTACCCATGCTCCAGTGTTGGCCTATGCTGATCCAACAAAACCCTATGTCCTGCACACTGATGCTAGCTTGCAAGGGTTGGGGGCTGTGTTATACCAGGAGCATGAGAATAGCCTGAGACCAGTGGCCTTTGCCAGCAGAAGCCTGACCCCTTCCAAAAAGAACTATCCTGTACACAAGTTAGAGTTTCTAGCTTTGAAGTGGGCCATTGTTGATCAATTCCATGAGTACTTGTATGGGGTTAAGATACTAGTAAAAACTGACAATAATCCTTTGACCTACGTGCAGACTTCAGCTAAGTTGGATGCCACTGGCCATAGGTGGCTTTCTGCCTTATATACCTATGACTATGCAGTTGAATACAGAGCAGGCCTGAACTACATAGATGCTGATGCTCTCTCCCGGAGGTCTGTTCCCCAGAATGACTGGATCAGACTGTCAGAATCTGATATTCGAGTACTCTGCCAGAAGTTTGACAGGGAGGAACAAATGTCCACGGACGCAGTGGACTGTATGGTGGATTGTTTGGGACCCTCTGAGAATTGCATACCTGCTGCTTAGTGCCACTTTTCTGCAACAGACATTGGTGCACTGCCTCAGCTGGACAATGACAGTATTCAGCGGGCTTAATCCCGAGATCCCATGATCAAATCAGCTTTAGAAGCCCTATATGCAGGGAAAGATGTGTCCAAATTACATTCCACTGATTTGAGAACTGCATTGTTATACAAAGAAGGTCCTAAGTTGAAACTGATCAATAGACTGTTATACAGAGAAACAGTAGACAGAGGGGGACAAGTAGACAAACAACTAGTGCTGCCCACTGCTTTTCGAGACTTAGTGCTGAGGTTCTTACACAACCACGTGGGGCACCTTGGTATAGACAGAACACCAGACTTGGTGAGATCCAGATTCTATTGGCCTAAGATGGGGGCTGATGTGGAGCAACACATTTGAACTTGTAGTCACTGCTTACAGAGGAAAGCTTTGCCCCAGAGGGCTGCCCCCCTTGTTAACATCACCACCAGTGCACCCATGGAGCTGGTCTATATTGATTTTCTGAGTTTGGAGTCAGATCAAGAAATATTAGTAATGTGCTGGTAGTCACTGACCATTTTATGAGATATGCCCAAGCTTTCCCCACCAAGGACCAGAAGGCATCCACTGTGGCAAAGTACTTGTAAAAACTTTTTTGTTCACTTGAGGCTCCACAAAGAATCCATTCTGATCAAGGGAGAGACTTTGAGGGTCATCTGATCAAAGATGCTTTCTCTGTGGGGAGTACGAAAGTCCAGAACCACCCCTTACCACCCCCAAGGGGACCCACAACCTGAACATTTCAACCACACCTTGTTAGATATGCTAGGCACCCTCCACCCAAAGGACAAGCCTAGATGGAGCCAACAAATTAGCACCCTGGTACATGCCTACAACTGCACCAAAAGTGATACCACTGGGTTCTCCCCCTACCGCCTGATGTTTGGAAGAGAAGCTCGATTGCCAGTAGATGTGTGTTTTGGGGTCTCTCCTGATGGGGATCGAGCTGACAACTATTTACAGTATGTGCAAAAGTTAAAGGCCCAGCCTAAATCATGCGTACCAACTAGCTCAAACCATGGCTGCCAAAAGAAATCTGGCCAAAAAAGGTATGATAAAAGTGAAAGCTAGGAACTCCAGGAGGAGATTGGGTATTGCTAAGAAATCTGGGACTGCATGGCAAACACAAGATTGCTGACAGATGGCACCATCTCCCTCACATTGTAGTGGGCAAACTAGATGATTTGCCAGTGTACAATAAGGCCTGAGAATAATTCAAAGAGCGTTAAAACAATGCATAGAAATCATTTACTGCCTATTGGACAAATCTTGATTGAGTCTGAGGCCCCAGAAAATGCCCCCTCTGGACCAGTGACTAGAGCTGCTGCTAAGGAAAAATCAAGAAAGTCTGCACCTACAGAAGCTGAGTTAAAGCATTCCCCTCCACAAGTCCCAGTTGAGCATGACTGTCAGTCCATATCAGAGGAAAGTGAGTGTGACTTTGAATACTACCCTTCTTATGAACTGAGTAAGTTGTCTTGGAGCAATCCCCTAGTTAATCCTGGAGATGAAGCTGGGCCTTCTGGCCTGTCTAAGCCCCCAGCTTTGTCCTTGGAGCCAATGCTCCCAGAAAGTGAAGTGCAAAGCATTAAGTCAGAAGATAAGGAATCATTGTGTATGGTTGAACTGTTTGAGCTTTCAGAGGAGGAAAATGATGGACTGGAACAGAATGGTGACATACCAGAACAAGAAGAGTGTGTTGAGTGCCCTGATAATTCACTGTCAGTGTCAAAAACCTCTCCATGTGAGCCAAGTGTTGTTGGCTCAGAGATTGTAACTCCTGGAGCTGAAAGTGCCCCAAGTTCTAGCCTCTCTACCCCAATGGAGACTCCCCTGACAAGTGAGGACAATGCTGAAAATGAGGCTCAGAGTGCAGAGACTGTAACAGTTCCCCCTAGAAAGACTGGTTGACCTGTAAAGCCTGGGGTGCACCTCAGTTATGATTCCCCTGGGAGGCCTGTGGACTTGCCTCTCAATGTTGTCCATAAAGGAGTATATGTGTCCCCGAGCTCATTGCTCAAACTGAACATCAGTGCTAATTCCAATTTACTTGTGTTGCCCTCTAGGTATGGTGCCCCTGCCACATCCAGCCCCAAGGTAGCTGATAGGGAAGGGCCCCCTCTCTTCAGGTTTCATGTACAAGAGGTAATAACCTGAGTTATGGTACAATGTGTGTGTAATACTGTGTAAAGAGTGACGTACTGCAAAGTTTCAGAAATGTGTTCCTGGTAAAGTGATATTTTGACTGATGATTACATATATCAGCCTAATGTGATACTGATGAAAATGTATATGGTTGTATTGAAACTTATGGGGGTACTTGCTTGATGCGGATGCCAAGCTTTCCCAGGCCAGGAAGGGTGTAACCCCTCTGCAAATGGGGGTTCCCAAAAAGTCTTATAGGAGCTTGCTTGAGTGCTCCTAGCCTGAATGGTGTTTGGCATTTAAGCCATTTATCTGAGTGCTTTTAGAGCCTCTGGTACTGTCTTTTTAAGAGCTGTCTGCTTGCAGACATAATTAGTTTCTGTGGGGGGACTGTGTGTTTCCCTGCTTGAGTCCCACTCGAGCTGCTGCCAAATTGCTCCATTTCTGCCGTCGCTAAGTGGGCAGAGTGAGCATTTTCAAAGATATAATTGTTTGCCAGAAATCATTTAGAGTATTAACGAAAATACAGTTTGTTTAACCTGCTTTTCTTTGCAGTCAGAACTGTGTTTGCCTAGCCCTCCATTCTGGTTTTGAACTGCTGAACTGGACCAATCAGTGTGGGGGGACCTTTGAAATGGAGCCTGCTGCTGGCAAATCAGAACTTGGACTCTCATTGTGGAGCCAGCCACCTATGTACTGTATGGCCAATGCTTCTGGGAATTGTAGTTTGGACTTTGACGTCTTTTTTCCACCAACAGAGGGAGTTTACTGTGAGTGACAGCCAAACCAGCCAACTGAACTGGAAGGAACTCAAAGGAAATGCCCGACTCTTGTCTACTGAAAAGATCAGATCAGTTGGGCAGTGAAGAGCCAAGTAGCTGTGAGATTCTGCGCTGTATAGTTCCACACAGTAAGTGCGTGTAAGGCCCTAAGTTTTGGTCTGCAGCTTGTGCAAGTGCCTGTTCAGACTGAATCCAACCTGTGAAGAGAATCAAGGAGATATGAGGAGTAGAAACCAGGCTCACCCTGTAGAAGACTGGAGAAATTGCTGAATCGCACTCGGTCTGTCAGGAACTGAATCTGCTGTGTGTTCTCCCAGGTATTGTGCAGTAATTGCGATCGGGATCGAGAAGCAGCCTACCTGGTATAGTACTTTCCTTTTACATATAAATGTGTGTAGAGCTTGTGGGGAATCGCGTTTCAACTTCCCTGTACAGTGAATTGAGTGCATGAAGCTGGAAGTAAACCCCAGCTTAATCCAGACTACATCTATTTGCTCTAAACTGCAGTGGGGTCCAGTCACAAGGACCTTTTCCACATGTTCTGCTCCTCCTGGCAATCCAGGATAATCTGCTTTCCATCCAGTTCCCAGCACTGAGTCTGTGAGTACAAAGCAGGGTAACTCCCTGCCATCAGTTTATCAAATTGCAAGTGTGTCAGCTATTTGTTGCTGTTTCATTTCTTCACGAACTGAGCCATCCAGTTCCGGATTACAATTGGATATTGTGCAAGTGTTTTTGCATCACAGGGCTCCATCCAGCTGCACTGATCCTGGCTAGCCCCCCCCCCCATCCTGGGTACCCAGTGAAAGTGACAATTTGGGACTCTGAGCATGCGCACAGTACTGTGACTATTAAGGTGTCTAAACTAATTAACCTGATTTTCCCCTGTCCTTGTTATATTCCCCTAAATAAATCAGATCTGTTTGTTTCAGCAAAGTTACACTGTCTGAGGTATTCACTTGTGTTAAAGTGTTGCACTGTGGCTTTTGTATTGTATCATCTTGTTTTACAGGAGGTCCCCAGAGTCAAGCTGATCGAACCAGTCCTGGGGTAAGTGTATACTGTGAAGGAACTTCTGATATATTGCGTGGGCCACTAGTGGGAAGAAGAGGAGTGTTGCAGTGACCCAGAGGGCTGTGACGAAGTCATACCAGACTGTCTTAACCCTGACCTCTGGGTGGAGGCCCCCGCCATTGGACCTGGGCCCCTTAACCTGTTAGGAGTTACGCAGGCAGGGGTAGTAGCCCTTGGGATAGTGCCACCTGGGGGTTACACTTAGGCCAGGAAATAAGGATTTTTATTATTCTGGTAAGTAGGAATGGGAAGACCCAACTGCCTTACTGTTCTAATCTGTGTTTGGAGGACACTTTCATGGTTGTAACAAATACCCGCCCCCCTTCAACTCATAATAGTTCCTGCTATGATTGACCATGGTGGGAACTACTGCACAACAAAACTGCATTTCAGGGAACTGTGTTGCAAGTGCTGCTGGCTAAGTTTCTGGTAAAAGCTAGAGAGAGAGACAACATCTGCAAATTGATGGTTTCTGACTGCTCACTGCCCTTTAGCTGCCTCAGTACTTGGATTGTATGTCGACCGGCTCATCAGACACATTGTTTAGTTTCTAGCTGCACAAAATAAACTTCATAGTTACTTTTGAATTGTCGGAACCGAGATTTTGAAACTCCTGCCTAAAGTATGATGTTTATTTAATCTGAAGATATTTATTCAGGATGTCTCATCGAGACCCGTGAGCCTGTTTATTTGACAGGACAGACAAAAAGGGCTTGTTGTGATGTTCATGACATGTTAGTACAGTATTTATAACACGCAGACAGTTTTTGTCCAGAGTTAGCCATACTGCGAAGGAATTTCCAAATGTTTAGAGGCCATTTTTCTTGATTACTCCCTGACACTTACAAGGATGCAGAGCCAGCAGTGCTGCTATAGAAGGATTATTATTCTGTGTGAAGGTTTATTGCCAAAGGACTTCCTCACAGCAAACATGCAGTACATTATGATGACCTAGTTCAAAAGAAGAAAAAGGGTTAAAATATGTCACACTGGAAATGGAAAATACACCCTGCTAATTGTTTTCTCATACATCAGGCTAGAAAAAGATAATGCTTCAAATGTGATGTTAACTTTTCTGTAATTTACTGTATCAGATAGCACTAGGGCCTAAGCTGATATGTTCATTTATGATGCCTTTTATATTTATAGGAGCACATTCCCCATTTCTGTGGGTGAGAGAACTGCAAAGTATAGCTCAGAAATTCTGACACACACACAGGAGTTGTCAAAGCCATTTTATAACCATGAAAGAGACAGAGGGCAGGATTCATAAAGCTCCTGAAATTCCCGCAACTGCGGGAAAAACCTGACAGAAGTGGATTGCCTCTTGCGGAGTTGCAGTTTTCCTGCAGCTGCGGGTATTCATAACAGTGGAGCCGGATTATGTCCCTCTCCATGATTTGCGGCAACTTACAGGTGTTGTTGCCATGGAAATCCCCGCGGCTTTTGAAAACTGTTATGGCCGGGGAGACCCAGCATAACATCTCTGCAGTTGTGGGGGACTGTGAATACTTTTCTCCACAGCTGTGGAGATTTTGGTCCACAACTGGAGCTGCAGTGTGGGACTTAGTCCCAAAATGCTTCGTGAATCCTGCCCAGTAACTGTTATTGCTGTGCCGAACGTTCAAATTACGAAGGAACAAAATTCTGTGGAATTCTGGAAAATGCCACAAATTCCATTGGCAGTACAGTTCCAAAATTTCACATGTGAAATGTTTTTTGCAGAGTAATAATCTGCAGTTTACATAAACTGTGGATTGTTTTCCCATAATCCAGGAATAATTATTATGTGGTTTACACGATCCACAGAAAATTATCCCACTGTTTAAGGAATTTTGTGAAATTTAAAAAGAAATTCTGAAAAGCATTTTTGGAAGCAGAATTGACAATACCACTTTAGGGTTCCTTAATTACACTGTAACTGCATTGCAATTGCCATGTAGTTACTGTACATGCAACAGACTTGTAACTACAGTGTAATTACCCACCCCACAATTACATTGAAACTGACACTTAAGGTAATGTGTGACCAAACTGCCATTTCACACAAATTTCAATGGCAAAATTCTGCATTCTGTACAGTCCTAGTAATTGCATACAGTATCAAGTCATTGTAACTCCTGTTAGATAGAAACACAGAAACTTAGATTCCGCCAGTAGAAAAAGAGAAATTGGCCCAGAAACACAGAAACTTAGATTCCACCAGTAGAAAAAGACAAATTGGACCAGAAATATAGAAAATTAGAATCCGTCAGTGGAAAAAGGCAAATTGGCTCAGAAACATAGAAACTTGGAATCGGTCAGTGTAAATAGGCACAATGGCCCAGAAACATAGCAACTTAAATTCCGCCAGTAGAAAAAACAAACTTGGCCCATTGTGTTTGCCCACTTCTGCTTAACTAATGTTGAATAAAAAAGCCATAGAAGCCCATCCCTCTTCCCTTTCCCCCCTCCCTTTCCAGTGTGGGCTTTACCCAGTCCATGTCTCTGTCCCCCCCCCCAGTTTCAATGCCCCACTAGGGGAATTAAAACAACTGAAGATTAAATAAAAACAGGAACTTAAATTGAAATAATTTCAGTTTGTATATCATTGCCGAAAACCTTGTTTGCAGAACAGCTGGCTATGCCAACTGTACTTTAGAAGAGTTGCAACTGTTTGCATGAGATACTGTACTCCCTTATGGTTAGGAGAGTACCTACATAGATACATAGATACATAGACAGTGTCGGCAGATAAGGGCCTATGGTCCACCTAGTCTGCCCATTTGAGCTTGTAAGTTCAGTTTATGTTTTCCTAGAAGTCTGTTGCCCCTTACCCCTGACCTCCAGAACTCCTTTATGTCTATCCCATGCATTCTTAAATCCCGTGATTGTTTCAGCCCCCACCGCTTCCTCTGGCAGGGTGTTCCACTTGTCCACCACCCGTTCTGTGAAGAAATTCTTCCTCATGTTTCCTCTAGATGTCCTCCCTCCAACTTCATCCCATGCCCTCTAGTCCTGGAACATCTTTTTGCTTAACAATAGTGTATTCCTGCACCTGTTCCTCCTTGTGAGATACTTGTATGTCTCTATCATATCCCCCTCTCCCTCCTCTCCTCCAGGGAGTACATGTTCAGGTCCTTCAACCTGTCTTCATAGGACTTGTGATGCAATCCATGCACCATCTTTGTTGCCCTCCTCTGAACCTTCTCTACCCTGTCTATGTCCTTACGTCGGTATGGTCTCCAGAACTGTGCACTGTACTCCAGGTGGGGCCTCACTAGTGTCTTGTATAGCGGAATTATGACCTCCCTTTTCCTGCTGGTGATGCCCCTTCCTATACATCCCAGCATCCTATTTGCTTTACCTGCTGCCTTGTCACACTGTTTCCCTACCTTGAGGTCATCAGAGATGATAACCCCAAGATCCCTTTCCTGTTTGGTGCATGCTATATCCTCACCCCAACTGATATATTGTGCCAGGGTTTTGTGCTTCATATGCATTATATTGCACTTCTTTGCATTGAATTTCAACTGCCAAACCCTGACCATTCTTCAAGTTTCTGCAGGTCCCTTCTCATTCTGTCTACACCCTCTGGTGTGTCTACTCTATTACAGAGCTTTGTGTCATCAGCGAACAGTGAAATTCTGCCTTCTAGGTCCCGCGCAATGTCACTGATGAAGATGTTGAATAGGACCGGTCCCAGCACTGATCCCTGTGGTACCCCACTGGCCACTCTTCCCTCTATGGAGTGACAGCCATTTACCACCACCACCCTCTGTGTCCTGCCACCCAGCCAGTTACCTACCCACCACACTACTGTCCTGCCCACACCCATATTCCCCAGTTTGTGTAGTAGTCTTCTATGTGGCACAGTGTCAAAGGCCTTGCTGAAGTCCAGATAGGCCATGTCCACTGCCCTCCCCCGATCCACCTCCCTAGTCACCCAGTCAAAAAATTCAACAAGGTTGGTCTGACATGATCTCCCCCTGGTGAAACCATGCTGCCTTGGGTCCTGTAGTCCATTGACAACCAGATGTTCCACCAATCTCTCCTTCAGTAGTGCTTCCATGATCTTCCCACTACTGAGGTGAAGGCTGACTCAGTCTGTAGTTCCTGCTTCCTCTTTGTTCCGCTTTGTATAGGGAACTACATCTGCTTCCTCCAGTCTTTGGGTACCTCCCTGTTTCCAGTGATTGGCTAAACAGGATAGCCAGAGGTTCATCCACCACCTCTCTTAGTTCTTTAAGGACCCTGGGGTGCACCCATCTGGCCCCATTGCTTTATCAACTCTTATTACTTCCAGTTCCTTCAGGACCCTTTCTGTGTAAAGGGACTTGTGTCCATTCTGCACCATTCTCGCCTTGTACTCCTTCAGACCCATTAACCTCCTCTTGCTCAGTAAAGACTGAGCAGAAATACCTGTTCAATATGTCAGCTTTACTGTTGTCATCCTCCACACAGCCCCCATCCTCCCCCTTCAGTCTCACTATCCCTCCCTTTGTCTTTCTTTTTTCACTTATGTACCTGTAAAAGGTTTTGTCCCCTCTACCCACTGATTTTACAATGTGTTCTTCTGTCTGAACTTTGGCTTCCTTTACTGACCTCCCTGCCTCCCTTTGCTTCTCCTGGTACTTCTCCCTATCCCCTTCTGCCTGTGTCTTTTGTATTGCCTGAATGCAATCTTTTTTGCTTTCACTTTCTTTGCTACCTCTTTGGAAAACCATAATGGTCTCCTCTTCCTTTTCCTCTTGCTAACCTGTAATGCATAATTCTGTTGTTCTTGTAATCCCCATTTTAAATACTGCCCTGTTCCTCAACCCCTGATTCCTGTCCCATTCCTTTAATGCCTCTTTCAAGTATCTCCCCATTTTCCCAAAGTCTGCCCCTAAAATCAGGATCGTGTTTTTATGTGGTTTGGTTCTGCTCTTTCTGTGATTTCAAACCACAATGACTGGTAGTCACTGTTTCCCAGGTGCTCCCCACTGTTACCCCATCACACTGTCCCTGTTTGTGAGCACAAGGTCCAGTATTGCCTTCTGCGAGTTGGTTCCATGACCAGTTGCTTGAGGAAGGCACCCTGAAGGGAGTCCAGGATAAATCTGCTCCTAGTTGATGCTGCTGCTGGGATGCTCCAGTCCACATCTGGAATATTGAAGTCTCCAACCAGTACTACCTCACCCTTGTCTGCCATTCTTTGGATGGCTAGCATCACCTGAATTGTTTTTAAAAAAACAGTCCTGATTAGCTCAAAATGATGTTATGATATATGATTCTGCTGATCTATTCTGCCAGAATCTACAAAGCCTAAGATAGTGCCTTGTCAAAATGTAGCTGATCCAGTTAGCCCAGATAATGGATTTGAGCAGGGTAGTGCCCATTTCAGATTCATGAATAGCTCACACTATCTGAACTACAGCATGCATAGTAGGGGTGCTCGGAACTGGGCACTTCTGATCCAGTTTTAGGATTTAGGATTTTAGGAACTCCCAAATCCTAATCTGATTCCATTTCAAATCCAAAAAGGACCTAAAAATTGGATTTAGGTTTCTGATTTGAAATCCAAAATCCGAAATATCTATGCAAAATAGGCTTTAGGATTCAGAATAGGATTTAGGATTTTTGGATGGCAAATCAGAAAATCCTAAATCTGAAAATCAGATCAGAATTCACCATATCTGATCCCATTTGATAGATTGTCAGCAACCCTAATGTGCACCTTGTGACACCCCCATGCAGGGGCAATAGACTCCCATCATCAGCACCACTAACGCTTGCCCTTTCCATGCAAGAAGTTAAGCATACCACCAGAATGATGTCTACATTAGTTTTTGCCTTACCCTAGACTGCAACAACTGGGCAAGAGACTTATAATGATTTATAAGTCTAATGAATTATTCATGAGCCTGCGAGGCTCCTAATTGGCTACTGGATCAGTCTTTAATGCCTTAGAAATGACTAATCCAGGTGTCAACTGCTGCTGTGTGGCAAGCACAGCTTGTGTCACACTGCCAAAACCTAAATTTAAATAAAGAAACCTGACAAAGACAAATGCTGTATTGCAGTGGGACTTATCATCCCAATAACAATCTCAAAGCTGATCATTTACTTGGATTAACAACCCTCTGGAGAGAGGTGGCCATTGGCAGCACCTTTTGCTACCCATCCCCCCAAATGGTCATTAGTGACTGGCTTCTTTGTTGTGTTTGTTAAAGGAATGTTCAGCAAGCAGCATCAATCAGACGACCTGTGAAAACCCACGTGAGAGAGGGTGCTTACCCTTTACCAACCATGGCTGCTGAGGAGTCAAGGATGACCGGTGTCTGCTACACAATTATTTATTTATTGAATTTTGTTGACTGGGTAAACCCACTGGGTCTCAGAGAGTCCCTTTTTCAGGGGCAACCTGGGATGAGTTACATAAATTTTAAAGACAGGAGTACATTGTGTTGAAAGTACAAAGAATGGATAGAAAGTTTAGGCAGATGAGATGGGCCATGACAACATAGTGGTTAACAATAAACATACATTCAGACTATAGTAAGGATACCTATAAGATTAAGTACTCTACTTATTTACACACAGGTACAAAAAAATAAGGCAGCCCAGGATAGACTATTGTGCAATCAAAGCAAGCAATCCTTTACAGGAGATAAACGTTAATCAGTGATAATAGTTGCACTGGTTTCTTTCCATATGCTGACTGAACAGCGACACCTGTGCCGCGAACAACAGTACAATGACACAGCGACGGATTGCTGTACTGTCACCATGGGACCACGGCACTGCTTTCTCTGGGTCTTGCACCCCCTTCCTGAATCAACTCTGTCTCATAGTTGATTATATGAATTACAGAGGGTGGATGGAGCAGAGCCCCCCGCATGGGGGTTGAGGGGGAAAAGCCCCCCCAACAGAAACAAAGTTTTTTCAGACAGACTCATGCCGATTGCAATTACGGTCAACATAAAAGTGGTGTTGTAACATCAGTCGACAACTTTGTTGTTGAACCAGCATCATGGATCCCAGTGTCAGTGGCTTAGCAGGTAGCACACTCACCTCTGAGGCCAGGAGATCAGAAGGCTGTGGGTTCTATCCCCACACCAAGCACTTGGGATAAATCCCATTACTGACACTGTAGTGCAGCATGAGGGGGTGCTGCACTCTTGAAGTGCCGTTTTTCGGATGAGATGTTAAACAGAGGTCCCATCTGCCTGTTCTGGTGGTAGTTCAGGTGGATGTTAAAGATCCCATGGCACTTCTCAAAAAGAGTAGGGGAATTTTATTGAAAATTCAAAACAAACATTACAGCACTTATACATAATCAGACAAGAAAGATAAAACTTAAGCAGCGAAAATTCATCACTAGTATGTACACTTCAAGAAATAATAGAAATCATTCTGGCATCCTAACAAATTATTAATCCCCCAGTGCTTTTATCATATTTCTTGTATATATTGCCCCATCATAAGTTCTTGACCATTATTTCAGAAAATATTCTCCATATTTTTCCAAAGAAGGCTATATTTCTCAGGTGGGACTCTTTTCTTTTCATCTGTTTTCACCTGACCTAAGGCTGTTTCTATCTGTGCAGTTATCACCCTCGGGATAGTATATATTTGTTGCAGTACATGCTGGCATCTACTCTGCCATGAATAAAATGTAAGAATTGAAAAGGCTACCTGCAAAGTGCTCCTATGGAAGCTCTTCCAGATCCCTGAAAAATCCCCTAACACAAGAGTCTGGTAATTAATCCATATCAGAAATGGCCACTGCCACTTCTGTGCTGTTTCCCAAAAAACTTTTACTTCTCTACATTTGAAAAAGAAGTGGTGCATTGTTTCTTCTGTATGTATGCATGTTTGTTTAGGGCACTACCTTTCTTGTACTGCTTTAAGTGTCAAGTTCCCTCTCACCCCTAGCCTGCCATGGCAACACAACCAGTTAATGTCCCACGTTTCTAGGTATTCTCCTATCCTTAAGTACTACAAAGGCATAAGGCATTTTTAAAGGGACACATTCTGGGAATAGCAGAGGTTCTCGCTGTGTGAGTACCACTTTCTGATATAATTACCTCCGTTCTAATATGAGGATTGTTCTCTTATCTTTTTTCCACTGCCTAATCTTTCATAGTGAATCCATGGCATATTCAGGAATTTAAAGTAATGTAAAAGTTTGGGGGCCAAAGCCTCCCATTTATCCATGTAGGGCTGCAAGGCTTTTGCTGTCCATTTTTGCCATGGGGCAGTATTTGTGTTCTCACAATATTTTAACATATTATGTATAAATACGGAATGAAAGAAAACTACTGGATTAATCATGCTAAAACCACCTTTTGCCACTGGTAAATATGTAACATCTCTTTTGACAGAGTTTAGCCTACTTCCCCAAAGCATTTGAAAAAAAAATGCTGTAGGGTTTGGTCTCCAAATATAGAAACATAGAAACATAGAATTTGATGGCAGATAAGGACAGCTTTGCCCACCTAGTCTGCTCATTTCCCTACCTAATGGATAAGCTGCAGATCCTAGTTAACCAACAGCCTACTTCCTCCTACCACCCCACTAGAATTGCCTAATGTCTGTCCTATGCATTATTGAATTCCCCCACTGTTTTTGACCCCATGGCCTCCTCAGGAAGGCTGTTCCATGCATCCATAATCCTCTCCATGAAAAAATACATCCTCACATTACCTCTGAGCCGTCCCCCCCTCTATCTTCAAATTGTGCCCCCTTGTTCGTGCACATTTCTTTTTCTGAAAGATGCTATCTTCTTGGACTTTGTTGATTCCCTTGAGGTACTTGAAAGTTTCTATCATGTCCCCCCTCTCCCTCCTTTCCTCGAGGGTATACATATTAAGCTCCTTTAGTCTCTCTTCGTATGTCTTCTGGTGCAGACCCTGCACCAATTTGGTTACCCTCCTCTGGACAGCCTCCACCCTGTCTATGTCTTTGCAGAGATGAGGTCTCAGAACTGCATGCAGTACTCCAGATGGGGTCTCACCAACTGTCTGTACATAGGGATAACAACTTCCTGTTTTCTACTGGTGATGCCTCTTCCTATGCATCCAGTATCCCCTCAGCCCTCCTTACTGCCTTCTCTCATTACTTGCCCACCTTTAGGTTATCTGATATAACTACCCCCAGGTCCCTTTCCATTTTTGTTGTTGTCAGTATCTCACCCTCCATTGTGTACTCTTCCCCTGGGTTTTTGTTTCCCAGGTGCATTACTTTGCACTTCTTTGCATTGAATCTAAGCTGCCATACATTTGACCATTCCTCCAACCTTGCCAAGTCCCTTATCATCCTTTCCACCCCACCTTGTGTATCAACCCTGTTGCAGATCTTTGTGTCATCTGCAAAGAGACATACTTTTCCTTCCAGATCATCTGCAATGTCACTTTTAAAGACATTAAAAAGGACCGGACCCAGTACTGAACCCTGCAGTACCCCAGTAGTAACCCCCCTTTCTTCACTGTAGAATCCGTTTACTATTATCCTCTGTATCCTGTTGTCTAGCCAATGTTTTACCCAGGCTACCAGCCTGGGACCCACTCCCAGGCTGGCTAATTTTTTAATTAATTTTTGTTTGGGACTGTGTCAGATGCCTTGCTAAAGTCTAGGTAGGCCATGTCTACAGCCCCTCCCTCTTCTACTACTTTGATCACCCAGTCAAAGAAATCAATTAGATTCATCTGACATGACCTTCCCGCTGTGAAGTCATGCTGCCTTGGGTCCTGTGCCCCACTGGCCTCTAGGTACTGAACAATTCTTTCTTTTAGAAGAGATTACATCATTTTCTCTACCACTGAGGTCAAACTGACAGGTCTGTAGTTTTCTGCCTCTGTCTTGCTCTCACTTTTGTGAAGAGGAATCACATCTGCCCTCCTCCAGTCCTCAGGTACCACACCATCCTTCCATGATTTGTTAAAAAGTGTAGTCAATGGTGTTACTAGCTCTCCTCTTAGTTCTTTTAGAATTCTGGGGTGAATTCCATCAGGCCCCATTGCTTTTCTGCCTTCAGTTTTAGGAGTTCTTTCAGAACCCTTTCTTCTGTGAAAGGACTTATATCGACCCCCTATCCAGAGTGCTTCTATTGACTGGATTAGGTATCCCCCCTCTTCTTTTGCGAATACTGAGCAGAAGTATTCATTCAGTATCCCTGCTTTTTCACCGTCCCACTCTGCCCACCCACCATCCTCTTTATTCAGCCTCAGTATCCCTCCCTTTGTCTTTCTTTGCTCCCTAACGTACCTATAAAAGGTTTTATCCCCCTTCTTAACCGAGTTGGCTATCTTTTCCTTGGTTTGGGCCTTTGCTATTCTGACTGCCTTCCCTGCTTCCTTCTGCTTTAACTGGTACAGTTCTCTGTCCTGCTTCTTCTGTGTTTCCTTATACTTTCTGAATGCTGTCTTTTTCTCCCTAACCTTCCCCGACACCTCTTTTGAGAACCATAGTGTTTTTCTTTCATTTTGATTTGTTTATTTGCTTCACACAAAGGCTTGTTGCCTCTGTGATGGCAGTTTGATGTTTCCCCATCGTTGCTCCACCACTCCTTCTTGCCTGTTTGCTAGTGCTTTTCTGAGGCACTCTCCCATTCTGACAAAATCAGCCCTCCTGAAGTCCAGTACCTTCATTGTTGTATAGCTTGACTCTATAGCTGAGTTTATTGTGAACCACACTGTTTGGTGGTCACTTGTTCACAAATGGCTACCCACTTCTAGATCTGAGATCCTCTCTCCATCCCCATTTGAGAGTACCAGGCCTAAGATTGCTTCCTCACAAGTGAGTTCCAACACTAGATGTCTGAGGCATGCCCCCTGTAGGATATCGAGAATGGACCTGCTCTTGGATGTGGCTGCAGCAAAGAAGCTCCAGTTAACATCTGGCATATTCAGGTCCCCCCATCAGCAATATCTCCCCTTTCTCTGCCATCCTAAGGATGCCTCCTATCATGTATTGGAAGGGCATATGCATAGTTGTGGTAGAGAAATATGGGTAGCAAAAACTTTTTTATGATCATTAACTCTCTTTATTTTTCCTAGTTTCCATGTCTTCCACATTTTTCTTTGTCACCAATCTCTAACAATTTCTCCCAGTTATACTGTGCACCATCCTGAACATTAAACCATACCCCTAAAATTTTGGGGGGGCCTTTATCAATCTTAATTCCTGCCATCTCCTCTTCTGATTCTATCTCTGGTTTCAAAGGAATCACTACACTCTTGTCTAGTTTTATCTGAGCTCCTGAGATTTCTGAAAAAGCCTGAAAAATATGAAGGGCTCTCTTCCCTGCTTCCTTATTTTGAACCACTAAACACACATCATCTGCATATGCTGTAATTTTCTCAGGTGGTATTCCAAAACCTGGTGTAATCCCAATAATTTGATTATCCCATTTAGCTTGTCTAATTATTGGATCTAAGGCAAAGATGTAGAGTAAGGGACTTAAGGGGCACCACTGTCTGACCCCCCTTTTTAAATCAATAATATCCCCCATATAGCCATTTATTATGTGTGGTTCATTGCTCAGTGCTTATGCTACATACTGTAGCTGGATAATGTAGGTTGTGCTTGGTTACAGAGGCCAGACCAGTAAGTTGGACAATGCTTACGAGATATTAGTTGTATGAAATGGTTGGTGCTTAGGTACTTCAGCATAGACATGAGCAAGTCAGTGATCGTAGTACATATGAGCTGAATGGTATATGCATAGTGCTTAAGTGCTTTGACTGATGAGTAACTTGTTAAGACTTAATGTTGTGGCCTTTCTCTGTATCCCACTGTAGGAAGGATGCTTAGTTGAGTAGGATGAAACCCCCCAAAAGAATAGTGATTAGCAGTATGATTATCTCCTCCAACTCCAGAGAGTGTGGCCAGTAGCACACAGGAGAGGAAAACCCCCCTTGGGGGAAACCTCTGAGGACCCATGGCTACCGATCTGCCCATCCTTCTGGGCATACTAAAGGAGAGTAATCCTAAATTACCGATATTGAGTTGTCGACTAATCTGAAATCCAGAGTTGTAGATCCCGATCCGGTGAAAGCGGGGATGCTGGAATCACATACTGATATTTGAGTGTCAGGTGAAGATGGCAGCATATCCTTCTGGTGAACTCCTAGTCTAAAAAATCCATGGCCAGGGCAGAACCTGATAGTGGAGCAGAATCCATGGTCGAGCATAAATAATACGAAGCATCAAAAGTTGCATGGTCAGCAATCCAGAAGGTGAGGAAGTCTTCCCAAGGGGGACCAATAACCAAATGACTAAGTCTCCAGAACCAGCATAGGAAGACAGGTGGTTCAAGTTCCGATTGACAAGCTTTGCAAATGAAGGCCTTCATGATGAAGCACAGGAGTCAGGCACAGACTGCGTGATCTGGAGAGGGCGGAGCAGTAGGAACCTCCGGTCTGGAGTGGGTGAAGCAAGTAGAGTGAATCGTCAATAGATCTTAGTACGAATCAGTAAATATAAAGTTGGTAGGCCTCCAGTCCCCTAGAGGTGAAGCAGGTCATAGAATAGGTGAGACAGTCTGTGATGAACTTCTAGGCCCTGGAAGGGGGAGGCAGGTTAGTATGAGCAGATAGTGTTAATAAGTGGACCTGCACATATATCAGCAGTAGTAGTAGTAAAATTGGACCTGCATGATGCAGACGTAGTAGCAGAGGAGTAGTATTGAATAGATGACATATGGTATACAGTGGAGAGCATTGAGGAAATGTAAATACATGTGTAAATCGATGAGCTTCTCATTGGTGAGCAAAATAGTTCCGTAGAGAGATGTATATATACACGTTTAGGGAAGCCAGAATGGTACAGCAGCTGGAATTAAACTCGTGAGAAGGGTCTGATGATTCCTACATTGACGTGCTTCTAATAGACATGGATGGTAATAAATGATGGAGAGGGCCGAGTCGGATGAAGTAACATTGTAACAGGATCCAATGAACTTTAGAGCGCTGGAGTAGAGTAAAGTTGAGGGCTAAATATTGAGATAGAAGGTCTTCCGGATAGGGCTCAGCTAAGCGTCCTTGCAGGAGTGAAGTAGCAGTAAATCCATTGACTGACGCGGCAAGGCAGAAACATCCAAAGGAATTGATGGCGAATGTCAAACTAATCCAGATGTAATCCATAGTAGAACAAGGAGCTCCTTGAAGGCTGACATGCTATAAATCTTCATGGGTAGCAAGGGGCAGTGAAGTGATACTGGGCGAATCCCTCGCATGGCCGGCGAGTACAGCCAGACCCCACATAGGTCAGGCGATAGAAGAGTGAGTCAACTAGACCCCATGTAGGCTAGATGACTAAGGCACTGCCACGGAGGGTAGCCTGGTGTAGCGAACATCCCAGAGGCAGAAGCTGAGGGGATGAAGTAAGCAAGCAGTAAGAGTGCTAAGCAAGAAGAGGTCTGGCTATACTATAGAAATAATCAGACTCATATGGAAATGATTGAGAGCTGAAAAGCTGGCGAGCTGACTGAGCATGGTGTGCTGAGATAGTAATGAACATTAAGTGCTGAGATCTTGCAGGGCCGAATGCAGAATTGAATCCAGGTCCATCCTGCAAATTAGCATTGCTCAATGATGTCCGTCTGGATAAATAAAGATTTGATTAATTGATTGAATGCAGCAGAATGCTAGAAGCTGAAGCTGAGGGGGTGGCAGTAGGCATGAACCAATGGTTTGAGTAAGCAAGGGGCAACGATTGCGTAAGCAAGTGTGGACCACTTGAGACAGCTGATGGTGGGTAGTTGACTGAGCTATGTAATAGCGCAATGTATGGATAACAAGGTAGATCAGCAGCAGGAAGTTAAAGCGCACACCCTCAATAGGGAGCTTTTGAGGTAGCACTGTTAAGGTGAGGCATTATCGTAGCAGTATGAAGTCTGAAGTAGACAATAGAATATAACTAGTAGCAGTAATCATATGAGGATAGGTCTAGCCCTGTGATGGTATGGCCAGCAGAAGGACCATGGTCACTGGCTGGAAGCTTGATGAAATATTTGTTGTTAGTCGTCCTGTCCCATATTCATCCTTTTTTTGGTGGTGGGCAAAGCTAACTTGAGAGGAGCTAAGAGCCAGTAGCTTGAATTTGTAGAAAGTATCCGATCCATGAATATCAAATGTTACAGAACTGGAATTTCAGGGAATAGTGCCAAGGAGTGCCTAAATAACTTAGAAACTGAAGTTGGGTTAATTTCAGGCTTGATATGCAGGCATGAGCTGGAATACAAGGAGGGAGGTGTTGCCTGTAAAGTGTTTCCATGAGACTGGAGAAAAGGGGAGATAGATGATACAGATTGACTGAGTCTGTTTCATGTTGCATAAAAAGAATCCAGTTTACTTGACTGAATGCTTACTTGAATGCTGAGTAGCAGTTTGCAGCTGAATACAAGTTAGATCTGTCTCTGTTGAAAGGAATGGTGAACTGCATTACAGTGTAATATGCTACTGAATGTGCAAATGCCTCGGTTAGCAGCAATAGGTCGGCAGTTAGATCAATCTTTGCGTAAATAAATGTCTTTTATAGATGCAGTGTCTTTAAGCCCATACGTGATGGACAGTGACCAGTAATAAAATGAGAAGCATCCAGTATACATAGTTGAAACGTGGCCCCAAACATTTCCCTGTCCTTTGTCCATTGATCTAACAGGAGTAAGAGGTCGTCTCTGAATAACTGCCCAGTGGCCTGTGTAGTTCTTGCAGAATGAAGCTCATAAGAATGTATAATACACCCACAGTTTGCGTATATGATGGGCTAACAAATATAGCAGTAGCTAGCATTGCTAGGAAGAGAAAGATCATGTAATTTAACTGCTGATAAACCAGTCTGTGAAGCTTACTGAAGCCAGTCTCTCCCTGGTTAAAGTAATGAATGATTAACATACTGAACAGGTGCAGGTGATTAGTCTCAGCTGCAGGAGTTGCCTCAGGTCCTTAACCCAGACAGTGATCTGGCTATGAAATGCCTGGAGCAAAATCATAATTGGTATAGCCTAGAAATAATAAAGGAACTTTTTACTTTGCTTTTGTGTGTGAAAGAGCCCCAAGTGCATTACAGCTCTGAAAAGTAGCAGGGGGCACAACAACAGAAGAGTATAGATAGGTAGTTCAGATGTTAAGAGGGGCAGTGTAGGCTGGTCAACGGAGAATAAACTGTGAATTTGGAAATCCAGGGCTCGAATCCCACTGCAGCTTCTAGCTTGCTGTGTGCCCATGAATTCCTTATGTTTTAATTCTAGCAGAGGGCCTCTGTAATTATTCCTCTCATAATATAGTTATGTGTGAGGTCCAGGAGGATGAATGTAGGAGGAAACAGCATCTGAGCTGAAGGGAAGGCAACAGGATCCAGCAGCAGGCACCAATGAACTCCGAAGCAGAGGCAGTCCAGATGGTAGCACCACAACAGAGAAGTGGAGGAAGCCCAGCTCACAGGTGAGCTCTGCTGTAGTGGCAGGCGACTTGAGATAAGCTCTGAGGGGAGAAATAAAATGAACTGTAGAGGCTGGACTGGAAACGCCAGCATGAGGAGCAGGAATGAAGGCAGGCTGCAGGTGCACAACACTACAACGGGAACAGGGCGAGGCGGCTGCTCAGGAAAAATGGAAAAGCTAGAAGGCAGATCGAGATCGCTGAAAACACAGCCGAGTAGGGAAGCAGGAAAGGAATCCCCCAAAAGAAGGAGCAAGAGAAACAACATGAATGAAGGGGGGGGGACAAAAACCTGAACAAGCCAACGGAAAATGAGAGGGAAATAGGGGAGGGAGAGCACAGGCAAACAGAGGAGGAAAGAGAGCAGCTGGGCACCAGTACCGCCACGCAGCGAGTGCTACTCACTCTAAGCAGAGGAGCAGTACCTGTTAGTTTAAGTAGGATGTGGGGGAGGAGCTCTTCCCCCACATAACTACAGGTTTGCACCTTTCAATTAATGGCTGAAATCCTGCTCCCTCATAAAGGAGGTTAAACCACTTTATCAAGTTCTGGGGTATCCCATAACTCTGTAAGATTTGTATTAAATATTGATGATCCGCTTTATCAAAGGCCTTGGCCTGATCTAGAGCCACTATGTACCCATCTATATCCTGAGACCTTCTTTTTTCGAATATCTCCCTCAATAGAAATAAATTATGCTGTATAGTTCTCTCAGGGACAGCACACGTCTGTGCTTTATCTGTTAATCCCTGAGCTCCCTTTTGTACTCTTTTGCACAAGATTATTGCCATGAATTTGTAATCACTGTTTAAAAGACTATTGGATCTCCAGTTTCCTAGAGAGTATTCATCCCCTTTTTTAGATATGTAGCTAATAATAGCTATTCCTAAATCCTCACATTTCTCCGCTATACTTACAATGTTATTATATACTTCTTCTAAAATTATACTCAACTCTTGTGTGAATGTTTTATAGAAATCATTTGTTAACCCATCCAGCCCTGGAGCTGTCCCAATTTTTAACGTTTTAATAGTATCCAAAATTTCTTCCCTGGTAATTGGGCCTTCTTAAATGCCCTTCACTTGTTCTGATTGCTGTGGAATGGGTGCCGTTAGATAGTATTCAACATTTTTACATTTCTGCAAGTTATTGTCAAATTCTTTCCACAAATGCTCCTGAATCAAAGAGAGCATTCCTAAGTCAGACCTCTCTACCATCAGATTTATATAAACCTGACACAAGTGTGGCTTCTAATCTTTGTTTACATGCCATAAAAGGGTCAGACGTGGGTGATTTTATTTTCCAGTACCTCATTTCTGCTTCTAAAGTTTTCGCCCAATTATACTGATGATTGAACATTAATTTCTTAATTTCTGTGATTTATTTCATATAATCAGTCTGATCCTTTCAAGGGACTGTCATGAGTTTATAGAGTTGATTTCTATAACCTAAGTATTTCAGATATTCCCTATTTGATTTTTCCTTACCATATGTAGTAAAAAGCTGTTTAAGATCTTTTTTGGTATCTAACCACCATTCCCAAAGATTGTCATAAAAACATTGTACTGTAGTTCTAGCCGAAAACAGCTTGAGGACTTATATTTTAACTTCATCATGCTTCAGCACTGAAGCATTTAATCTCCACCTATTTACTTGAGAAAAGATTTTAGGAGGCGCTGTTTCCATACTAAAAACCCCTAGAAGCAAATGATAATCTGAAAATCCTGTCGGCTGTAACCATATTTTAACCGGACTACAAAGTTTGTATGAAAAAAGGTAATCTATCCTTGTGGCATAAGTACACCTATGATATGTGGTTCCTGCATCTGATTTTAAACTTCTATATGCATCAATCAAGGATGCATCTTGGATTGTCTTTTTTAAAGCATGGGAATCACAGTATCATTTCTTACTCATCTCACCTAAAATTTTGGAATCTATGCTGCAATTAAAATCCCCTCCCCATATAAGATGTCACTGAGTACATAAGAAAGGCTTTATTAAATTAAATAGCTCTATTCTGGATGTTTCTGTCTGAGGCGCATAGGTATTAATGAGTCTAAAGCTCAAGTCTCTGTTTTTACAGACTAATATTAAAGCTCTTCCAACTAGGATGTCTAATACCCTGGTCACCGAAAAATGTCCTTTTCTATGCAGAATACCTATCCCATCTGCTACCTCCTCTCCAAAGGTCCAAAATGAGGGCCCCCATACCCAGCTTCTCCTGACCTGCTCTACTTCAAATAAAGATTTCAGTCTGGTTTCTTGTGGGAAAACTATGTCAGCTTGTACTCCTTTCAAGAAGTGAAGAATTGCAGTTTGCCTTTTGTACTTTTTCAAAATACAGACATTAAAGAAGGCTATGTTTACAGTGGCCGATTTATAACCTTATAGTTGTAAAAGCCTAATCCTTGTCACCTTGTGAAGCCATATTTTTCCGTTTCTTCATCCCTTTTTTCCCTCTTTCTTTCCATTTTTTTTTTTTTTTTTGCCGTGCTTAGGGGTCTGTTGTCTTCCTCCTCTACTTCAGATATCATTTCTGACTGTACAGGAATATCTGAGTCTAAACTAGAATCACCCCCCCCCCGTAGAGGGTAAAATATTTTCCATCGGTAAAACAGAGTCTGATGGTTAATGTTTTGCTGCTGCCCTGGTGACCCTTTGTGTATGCACTTTTGTTTTTTCTGCAAGAGGGGGCATTACAGGTTGTTGACCATCTTTTACCATGTGTTCCTGTGACCCCATTTGCTGACCCTTTTCTTCTAAAATCCTAGGAGGATCCTGGGGTACCATTTCTGTCTCAACCTCTATAGGTTCTTGGGGCGGAGACTCTTCCTCATCCTGTTCTCTAGGTCACTCCCTGCCTTCATCATTACTTTGTGGGGTCTGGGTCTCTACCTCTTCTCCCCTTTGCTTTTCTTGTGCTGTTTGTACCAGGTCATCCTGGTCCCACCCCTCTGCCCTGTTTCTTCTAGCCCAGGGGCATCGATGGTAGGCATGCTCTTTTTCATCACAAAGATTGCATTGAAACACATTGTCGCAGGTAGTACTTGGATGACCATAACTCTCATATAGTGAACATTTTAGCATATCACATGTGCTGCTCAACTGTGTCCTCACCTCACATTTATAGCAAGCACACAGCTGACCCCCATAAAAAACATACTCCTCTGTTTTTCCCGAGAAAAAAACTATCCGGCCGGTGTATTATTTCTGAATTGATCAGAAATAATTTAACTTTAAATTTCCACCTTCCCGTCCACAAACCTTCAGTGTCAATGATTGCTTCTGGTAGGCTCAGAATATCGCATCTATTCTGCAGTCAATGGTCAATATCATTAACACTTACCCCTTAATTTCTAACATTATCGTGATTATCCTGATTGCTGGCTCTGTTAAACGAATTACATAGAATGGCATACAAAGAGGGGATTGTTTTAAACTACATTTCATCCAAACTTTCTCCAGACCTGCGTTAGTTTTAAAACTAATGTCAAATGTATCCTCACCTGACACATGAATGAATGCATAAATCTCTGCAGGTCTAAAATGCATAGAACAATTTTAAAGCTGTCTTGCTACATAGTACCTATCCGGGTGTTCGGCTAGGCCTCCCCTATATCGGAGCCTTACTGTGTTTCATCTTGGGGCCTGTTAACATAGAAACATAGAATTTGATGGCAGATAAGGACCGCTTGGCCCACCTAGTCTGCCCATTTTCTTACCTAACAGATAAGCTGCAGATCCTAGTTAACCAATAGCTTACTTCCTCTTACCCCCCACTAGGACTGCCTTATGCCTGTACCATGCATTCTTGAATTCCTCCACTGTTCTTGACTCCACGACCTCCTCAGGAGGCTGTTCCATCATCCACAACCCTATCTCTGAAAAATACTTCCTCATTACCTATGAGCTCCCCCTCAATCTTCAAATTGTGCCCCTTGTTCTTGCACATCTCTTTTCTGAAAGATGCTACCCTCTTGGACGTTGTTGATTCCCTTGAGGTGCTTGAAAGTTTCTATCATGTCCCCCCTCCTTCTTTCCTCAAGGGTATACATATTAAGCTCTTTAGTCTTTCTTAGTATGTCTTCTGGTGCAGACCCTACACCATTTTGGTTGCCTTCCTCTGGACAGCCTCCACTCTGTCTATGTCTTTGCAGAGATGGGGTCTCCAGAACTGCACACAGTACTCCAGATGGGGTCTCACCAGCTGTCTGTACAGAGGGATAAAAACTTCCTGTTTTCTACTATTGATGCCTCTTCCAATGCATCCCAGTATCCCCCCAGCCTTCCTTAATGCCTTCTCCCATTGCTTGCCCACCTTTAGGTCATCTGATATAATTACCCCACAGGTCTCTTTCCATTTTTACTGTTGTCAGTATCTCACCCCCCATTGTGTACTCTTCCCCTGGGTTTTTGTTTCACATGTGCAATACCTTGCACTTCTTTGCATTGAATCTGAGCTGCCATACATTTGACCATTCCTCCAACCTTGCCAAGTCCCTTCTCATCCTTTGCACTCCATCTTGTGTATTAACCCTGTTGCAGATCTTTGTGTCGTCTGCAAAGAGACATCTTTTCCTTCAGTTCTTCTACAATGTCACTTATAAAGACATTAACAAGGACCAGTCCCAGTACTGAACCCTGCGGTACCCTGCTAGTAACCCTCCTTTCTTCACTGTGGACTCCATTTACTACTACCCTTTGCGTCCTGTTGTCTAGCCAATTTTTTATCCAGGCTACCACCTTGGGACCCACTCCAAGGCTGGCTAACTTGTGTATTAATCTTTTGTGCAGGACTGTATCAAATGCCTTGCTAAAATCTAGGTAGGCCATGTCCACAGCCCCTCGCTGGTCTACTACTTTGGTCACCCAGTCAAAGAAATCTATTAGATTCATCTGACATGACCTTCCCATTGTGAAGCCATGCTGCCTTGGGTCCTGTGCCCCACTGGCCTCTTGGTACTCAACAATTCTTTCCTTTCAGAAGTGATTCCATCATTTTCCCTGCCACTGAGGTCAAACTAACTGGTCTGTAGTTTCCTGCCTCTGTCCTGCTCCCACTTTTGCGAAGAGGAATCACATCTGCCCTCCTCCAGTCCTCAGGTATCACCCTATCCTCCCATGATTTGTTAAAAAGAGTAGTCAGCAGTGTCACTAGTTCTACCCTTAGTTCTTTTAGAATTCTTTGGTGAATCCCATCAGGCCCCATTGCTTTGTCCACCTTCAATTTTATTAGTTCTTTCAGAACTCTTTCTTCTGTAAATGGACTGGTATCGACCCCCGTCTTTGGAGTGTTTCTCTTGTTTAATTTAGGTACCTCTCCCTCCTCTTCCTTTGTGAATACTGAGCAGAAATATTTGTTCAGTATCCTGCTTTTCACTGTCACCCTCTACCCACATTCCTCCCTTTATTAAGCCTCAAGTATCCCTCCTTTGGTCTTTCTTCACTCCTAATGTACCTATAAAGGTCTTATCCTTCCTTAACAGAATTGGCTATCCTTTCCTCGGTTTGGGCCTTTGCTATTCTGACTGCCTTCCCAGCCTCTTTCTGCTTTTAACTGATAAAGTTCTCTGTCCTGCTCCTTCTGTGTTTCCTTATATTTCCTGAATGCTATCCTTTTCTCCTTAACCTTCCCTGCCACCTCTTTTGAGAACCATAGTGTTTTTTTTGCTTCGTTGTGTTTTGTTGATTTGCTTTACTCAAAGGCTTGCTGCCTCTGTGATGGCTGTTTTGATTACTTCCCATTGTTCCTCCACCCCTCCTTCTTGCCTGTTTGCTAGTGCTTTTCTGAGGCACTCTCTCATTTTCCCAAAGTCAGCCCTCCTAAAGTCCAATACTCTTGCTTTTGTATGGCTTGATTGTATGGCTGTGTTTATCGTGAACCACTCTGTTTGGCGGTCGTTTATTCCCAGATGGCTACCTCCTTCTAAATCTGAGATTCTTTCTCCGTCCCCATTTGAGAGTACCAGGTCTAAGATTGCTCCCTCCTGAGTGAGTTCCAATACTAGCTGTCTGAGGCATGCCCCCTGTAAGGCATCGAGAATGACCCAGCTCTTGGATGTGCCTGCAGCAAAGGTATTCCAGTTAACATCTGGCATATTCAGGTCCCCCATCAACAATATCTCCCCTTTTTCTGCCATTCTAAGGAAGCCTTCTATCATTTCCTTGTCCATTCCCTCCACCTGAGATGGGGATCTGTATACAACCCCCATGTGGATTGTGGTGCCATTTCCTGTCTCCAGGGTGACCCAGAGTGCCTCATCTGCTCCCTGTTTACTTTTTAGTTCTGTTGCTTTGATCCCTTCCTTTACACAGAGAGCTACTCCTCCTCCTCTTTTACCCTCCTGTCCCTCCTGTAGATTGTGTATCCTGGTATGTTGACTTATCCCAGTCATGGTTCCCTGTGTACCATGTTTCTGTGACTGCCACAATATCCAGGCAGCCTCTTCCGTCCAAGGCCGCTAGTTCAGGAGCTTGTTACACAGACTATGGGCATTGGTACTCATCACCCTCCACTTTTTGATAGCCTTACCCTTTTTAGCCCCATTCCTGTCCTTACTGCCTTTGCATTTTTTTACATTTACCTCTGTCCTGCTCCCTAATAACTTCTCTACCTTGGTGTTTATCTCACTAATTACCATGTTTTGTGGGGGCAGGCTGGGATTTCTCTGCTCCTTTTCAGTGCCTCCCCCCCTTGGTTAGTTTAGATGCTGCCAATGAAACATTTAAACCTCTCACCTAGGATCCTGGTTCCCCGGACAGATGCAGATCATCACACCAGTATAGGTCTGCATCCCTCCAGACTCAGCTCCCCAGTCTAATGGAAGCCAAAACCCTGGGCTCCACACCAGTTTTTCAACCACTCATTGAATTCCTGGTGAGGAGTGCCCTAACATCACCCTTGCCATAGACAGACAGCATCTCCGAGAAGGTTACCGTATGCGCCTACTTGTCTAAGGCCCTCCCCAACTCTACAAATTCCTCTTGCACTGCTCTGATCCCATTCCTAGCCAGGTCATTTGTCCCTAGGTGGACAATGACATCCAGCTCCCTCCCTCGTGCAACTCCTCCCATGATCGTGAGGATTCGCTTCCTGTCCCTCCAAGCTGTGGCACCAGGAAGGCACCTTCCTCCCTCCCTCTCCCCTTCCTCCCCCATTTCTGCCCCCCTAATGATTGAGTCCCCCACCAGGAGTTGTTTCCTTCCCCTGTGTGGTCCCATGCCACCCTCCTGTGGGTCTCCTTTGTGAAGGTTCCCAGCATCCTCCTTGGTCTCCACTGCAGGTGCCTCCATAGAGGAACCACTATCCACCAGAAGAGCGAATGAATTGTGCAGAGGTACAGCTGGAGGGATGCAACTCTGTTCCACCACCCTCTCCCTCCCTGAGCCCACCCTGGTCCAGCCTGTCTTCTTTCTTGGCAATCTCTGAGGTAGTGGCATTGGCCCTGGTGGTCCCTGGGTGGGGGTGCAGGTTTCACGAATCTTAGCTAGGTCAGCCTGGAGACGGGCAACCTCCTGTCTCAGACCAGAGAGGTGCCTGCAAATAGGGCAGCATCGCAGCCTCCAGAATGTCTCCTGGAACACTGCCGCCCACAGCCATTGCACTGCACCACTCCTATCCTGTCTTATTTTGTGTCCCTTCTCCTGTTTCTCTGTATGCTTACTCTCTCCTCTCCTTACAACTCTCACCCTTCCTGTTCTGGGACAGCAACTTCCTATCTTCTTCAGTAGCCTCCTTCTTCCTTGTTCAATGTCAGACCACCAGCAGCTGGGGGGGAGAGTGAGCTACTTTTTTCCTTTAGGGTTGACAAAACCAATGTTTCTCTATGATCCTTCCCTTCCTACTGCCAAACAGGAAGTTCCTGTTGACAGTCCAAATCCAGTGGCTATAAAGTAGAACTGAAAGCTTAGGGTGGGTGGGATGGAGGGCAGTTAGTAAGAAAAAGGCTAGCAACAGGAAGTTGTAATTTGAGTCACTTGCTTTTATAGTGTCTAAGCCATACCCCCAATTAAGCTCTCTCTCCTCCTACTGGTTTATCAAAGTCAGCTGATACAGTAACCTTCCCAGCACAGAACACACACTCACTTTCTTTCTTTTCTTTCCTTTCTTTTTTAACCCTAAATAAGACCCCTTCTACTTCTAATAAAGTATCTGTATAATTAATCTCAACAGACACTGACTCCTGCTGAGATATAATGTTAAATTAATGAGAAAATGTAACTTCTTTTAGTTAGCTGCTTTCTGCTCTACAAGCAAGGCTAGCAACAGCTACTATGCTCTAGTTTATTTTTAAATAAATCTGATAAAATAGGACCTCTAGGGGTTTCTTCTGACCTATTTTGTTGTCCTGAGGATCCCTCCTCAGGATGTTCCCTATTAGGGTTAGTACTTCCCCTCTCTGTGCCAGATTCACTGATTGAGGCTCTCCTGGCTTCACTATTCTCTTCTTGCCCCATCCTATTAGCAGTTCTCTTTTCTCCATCAGTTCTCCCCAATTCTACCCTGGAATCACATTTTTCTTCATCATTTTCTGTATACAATTAGTGTCTTTCATAGTACCAGTGTCCATATGTTTCTCATTTCCATGAGTATTACTAAATGCAACAGTGTTAGAGTCATTATTTTTCCCAGGTGCTGCACCCACAGTGACCTGTACCTTGTCCTTCTCCGAGCTCTGACTTCACATTGCAGGCCTGTTTGATTGTGCTAAAACCCCTTCTTCCTCCTCGTTCCAATTCTCATCTGGTATCTATTGTCCTGAATTATTTTGTCTCCATCCAGAATGTTTTAGGGAGTTTTCCTCTGACCAACCTGCCTGTAATGCTCTGTGCTGATTTGTTAGTCCGAATTGCTTTATCATGATTTGCGATGTTGTGTCTGACTTTACAGGCTGAAGAAGTGATGATTGTGCCTGCTCTCCTAATAACGTCGATGAGGAAGGCCAGGTTTCAGGTCCTGGTCATTCTTTCCATAAAATGATGTCAGCGCTCAGCTGAGCGTGTCCGACAGCTGATTTTCTGATGTCATCTGGGAGCTGTCTGAGCTGTTTCTGAACTGCCACATTTTTACCAGCGCATTTCCATTCCTCTTTATCTAGTGCTTTAAGACTTCTAAATGAATTTTCCAAAATAATACCGTCAGTCTCAGGGTCAGAAGTTTCTGTAGTCATATTCTGTATGTCCTGCTCCGTGTTATCTTCGGTGGAATCAGGTAGTAATGCAGGTCCATACAAATCCTCAGACATTATAACATGATCCTGTATATTTCGATGAGTTGAGCCTTCATTTTCTCCAAAGTCCACCAATTTTTCTGCTGCAGTCTCTGGCTTACGAGAGATGGGAGATGAGACCATATCTCCCAACTCCATAGCTTCCAGCTGCTCATTCTCTCCAGCATCCACCATCCTGGCCTGCAGCCAAGACAGCAGAGGGGCCCCCTACAGACAGAGCAGGAGAGTTTCCCCGGTGTCCTGGCCAAATTTCACCCATTCACTAAAAATACCAGCAACAGCTTAATCTGGTTCAAAGTCAGCTGGCATTCATCTGTATCCCCCTTCCCCAGGTCATGCCTGAAAATAGGCAGGATTTGTCTAGTGCACTTACCCTGTGAACAAAAACTAAATAAATAAATAAATAGTGGGCTTTAAGGCCCTTCTTAAATCCCCATAAGGAAGATATTTCCTGCAGCTCATTAGGAAGAGAATTCTAGATAGTGGGGACTGAGTTTGAAAAAGATCTACTACCAGTCACAGTTTTGGTTTTAGGGACCAGAACAGAGTCCTACTGGAGGATCTAAGGGGTCGTCTATCTGGTTTGTATTTTACCAGACCACATAGGTCAGGGGGAACATCCAGGCCTAATAGCTAAAGGCCAGGCATAATGCTCCATAATTGAGCCTATTCAGGACAGATGGCCATTTAAGGCAATCACGGATGGCACAGTGAATTCTCTGACCAAGGCACCAGCTGCACTGCAAGCTATGGTGTGGTATAGAAATTTGAGTCTTTCTATTTCTGAGCATCTGTCCAAGAGTAGCACAGGAGAGCCATAAAGGAGGGTAGGAAGAAGGTTGGAAGAGGCTATACGTAGGTGGGATTCTTTAGAGAGGTAGGGGCTCAGACAGTGAAGCAGTCTGACTTTTTGGTAAAGTGTTTTGGTAAGATGGTCAAAGTGGACTTTAAATGTGATATCCTAGTCAAGACAAACACCAAGGTAGTTGAGGGAGTTGACTGTCTCAATTGTTGATCCATTTGAGAAGGAAAGGGAGAG
Organism: Neoceratodus forsteri; assembly: GCA_016271365.2. NCBI lineage: Eukaryota > Metazoa > Chordata > Ceratodontiformes > Ceratodontidae > Neoceratodus > Neoceratodus forsteri. Next base: position 1,457,916,170 of record CM028132.1, read on the forward strand.
CACGTTGCTCCTCTGGTGGCCTAGGTTTTTCTTTTCAAAGAGAATGGACTTTGTCTTATTAATATTAAGTACCAATTTGTTTGCTAGGAGCCAGTTCTCTAAGGAGTGTAGGTCTGAAGAAAGCAGGTTGGTAATTGTAGTGCTATCTTTAGAGCTGTGGTGTAGTACTGCATCATCAGCATAAAGTAAGAGTTTTGCCCCGACACAGCTTGTTGACATTTCATGGATGTAAAGTGAGAATAATAGTGGTCCCAGTATTGACCCTTGAGGGACACCATCCCGGATCGGGCTCCTATCAGATAGGTTCCCTTTCCATTTGACAAATTGAGATCTGTCAGACAGGAAGTCGGTGAACCACCTCAAGGATAGACCATCAAGGCCCAAGGATTTGAGTTTGGTAATAAGTATCTGGTGGTCTATTAGGTCAAAGGCCTTGGTTAAATCGATAAACTCTGCCCCTGTCATCTTCCTTTTATCCAAACCATTCATGATATCTGTGATCAGGCTGACCAGAGCAGTATCTGTCCCATGATTTTTTATGAAAGCCATGTTGGGCAGGGGTAAGCAAGTTGTGGTGGTCTAAATACATAGATACATAGATACATAGACAGTGTCGGCAGATAAGGGCCTATGGCCCACCTAGTCTACCCATTTGAGCTTGTAAGTTCAGTTTGTTTTCCTAGAAGTCTATTTCCCCTTACCCCTGACCTCTAGAATTCCTTTATGTCTATCCCATGCATTCTTAAATCCGTGATTGTTTCAGCCCCACCACTTCCTCTGGCAGGTGTTCCACTTGTCCACCACCCGTTCTGTGAAGAAATTCTTTCTCATGTTTCCTCTGAATCGTCCTCCTCCAACTTCATCCCATGCCCTCTAGTCCTGAAACATCTTTTCGCTTAAAATAGTGTTTTCCTGCACCTTGTTCCTCCCTGTAAGATACTTGTATGTCTCTATCATATCCCTCTCTCCTCCTCTCCTCCAGGAGTACATGTTCAGTTCCTTCAACCTGTCTTCATAGGACTTGTGATGCAATCCATGCACCATCTTTGTTACCCTCCTCTGAACCTTCTCTACCCTGTCTATGTCCTTACATAGGTATGGTCTCCAGAACTGTACACTGTACTCCAGGTGGGGTCAATCCTCCAATCAAATAGTCAATGATTTGGTTACAGATTAACCTCTCTAGCAGTTTTCTTAGGGTGCAGAGGATAGAGATAGGCTTGTAGTTTGTAACTAATGTTTTAGCACTCCCCCTTGTGTATTGGGGTAACAAGAGTCACTTCCCAGGCAGAGGGGACCACCTCCTCTTGGATAGATCTGTTGAAGAGTAGCATGACAAGAAAACAATAACTGGGGCTCCCAGACTGAGGAGATTAGGGTCAAGCTTCTCATAGCCTGTGGAGCCTGTAATTTTTAGCTTAGACAGGTGGGTACATACGTATTTCGTTGTTACGAGCTTAAGGTGAAAATTGGGGCATGGGAGGTTAAGGGTAGTGGGGTCAGGGGGTTTCAGGGAGGGTAGTGAAGGATTCTTGTAAATATCAATGTTGGTGAAGAATGTGTTGAATGCGATTGTAGCCTCCCTAGGGCTTCTGCAAGTTCGACGCTCAAATTCGAAGTCACAGTTGGCATCTGTGGATTGTCATTTCAGGACAGCATTAATTTGTTACCAGAATTTTTTAAGGGTTTGAAGGCTACACTTCTGCAGATTTCAAAGGAAAGAACTGGCCCAGTCATTGGTTGGCTCTTTCCTTTGATCTGCACCACTCAGCAAGGACAGTTGATCTGTCATGATCAGCCTGCTAAGGAATTACACCCTGTAGCAAAGAAAACCGTCAATCAATGTCTGTTGCTGGCGACCCCATAACTCCCCACCACCACCTGACCGTCCATCTTAACACCTACCATCCCACCCCACCCTCACAAACATAATACCGACACTGGGGGTGCCCAATCCCCCAGTTTCTCCACCTGAAATACAGAAAACTGCCCCTTAAGAAAACCATCCCTCGTAGTTTTTTTAATACACCCTGCAGAAGAGAAGACCATCCATCGGTGTCTGTTGCAGCCATAACTGCACCCCCCGAAGCCCAATCCACATTAACCATTGCTGTGCTGCTGTAACTGTCATCCCCCCAACCCCAACCCTTGTGCTGGAGAAAGATATATCTGTCCAAAATTCCTATATGTTCTAATTCTGTCAGCAGTCCAATTCCAGCACAGGGTGCCCTATTGCCCATGTCAGCTGTTACCCCTCCACCCTGCCCATTAAACTTAAGCAGCACCGGAGAGCCCACCCCTGGTGCTGCCAGTCGTAACATTGACACTGGGGTGACCATTTTCCCTGTGTCTCCACCTGAAATAAAGAACACTGTCCCTAAACTGCTTTCTTTGCTAAAGTGCTTGTTGCTTAAAGGGCTCCACTAGGCTGGGGGGGGACAGCTCTAAACTATTTCTATTTTTTTTCCTTTCTTTACAGATATGTTACTATTGCTAATTGATTACTTGAGAGGGGATAAGGGGGGTACAAACTTTCTCTATTATTAGCTTTTGACTGTCTTCATTTACTAAATTGGTTGAATTTCTTGTGGGTGGGTACAAGGAGGGTTCAAGCTGACTCTTTAGCTAATTTAACTACTGGTACTGAAGAGCTTTCTGGCTACTGCTGCTTAAGGGGCTCAAGTAGTCAGAAAGGGTGGTAAGGCAGCCCCAAACTGATTCTCGTGCTGAACTGTTACCATTGCTAATTGATTACTAGTGAGAGGGCAGGGGCACAAATGTGGAAGGCAAGGGAGGAATCAGCTTTGCCGTGGGGGGAACTCATGGTAGGTGGGTCTGGCAGGGGAACGGGATGGCAGGTAGAGCCTCATTGGTGGGGGAGGGGGGAATCACCACAGAATGAAGGACAGCAGGGGACCTGGAGGAGGGAGGATAGTAGGATGTAATAGTTGTGGAGCTGTGGTGTTCATGAGCACTCTGTGGAAGTTAGGTGAGTGCCCTATTTGTCAAAAACTAAGGTGGATGGAGGCTGAATTGACATGGTTAAAGAGAGAGTTCAAGAGGAGAGAGAGGGAGAAGTGCAGATGGAAGGTTGGAGGGGAGACGTGTATGATAAATGGGAGGATGGACGAGTTGTCAAGATGGTGGGAAGGGGAGAGGGGGAACCAGAATGGACAATGGATGAAGAGCTCATGGACAGGAAAGCAGTGGAGAAAGTGTACTCAGCAGAAGTTCTACAGTTTAGTCAAACAGTTTCTGGCCCCTGGCTGGGCTTATAGAAAAGGAGGGGTGAGGGGGAGAGGGGAAAATGTTAACAGAGACCTGAGCCATAGGAAAGGGAAGGCAGACAGTGCAAGGCAAGGGAATGTAGAGAGAGAGCACAAGGGAGGAGAAGCAAGGGTAGACCGCAAACAGGGGAAACGGACAAGGAGGATCGAGAAGGATATGCAACAAGTGGGAAGAGTGGAGGGGAGGCCTTGGAAGAAGATAGGGTGGAGGAAAGGGGGAGGCAGGATCCAGGATCCAGCACTGGGGCCCAGAAGAGGGAGGAAGGTCAGAAGGGAATAGGGAGGATAGCTAGCAGCAGAGAGGGGAAGGATGAGAGAGGGAGCAGGGGGAGCGCAAGTTGGAGAGGAAAGGGAGTTGGGGACAACACTAACGGGTGGAAGGAGCTTGAGAGACCCAGACAGTAGAGGTGAGGCACTCTCGGGGACAAAAAATGCAAAAGCAGTTATAGTTTATGGGGATGTGATCATAGAGGGGATTCACTGGCTAAGGAAGGAAGCAGCTTTTAAGGGGAGGTCAGTTTTTTGAGACCCAGGAATTGAGACCAGAAGGGTCCTCTCTAGGATAAAGGACTGAATTAAGTTAGTGGGAGGTAAGCCACATCTAGTATTAGGCCTAGAAACAAATGACTTGGCGTGGGAAGAGGTGGAGGGGGTTCAAAGGAGGTTCAGAGATCTAGCAGAGGGATGTAAAGGGCTTGTCAGTTCCCTGGCTTTCTCGAAGGTCCTGCCAGTGCATTGTGCTAACATGGCCAGGCAACTCAGAAAAAAGGAATTCAACCTCTGGCTGAGACAGTGGTGCAGGGTGGAGGGCTTCATATGTTTGTGAGACTGGGGGGATACGTGGGAAGATGAGCACCTGTACGCAAGGGACAGGCTGCACATAAGCGATGCAGGGGCTAGATTATTAAGAGCAAAACTGCAGGGGTACATAGATGAGAGACTGGGGGTTGACTTAAATTTAAACTAGACAGGGGAGAGTGTGACACTAGGGGAGATGGGGAATCTTGGCCTAGAAGAACTAACCTAGATCGCACTCTCCCAATGAGGGTGAAAAGAGACAGCAGGAGGAAAGGGGCCCAAAGGGGTGGGGAAAGATGGAAGGGAATACTGGCCAGTGCCAGGAGTCTATGGAATAAAATGGGCAGCTTAGATGCAGTGGTGAAAATGGACGATCTGGACCTAATAGCAATAACTGAAACATGGTGACTGGATTGCCAAAGTTGGGAGGGGGAATTACAGGGGTACAGTCTTTTCAGGAGGGATAGACAGGAAAAAAAAGATGGGGGGGGGTGTCCCTGTATGTAAGGGATGGAATTAGAACAGTAAAAGGTAAAGAGGATAAGGGATCTGCCGACATCCTTTGGGTCACCTTAAGTGGGGGGGGGACAATAAGGATAGGCGTGATCTACAGACCACTACATTGGGGAGATGAGGTGGATAGGAAAATGGCTAGGGACACACAGGGGACCAGCAAAGGGAAGATCCTGGTGTTAAGAGACCTGAACCTACCCGATGTAGACTGGCAAAGCCCATTGGCCACATCCGAAAAAAGCAGGGACTTAGAATCCATGCAGGATGCATTCCTGCACCAGCTAATAAGGGAACTGACTCGGGGGGGGGGCAACACTGGCCGTAATTTTGACTAATGGGGACAGTGTGAAAGAGGTAGACGTGGGGGGAAACTTAAGATGCAGTGATCACCAGATGGTCAGGTTCTCCTTCCGGGCAAGGTCAGAAACGAGCGGGTCAACCACCAAGGTACTGGACTTCAGGAGGGAAAATTTTACGAGGATGAAGGAAACTTTGCAGAAGGAACTTGAAGGGAAGCAAAATCTAGAGGAGGTAGAGGAGCTTGGGGGGGGGCAATAAAGGGAGGTATCCTGAAGGCCACGGAGCAATGTGTCCAGAAGATAAGCAAACGAAAAAGAGGGAGGAAACCACTGTGGTTCATGGCAGAGGTTAGGGGGATAGTTAGGGAGAAAAAGAAGGTGTTCAAAGCCTACAAAACTTCACAGGGATTAGGGGAAAGAGAGGTCTATAAGGAAAAACTCAAGGAAGGGGGGAAAACAATTAGAAGGGCAAAGGCATTAACAGAAGAGAAAATAGCTAGGGAGGCAAAAAGGGGGGACAAAAAATTATTTCGGTAGTGAGAGACAGGAGGAGAAGCAGGCAAGGGATTCCGAGACTTAAGGAGTTGAAGGGGATGAGGAAAAGGCGAATCTACTCAATGAATACTTTGTGTCAGTATTCACGGTCGAGGAAGAAGGAAGAGGGCCTGTATTAAGCTGAAGGGGGAAGGCGGGTAAGGAGGTGGACACAAGCCCCTTTATGGTGGCTAGGGTGTTGGAGGAGCTGGGGAAAACAAAAACTGACAAAGCTATGGGCCCAGATCAAGACCATCCCAGAGTACTTAGGGAATTAAGGGAGGAACTGGCGGTGGCTCTTACCAAGTTGTTTAATCTATCTCTGGAAGCAGGGAGGGTCCTGGGGGATTAGAAGCAGGAGGAGGTGGTGCTGCTGTACAAGGGGGGGCTGTAAAAATGAGCCAGACAACTACCGCCCAGTTAGTCTCAGCTCTGTGGTACGCAAATTGGTGGAAGCTCTCATAAAAGAAAGACTGGTACAACACCTAGCAGAGGAAGGACTAATTGATGACAGCCAGCATGGGTTCACAGGTGGTAGATCATGTCAGACCAACCTGACTGAATTCTTCGAGGGTGTAACAGAGGTGTATGATCGGGGAAGGGGAGCAGTAGATGTGGCCTACCTTGATTTCAGGAAGGCGTTTGACTCCCTCCCCAACAGGAGGCTGGAAAGCAAGTTAAGCAGTTTAGGAGTGGGATCCAAGCTTACAAATTGGGTGAAAGATTGGCTGGGGGGGGGAGGACTCAGAGAGTATTGGTCAATGGGAAGCACTCCAGGGAACGAGAGGTGATGAGCGGGCTTCCACAGGGATCGGTGTTGAGACCCATATTGTTTAACATATACAGGGGGGACTTAGCAGAGTATCTAAATGAGAAGGTGTGTCTGTTTGCAGAAGACATGAAGGTCTATAACAGAGTGGACATTCTGGGGGGATGGGGAATGGGACAGGATCTAGTCAAGCTGGAGGAGTGGGCGGAAAGGTGGCAACTTCAAATCGATGCAAAAAAGTGTAAAATAATGCACATAGGCTGTAATAACCCCAGGGCAACATACTGGCTTGGAGGGGAGGCACTGCAGGTCACGGAGCAAGAAAAGGACCTGGGAATTTAGATTTCTGATACCTTAAATGTTAGGAATTAGTGTGATCGAGCAGCAGGCAAAGCAACAAGAATGCTGGCGTGCAAAAGGAGGGGGCTGAGAAGGTGATCATGCCGCTCTACAAAACACTGGTCAGACCACAACTAGAGTACAGAGTGCAATTTTGGAGACCACACTTGCAGGGTGACAAGGATAGACTGGAGAGGGTCCAGAGAAGGGCAACCAAGATGACTCAGGAGATGCAAGGGAGGCCATATGGGGGGATGCTGGAGCAGCTTGGTCAGTATAAACTGGAGGTAAGAAGGGGAAGGGGAGATATGGTGGAAACCTTTAAATACCTGAAGGGAATAAAGTAAGGGGAGGCAGCCTCTTAAGACTGAGTAAAAACAAAACAACAAGAAGCTGTGCATTCAAAGCTGGAAGGGGGTAGATTTCGTTGGGAAGTAAGGAGGCGTTACTTCTCAGAGAGGGTTGTAGGACCATGGAACAGATTGCCAGAATGGGTTGTGGGAGTGGATACAGTGGATAAATTCAAAAGAGCATGGGACAACTACATGGGGTTAAACATAGGGGGAGAGGGAGGGCAAAGAGGTGGGAGGTAAGGGGGGGAGGGATAGGCTATTTTTCAGGCAGACTAGATGGGCCAGGTGGTCTTTTTTCTGCCAGTGGGATTCTATGATTCTCATAGCTTTTCCTTTAAACGCACCCTGTAAGAAAGAAAACCATCCATTGATGTCTGTTGCTGCCCTGCCATGACTGTCCCCCTCAAGCCCAATCCATGTTAATATTCTGGCATGGGGTGCCCAGTCCCCTACGCCAGCTCCTACCCCTAACCCTGCCCAGTATAAAACTAACACTGGGGGTGCCCAATCCCTCAGTGTCTTGACCTGAAATAAAGAAATCACCCCTCATAGTGTTTTGTTGTTGTTAAAATAAACCCTATGAAAAAGAAAAATGTCCATCGATGTCTGTTGCGGCCGTAATCAACTGGCTGAATGAAAGGCAGCAAAGGATGGTAGTGGGGGGGACACTCATCACCAAGAGAGGTGACGAGTAGAGATGCAGCGAATTATAAATCTGCCAGCGAAGTGGACGCGAAGTGGATACTTCGTGTCCGCGGAGCACAACATGAAGTGGACCCTGTAAGTGCTCACCTCGCTTTATCATTACCACTTCGCATTCTCATTATGCCTTAACGCTAAGTAAGCGAGTGAGAAGAAAATAGGCACATCACATGGCCTGCAGTACTGTAAGTCACATGCTTTAGCCAGGCAGGAAGGAAGTGAGTCAGAAGCAGTTTCACTTTCTCCTTTACATTTGTACAGGGAGAAAGCAAAACTGTGAGAGCAGAGGCGTTTGTTTGACTCTCGGAGTCGTTTCTTACTGCCAAAACAATCAAACAGCATTTTTAAAAGCTATTTTATTTAATGTTTGTATTGTCTTAGTGTTTTTTGGTTAGTGAATTTTTTTGTATAAGTTTTGTTTTTGTTTTGTGTGTGTGACTGACTGTGTGTGTGTGTGTGTGTGTGTGTGTGTACGTGTGTGTGTCCACTGTCTGTGTGTGTTGTCCCGTGGACCCAGGAGGATGGAGGGTCACGTTGGAGTTGGAGAAGGTGAGTCACTGGCACGTGGGAGCGTTAGGAGGGGAAGAGTGAGGGCCCGTGTGGGGCGGGGCAGTCGTGTTATGTTGGACCGCTCCAGACTCCTGGCCAATGTGCTTCCTCTGCGGAAGCAACGGGAGCAGCAGCAGCAGCAGCAGCACCAATGCCACCGGTGGCTGTTGCTCGGCCACCTTCTCCACCACCACCACTAGCAGAAGCTGTTGGGGCTCCAGCAGCACCCCCTCCACCACCTCCACAGCCACAGGAGGTGGCCCCAGCAATTGTGGGTGGTGGTGGGACTTGTGCCCGACAAGTGCATACTGTGTCTGGTCCCCCCCGCAGCTCTCCAGTGTGGGAGTTTTTTAATTGTGTGGGGGGAGACAGCACAGTGGTGCAGTGCCATGTGCGTGGTGTGCTGGTGCGCCGTGGGCCCCCTGGGACACATTTGGGGACCGGTGGCCACCGCACCCACATGATAAATCACCACAGGGCAGAATGGCAGGCTGCCACGGAAGGGGCCAGGCATCCACCTGCTGGCCCTTCCGTGGCAGTGGCCAACTAGGGTGCTGCTGGGGTGGGAGATGTGCCTCGCAGCAGTCACTGCCGTAGCAGGATGAGGAGGGCTACATCAGGTACTCCACCACCACCACAGCTACCAGCACCACCCTGTCCACCACCAGCCCCACTACCTGGATTACCCGCTGCAGTGGACCCCAGCACAGTCCCTGTAAGCCAGTCTGACCTCTTCCTGGTGTGGGCAGCACTGGAGGAAAACAACAAGCGTTTTCTTGCTTTGGAGCAGCAGGTTACCGGAGTGGAAGCACAGCAGCAGCAAATACTTTCAGTGCTGCACCTGCTGCTGGACCACCACGTCATCCCACGGCCATAGTAAGTCCGGGTATTGTTTTCTGTTCCCCCCACACCCACCCCACCCCTGACCCCACCCCACTACTGTGTTGTACTTTTTGTTGTGTGTTTTTGTTTGTTATTATTAAATCATACACATTTTCCCTTCCAAGGGAATCTTTCTTGCACCACATAGTGCAATACATTTTTTTGAAAACCAGACGTAAATGCATTATAGTGAGTCACGTGACGGAGGCATTCACATTCTGAAAATCTGCCCACATTCTGCCTCCCTTCTCAGCAACATTAGGACGTGATGGCAGGGAGAGCATGTGTGCGTGCTCCTTACAGTGAATATCGGAATGTGCAGGTTTGCGAATGTTTCTTTATGTCAATGGTCAGTTTGTTGTGAAATGTGTGGCCACGTTTCCAGTAAAAAGAGCCTTGTTAGTGGAAACATCCCACATTTCACCACAAAATGAACCTTATAACATTAGGAAACATTGCTTGGGATAGCTGCTGGACATTTAGTATAGTGGAGCATGCACCTGCACTCCCACTGCTATCACGTCTTAACGTTGCTGAGAAAGTGTAGCACAATGTGGGTTGCTTTTCAGATTGTTAGTTCCTCCATCATGTGACTCACTGTAATTAAATTATGGGTGGTTTTCACAGACATATATTGCACTCTCTGGAGCTAGAAATATTCCAGTGGGAGTAATGCCCCCACATATTAGTTTGTGCATCACCATAACTATGAAATGTGGTGAATCTCTGTAAAGCAGCAGCGCAACAATCTGTTGAGAACTCTGACCTATATTTTTTAATGCTATGTTACAACTTCCTTTACTTACATCCTGACTGACTTGGATGATACGATAATTTGCAGTAGCTGAGTGTGCTGTACTACCTTTTTTCATGTGTGAAACAATGAAAGGAGCATTCCTTTTAAATTGGTGCAGCTGACAGTGAGTGTGACCAGGTCTTTGTCATTGTTTTCCTCTGCTTTTCTCCATCACATCAAGCAGTTGTCATATATCAATTCTGTTGTTAACTAACAGTTATGCATCAGTCAGTGTTTTATATGACACCATGGAACAATAGTTATTGAAAAGCAGCTGCAAATAAATACAAAGCTGGTAGGAACAGTATTGGAAGATGTGCTCATTTTGTTTACATACATGAAAAAAAGTAGGAGTAAGAGAAGCAGACATAAATTGTGAGAAGAATCGTATCAATCAAGTCACTGTCTGATGACTCGGACATAAGTAGTGGTTGCTGTGGCAATTTAAAGTAGCATAAAAAAGTACAGTTCAGAACTGTGAGGACATTCTTGCAATGCTGCTTTAATTGTAAAAATGTCACTATGGCATCATGACTACGAGCTCACAGCAGCAATAACAGAACACACAAAAGTGGCACAGAGTCCCCAGATTTTTTCTGCAGGCCCACAATGCATCCTCCTTGTGTGCAGAAAATTGACAAGTGGTAACAAAGTGAAAAGAGACTGTTTCAGCATGTACAAAGTCCCCCAAAATTAATGGCGCACTCAGTCATGCACGTAGTGGTGGCACAGAATCCCCAGATTTTTTCTGCCGGCCCACAATGTGTCCTCCTTGTGTGCAGAAAATTGACAAGTGGTAATGAAGTGAAAAGAGACTGTTCCAGCACATACAAAGTCCCCCAGAATTAATGGCTCACTCAGTCACTGTTTCAGCACATACCCCAGTATAAAATGATGACTGTGAGGTTCATGTTGCTGGTCCAATATGTTGTGCGAGATGACTCCACCAAATGAAATGTGATCATCTCAACTGGGTTGAAAGGTGACCTTTGGAGGTACACTAATAGTAGCCTTGGTGAGTAGATATATATATAGAGATATATGGTTGTGTATTTTGTAGGTGATGATGACGGGGGTTGAACTTGAACTGGACATGTACTCATGCTATTGTTCTGCATCACACTGGTGACTCATAAACTGTTGGTGTGCACATTCCAGTGCTCAATGAGAATTTTTTGCACTTAAATGGAAACGGATAACTCTCAAGCACATGAAGGTAAGTATTTCTCTTTTGGGGGTGGGTGGGGGAATCATATTTTCAGTTTTGTCTGTAATGGTTTCTTATTTTTTTACTTCTTCACAGATTTCATCTGCATCCTTCTGGAGTCCGGTTGTTAATGATGGTCATGGTCATCTAATGAAACGACTTCTGCGTGTTGCATGTGTGCCCAAGCTCGGGTCGGGGGAAGGGTGTGCCTGATGTTGAAGAACTTTTTTGGATAAGGCCACTTTGACAGAACAACAAAGCATCTCGAAGTTTCCTAAAAAAAGAAATGAATGACTTCTTACAAGTTACAACTTCATTGTTATGTGTCCCTCCTTGGTTCTCAAATCTCAATCCCTATTGTCAAGTTACATTTCAGTGACACGTTGTCAACTACTAAGACAACCTGTTGTGTGCAATATTTGCAGCAGTCTTTACAAAACAATGAAACGGGTGAAATAAAATTTTCATACTTACCAGAATGGATTTCACGTGGACATTACATCAGTTCCTGTCTGTACAGTATAGCTACAGCATCTTTCCCAACGAGTATTAGTGATGGAGCCTGTTTTTATTCTCCTGTAAAAGAAACAAAAGTGTACTGTATGTGTTTTGCCACTGCGGCTCTGAAAAGCTACAGAAAACAAATCAGACAACTTAAGGAAGTGAGGCAGCATAACAAACATGAGTGCACATACTCACTTTATGGTTTAAATATTAAGAAGCTGGTGGTGGTGGTGCACTGGTGGACTGGTGGTCCTTGGGGGCAGACAGACTCATGGTGGTGGCAGACTTGCATAACATCAGTCCTGGTGGTGGTGGTAGTCCGTGGGGGGCAGACAGACTCATGGTGGCAGACTTGCATAACATCAGTCCCGGTGGTGGTGGTGGTGGTCCGTTGGGGGCAGACAGACTCATGGTGGCAGACTTGCATAACATCAGTCCCGGTGGTGTTGGTCCGGGGGGGCAGACAGACTCATGGTGGCAGACTTGCATAGCATCAGTCCCGGTAGTGGTGGTAGTGCTTGTCCGTGGGGGACAGACAGACTCACGGTGGCAGACTTGCATAACATCAGTCCTGGTGATGGTGGTGGTGGTCCGTGGGGGGCAGACAGACTCATGGTGGCAGACTTGCATAACATCAGTTCCGGTGGTGGTGGTGGTCCTGGGTGGGGGGGGACACACCGCCTTTTAAATACTGCAGTTAAAACCTGCCACCATTAACCACATCATTTAATGAATGTTAGCAAACTAACATTTGCAGGTGACAGGTTTGTCCAATGATCCCTGACTATTGCAACTGCTGAGCTGAATACCCTCTCAACATTTACACTGGAGGGTGGGCATGTGAGGTACTTCAGTGCCACTTCAGTCAGCTCTGGCCATTCACTGACCTTTCCACTCCAGTACAAAAGAGGATCTTCAGTTATTGTCAGATGCCTGTTTTCAGACAAATATGACTCAACCATTCTCTGTAACGCACTAAGACCAATTGTTGATGCATCAGCCTGTTCTCCAGAATCATCTATTTCACAAATACCCACTTGGGACAAAGCCTCCCAAAGCGGGTTGACACCACCCACTTTGGATGACAGACCACCTGGAACTACAGTCCCCTTACCCTTGCATGATATGCTTACTGGTCCTCCAGCTACACCTTCAACTGGATTATGTTGCTGAGGTTTGCAAACCTTGGCACGTGACTTCTGTGCCCCATGAACCAAGTGAACCAGTTGACCAGTGATATTTTTTACCTGTTCAGGCCCTCCCTCCAGTACTGATGCAATTCCACATTTGTATCGTGGGTCCAGCATTGTTGCCATGGCAAAGTTGTCACTACGCTGAATGCTCACAATGTGACGATTCTGGTTGAATACTGTCAGCATGTGTTGCAGCAACATACTGCTACCACCATCTCCGGCAACATCAAGGCTATGCTGTACATTCACCAATGTCTGCCTCAGCACCCGCAGCAGTGGAATTGATTGGCTAATGGAGGCAGACTCACCACTCGCTGCCTGTGTGGCATATTCAAAAGGTCACAAAATTATTATTACAGAGTCCATGAGGTGCTACTGTTCAGTCGTCATAGACATGGAGGCCCCAGAACTGTCATGGCTAGTGTGCATAACAAGATATTCTGAGATGGCTTTGTATTGTTCATACAACCTTTCGGCCATGTATAATGTAGAGTTCCATCGGGTGACAACTTTCAGCTTCAAGCGGTGCTGAGGCAGGCTGTTTTGTATCTGCAACTGCCGCAGCTGGTCACGGGCCTTTCCAGATCTTGAAAAGTGAGAGCAGATATGTCATGCAATGGTCAGCATTTCCTTTATGTCAGGGTGCTGCAGAAACTCCTGAACCACAAGATTTAAACAGTGGGTCATACATGGAACACGAAAAAAACATAATTCGTGATGCATTTCACCACATTTGACCCATTGTCACTTGCTATGAACCCAGCTTTCAGGGACAGAGGGTTTAGCCATTTGTCAGTTTCAGTCAGTACCACATCCAACATGTTCTCACCAGTGTGTGAACAGGTCACAATGCGCATAGCAATCGTTGCATGCTGGCGAATTCCAGGAAGATTGCTACTGCGACAATCTACCTTACTGCACTGATTATTCACACTACCAGCATCACAAACAACCCCCGGCACCTGCGCCAAATGTGCAGTAATACACAGATACAGTATGAACTCCCCGCTGATTTGCCACTTGTCCACATATCCATACTTAAATGGATGAATGGAGAGGAGGAATGTTGAAGGGCATGTCTTACTGAGTCTGAGAGTGTGGAACAACTCGGGACAGGAATGCCAACTTTTAGGAATCTTTGTGGGTGCTTGTTGCCAGTAGGTAGTATTTTTTCTGTGACCAGGTTTCCTGATAATCCTTTGTTGCAGGTCGCGCTTGAAATATTGAGGGTGCTTATGTCAACTTTGTGGGTGCTAGAGCACCCAAGCACCCATGGAGTCAGCTCCTATGACTCGGGAACAGTACGGGTAGAAAAGTATGTCCTGGATGGGACTTTACGTTTTGGACAGGCACGGGCAGCAAACTGCATGAACCCAGAATTCTCCACAAAGGAGAAGGGCAAAAGATCAATTGTCAGCATTTCCGCTACAGCAGCATTAAGTTCACGTGACACTGTATGATTGGGGTGTACTTCAGCTTACGCGCAAAAACACTCTGTAACATGGGCCGACAAATGCTTTACACGAGGTGTGTTGTTGATCACAAATGGTTGTGCTCTGTGATGAATGGCATTGGCAGGGGGTGGAGTACGGACATTTGATGAAGACGGTTGCACAGGTGATGATGACAAACCCAGAAATTATGTTATTTTTCCAGATTTGCCAACCGGGGTTGATGTACCACTTGCACTAGACATACTGCATTCACCACCAACACCACAACTACCACCACCACAAAAACTGCTACTCTCACCAGCACTGGACAACATTTCAAAGTCATTATGGTCCTCCACCTCATCATGCCTGTAGTAATCCTCTGCTCTTATTTCATCCCTTCTGCACACATTTAATTTCCTACTGGGCTTAACAGTCATGGAAGGGAATAACATGCTGGCTATGGTTGCCAGTGATACGGGTGAACGCCCCAGTCTGGTATTAGCTGCCAGCTTGTGCTGGGTCCACAGAGCCAAGTGCCTATTCTTAAGATGCGTATGCTGTCCTCCTGTCCCCAGATGGCTCTCCTTTTTACCTCGACTCACACGCACATGGCAAACCTGGCAGATTGCAACTGAATCATCATTTGCATCTTGAACAAAAAAATCCCAAACAAGGGACTGTGATGCTCTGCTTTTAACATGTCCATGGTGATGTGACTTATTTAAGTCTGTTATTTTAAGCAAAGAAGTGGGGGGGGCATGTGATGTTTCTGGCACTGCACACCTGGACTGCAACTGACCACCACGACTACCTATCATATTGATTACTGGGTCATCATCATCATCGTCATCATCCACTAAAACCGATAAATCACAAGTTTTTACAGGGAAGGAGGATTCCTGCAAACATATTCAGAAACAGCTACTTTTAATTTATTTTTCTCCGGTTCCTAACTGGGGTCAATTACATCATCATATTCATCAACGTCACTGTCACACACATCCACATCTTCTGCTTGGATGCTAACATGTGGACTGCATGTTGCAACAACAGCAACATCATCAACATCGTCATCATCACATTCATCATCAGCATCTACTCCACCATCACCTGATATTGTTTCACCACACTGTGAATCACTGCATGGAAAATGCATGACATTAAGTGCCACGGTGGCCGGAATATCACATTGTATGCTATCGTTGACATGATCATCAGAATCAGGTTCAATTAATGGGATGTTACTGAGAATTATGACATCATCTACGCCGTCACTCACTTGCACTGCTTCACACTCAATATGTTTGGATACAGTACACTGGTCGGAATTAGAACTTGATGCAACAATGCTAATACTACCTCCACCACCACTAACAGCAGTAACACAAGCACCACTGGCTGGGAAAACATCATCTCCTCCAACTATGAGTGAAGCTACTGATTGGGCTGTAAAAAACATTGCAGGAGAAATACCTTTCCTCACATCAGCAATGCACTTCTCTGTCCGCATACTACTACCACGCCCACAGACCCTCTTACTGCTAACATTGCCATGGCAAGAAACAGCTTTACTTGCATGTCTCTTTGCAGGCATTTTGGGGGATCAACCACAAATATTATTACCAAATTCAGATTTTGATACGTTCACTTTCTGACTGGAGGGATGCTGGCTGGATGTGAAGCAAAATAAACAACTGTGGCTTCAGCAACAGATAAGAAACTACTGTGTTATGACACTGTCATGGAATTAAAACAACTTCAGTAACCAGTGGTACTGATGGGGTCACAAAAACAATCCAGTCTGGTAAAAAATACCTTTTTAATGTGGGGGTGGGGGGAGCACTGAATACAGACAGTGCTGATTTTTACAGCACTACAAGCAGCTAAACTAAGAACAGAGAACACAATCGTGGTACAAAATCAGGCAGCTGCAGTGGACAGCAGGTTCGCACTCCTGCATTTAGTTGCACTTACACTAGTCTGTGTCACAAATTTTAAAAGGTATATTATATTTGATGCACGCAACACTGCACACACAACACAGAACAGTTTGTGTGCAGTGCTGAATGTGGAATGCGATGCAAATGCAAAAGTTCAGTGTACTGCCACATAATGTAAATTTGTAATTTAAACAACCCGACCTTATGAAATCGTGCACCACATTCACACAATAAACAGCAAGAAAATTTGTACTATTACTGACAATTTTACTATGTGTACAGTAACACAATCAGTTATTTAACAAAAACATAACCAAAACACAAAGAAATCACTAGTTCTCCAACTTAAATCTACCTACACACAGATATGCCCCTCCCCCACACTGCACTCTTCACTGTCTTTCACCGCACACACTCAGTGTTGTAAATTAACATTCAAAATCCACACAAAAACAAAAACGCTCAATGATGTGAGCACAGGAGGGTTTCCTACAATCAATGAACTACAGTTGGATCCCCCCAAATAAAGCAAAAAATGCTTTTTGAACAGCTTTTAAAAGATTCCTACAGACAGCTATCAGAGCACACTGTCTCCTACTCCTTCCTACTCATACTACCCCGAACTGAGACTGTGCAGATCAATATAGAGCCCATGTGACCTGAACTCCCATGAATCACTGCAAAATCTGCCTTTGGATCTCAAAAACAAGGCAAAGTGAGGCGAAGTGAACTACCAACAATGTACTTCGCCTTAAAAATTGAAAGCAAAGTGACTAGAGGAGGCGGAGTAATTTGAAGTAGCTGTTTCTAATGCACTTTGCATTCCTCATTATAATGCAAAGTACTCCGCTTCGCATTACGGGGGACTCCACAAATCCGCCTGTGCTCTGCAAAACGCTTCACAGAGCAGATTGAGCCCACTTTGCCTACCACTAGTGATGAGTGGGGTGCCGCAGGGATCAGTGCTGGGATCAGTGCTGTTTAGCATATTCATAGCTGATATCTTGCATGGGATCCGGAGTAAGATCAATCTGTTCCTAGATGATATGAAGATGGGAGTGGTGGTAGATGAGCTTGAAGGGTGACAGGGCCTGCAGGAGAACTTGACCACACTACAGGAGTGGTCAGAAATGTGGCAATTGGGGTTCAATGCCAAGAAGTGCAAAGTAATGCACTTCAGAGCTAGGAACCAGGGGAGGAGCTATCAGCTGCGAGGGGTACAGCTGGAAAGCACCGAGGAGGAAAAGGATCTGGGGGTGCTTAGAATGGGCAGCATGAACAACTCAGGTCAGTGCAGGAAGGCAGCAGTAAAAGCCAACAGGATGCTAGGGTGTATAGTGAGGGGAATCTTCTCCAGAAATAGGGAGGTGATTCTTCCCCTGTACAGGTCTCTAGTAAGGCCACACCTGGAGTACTGCATGCAGTACTGGCACCCATTCCTGAAGATGCACATCAAATTGTTGGAGGGGGTTCAATGGAGGGCAACAAAGATGATGTAGAGATTGGAGGGGAAGTTCTACGAGGATAGACTGGGCAAGCTGAACATGTACACCCTGGAGGAAAGGAGGGATGGGGGGATATAATTGAAACCCTTAAATACCTAAAAGGGTTAAACAAGACTAATACAGAAGGGATTTTCCAGATTAGAAGACAGAGGGATATGAGAGGGCATCAGCTGAGATTGGAGGGGTGAAGATTCAGGAAGGAAATCAGGAGACATTTTTTCACAGAATGAGTGGTGGACAAGTGGAATACTTTGCTTGAGGAGGTGGTATCCTGTAAAAATGGTGGGCGGTTTTAAGAGGGGTTGGAACAGAGTAAGGGGGGTAAGGATGACGAGGGGAGAGGAGGGGAGGGTGGGGCAGCTGCAAGTTGAGGGGCTAGCTGCATAATTGAGCAGACTCGATAGACCAGGAGGCCTGTTTCTGCTGGTGTTTTTGTATGTTCGTATGTTCATATGTTACTGTCCCCCCCACTTGACCCTCCAACTCAGCACCCACCACCCCACACCCACCTAAGCCCTTGCTTACCCACCGGGGGGTTCAACAGAGTAATCCTCTGTGCACCACATACACATCTTCACTCTTCAATGCCTTACTGCAAACTGAGGAAATCAGGTATGCGGATCAATGTATTTAAATAAGGTTCTGAACTTGGTAACTTGGTAATTTTAGACAAAGTAGGCCAGGGCCCATTTAATTGTCTCCCACTCATAGTGGGTTTATTTATGGATAAATTTTTTAATATTCATAAACAAAAATGTATCTAATTCCATTTTGAATGTACGAAAAGTTGTTTGCTCTACTACATTCCTTGGTAAATTATTCCAAATTAAAGGAACTCGTATGTTATAAAAATTTAGATGTCTGTTGGATCTTGCTCTATTTATAAAAATTTGTTTGTCATGAGATCTTAAATTTAGATTTTTGGGATTCAAAATTATGTTACATTGGGACATCAAAGTATTATTCTCCAGAATATTATACTTAGTGGCAGACCTTAGCCATTTTTTTATATTTTCACCCCACATGTTCAACACGCCTTTTTGGGGGCCCCATCTCATGAACAATGACATTGAAAATAGGCAAATCTATCTTGGAAAATAATTTCATGGTCGCTGCGTGAAATCATCTTTCGGGCAGGAGTTGATCATTTTATATGCCTTGTTCATGAGGTGAGTTCATAAGAAGGCTGTGTTGAAAATTTGGGGTAGAAATATTAAAAAAACAACAAAGTTATGAGCTTACTTTAAAATTTATGAATACAAGTTCATAACTTTGGTAATTTTCAATATTTTGACTCCAAATTTTCAACATAGCCATTGTTTCACAGCACCTCATGAATGTCACAGCTGTCATTTTTCAAATCCTTGTCAAAATGTGTTTTCACATCCAAAAAAGTGATTTTGCATTCACTGCACAAAATCTCCTTTTGGGCAGGAATTGAAAAGTTTCACTACCCTTGTTCATGAGGAGGGATCATAAGAAGGCTATGTTGAAAATCTGAGGTAAAAATATTGAAAAACAACAAAGTTATGAGCCTACATTGGAATTTATGAACGTAGACGTGTCACTTTGGTAGTCTGAAAAATTCTGACCACAAATTTTCAGCATAGCCATTTCTTCACAACACCTCATGAGTGTGACAGCTGTCATTTTTCAAATCTTGGCCAAAATGTGTTTTTGCACTTGCTGCTCAAAATCACCTTTTGGGCAGAAGTTGAAAATGTTCTCCACCCTTATTCATGATGAGGTGGGCTCATAAGAAGGCTATGTGGGATCATAAGAAGGCTGTGTTGAAAATATGGGGCAAAAACATGTGAAAAAAACAGTTACGAGTCTCCGTTGAGATTGTTCAATGCATGCTCGTAACTGCGGTAATTTTCAACATTTTGACCCCAACTTTTCAACATAGCCATTGTTTCACACCACCTCATTAATGTGACAGCTGTCATTTCTCAAATCCTAACCAAAATGTGTTTTAACACTTGTGGTGCAAAATAACATTTTCAGATAATGTTTCATAAATGACACCTGTCATGCTCAGAAGGAGTGGTCATAAAAGGACTATGTTGAAAATTTGGGGTAAAAATGTGAAAAAACAACTAAGTTATGAGGAACCCAATTGTTCCAACATTTACTCATAACTTTATATTTTGCAGATTTTGGCCTCTAATGTTCAATATATCCCTTGTGTTACCCCACCTCCTGAACATGGCAGGTGTCATTTTTCAAATCCCCTTCAAAACATGTTTCCACATTGGAACAGCAAAATCAACTTTCTGATCAGATTTTAAAACTCCCACCTGTCTTGATCATAACATCAAGTCATAAAAAGGCTGTTGGACATGTGGGATCAAAATGTGGGAGCCCACTGAAAAGTAGACTATTGCCTCTCAGCTGCCCTATACTAGGTAATTACAATTTAACAATGTGTCAAAGCAAGACAAGACAAGACTGAAAATGAGATATTACATCTCGTGTGCTCTATCCTGGGTAAACAGAAACATAGAAATTATTGGCAGATAAAGATCACTAGGTCCATCCGGTCTGCCTGCAGGCACTATACATTGTATGTGGCCACTGACCCTACATGATCAATGGCTTTTCATCACTCCCTTCCCTCTCAAGCTTCCCTTGTGCCTGCCCCAGGCATGCTCAAACCCCTCCACTGTGCTTTCCCCCACTACCTCCTGTGGCAGACTATTCCAAGCATCGAGGTGGTATGAAAATATATAGCGAAAATGTGTACAAGCAAGACCCAGTACAAAAGCAGTACCAGTAACAAACATTCAGCAATGACAAGTGCTTGATTGTTCTTACATAGTTACATAGTAATTTTGAGTGCGAACCCTAATGCTCACCCCATTCCAAGAGTAAGTAAGCTAAGATGGGTGCAGAATAAGAGAATGGGGTGCACATTAGGGTTCGCAACCCAAAGGCACACCTCTCTCACCTGTTCTTGCATGCAGGGTGGGGGTGGGGTCTTAGGGTTGGAAGCCGAGGGCAGGGGTGGGGTCTTAGGGTTGGGACCCCTAAGATCTCATTTCCCAGCTTTTAATGCTGGAATCCTAACGGTCCATTAATGAAGTTTGTTTGCAGAGAATTTCCCTTCTTGTTGATACAGTATCATCATAAGAAACCCTAATGGTGCATCAGCTAAGTTTTTTGCATAGAATTTTCTTACTTTTTGAGAAAGTATAACCATAGCCTTATTTGCTTATGGGAGCGCAAAAGGCTTCATATATCTGGGCTCTGTGCTGCTACTCCTATCAGTCCATAATAGTATCCATATGTTCATGTGGGAGCAAAGGGCCCTCTGGGCCCTGCACTCCCACGCATGTATATTGTAATTGTCTCTCATTTATGTGTTGGAGTGCAGGGCCCATTAGTCCATAATGGTATCCTTTTCCAGGAGGGCTGAGTATGCCTTGTGCTTTACTCCACCCTGAATGCTGTAGTAAGACATGGCGCCGCTTGCCATACTCCACCCCCCAGGGCCATAGTAAGGGTCAAAGATCTGTTTTCTGGTAGATAGTTACCATACACCACACCCCTAATTGTAGGCAAAGCAGTACAGCAGTCACATTGTGAATGTATGCGGTAGTATCATAGTCATCTTAGCCCCACTCATTAAAATTCACCCGCAGCTTTAAACAGTATCTGGAAACATGCAGAACAGCAGCCGTGGGTTCGTATTTTGAAGTGTTTTTGAGGTATAGCTGCCAAAATGCACCCGACCATTGTAATGTTATCATATGGGAAATGATGAAACATCATATATGTATAAAAGTTTCTCACCAAACCAGCAAAAGGCACATCTGTGAGGCAAGCCCTTTTTATACTGAAAATTTAAGTCCAAAAGTGACAAAGAAACCACTATGTACACCTCCAATTACAATGTTATCATATAGGAAAATAAGCACAATTTTAATTTGTATAACTACAAGCCAAAGTAATATATTTTCACCAAACCAACAAAAGGCACATCTCAGAGGCAAGCCCTTTCTACCCTGAAAATTGCAGCCCAAAAGGTGAACCATTTCTTTGCAATGAAGTGACAAAGAAACACACATATAAAACAAGCATTTGTCTATGCTGAATGTTTGCTTGCTGATATTAGCACTGGAAATGCAGGAGTTAGAGAGATGCAGAGTAGGAATGGCAGTGAAGTATTAAACTTCACGCCAACCCCACCTCCACCCTGCAGAGACAGACAGGCATTGGAGTACGTGTTTGTGTTGTCACCCATAACATTCATACCATTTCACCTCACCCTATCCTGCAGACACTGACAAGTGTTGACGTGTGCCTTGGGGTGTTTGGCTTTACAGTCACCCCACTCCATAAGGACATATGCTAAAATGGGTGCAATATAGAATGGAGTGAACTGTGGGGCTGAAGAGTCGAAGGTACAGCTCAATGCCTGTCAGTGGTTGGGGGGGGGGTGAGATTGGAATGGCATGAGCATTACAGTCAGCAACCCAAAGGCACACCCCTGATGTCTGTAAGTCTGTAAAGGGTGGGACGTTATGGTTAGAAACCATAATGCCCCGGGGCATTTGTTGGTATTTGCAGTACAAATGTTCAACATGGCCATTTTGTGGCCCCCCTCTCATGAAAGCATTTGGGACCTCTTCTCATGAACAGTGGCACTGTGATTTTGTCAATGTGTCCCGAAATTTGAGTTTCCACAGCGACTGTGCCATTGTGCACCAGATGTACAAAAACATAGATCGGGCAGGATGTGAAGAATGACAGCTGTACCATTCATGGGGAGATGTGAAGAGATGGCAGTGTTGAAAATCTGTAGTGAAAATATTAAAAATACTCGAACTTCCGCGTGTACATGGAAACTGCGCAACGCATGCACGTAACACAGTCATTTAGTGGAATAATTTTACCAAATTTTCCAGCGTGAGGCATTTGTGACCTCTGCTCATGAACACTGTCACTATGATGTTCTTAATATGTCCCGAACACTGATTTCCCACAGCAACCACGGTATTCTGCGCCAGATGTGTAAACGCATATTTTGGGCAGGATGTGAAAAATGAGAGCTGTACTGTTCATAAGAAGGTGTGGAAAAATGGCAATGTTGAAAATCTGGAGTGAAAATACTACAAATTTGCGAAGTTACTAGGGTGCATGGAAACTGCACAAAGCATGCTTGTAACACAGCCATTTTATGGACATTTGTCACCAAATTTTCAACATGGGCATTTTCGGACCTCTGCTCATGAACAGCGTCACTGTCATTTTACATACGAACATACATATGAACATATGAATCTGCCAGCAGAACACACAGATCAGTCAGTGTAAGTCTGCTTGAGTGTGCAGCTAGCACCCTAGATTGAAGCTGCCCCAGCCTCCTCCCCCTCAGTTCCTCCCCAGCTTTCCCAGCCCCTGCCCCCGACTCTTTCTCTTGCTTTATCCCACTCCTCCTTAAAGCTATTGACTATCCTACATGTTACCACCCACTCTGACAGTGCATTCCAACTAGACACCACCCTCTCAGACAAGTAGTGCCTCCTAATTTCCCTCTTGAAATGTCCCCCTTCCAACCTTAGTCCGTGCCTCCTCATCTCTCTTCCACTCCTCAGTTGAAACACCCCCTCAATGCTAGGTTTAGTTACCCCCTCAGGTAGTTAAACACTTCAATCATATCCCCCCATCCCTGCTCTCCTCCAGTGTGTACATGTTGAGCTCCATCAGCCTAACTTCAAATTCCTTTCCTTCCATCCCCTTTAACATTTTTGTTGCCCTTCTTTGCACCCCCTCCAGTAACTTTATATCTCTCCTCACGTGTGGCCTCCAGTATTGCACACAGTACTCTAGGTGCAGCCTGACCAGTGATCTGTAGAGAGGTAGGATCACATCCCTGTGTCTGGATGAGAACCCCCTTGCGATGCATCCCAACATCCTGTTTGCCTTCGCTACTGCTTTCCTGCACTAGGCCGAGATGTTCATGCTTCCAGTTACCAACACCCCTAGGTCCTTCTCCTCCTCTGTGATCCCCAACCAATAGTCCCTCTTCTGGTTCTTAGCCCTGAATGCATCACCTTAAACTTCTTTGCACTGAATCCTAGCTGCCGCTCCATCGACCATGTCTGTAGTTTGGTTAGGTCCCCCTGCAGTTTTTCCCATCTATCTTCTTCATCCACCACCGCCCCCAATTTTGTATAATGTGTGAACAGACTAACCCTGCTCCTCACTCCATGTGCTATATCTGAGATAAAGAGCCCAAACAGCAATGGGCCCAGCACTGTCCCCTGTAGCACCCCACTTGTCACTGCTTTTGGTGCTGAGAGCTACCCCATCACCACCCTCTGCACTCTCCCTTGCAACCAGTTCTCAATCCATTTAGTCAGACCACCTTCCACCCACACCCCTCCTTCTCCTCACTCTTCTCCTCCTTGACCTGTGTCCCTCCTCCTGGTAGTCCGCCCCCTTTCTCCTCCTTATTCTCACTGGGTGGTGGTGCCTTCTGTATTACACTCAGACCACTCTACCCGCCCCCTCTCAGGGTTACTACGCCTCCGTCTTTACCTATATCTAGGGGGGTGAGCTCATTAGGCTCCCCTGTCCGGACCTTTCTACCAACCTCAGTCTTTTGGCCACCCCCCTATTAGGTTAAATCCACCTTAGTAGAGATATACCCCTCTAATCCTGCCTTTAATACTTCCCTCCCCTTCCTGTTCAAGTGTACCCTGTCCCCCATGTACAAGTCACCATTGCTTCCAGACCCTACCGCAGTTAGTCACTAACCCATAATTTTTGGTGTGGCACCAATCCCTCAGCCACTCGTTGAACTCCTCAAACCTACCTTTCCTCCCCATGCTTGCACATGGTACCGGCAGTACCTGTGAGAATACTACCTACTCCCCCACTCCCTCACACTGCCTGCCCAACTACTCGAACCTCCCCTTCACTACTTCCACAGTCTCCCCTGCCAAGTCATTTGTACCCACATGCAACACTAAATGAGGTTTCTTCCTCCCCCCCAGCTGCAATTTTGTGAAGGTCCTGCTCTGCCCCTCCTGTAGTCAACTTGGGGATAGCTTCAACCCAAATACGGCTGTGCCTTTCCCCCTGCCCCCTCATCTCAGCCCTTTCAGTATAGAATCCCCCAGGATAGTACCTCCCATCACTTACCCCTTTCCTTCTAATGCCTTCCACCACCCCCCAGTATTTGTTCTTCCCTGCCTTACCCCCCACCAGCTGCTCCCTCTGTGACTTCTGTATCTGTACCCCCTATTTCCTCCATGACCATTTTCTCTGCCTTATCTCCCATCCCCTTAGACCTTCCCAGCCTGATCTTCCTGACTCCATGTCGACCTCCCTCCTCCCTGCTGATTTCCAACCCCTCTCTATCCCCACTGTTATCTATTTAGAGCCCCATTCTCTTCTACCCCAATAGTGATGCCCTCCCATCCTTCCCCTTCCGTTGCCTTCTCTTCTCAGTCACCCCTCCTTCCTTACTAGCCCCTTCTACCCTTTCGTCCTCACTATCTCTTCCTTACCTGTTGCCATCCCTCTCATCCCCGCTTGTCCTCCCCTTCAGTATGTTCCTGCTCCCCCTCTCTCTCCCACTTAGCAGAGGTTTGAGATCTATTCCTAGTTGATACCCCTCTACATCTTTCCCCTATCAATTCCCCCCTCCTACATGTTCCTCTCTGTGCCACCCCTGGTCCTACCCCTGGTCCTTTCCTACCTGCAGCCATCTGCTCTCTCCCCTGGTACTCCTCGTGGTGTCTTCCTCCATCATCAGGAGGTCTCCCCCCTCGCCTCAGGCACCCCCGCCCTTCTCCTCTCTTTTCTGTTAGTGCCACTGATATTGGGGTCGGGTTCACTCCCTAGTTGTTCTTCCTCCGTCCCCCTTTGCCATCTCCTATTCCTCCCCCAGCCAGGATGCCTACCATACTCATCTACCCTGCCACTTAGACTCCTCCCTAACCGCCACAGTTCCTCCCTCAAACTAGCCAGTCATCTACAGACCATAACCCCCCATCCTCCAAGCCCAGTCCGAGATCATGGCGGACCTACACCCTGTACACCCCACCACCCTTCCAAAGATGCCCGCCCTATTGATACATGGCACCTGCCCCATTTTGGCCCCCATCTTATGTTACGGGCTCTTACTCCCAGGTTCTGTACCCTACTAGAACTGTTAGGCCCCTATTTACTCAAATTCCTGTTTCCCCCACACTAGTCCCCCTACTGCCCCCTTTCTGACTGGGTTAATTCAGTCTCAAATCTAATCCATTAGATACTGTACTACTGTAACAGTCCTAAAGCCTCATTGTCTGTTTTTCACCCCTCAGCTACCATACTTTTTGTTCTTAGCTCTCATATAGTTTCACTTAGCACAGTTAGAAATCCTATTGCACTCCAAGCATTACTCAGCTCAGAGAAATAAACAAAACAAATAAATATGTATTATTACAGCAACCATAACAGTATAGCTCAGTACTTAGCTCAGTTAGAGAAAGAAACAGAACAACGAAATCTGTATTATTACAGCAATCCTAAAAGTATCCAATCATTCCTTTGTCTCCATTCCAGAGACCCTGCTGTAATACAGGACCACAGAGGACTCTGGGCAGGAGGGTGGGCAACTCTACAGTCCCGGCAGAGCTTCATTGAGCTCGCTCACTCCCCCTCTCTCACTCACTCATTCTATTTCTCCCGGCGCTGCAGGCTGCCCTTTTGTCCTGGGCTCCTTCTTGAGTTGGTGCCTTTTTCCTGCCCACAAAGAATTCTGCAGAAGTCCCGACAGAGCTCCGTTGAGCTCGCTCACTCCTCCTTTCTCACTCACTCATTCTGTTTCTCCCAGCACTGCAGGCTGCCCTTTCATACTGGGCTCCTGCCTGTGTTGGCACCTTTTTCTGCCCACAGAGAAATTAGCAGCAGTCCTGACAGAGCACTGTTGAGCTTGTTCACTCCCCCTCTTTCACTTGCTCATTCCGTTTCTCCCAGCGCTGCAGGCTGCCCTTTCATACTGGGATCCTGCCTGCGTTGGCACCCTTTTCTGCCCACAAAGAAGTTCACAGCTGTCCCGATAGGGTTCCGTTGCGGTCGCTCACTCCCCCTCTCTCACTCGCTTATTCTGTTTCTCCTGGTGTTGCAGGTTGCCCTTTTGTACTGGGCTCCTGCCTGCGTTGGTGCCTTTTTCTGCCCACAAAGAAATCTGCAGCAGTCCCGACAGAGCTCCGTTGAGCTCGGTCACTCCCCCTCTCTCACTCACTTGTTCTGTTTCTCCCGGCGCTGCAGGCTGCCCTTTTGTACTGGGCTGCTGCCTGCACTGGCACCTTTTTCTGCCCACAAAGAAATCCTCAGCAGTCCCAACAGAGCACTGCTGAGCTCACTCATTCCCTCCCCCTCTGTCACTCACTCGTTCTGTTTCTCCCAGCGCTGCAGGCTACCCATTTGTACGGGGCTTCTGCCTGCATTGGTGCCTTTTTCTGCCCACAAAGAAATCTGCAGCAGTCCCGATAGAGCTCTGTTGCATTCGCTCACTCCCCCTCTCTCACTTGCTCATTCTGTTTCTCCCGGCGCTGCAGGCTGCCCTTCTGTACTGGGCTCCTGCCTTCATTGGTGCCTTTTTCTGCCCACAAAGAAATCCGCAGCAGTCCTGACAGAGCTCTGCTGAGCTCGCTCACTCCACCTCCCTCACTCACTGGTTCCATTTCTCACGGCACTGCAGGCTGCCCTGTTGTACTGGGATCCTGCCTGCATTGGTGCCTTTTTCTGCCCACAAAGAAATCCACAGCAGTCCCGATAGAGCTCCACTGAGGTCGCTCACTCACCCTCTCTCACTCGCTCATTCTGTTTCTCCCACTGCTGCAGGCTGCTCTTTTGTACTGGGCCCCTGCCTGCATTGACACCTTTTTCTGCCTGCAAAGAAATCTGCAGTAGTCCTGACAGACCCCTGTTGAGCTCGCTCACTCCCCATCCCTCACTCACCCTTTCTGTTTCTCCCAACGCTGCAGGCTGCTCTTTTGTACTGGGCTTCTGCCTGCATTGGCATGTTTCTCTACCCACAAAGAAAGCCACAGCAGTCCTGACAGAGCTCAGTTGAGCTCGGTCATGCCCCCACTCTCACTCGCTCAATCTTAATCTGTCCCAAACACTGATTTCAGAAAAGCGACTGCGCTATTCTGCGCCGGAAGTGCAAAAATACATTTTGGCCAGGATGTGAAAAATGAGAGCTGTACTGTTCATAAGGAGGTGTGAAAAAATGCCAGTGTTGAAAATCTGGCATAAAAATATTACTAATTTGAGAAGTTACCAGGGTGCGTGAAAACTGCCCAATGCACACTCGTAACACAGTCATTTTATGGACTTTCATCAGAAAATTTTCAACATAGGCATTTTAGGACCTCTGCTCATGAACGGTGTCACTGTGATTTTCTTAATGTGTCCTGATCACTGATTTCCCACAGTGACTGTGCTATTCTGCGAAGGAAGTGCGAAAACACATTTCGGCCAGGATGTGAAAAATGACAGCTTTACTGTTCATAAGGAGGTGTGGAAAAATCCAGTGCTGAAAATCTGGAGTGAAAATATTGCAAATTCATAAAGTTACAAGTGTGCATAGCAGCTGCACAATGCAAGCTCATAAAACAGTCATTTTTGGTATTTTTTCCACCAAATTTGCAACATAGGCTTTTTGAGAGCCCACCTCATGAACACTGGCACTGTCGTTTCATTAATTGGTCCCAAAAGGTTATTCCACACAGTGACTGTGAAATCACCTTTCGGGACTGAATAATGCCATGACAGTGGCTGAATTCATGAGGAGGGGTTCCAATAAGACCTATGTTGAAAATTTGATGCCAAAATTCCCCAAAATGCCCGAGATATGCACCAAAGTTGAAAAAAACATATTTATGCCATTATACAGCTTACCGGCATTTCTTCAGTTCATGGTCAGCTTTGAAGAGTGCAGACGTGTTCCCGGTCCACTGAAGATTGTCACATCGGCCTCCAGAGGTAAGTATTGGGTGAGGGGGGTGAGGGGAGGTGGGGTATACAGTGGGTGGGAGCAGGTTGGGGTGGGGGGCGCAGACAGCGAGGGAACGTTTTCTTCTTTACAGGGTTTTTAAAAACACAATGGACATCACAGGATGGTTTTCCCTTTTACAGGTACATTTGGCTTGCTGGGGTGGGCTCCTAGCGTGACACTTGAGTGTTTTGGGGGGGGGCTGTAGCTGACAGGGATTGGGCACCCCCATCGGCACATATGGGGAATAGAGCCGAGGGGGATTGGGCACCCCCTCGGCACACAACAAATTGGGAGGGGGCATTATGCTGATGGGGAGTGGGCTCCTCCATCAGCAGATTTAATGGGGGGAGGGAGACTGATGCTGACAGGATTGGGCCCCCCATTAGCAAAGAAAGACTGTTGGTGGGTGCATGAAGCCAAGGTGAATTGGGCACCCCCTAGGTAAACAACAAATGGGGGAAGGGGTTACAGTGTGCTGATGGGGAGTGGGCTCCCCAGTCGGCAAATTTCTTTGTCAGGAGGGCAAGGTACGCCCTGCAATGACAGGTCGCTCCCTCATTGCAGCGGAATGGCTGATGCTGCAATGACAAGGCGGGCCCTAATTGCAGTGGCAAAAACCTTTCAAGGTGGTGGCATGCTGGCTGAACTAGTGTCAGCAGCAGCATGCCACCCTATTGGTGAAAGCGGGCCAAGCCTCAAAAGGCACCGGGGGCATTGGCCGCATCAGTGCCGCACCTCCAAAACCCGTTCTGCAGCAAGCTGCCACAACATGTTTCCTGCGCATGCGCGCAAGCAAGCATAAAAAGTAGACTCACAAATTGCAGAAAAAAGGAACAGTGTTTCACGACATGAGCCTAGTGCTACAATTTTGAATAAACCCCCAGTCTTTTGCGAAATAGTGCCGACAACTCAGTAGTTTCACAAAAATTGTTTCACAAATTGTGGCAATACTGCTGCAATTTGAGAAAACAAAAAAGCCACAACTTAAAAAAAATTATTTCTGTGCAGTTTGGGTGCCAACTGACCCCAGATTCCAATTCCTCTGGCCCTAATTAGGTAAACACAAGTGTTGGTGTTTACCAAGGGGCAGTAACTGTTCAGCTTTTCAAGTTTTTCCACATCACTAACTGAAAACAAGATGGCAGAAACTTGAAAGAGAATTCCGCATTTGTGAAAGAACTTTCCGCATTAGCAAAAGAGAAGGTTATTTCGCACTGGACATCTAACTTTTCCCATAGGAAATAATGGGAAACTTTGAAATGTAATAACTTTTGAATGTATTAATATTTTTGCACCACACCTTCATAAGGAGCCAGAAGAACTATGGGTCACCCTGGAAACAGGAAGTGGGGCAGCCATATGAACTGAACTGAACTTGATGCCTCTTACCTCAACCCTGCTAGATTCTGGGGCACCATCAAGGGGATCTTAGGGCAGGACTCTAGCACTTCTCTGCCATCTCAAGTGCACCTTAATAAAGTTGCTATCTCCGACAAACGGGACGTACTAGATGCATTCAACAATCATTTCATAACGGCTGGCCTTGCTTTTGATTCCTCCCCAGCTAATCTACTGCGGGCACAACTTAAATCCCAGTCTACTGAGGCTCAGAGGGCTAATTCTTCATTCTCATTCAAACCAATTCTACTGAAGCAAGTAGAGGACCTATTGTTGCATTTGGACATTAAAAAAAGCGCAGGTGCAGACTCTCTTGACCCCTTTTTTCTAAAAATTGCAATACATGTGCTTGCAGTTCCCTTAACACATCTTTTTAATCTATCTTTAGCCTCTGGTTCTATTCCTTCGCTGTGGAAGTCAGCACAAGTGTTTCCCCTCCTAAAATCAGGGGACCCCATGGACCTCAACAATTATAGACCCATATCCATCCTGCCAGTGCTTTCCAAAATGCTAGAAAAACTAGTGAGCATCCAATTAAGAGACTACCTTGATGTTAATAATCTCCTAAACCCTGCTCAATCTGGGTTTAGGAACAGGCATAGCACCACTTCTGTGTTAGCAAAAGTCACTAATGACTGGCAAACTGAGTTAGACAAAAAGAACAGCGTCTGTGCTATATTTCTTGATCTAAGCAAAGCCTTGACACAGTGGATCATGAGCTGCTACTCTCTTCACTGCACTCCATAGGCCTAGATCCATCCTCTCTTAAATGGTTCAGATGTTACCTCACTGATAGAGCATGCAGTAGGTGAAAAATGAAGGCGACCTATCCTCATCAAAACCACTCCTAAGAGGAGTACCTCAAGGATCTATCCTGGGCCCTATCCTTTTTGCCATTTACATTAACAACATTGACTCTAATCTCACCAAAGCCAATGTTCACCTCTTTGCAGATGACACTGTCTTATATGTCAGTAACCCATCACCTATAAAGGCCTGTGAAATACTACAATCAGAGTTCTCCCTTTTGCAATACCAACTACTTGAAAAAAAACTCCTCCTAAATGCAAAGAAGACAAAAGCTATGTTCTTTTCCACCAATTACTATACTAACGCCTTCTCATCAAGCATTCTTCCCCAACTATCCACCATCCTTGGTGAAAGCCTTGACTATGTTGACAAATTCAAATATTTAGGGGTATGGATTGACAACAGGCTTGATTATACTCAGCATATTGAAGAACTTCTGAAAAAACTTCGACGGAGGCTCTGTCTTTTCTTCAGAATCTAGCATTATTTAACCAGAGATTCAAGACAGAGACTAATCCAGGCCTCATTTCTATCACTTATCGACTATGCAGATTTCATCTATGGCCACTGTACTATTTCCTACTTAAGTAAATTGGATACCTTGTACCATAGAGCTCTAAGGTTCATCACAGATCTTCCATTCAACACTCATCATTGCTCTCTCTATGCTGCAGTTGGTTGGACATCCTTACACCTCAGAAGGAACAAAAATGCTGCATTATGGATTTACAAAGCTCTGTCTAACAAACTTCCATCCTATATTTTAGATTGCTTTACACTGGCCACAGCTAGATCATATTCCCTAAGAAGCAATAACTTCATCACCTTGAAGCTACCCAAAGCCTGCACCCGGCATGGGAGATCTGCAATCAGTTACTCTCTTGCAATGGCTTGGAATTCACTGCAGAAGACCCTAAAGTTGTCCACCTTTATACACCTAACATCCTTTAAAAAGCTCTACACAAGCCTCTTCCCAGAGAAATGCAATTGCTTTCATAAGGCCTAGTCCAATCACATTCTTTACTCCCACCCCCCTCTTTCTATGCAGCTTTGCTACCCCTTACCAAGACCTCCTCTGCTACACTGGCACTACTTCTGCCCCATTCACTCACTACTAGTTGATTTTAGTCCCTATCCAAAACTCCCACCAGCCCCCCTGTGTCATTTTTCAGAGGCTACTATCAACACTTTATTAATCATCAATCATATCTGTTTGGTTTAGCTTGCCCTGGAGCCTGTATTCTCCAGCTGCACTGCTTGTATATATGTTTATATTATTGTAACCTGTTTACTTAGAAGTGTTTTGTATATGTCTGTTCTTTTTGTACCTTCATGTTATTCCTCGACCTATCAGGTCCATCTTGTAAATGAGCTTTGCTCAATGATGTCCGACTGAATAAATAAAGATTTTGATTGATTGATTGATTGATTGAACTGGGGTTGTGTACAGGCCTCCAGACAAGGGGGAGGACACAGACACATTACTGTTAGAAAATATACAAAACAAGACAGCTAAAGGGGAGGTTCTGATAACGGGAGACTTCAACATGCCAGATACAAATTGGTCAATACCAGCAGGAACATCTGCCAGAACTAGACACATGGTGGATTCCCTTCAGGGGGAAGGCCTCAAACAACTGGTACAACAACCCACAAGAGACAGGGCTATCCTAGATCTAGCACTGACTAACAGGGAAATGATTTCAGATCTCCAGGTAGAAGGTCACCTGGGGGCCAGTGACCATCACATGGTATGGTTCAATTTGGCCACTAGAACTAAATCATCCCATTCCAAGGCAAAAATATGGGACTTCAGAGGAGCTGACTTTGATAAGATGGCCAATATAGTTAAGCTAGCCCTGGCAAAACGAAATACAGGTGAGGGGGTGTAGGCAAAGTGGGGCAAGCATTAAGGATGCAATACTTGAAGCAACATCCCATTGTGTTAGTGAGAAAAGGAAGTGCAAAAGAAGTAGGAAACCACTTTGGTTCTCAAAAACAGTAGCAGAAAAGGTCAGAGCCAAAAGTCTGACCTTCAGGAAATATAAGGGAACACAGCAAGATGAAGATAGGGAGGCATACCAAACTTCCCTAAGGGGAGCAGGGAAGGCAGTAAGGCAGGCAAAGGCCCAAACTGAGGAAACACTAGTACAAGCAGTAAAAGAAGGTGACAAGACTTTTTATAGATACATTAGTGAAAGCAGAAGGTCCAGAGGGGGTATTGCTAAGATCAAAGGGGATAAGGGGTCATGTGAGGAGGACCATGTAAAAGCATCTATTCTAAATGGATACTTCTGCTCAGTATTTACTGAAGAGAAGGTAGGGCAGGGCCCACGGCTCAGCACCATGGACACAGGGGGGAGGGAGATGTGCACTAATCCCTGCACAAAAGAAAGGGTCCTACAAGAGCTCGCTAAGCTCAGGGTGGACAAGGCAATGGGACCTAATGGCAGACATCCCAGGGTACTAAAGGATCTAAGAGTGGACCTAGCACAGCCATTATCAGAACTGTTTATTAAGTCTCTGAGCACAGGAGAGGTTCCAGAAGACTGGAGAAGGGCTCATGTGATTCCACTTCACAAGAGTGGTAGCAGGGAGGAGGCGGGAACTACAGACCATTCAGTCTTACCTCAGTAGTGGGCAAGATTATGGAGGCACTCCTTAAGGAAAGGATAGTGCAACACCTGGAATCCATAGGAGCACAGGATCCAAGACAGCATGGGTTTACAAAAGGAAGGTCCTGTCAAACTAATCTCATAGATTTCTTTGACTGGGTAACCAGAGTGGTGGATCAAGGGGAGCAGTTGATGTCGCCTACCTTGACTTCAGCAAAGCTTTCGATATTGTTCCACATAGATGATTGATTAATAAGCTGGGTAGGCTCAGGGTGGGTCAGAAGTTGGTCAACTGGGTGGCAAACTGGTTGGCGGGCAGAAAAAAGTGGTGATAAATGGTATACAGTCAGAAGAGATGCAAGTCACAAGTGGGGTACCTCAGGTATCAGTCCTGGGGCCAGTCCTCTTCAATATCTTCATCAGTGACATTGCAGATGGACTGGAGGGTAAGGTTTGTCTTTTTGCAGATGACAACAAGATGTGCAACAGAGTAGATGATCCAGATGGGGTGGGCAGAATGAGAAGAGATCTGGATAAACTAGCAAAATGGTCGGAAGAGTGGCAACTGGTGTTTAATGCAAAGAAGTGCAAGATCATGCACATAGGGAAGAGAAACTCTGAAGCCACCTATAGGCTGGGAGGGGAGTTGCTTGCAGTCACAAGGGAGGAAAAAGACTAGGGCATCATCATCACCGATGACCTGAAATCATCCAAGCAGACCACTAAAACAGTAGGTAAGACTAGGGGGATGTTGTGGTGCATTAGTCGGGGTAACACAAGTAGGAAGAGGGAGGTAATAATCCCTCTTTACAAGACACTGGTTGGGCCCCATCTGGAGTACTGTGAGCAGTACTGGAGGCCACACCTTCACAAAGACATTAACCAAATTGAGGCAGTCCAGAGAAGGGTAACCGAAATGGTTCAGGGACTGCATCAGAAAACATATGACAGATTAACGGAGCTCAATATGTATATCCTAGAGCAAAGGAGGGAGAGAGGTGATATGATCAAAATATTCAAACACCTTAAGGGCATTAACAAGGTGAAAGAGTCTAACATGTTTCAATATAAGAAACATAGCAGGACAAGAGCACACAGCATGAGATTAGAGGGAGGCTGATTAAGGGGAAATGTGAGGAAGTTCTTTTTCACTGAAAGGGTGGTAGATGCATAGAACGGCCTACCTCAGGAAGTGGCGGATATGAATACAGTGCAGGGCTTCAAACAGGCATGGGATAGGAATAAGGGAGCAATACAGATGAGTATGAATAGATAGGCCATTGACAGAGCGAAGGCCTATGGCACATTCATAAGGTAGAAAAAGAAATGGCAGACTGGATGGGCCTTGCAGTCCTTATTTGCCATCAACTTCTATGTTTCTATGTTTCTAAAAGGCATATCTGTGACCCAAACCCCATATTCCCTAAAAATGTTAGGCAAAACCCCATGCCATTTCTGAGAAACAGCATGACAAAGAATTTGATAAAAAAGTGGTACTTTTCATGTTTTTGACATTCCGTATCTCTGCACCAGTAGATCCAACCAGAATGAAACTTAAAAAATCCAGAGATTATTGGTCCCCAATGGCACATACAAAATTTCATGTGAATCGGTGACATGGTTGCAAAGTTATTAAAGTGCAAAATATTGGGTTTAACATAGACCTGACCGTTGAACAGTAATATAGGGGCACTATCATGTCCCTACAATATATATATATATGTGTGTGTGTATATACAATATATATATATATATATATATATATAGGATATGCAGGGGTTGACTGTGTGATAACTAATTTTTATGCTACAGTTGCTAGTAACCTCAAGTAACTTCATGATGGCCACAGTGATAATTCTGAGGAGCAGGTCACTGGCAACTGTATCACATAAACATTATCTACACAGTCAACCCCCACATATTCCATTTATGCAACAGGCTTTTTGGGGGGTTTATATCCATTTTCATGAAAACTGAGATATTCGCCATTAGCGCATTAGCGCGGATTGCGCTGGATTTGTATAATTTGTCCAATTTGCGCTATGTAATAGATAGGACTTTGTGTGACTTTGCATGCAGTAATTTTATGTATAAATAAATTTATACATACAGTGACTCAGATAAATGAATTTATCACACAGTTTATCTCTAAACACCTGTTGCATAAATATATATATATATATATATATATATATATATATATATATATCATTGCAAAAAACTCAGTTAATGCATCAGTTAGGGTTGATAACACAGTGACAAAAGATTGTAAATTAGATGTTAGTGCCCACCCCACTTCCCACCCTCCACACACAAAGAGGCATCAAGACGTTCATGGAATCATCAGGCCCAACTCTCACCCCATTCCATGTGTAAACAAGCTGACATTTTACATTATAGGAGAGCGGGATGAGAGTTAGGCCTGATGACTATATTTATCTGTTAGTGTGTGTGTGGAGGGGTAGGAGTGGGGTAGGTGGGCACCCTAACATCGAATATCCAAACTTTTGACACTATGCTATCAACCCAAATGGATGCATTAACAGAGTTTTTTTTAAATTAATTTACCTTCTTTTTGAGACAGTATAATCGTATCTTTATTTTACTGTGGGTCAATCCCACAAAGTTATGTGCGTGCATAGGACAGATGGACGTAACTCAGACATTTTCAGGAATTTTTTCACCCAATTTTCCACATGGCCTTTTGGGGACTCCACCTCATGAACAACAGCACTGTCATTTCATTAATCTGTCCTGAAAGTTGAGTTCACCAGTGACTGCGCCATTCTGCACCACAGGTGTGAAAACATGTTTTGGCAGGATGTGAAAAGTGACAGTTGTATACTGCCCATAAGGAGGTGTGAAAATTTGTAATGTTGAAAATCTGGAGGTAAAATATGAAAACTTTGCAAAGTTATAAGCGTGAATAGAAACTGCACAATGGACACCTGAAACGCAGCCACTTTTGGGAGTTTTTTAACCAAATGTTCTACATGGGCTTTTGGGGATCGCCCCTCATGAACACAGGCAATGTGATTTCGTTAATCCATCCCAAAAGTTGTTTTCGCACAGCAGCTGCGCCATTCTGTGCCACATGTGTGAAAACACATTTCAGGCAGGATATGAGAAATGACAGCTGTACTATTCATGAGAAGGTGTGAGAAAATAGCAATGTAGAAAATCCGGATTAAATATAAAAAAAATTGGCAAAGTTACGAGCGTGTGTCGAAACTGCACAATGTACGCTCATAACACAGTCTTATTTGGGAATTTTTGCACCACATTTTCCACATGGGCTTTTTGGGAACCCACCTCATTAACACTGGCACTGTCATTTCATTAATCATTCCCAAAAGTCGATTCCGCATAGCGATCGCAAAATCACCTTTCGGGTCCAAATAATGAGATGACAGTGCCAGTGTCCATGAGGTGAGATCCCAAGAACCCCATATTGAAAATCTGGGGTCAGAATTCCTAAAAATGCTTGAGATATCAAAATAAATTGAAAACCCCATTAATTTCCATTATACAGATCTTACCTTAATTCTTCGCCTTTGAAGAGTGCAGACGTGTCCCGCTCCGGAGAAGATGACAGCGCAAATGGACTTTCACAAATTTGAGACACTTGTAACGGCAGAAGTGCAAAAACATATTTCCAGACATTATTTTTAAAATCTAATGGCAGGATCGTGTTCCTCGGCCCCTGAATGGGTAAGCACAAGTGTTGCTGTTTACCAAGGGGCACTATGTTTGGAATTACAGCATTTTTTCTGCCTTGCTAACTTAAACAGAATGGCAGCTGCACTTTACTACAGAGGCCAATTGCAACAGTAAAATGTAGTGGCGGTAGCTTTCGAGAGACACATATATATTTTTCCCATTGACTTTAATGGGAAACGTTTTTTTGAATAACTTTTGAACGGTTTAAAAGTTTTTCACCAAATCTTCAAAAGGCACATCAATGACCCAAACTGAACCTTCCCTGAAGATTTCAGACCACATGGACAGATTTTGCGGGCTGTAGCTACAAGCAACGAAAAGTGCAAAACCCCCATCTTTGTCTGTTTTTTGGCACTCTGCAGCACTGCAACTGCTCATCCAACCATAATGCAACTTGCCAGATCCAGAGATCTATGGTGCCTCACAAAGCATGCAACATTTCAGGCAAATCCGTAGTATGGTGGCAAAGTAATTAAAGTGCAAAATTTGGGGTTTAACATAGAAGTGGCCAGGCAACTCTAACCCTAACTATAGCTACACCTCTGTGCAGCTACAGTATGTATAATATATATATATATATATATATATATATAAAACAGCTAGAGGGGATATCATGTGACTTTGGTGCTTCCTGTCTTTTTACTTTTGTAATATTAATGATGTAGAATGACTTGCATATGGTGACTGAGAGCCCCAGGAATATCACTTGATGTCCCCTCTGATGTTATATACAGTATATTCAGTCTCTATGGGGTAGAGCTTGCTTAATCCTGATTTATTTTCTCTCTCTCCCACCACAGCCTTACCTCCTCTTCCTCCTGCTTCTGTGTGTTGGATGCTGTTACTACCCAAACACTCCTTTTTCATCTGTACTTTTTTTTCTCAGCTAATCCCATGTCTGTCTCCCTCCGGTTCCCCAAGACGACATGGGGCCATAATGGCACAGATGAAACTACGCACCACAACAATGCCACAGAAATTACAGCATGCGGCATACGTTAGGAACAAAACACCTACCATTAGAGAACAGCGCACACCACTGCAACACATACGGAAATACTTCTTTTTGTGGGGGGATCTGCCCCCCACACCCCCAACTAAAATATCTAACTGGGGGGGGTGCACCAAGTGGAAAAGGGGAAACACTGAGCAGGAGAACTTATTTTTTTGCTGCAAAATAAAAAATGCAACACGTTGAGAGACAGGGATTCAAATCCTGATCCCCGGGCTTCCACTGCACCAGGTGCTTGTGCCTTAGCCACTCCACCACGGGAGCAGCTTGACCAGACACAGCACCTGTGGAGCCGGCAGTCCTTATTCCACTGCAGAGTGAGCGACAGGGGTAGCGGTAGTGTTCTATCACTATCTTACCCCCTGTTGCTGTATTCCATTATGTGCTTTAGACAGTGCAGTTATCCTTGCTCAGTTTTGCCCATGAGATATTGACACGGTACCCACCCCAAGGCACAACTTGGGCCCCAACACCTCTCTGATTACCTGACAGCCTCCATAGTGCCATAGATAGCCCCTAAGCAATGTCCACGTGTTAGGCGGCAGGCAGGGAAGGCATGGGGCCTGGATACTCCTGGGTCCTGCAGCTACAGGCAGCAGGGCAATTTTTTTTCCACATTGCATCCCTCCTCACAAGAAGACAGCCACTAGGGATGTTAAGTGCATGCACACATGCCGAGTGCATGGTGCTGACCCACTTCCTACCTTCTCAATGGTGAGCCATTACACTGTAGCACTACTGTATGTGTGATCACCAAGGTGGCACAGTAACAGTGCCTTCACACAGCCTCCTTTCCCAGAGAGGGAGAGTGCCCTCAAGAATGCTCAAGCCCTCTCCCACTAGCTGGTCACTGGCAATGTGAGCAGTAACAATATCACTACACCAATCAGCCAGTCCTCCACACACTCCGACCCCACCACGTGCTGCGCCAGTCCCAAATCTTCTTCCTCTGCCAGTAGGGCTGTAAGGATTACCATACTAGCAACAAAAAAGAAGGAGATGGCACCAGATCTCCAACAGTGATAAAGGCACTGGATTTTATTAAAGTGCTAAGTTAAAGTGCACAAGCAGAGTGGCTAATAACACGATGACAAACACAGCCTGTTTCCAGTGGAGTGCTCCCTGTTGCTCTTTGAACTTTACTCTAAGGATTACCCCATATGGTGGATCACTGATGAATGTTGCATGCTGAATGATCACTGCAGTTCTACAAAGGTGCTGGCACCAGTAAAGGAGGGTCAACTACGATGCTTAAGAGATGGCTGGAATAAAGCTTCCTAGCTGATGTCACTCTGTTGGGGTAGATGATTTTCCCCTCAATAAGGCCTTCCCACCTGCTCTGGTTTTTTCAATGGCCATCCATGATGCTATCTAGAGAGAGGTGATTAAGGCTCTAGAAAATAGATATTGTCAAGTTTTACTTTGCCACTGAAGTTCTGGAAAAGTTGCTGAATTCACCATTGCAAAAAAACGTCATGAATTGCCCACTTTGTCAATTTGAAATGAGTTTTTCCTGGAGAAGTGGCACTTTTTCAGACAAAGTCAGTTAAAATCATGGTGTAGTTACAAGTTTGCTGGAAATTCACATGACTTTGCTTGAAAAACGGCTGTTTCACTGGCCAAAAATGTTACATAGTCAGCACTTATTTCGTAAAGCGAAGTTTGCCAGCTTCGCACATCTTACTTTAAAGTAGGTGTGGAGAGATGCACAAAAAAATTTGGATATTTCTTCTCTCCTAGCATCCTGTTATGGAACCTAACCACAACTCTCCCTACAAACCACCTCTTCGGTATGCTAACTCTGAGTGCACTAAATGCTGGGTATGTGATCACCAACACCATCAGTACTATCCATGTACCCCCTCCGCATAGGATGTACTTATCAAATGGGCTAGCTATGTCTCTTCCCCACTCCCAGAGACTGATGGCAATATGTCAACATCACACCCAGGTCCTACCAGCCCAGGAACAATGGACACCGCCAGCTGGTACCACTAAACTGGGATGAATAACGTTAGCATGAACAGCAACTGAAAAGAAGACCATGAAGTGTAAGAGTTGTGTGATTTCCAAAGGTATTGCATAATCAAATGGAGATTGGGAAACAAAGATACCATGTGTGTAAGCACTAGGTGGTGCTATCCCAAGGGCTACTACCCCTGCCTGCTTGGCTAGTTGCAGGTTAAGGGGCCTGGGTACTGAAATGGGTGCTTCCACCTGGAGGACAGGGTTGTTAGTAACAAGGCCAACCTGAGTACAGCACTCTGGGACACTGTAACCCCCCCTTCCCCTCTAGTGGCCTAGACAATATGCAACAAACACTTTCACAGTAGCCCCAATTCAGCATACAAATCCCCACACTGTTTGCACTTACCACCAGGGCTGGTTCCAGCAGTTCGACCCTGAAGACCCCCTGTAAAACAAGGTTAGGCACAGCAAATAAGAACAGTACAGTGCTTTTGGTACAAACTAGAACTACAGTCAGATTAAATGTAAAAAGAGTTAGATCTGATTTATTCAGGGGAATTGAACAAGGCAGGGGCATAATCAGGTTGATTGATTCTAAAACTGATCTAGTCAGGTGATTATGCATGCACTTTTAGTCCCTACACAGTCACACGCTCTGGGTACCCAGTTTGAAGTAAGGTGGGCTAGCCTGGAATGCTGCCCGGGGTAGACCAGTGTCGCAGCTGGTTGGAGCCCTGTGATGAAAAGAAAAGGCACGACCACACACAATTTGTAATCCAGAGCCAGGAGGCTCAGTTCATGATGATTAGACAAGACAATTAAATCAGATGACACACTTTGATTGAGCTGTTATTGCAGGGAGCTACCCTGGTGTTTACTCACGCTACCCAGTACTGGACACAGGATGGATGAAATGGGTACTGCAGGATGACTTGCTGATTTGCTAGGAGAAGCAAGGCCCACATGATTCACCGTGGTATCATTCCTGTTCATGATGTTGAGCAGGGGGCTGATCCACAGGCAGATCTCTCGTCGATGGTATTCTCCGTGCCTGAAGTAACTGGCTGGGCCAGTGTGGCAGGGCCCAGGCCAGGTAAGACAGTTTGGTTATCAGTCCAGGAAGGCTGGATGTGGCTTCCAGTAAGTGTGGCACAATTAAACAGTGGGGAACCAAATCGTGACCCACTAATAGCAAACAGCACATTTATAGTAAGGCAATCACCATACCACAATGCGGATAGCAGTCCGGCAGCAATATCAGTGACTCTGAGCAAAACTGGGAATTCTGTGGCAACTGGATGTCCTGACAGGCCGATTGCGTACTGAAAATCTTTGGTCTTCTTCAGATTTAAATCTGATCACTCTTCAGTGGCTTTGTCACACTTCAATTCGGATGTAGTCCTATTGCTAAGCCTTTCAAAGGATTCCCTCTCGAGGGACAGCAGGCAGAAAGGACAAACTCAGCCTTTCTACCAATCTCCCACATGAACTATACAGAAGCTGGTACTCGAATCTCTCAAGCTGTTCACTCTCCAAACTCTACCTCCAGACTGACTCACTGCAGCAGGCAGCTTGGGAATTTCCCTTTGGTCCAAAAGGTTCTGGTTGGCTGATCCATCATTCTGTCAAAGCAAGGGCTCCCCTTCCAGGTGAAAAAATTCTAAAGTGCTCCAAACAGCTTAATATCAAACAATGTATTTTAGACCCCACTAGGGGAAACAATATCCTAGATTTAGTGTTTCATAGTAGTCTTTTAAATATACAAGATACTACTATATTATCTCCCATTAGTAATAGTTTATTTATTTATTTCGTTTTTTGTTGACCGGGTAAGTGCACTAGACAAATCCTGCCTATTTTCAGGCATGACCAGGGGGAGGGGATACAGATGGATGCCAACTGACTTTGAACCAGATTAAGCTGTTGGTGGTATTGTTTTAGTGAATGAGGGAAATTTGGCCAGGACACCAGGGAAATTCCCCTACTGCTTGGCCAGTAGGGGGACTTGCTGTTGTTGGATCGCAGGTCAGTTGGGAACCTGCGCAGAAGGTGAATGGAGGTTGTGAAGCAGTCGGAGCAGCTGAGGGCTGCAAATGGTGCGGCGAATAGGTTGAACCTCGCAGAGAATGACATGGAATGTATTGAAGTGGAAGAGAAAGAATTGTTCGTTTCGACGGAGGATTTGACTATTTTTTTGACCGATTTAAGTGTCTCGGAGTCAACAGTGCTTTTACCGGAGATGAGACAGCTTAAAGATAAATTGGAATCTTTACGATTTGAACAGTGAATGGTATCTGAGCAACTGAAGGCCTTAGCAGTTAAAGAAACAGTACGCCTTACTGGGTTAAACGAGGACTTGGAAAATGAGCAGGCTCTGGATAATGTAGATCCAATTCAGTCCTCTATGGAAGGCTGTAACTCCAGTAAAGCAGATAATGGCAATATTATTCAGGAACAGGAGACTCTGGCAGTTCTGTGGGAGTATCTTCCCAGTGCCATGAGCTGACGACTGAGACGGAAGACAGGAACTGCGTACGGCAGAGATTGAGGGTGCGCAAGGACGTCTTGGTGGAGGAGGAAGTGCGGCAGGGGAAGGGCTTTCAAGAGGTACAGAGGAGTCCAGTACAGAATTCGTTGGGATTCACCTTTCAGGCTACAATGAGCGTTGTGAGTGAGAATGCTGAGCCAGGGAAACGCTGCATCTTTCAAACGGTACCGGGAATGCAAGCCGGTGTTACGGACTTTTCATTCTCAAAACGACATTTGGATAAGGTAGGAGAAGAGGGGAAGGAAAAGAGAAAGGCATTGAACTTTGCAAAATGCCATTTGGTGTTGCCTACCATGAGGATAGATGGAACTTTGATTGACACTCAGCAGGGAGGGGGAGAGACAGTTCCAGACACTGCTGGTATTGCACCTATTGCTGCTGACAACTGGTCCCCACAGAAGGCTTTAAGTGAAGCTGGCTGGACCTTGGAATGTGGATCTTGGAAGCCCACGCCTGATTGGGACCCAAAGTTGAATTTCTCCCAAAATGAACCAACCTGGAAACCCAAGTCACAAGACATTGGTGGTTCACGGGGGGGGGGGGGAGAGGGTAAGTGGGAACAAGGAAGCTGCTCCTATGGTGAGTTCAATCCCTGGAGAGCAGGAACTCTCAGTACCTGTGGCCCAGGCACAAGGGGAGGCACAGGACCAGAGGGAGATGAGGGGGGAAAAGCCCTTGATGTCAGAATTATTTTCCAAAATTAAACAGGATGCCGCACCTCGCAGGAATGCGGTACGCATTCGATATAAAGGAGGTTTGGAGGTTCGCCCTGATAGACAGTATGTGGGTAAATGTTTATTAAAGGATTCTTTACATTTCTCGCCTAGGGAGGTGTTTGCATTTATCAATATTTCCGGGGAGGACAACTTTGATGTTAGTTTTTGTTCCTCTTATACTCTTGACATGTTTTGGGAAAGATATACTTAGGTTAAATTTTCCCCCTTATGGACTCCCTTTCTAGTAATACCTTTAAGGAAACCTTTAATTAAGTATGTTACTGTCATGTTTCGAAATGAAGGGGTTCATATCGATGATATCACTTACTGGCTAGGCCAAAAATGTGAAATTCAGAGTGCCCCTGAAGCGATACTGGATTCGGAGCAATTTTGGACAGGGGGTTGGCGTTTTAAAGTGAAACTGAGACAAACGGAGGCAGGTATTGAGCACATCCCAAATTCCTTTTTATTAGGGAGGGATAGAGGGGTGTGTTTTATGTGGGACAACCACGAGCATGTTATAAATGTGGGGCTAGGACTCATTTATCAAGCTCTTGTGACAAACCAAGATGTGAGAACTGTGGAGAAGTAGGGCATGTTGCCTTTCAGTGTGCTAACTTCACAAAGTGTGATCTTTGTGACGAGACAGGGCATGTGTTTGCTGATTGTACATGGGCAGCCAAAAATAAAGGTTGTGGTAACCCGGATTTATTAATTCAAAAAGCACAGGATTTGTTGATAGGGAAGGCCCCCATTGGTTCCCCACAGCCAGTAGTAGATTTGCCCTCAGTTGTTACACTGAGTGGAAAGGGGCGGAGGTAGCTGAGGTAGCGAATCACGAACAGGATCCTTTAGAACCAGATCCGGGGAAGCCTTGATGGTAGAAGGACAAGAGCAACAGGAGACCTTTCGGACTCCAGTGTTTGCTGCTGTTCGACGATCCTCCAGAAATGTTAAAAGTCTTCCTCAACAGCCAG
Source organism: Neoceratodus forsteri (assembly GCA_016271365.2). NCBI lineage: Eukaryota > Metazoa > Chordata > Ceratodontiformes > Ceratodontidae > Neoceratodus > Neoceratodus forsteri. Next base: position 1,457,960,545 of record CM028132.1, read on the forward strand.
TTATGGAAGTGGAAACCAGTAACTCCTTTGCCTTGTTGACCAGTCAATGGGGGGAATCAGATATGGATTGCCCGGAGGATGATTCCCAGCTGACGACGGACAGTTCGCCTTCCCCATTACGACTACAGGAGGATTATAAAGGAAAAAAAAAGAAAAGGAGGAAAAAAGATAGGTGAAGGGTTAACTTTGACTAGGCATACTGCAATTTCGGTTAGGTTCGATGAATGTACATAGTATATTAAATTATAAGAGACGACAGATAATTTATGATTCGATTCATTCTGCATGGCTTGATGTCTGCTTAATTCAGGAAACTTGGATGTATACTATGGAACAAGCTAGGTGTTTTCAACGGGAATGGTGCTGGAGCCTGTCTTATTGGTCTTTTGGCCAGCAGTCGGCGGATGGAATAGGGTTTCTATTCCATTCTTATGACTTTTCTTTAATCAGGTTGATAGATCTGATACCAGGACGGTTGATGATTTTAGATGGTCTGTGGAAATCCAGGTCCTGTCGGTTTATTAACGTGTGTGGTTCTCAGCTTAAAGCAGAAAGAGTAGCACTCTGTAATATGTTACAACCTTATTTGTTGACATCACTGGAGGTGTTTTTGTGTGGGGATTTTAACTGTGCTTTGTTAGATGTTGGGACTCCGACAGGGGGTGTGGGGAAAAAGATCTATTGTGATACTAGAGCCTTTTATAAAATGGTACATTCCGCAGGTTAAATTAATGGCAGTAGTAGACAGAGTTCAGGGCCCAAGTTTACGTATAAAAGAAATCGGTTTACTTCTACTATTGATTATATTTTTTTATCTAACAACAGTCCCTTTACATTTTCAACATGTCCAGTGTCCTTTTCTGACCATCGGATGTTACTTTGCACCATTTCTCCTTCTGCCAGACTGATAAATCAGAAGGCAAGATGGAAGTTGAATCCTTTATTGTTGAACTCAAAAGGGATATTGGATAAAATTCATTCATTACTGATGGTACGACTGTCAGTAGCCTTTTTATATAGCTCTATGGGTGATTGGTGGAAGGATTCTAAAGACGACATTTGTTGCCTATTACAGCAGCAATGAAAAGCCAAGGCAAATAATGATTTTCTAAACTATTTAAAAATAAGACAGCAATTGTATTACTTATTTTTGGTTGCCAATATTTCCTCCTTTGAATATGATTCACAAATTAGGATACTGAAAGATCAGCTTTTGAAAGTTCAGTATAATAGGGCTAGCACCCTTAATGCTCAGTTGCGTTACGGGATCAAGAAGCAGGAGGTGATCCATATGCGCCTTTAAAATTTATACACAAGCTACACACTTGAATACACTCCGGAATAAGGTGGGTCTACTGGTACAAGATCAGCAGTCACTTTATTCTCTTATTAAACAATTTTTTTTGGAGTATACGCCAGTAAGGCCCCCGAATGCTCAGAACATTTTGGACTTTCTAACCCAGATTGAGGTACCATACCATGAGATCGATTCATCAGTGTTGATTCGGCCTATTACGATGCAGGAAATAATTAATGACATTAAAAAACCAAAAACAGGAACTTCCCCGGGGATTAATGGATTGACATCAGATTTATATAAAGCCTTTCCGGTGGAATTTGCCAAATGTTTGGTGATAGTGTTTAACGCATTTATGAGTATGTCTGATTTTCCAAGTTGGTTTGCAGAAGGGCTGCTGATTTTTTTATATAAATCAGGTGACAAATTTGACTTAAATAATTGGAGACCAATTACTCTCCGAATTCGATTATAAATTATTTATGAGTATTTCGAATACTAGATTAAAACAGTTAGCTGTTATAGTGCTCTCCCTATATCAGTTTTGTGGAGTGCATGGAAAAAACATACATCAGGCTCATATGGTCTTGAGAGACATTGTGGAGTTGGCGGGGGTTCAAAGGATTTCAGGATGCATTGTCTCTGTTGATCAAATGAAGGCTTTTGATAGAGTGTATCAACCTTTTTTATTTGCATCCCTACGGAAGTATGGAGTTCCAGAAGTTTTTATACACATTATAAGTTCGCTTTATGATTCGACAATAACACATCCAGTGATACAACTTGAGATAAGGGAAGGGTTTAATGTTCCAACTGGGGTACGGCAAGGTTGCCCTTTAAGTCCCTTGTTATATGCATTCACGATTGATACATGAATTAGATCACTAATACAAACACCTCGGTGGGAAGGAATAGGTTGGACTGTAGATGTGGATAAGTGGTATATACAAGCTTATGCTGATGATTTATGTGTTTTTTTCTCCGATAGTTCACAAGTGGTGGTTTTTTTAGACTTCATGGATGAATATGCAGCATTGGCAAATTCCACTATTAACAGGACTAAAAGTAAAGGTGTATTTATTGGAATGGATGGTATACCTGAAGTGATAGTGCAAGGTCTTCGTCTTTCTTGTGATCCAATTAAAATATTAGGATTGTTCTATGGACCAAGAAATGTGCCAGATCTTAATTGGGTGTCAGTATTGACGTCTATAGAACAGAAAATTAGTATTTGGAAACAATGGAAACTGGATAAAATTAAACGGTTTTCGATTATTAAGAAATTCATTGTTCCAAAGTTATTGTATACAGCGCTGATTTTTCCTTTGCCACTACTCTTGGAAACCCGAATATATAGTCTATTCTTTCAGATGTTATGGGGTAGTAGGCTTAATCCGATTAAGAGACATTTTACATACTTGGAGAAACAGAAAGGTGGTCTAGGAATGATAGATCCGGTTGTTTTCTTTGCCACCTTATTTATTTCAACCAATATTAAACTAGGGTGGGGGGTGACCATAGGAAGAATTGGATTGTTACACAGACAAGTAATAGGAAGATATTATACTCTTTGGAATGATAGACCACCAAAACCGATTCCGACACTGTTACTCCTGAAATATTTTATACCAATTGCAAAAAAATTATTTAAATAGGGGTTGGAGGCACAGGTCATCAAAGTTAGTGCAGGTTCACAGTTGTACAAATCTGTAATGTTTCAATTATATCCTAGTGAGCCTGAGTTTAAGAACTGCCCTATGGGATATATGGAGGTTGTCTTACGTAAATTAAATAACCCAAGGTTACCTGCTTATATGTGGAAAACCTTATGACTTATGGTATATGGTCGAATTGGAGTCCGAGGGAATACCAAACATAAACTATTACAGGACTGGAATTGTCCATTTTTAGAGTGTGTGGCCCAAGAGGAAACGGTTGACCACTTTCTTTTTACTTGTTCCTATGCTAGCACCCTGAGGAAGTTCTTGGCAGTACGATGGAATATGAAATGGTTAGCATGTATGGATTATGACACATTAGTGTTGGGTCATGCTCCACAATTCTGGTTATTATACCATACGGACACTTTACAGATTTTCTGTAGTACATTGATATATTACTTGTGGCAAGCTAGGTGCCAATGGGTGCTTTATCAAAGACTGATGCCTCATGACACTGTGCAGAGATTGATACAGGGGGCTATGTTCAGGATTTATAATCATGACACAGCATTCTTCTCCTCGAGGAAGGTGAGGGAATGGTGGAAAGGATTTTCAAAATTTATTAAATATAAATGAAACCTTTTGTTTACAAAGGGATAGTGGGATATATGAAATGCACTTGTTGTTTTACTTTGGGATTGCCTTTTGTACTTATTTAGAATACTTCTGTACTGTTTTTTACTCTCTTTCTCCTTTTGTTGTTTAGATATAACTTGTTACTGGGTTTCTTAAGATGATTTTTGTTCATTCTGTTTTTTTTATATATACTGTAATAGTTTTTGAAGGAAGACAGTCTTCTTGTTAGTATTATTATTTCTGTAAGATAGTTAGATAGATTTATAATTCCTTAGGAAATACTTTAATGAATGTATGTCAATAATAATTGTCTGATTTAATTTGTTTCTGTTTAAGTAGTGTGAAGTAACACTATTGGTAATTATTGTTTTTTTATTTCCTGTATGTATATGGTTTGTGAAGTGCGTTTCCCACGATATGTATTTTTGATTTTGATGTTATTTTGATGTTACTTCAATAAAATATTCCCCTACTCTTTTCGATAAGTGCCATGTGATCTTTAACATCCACCTGAACTACCACCAATCCAGGCAGATGGGACCTCGGTTTAACGTCTCATCCAAAAGAAGGCAATAGTGATCATAGCTCCATTCAGTTTTCTCTCAGTCATTTTTAATCGTAATAATACATGTATTTTATATCATTATAATAAAGCTGACTTAGCAAGTATTTTTACCTTGTTAAACAGCTTTAATTGGGATCATATTATGACTTCATCACAATTAGAAACAAGTTGGGAGTTTTTCAAAAATACATTATTACATTTAAGAAATAAATATATTCCATCATCTATTAAATGTGTACACAAAAAATTAAGACTGAAATGGTTTACCAAGATATTCAACGCCTATTAAAAAAGAAAGATAAGAAATATGCCATTTATTTAAAATCTAAGACTAATGAGCATTGATCTTCTTACATAAACATTCAAAAGAAGTGTAAATCTATGATAAGAAGAGCAAAAAAAAAAAAAGTGAAATACATCTTGCAATAAATGCCAGTAAAGAAAATAGTAAGATGTTTTATTCTTATGTAAACTCTCTTAAGAAGCCTACATGCCAGGTTGGACCCCTATTATACGATTCAATGTGCTGTCATAATCCAATAGACATGGCTAATATTTTAAATCAAAAATTTGATGAAGTTTATAGCCATAATACAACATCAAATAATGTATCTATGGATGTCACAAATGATACTCCAGTCAAATTAACAGATAGTATGACACTTGAGAAGCTTAAACTATTAAAAAACAAATATTCTTCTGGACCTGACAATATTTGTGGACATTTATTATATCTATTGGCAGCATCTCTAGCCCATCCCCTCTGTACATTTTTTGAAAATTGCTTGATGCACCATTTTGTGCCAAAAGAATGGAAGTCTGCCAATGTCATCCCAACATATAAAAAAGGATCTCGTTCCAATTGGGAAAACTACCGGCCCATTAGTCTAACGTCATCAGTTTGTAAAATTTTAGAAAGTCTAATCAAATATCTTATTAGTGATACTATAAATACTGTTGACCCAGAGCAACATGGGTTTAAAAAGGGTAGAGGGTGCCTCAGTAACCTAATGTGTTCTATGAAACCGTCAGTAAAAACATCGATCAAGGCACCCCCTGGGATATCATATATCTCGATTTCAGTAAAACTTTCGATGTGATGGCTCATGACTCTCTCATAATAAAACTGTTAGACACCAATATTAATAAATACATTATTGCTTGGGTAAAATCTTGGTTGCATCAAAGGACGCAGACGGTCTTGATTATTGGCCATCTGTCTGCATCTCATAATATTTATAGTGGTGTTCCCCAGGGGTCTGTCTTAGGCCCTGTCTATTTTTAGTTTTTATTGCAGATTTAACAAAAAATTGTAAATCTATCTCAATAAAATATACAGATGATGTAAAACTTGGTGGACCTTGTGGTAGCAATGAAAAGACAACTGTTTTACAGCAAGATTTAAATAACATCTCAAATTGGGTCAGTACGTGGGGTATGCACCTAAATCCATCTAAATGTAAGGTAATGCACGTTGGACCTAATAAACCTCTGACTACATATATTCTAAATGGATTCCCATTACAAACTGCTGTAGATGAAAAAGATTTGGGAGTATATATTTCAAATGATTTGGGGCATACTAAACAAATAATTGAGGCAATTAATAAAACAAATAGGGTTATTTGGTCAATCAAGAGAAATATTAAATCTAGAGATCCACGGATAATGCTGCCCCTATATAGAGCCTATGCTAGACCCCATTTGGAATATTTGTCTCAATTATGGAATCCCTATAAGAAGAACGAGATTACTTCTCTTGAAAAAATACAGAGGAGATTTACTAAAAGTATTAAAGGTATTTCCAAGTGTACTTATGAATTACGTCTGGAAAAATTTAATTTGATGCCCTTATCCTTTAGGCGACTTTGAGGAGACCTTATTTACATGTATGACATAATTAATGATCCATATTTATTTTCTCAACTGGGTTTTGAAATTAAAAAATATATATTTAACACTCAAGGTCACCCACTACAGATTAATAGGGCAAAGTTTGTTCATGTTGCTAGGAAACACTGCTTTACTCAAAGGATCATTAATCCTTGGAATAATCTACCATCAGAAATCATTTCTAGCAATGACAAAAATACCTTAAAACATCATCTTGATAAATTTATTTTTAATAAACCAAACTTAGGATACTATACTTGATAAGGTGCAGTTATGGGCCTTACAGCCCCCTTTGCACCACATTTCCTTAGAATCCTTAGGTGCATTTAGATGCCAAAGTCTCACAACTACAATTCCTACAGAAATTCACTCCCACAAGACCCCTGGGGACAGACTCCGTTTTAGGGTCCCCAAAGGTATAGAGTGGCCCATTCTGGCAGTCCAGAACCAAGATGGTGGTGATAAACAGAACTGTCCATGCTGCAAAGAAAGCAGGTTAGACAAACTACAATGTCATTACTATTCTAATAGATAATCAGCAAATAAGTACAGTTTCTAATAGAGCTCCCTCTGTGCAAATAGTGATGGCAGAACGGAGCGATTATCTGGCAGCCCGGGAAGGACTTGAACCTGAAACTACTCAGCCCCTACCCAGTTTAGTTTTACACCACAAATAGGCAGCTCTTAAAGAGACAGAGTACAGAGGCACTAAGGCACTCTCATACAAACACTTTTAAAATGCAAGACACAGGATACCTGCCTGGCAATGGGCATTTAGGCACACCCAAGGAAGACTTTCGGGAACCCCAGTTTGTAGTGGGTTGCTCCCTTCTCTGCCTGGAAAAACTTGGCGTCCACATCAAGTCTACACCATCACAATATTGAAGAAGCAATATATACGAGACATACGTGACATTAGCATATTATGGGAATAATATCTGATGCATCAGTTAACATAAACTTATCACATTACTATACATTTCACTATACCATATCTTCGTTGACAATACTTATGCATGTTTTATACATTCTATACTGATTCTATTATGATTAACATACTATGAACAGTTACCTATGACTTCACGTTATAACTTCTTGTACAGTAAACAATGTAGAAAGGGGCCCTTCCCTATCAGCTAACTTGGGGCTAGATGGAACAGGGATACCTTGTTCTCAAGGAAGAATAATTAATCGGGAGGTGGCAGTCAAGCTCAGTTTGGGCAGTGAGCTCTTGGAAGCGTAAACACCTTTATGGACCACATTGAGAGGCAAGTCCACAGGCCTCCCAGGGGAATCATAGCTGAAACATAGCACTGGCTTAACAGGTCGCCCAGATTTTCTGGGGGAACAGACACAGGCTCTGGGCAGTCAACACTGGCATTGATTTCTTCTCCTGTAGTGGGGGATGCCTCTGCACTGGTTGAAATGTCCAGCTTGGGAATACTATCAGTTCCTTGCTCTGCAGACTGTTTCCACAACACTTTACTCATTATTATCTTCTGAAGAGGACCCAGGTTGCTCATTCTAAGGAGACTCTGGCACAATTAAGATTTGCAGCACTGAAGGGGTGCTGCCAACACTCATATTGTTCTTCAAGTTCTGGTATGTCACCAGGGAGACTCAGACCATCAACCCCTTCTTTGGGCAAGTCAAACAGTTCTACAAGACAGAGATTCTGCAACCTCAGATGTGATTCTTTGCGCCTCACTTTCAGGAGGCATTGGGTCCAGGGAAGAAGCTTGGGGGTTAGGCAGTTTTGAAGGCCCAGCTTCATTCCCATGATTCTGCAGAGGATTGCCTCGAAACAACTGACTCAGTTCATATAGGGGATAATAGGCATTATCACAGTCACTCTCATCAGAGACAGATGAACAGTCATCACTATCACTCTGAGCCTGCTGAGGGGAAGGCCTTAGTTCTGAAACAACAAGGACAGGTTGTCTCTTTTTCCTCTTTGCAGCAGCATGAGTCACTGGAGCAGGAGAAGTGTCAGGTGTTGGTTCAGCATCAATAATAACTTGGCCGATGGGCAGTAAGTGATTACGGTGCATGGTCTTCACAGTTTTGGAATTATCTTCTGGATGCACCTTGTACACAAGCAGATCATCCAATTTACCAATTACTATGTGGGGAAGATGGTGCCATCTAGCAGCAATTATGTGTTTTCCATGCAGTCCCAAATTGCGTAGTAGCACCCTGTCTCCGGGCAACAACTCCCAGGCTTTTACTCGTCGATCATGTCTTTCTTTGTTGGCGAGATTTCACTTAGCAGCCATAGTTTGAGCTAGTTGATAGGCATGATTCAACTGATCTTTCAATTTCTGTACGTACTGCAAGTAGTTTTCAGCTCGGACCCCATCTGGAGAGACCCCAAAGCAGACATCAACTGGCAGTCGGGTCTCCCTCCCAAACATGAGACGGTAGGGGGAGAACCCAGTAGCATCACTTTTGGTGCAATTATACGCGTGTACCAAGGTGCTAATCTGCTGGTTCCACTTATGCTTGTCTTTTGGATGGAGTGTATCCAGCATGTCCAGAAGGGTGTGGTTGAAGCATTTTGGTTGCGGGTCCCCCTGTGGGTGATAGGGGGTGGTTCTTGACTTCTGCACCATTTCTTTGATTAACCTACTTTCAGAGTCTCTACCTTGGTCAGAATGGATCCGCTGGGGGGCACCATAGTGAACAAAGAATTTTTACATAGAAACATAGAAGTTGATGGCAGATAAGGACTGCAAGGCCCATCCAGTCTGCCCATTTCTTTTTCTACCTTATAAATGTGCCATCGGCCTTTGCTCTGTCAATGGCCTATCTATTCACACTCATCTGTATTGCTCTCTTATGCCTATTCCATGCCTGTTTGAAGCCCTCCTCTGTATTCATATCCACCACTTCCTGAGGTAGGCCATTCCATGCATATACCACCCTTTCTGTGAAAAAGAACTTCCTCACGTTACCCCTTAATCGGCCTCCCTCTAATCTCATGCTGTGTCCCCTTGTCCTGCTATTTTTCTTATATTGAAACATGTTAGACTCTTTCATCTTATTAATGCCCTTCAGGTGTTTGAATGTCTGGATCATATCACCTCTCTCCCCTCCTTTGCTCTAGGGTATACATATTGAACTCCATTGATCTGTCCTCATATGTTTTCTGATGCAGTCCCTGCACCATTTTGGTTGCCCTTCTCTGGACTGCCTCAATTTGATTAATGTCCTTGTGAAGGTGTGGCCTCCAGTACTGCACGCAGTACTCCAGATGGGGCCTAACCAATGTCTTGTAAAGAGGGATTATTACCTCCCTCTTAAGACTTGTGATACCCCGACTAATAGACTCTAACATCCCCCTAGCCTTACCTACTGCTTTAGTGGTCTGCTTGGATGATTTCAGGTCATCAGTGATGATGATGCCCAAGTCTCTTTCTTCCCTAGTGACTGCCTGCAACTCCCCTCCCAGCCTATAGGTGGCTTCAGGGTTTCTCTTCCCCATGTGCATGATCTTGCACTTCTTTGATTAAACCCCAGTTGCCACTCTTCCGACCATTTTGCTAGTTTTTTCCGGATCTCTTCTCATTCTGCCCACCCCATCTGGATCATCTACTCTGTTGCAGATCTTAGTGTCATCTGCAAATAGACAACCCTTACCCTCCAGTCCATCTGCAATGTCACTAATGAAGATATTGAAGAGGACTGGCCCCAGGACTGATCCCTGAGATACCCCACTTGTGACTTGCATCTCTTCTTACTGTATACCATTTACCACCACTCTGTTTTCTGCCCATCTACCAGTTTTCCACCCAGTTGACCAACTTCTGACCCACCCCAAGCCTACCCAGCTTATTAATCAATCTTCTATGCGGAACAGTATCAAAAGCTTTGCTGAAGTCAAGGAAGGTGACCACCAGCACCTTGGCCACGGTAGAGGCCTTTTGATCTTTAGTTGGGAAGGCTTGTGCGTACTGTGTAAAATGATCAGTAACTACCAACACATTGCCAATGTTCTTTTAGTTGGGTTCTAAGCACAAGAAGTCTATGCAGACCAATTCTAGAGGGGCGCTGGTAGTGATATCGACAAGAGGGACAGCGTTCTGAGGCAGGTCTTTACATGGTGCTTGACATCTGCCCCCATCTTTGGCCAGTAGAATCAGGATTGTACCAAGTTGAGAGTCCTGTCAATACCCAGATGCCCCATGTGATTGTGGAGAGACCTCGGTACCAGCTGTTTAGAGGCCATGGGTAGAACCAACTGTAGTTTGTCTACTTGACTACGATGATCCACTGTCTCTCTGTGTAACAACTGATCATGCAGCTTTAACCTGGGGCCTTCCTTGAACAACAGAGCAGTTCGTAAGTCGGTGGAACGTAACTTGGACACATCTTTCCCCGAACGCAGGGTGTTAAGTGCTGGCTGAATCATGGGGTCTTGGGATTGAGTCCACTGAATACTGTCATTATCGAACTGAGGTAGTGCACTAATATCTAGAGCAGAGACATGGCAATAGACAGCCAGTATGCAGGTATCAGGAGGGCCCTAGCAATCTACTAGGCAGTCCACTGTGTCCGCAGACATTTGTTCATCTTTATCAAACTTTTGGCATAATGCTTTGAGGCCATGTTCAGACAATCTGACCCAATTGTTCTTGGAAGCTGGCTTTTGTGACAGGGTGTCAGCATCAATGTGGTTTAGTCTCCATCTGTATTCAACAGCATAATCATAAGTTGATAAGGCAGAAAGCTAACAGTGCCCAGTGGCATACAATTTAGCTGACATCTGCACATAGGTCAGTGGGTTATTGACGGTCTTCACTAATATCTTTGCCCCATAGAGGTACTCATAAAACTGGTCAACTATGGCCCATTATAGGGTGAGGAATTCCAACTTGTGGACTGGATAGTTCCGCTCTGACAGAGTCAAGCTCCTACTGGTGAAAGCTACAGGTCTCAAGCCATCTTTGTAGTCTTGATATAGCACAGCACCAAGGCCCTGCAAACTAGCGTCTGTATGCAGAACATAGGGCTTGGTAGGATCAGCATAGGCAAGGACTGGGGTGTGGGTGTGCTGGTACATGACTTCAAAGAACGCTGCTTCACATTCGGGTGTCCACCGAGTCCCAAAAGGCTCACTTGTTTGAAAATACATTTTCTCTTAGTCTTTGTTAGCCCCCTTTTTGTACTTGCAGTTGGTAGGAGGGTAGCCTTGGGTAAGGTTAAGGAGCGGTCAAATTACCTTTGAATAGTCTTTGATGAACCTGTGGTTGTAGCTGTAGATCCCCAGGAAATGCTGTAGCTCTTTCAGGTCATTGGGCTAGGGCCAAGTGGTCAAAGATTCAACTTTTCTGGGATCTGTCTGTATCCCTTCTGCAGATACTGTGTCCCACATATTTCACAGATGTTTGAAAAAACTGCCACTTGTCTATGGATAACTTGAGGCTGAATTCTTTCAAACGATCGAGGAATATGAACAGTCTGTTCTCATGTTCCTCCAGCGTGCATCCAAAAACAATGACATCATCCAAGTACACTAAACATTCCAGCAAATTCATGTCTCCCACCGCACATTCCATCAATCTCTGGAAGGTGGCAGAGGCACTCGAAATCCCCTGTGGCATCCTCAGGAATTCGTAGAACCCCAAAGGACAGATGAAGGCTGTTTTCTCATGGTCCTCCGGGGCCATCGGAATCTGATAATATCCGCTGCGGAGATCCAGTATGGAGAACCTCTAACCCCCTGTTCAGGCAATCCAGGGCATCCTGTATGCGTGGCATGGTGTATTGATCTGGGATAGTCCACTGGCTGAGGGTCCGATAGTCCACTCCCATCCTCATGGATCCTTTCTTTTTACCCACCACTACAATGGGGGATGTATATCTTGATTCCTGAATAATGCCAGCAGCGAGCATTTCCTGTAGGTGCCTCCTAACATTGTCTATGTCCGCTGGGAGCAAGGCGTCGGGACCTCTTTTGAAATGGTCAGTCATCATGCAGGAGTATGTTATGCTCGGCACCATGGACACACCCCACGTCCCACTCTTTTAGTGAGAACACTTGGTTTTTCTGATCAAGTTTCCTGCTAATTTGGTTCTTCCATTCAGCGGACAAGGGGGAATCACCAAAGTCAAATAAGTCTGGGGTCACTTTCTCCCTTTCACCAGAGTACTTGTTACTGGGTAATACTGCAGTGTCTGTGCAGTCTACTGTAGCCAGCATGCATCCCCCATTCACACAAACTTCCTTGTCCGACATGTTTCCAACTTGCAACATCACTCAGCGGGCATAGGCATGGGCACATGTAGGTAGTATACTGGGCTTAATCATCAACCCCTCTGGCAGCTTCCCTTCATCAGGGGCATCTATCATCAATATTTTATTCTTCACATCTCTCCTTAGGCAGACTTCTCCATGGATCGTACACTGGGCGTTGGGAGCCAACACCAAAGAGTCAGGATCCTTTTTCCACACTGTCCCCACTGGCTCATCTCAGTCCACTTCATTGTGCTTCTGTTGCAAGTCATAAGCCCTTTTGATTAATGCTGGAATTCTTAGGGCCCTTCCAGTCTGTTACCCTTGTTTCTCAAGGCTGAGTTGTGCTAGTCTCCCAAACATGTGGGTGTTTGTTCCAATTAACAGGAGAACACCATCTTACAGTCCGGTGGGGGGATATACTAGGGCAAGTGTCTCAATTGGTTCATCTACCCCAGTCATGGAGGTAGGCAATGACAGCCAGATCTGGATATACCCCGAGTACAGATAGGACTTCTCATTCAACACATGCAAACCTTCCAATGGTTGTAGGAGCATGTCAGGCAGATGCTTCTGGTGCCAGTCTTGAAATACTATGTTTACATGAGATCCACTGTCAAGCACGGCCCAGGCAGACATACCATTCACCATCACTGTAGTTTCCATGGAAGGGCCCACCACCTCAGACCATTCAGGTGACTTGGGCTTTGGACGTCAGCTTTACAGCTGCCTTGGGTGAGTAGCTTTTCTGGGCAGCCCCACCTTGCAGCCGTATGTTGCTCCATCGAATCAATGCCAGCAGCCTAGTAGTAACTTTTATCAGATTCTCAGGTGAATGGCAGGTGAATTTGGTGTGCCCATCCTCTCCGCAGTGGTAACAGAAAACAGGTTCTTTAGAGTCTCTGGGGGAAGAGGAGCTGTTCACCTGCTTGAACATAGTGGGGGAGTCTTGGGGTCTTTCTCTGGTTGGGGGTTCGCTCTCTTGACTTTCTGAGTTCCTCCAAGGGTCAGTGTCTCGGGTAGCTCGGAGTTGGAGTAGGTCTTCCACCACAGCTCTCACTTCTTGTACATCTTCCCACAGGCTGTCTTTAGTATGGGTTTCAGAAGAAACAACGCGTACCCCCACCCCTCCCAGCAGGACCAACCACTTTGTCTCAAGGGAGGACAGGAATTACCATCTTTGGCTGCCTCGGCAGCTTGCTGACTGACTCTCAACTCAGTTAACTCCTTGATCAGTTCCCTCATCTGTTGCAGTTTGGCCTCCTCGCCTCTCTCAGGGGGATGACAGGTGTGGGCAGCCCCAGCATAGGGGCTCCCATCCATCTTCGTCATCCTCGATCTCACAGATCTCTTTCATTAGGTCACAATATTGGGGGGCTTGCCCCTTCTGTCTTGCAGTTTAAGCTTCAACAACATCACGCTACAGTACCTGGCTAACTTTAAGATGTGATCTAGCCTGACCCTGTTCAATTCACTGGCGGGCACCCCTCCTTTCTAGTGGGCCCACTGCAAAGCTCACTCAATTTGAGTAATAAACACTGACAATTTTTTATTCTTCCACTGTTTTGTGGATTTAAACTTCCACATCAGGTCATCTCCCGACTCAGTGCTACCAAATACCCCCTCCAGGGCAGAGAGGTACTTGGCAGCTGTTGTTGGGCTGGTGCATCGCAGGAAGCAAATGGCCTCCAGTGCGGGGCCACTCAAGCTTTCCATGAGCTTCTTCCTCTTTTCCCCTTCAGCACACTGCCACCCCTGGATCAATGGGGTGGCATAGTCCATCCACGTTTCCAGATCGTCCTCCGCCACGGGCACCAGGACCATGCCTGAGAAGAGCCGATGTCTGCGATATGAGTCCAAATGCACAGTAGGTATCACTATGGGGGAAGCAACTGTAGGGGTGGTGGGAGAGGCTATGGGGGACTGCATGGGAGTGACATCCTCAGAAAGCTCTAACATTTTCACTAGCTCTGTAGCGGAGCACCCCTCAGAGGCTAACAGGTTAAACAGCTTGTCTTTAAACCCCTCTATGCAAGGGGACCCTCCAAATGCAGCCAGGTCGCTATGTAAGTGAATGACCCTCCACCCCTTTTAGGATCCTTCTGGTAAAATGACAGGGGGTACCTTCTCTGGTTCAGTGGGCTGGCTGCAGGAGAGTAGGGCCACTATAGTTTGATCAAACAGGTCGGAATCCCTTCCTTTCACCTCAACCTTCCCCAAACACTTAACTTGTTCAACAGTCTCTATAATAGTTGCATTAGTGGTCCCTAACGGGATGTCCAAAAACAAAATGGCTTGTTGAGGGTCTACCCCCTGTGCCTCACTCCACCCCATCATACAGTGCACTAACAGCTTATGGGGGCAATCTTAAACTTAGGCATAGCAAGTGCCTCCATTTTATTAATATTTTTAAGTGTGGGGTTGTAGTACCCACTTCTGTCAACTAGAAGGTGCAAATCCCAGCGTTGGTGCCTCCAAGATGTAACCCCTAGGTGGCGCTATCCCAAGGGCTACTACCCATGCCTGCTTGGCTAGTTGCAGGTTAAGGGGTCTGGGTACTGAAATTGGTGCCTCCACCTGGAGGACAGGGTTGTTTGTAACATGGCTAACCTTCGTACAGCCCTCCGGGACACTGTAACCCCCCCTTCTTTTCCCTCCAGTGGCCTAGACAATATGCAACAAACACTTTCACAGTAGCCCCTATTCAGCATACAAATCCACACATTGTTTGCACTTACCACCAGGGATGGTTCCACCAGTTTGACCCTGGAGACCCCCTGTAAAACAAGGTTAGGCACAGCAAATAAGAACAGTACAGTGCTTTTGGTACAGACTAGAATCACAGTCAGATTAAATGCAAAAAGAGTTAGATCTGATTTATTCAGGGGAATTGAACAAGGGAGGGGCATAATCAGGTTGATTGATTGTAAAACTGATCTAGTCAGGTGATTATGCATGCACTTTTAGTCCCTACACAGTCACAAACTCTGGGTACCCAGTTGGAAGTAAGGTGAGCTAGCCTGAAACGTTGCCCAGGGTAGGCTGGTGTCGCAGCTGGTTGGGGCCCTGTGATGAAAAGAAAAGGCATGCACAACCACACACAATTTGTAATCCGAGGCCAGGAGGCTCAGTTCATGATGCTTAGACAAAACAATTAAATCAGATGACACACTTTGATTGAGCTGTTGTTGCAGGGAGCTACCCTGGTGTTTACTCACGCTACCAAGTACAGGACACAGGATGGACAAAATGGAGACTGTAGGATGACTTGCTGGTTTGCCAGGAGAAGCAAGGCCCACACAATTCACCCCTGTGTCGTTTCTGTTCGTGATGTTGAGCAGGGGGCTGATCCACAGGCAGGTCTCTCGTTGATGGTGTTCTCCATGCCTGAAGTAGCTGGCTGGGCCAGTGTGGCAGGGTCCAGGCCAGGTAAGACGGTTCGGATATCAGTCTGGGAAGGCTGGATGTGGCTTCCAGCAAGCGTGGTGCAATTAAACAGTAGGGAACCAAATTGCGACACACTAATAGCAAACAGCACATTTATAGTAAAGCAATCACCATACCACAATGCGGATAGCAGTCTGGCAGCAATATCAGTCTCTCTCTGGGCAAAACCAGGAATTCTGTGGCAACTGGATGTCCTGACAGGACAATCACATACAGCAAATCTTTGGTCTTCTTCAGGTTTAAATCTGGTCACTCTTTAGTGGCTTTGTCACACTCCAATTCGGATACAGTTTGATTGCTAAACCTTTCAAAGGATTCCATCTCGAGGGACAGCTGGCAGACAGGCCAAACTCAGCCTTTCCACCAATTTCCCATGTGAACTATGCAGAAGCAGCTACTCGAATCTCTCGAGCTGTTCATTTTCCAAACTTTACCTCCAGATTGACTCACTGCAGCAAGCAGCTTGGGAATTTCCCTTCAGTCCAAAAGGTTCTGGTTGGCTGATCCATCAGTCTGTCAAAGCAAGGGCTCCCCCTCCAGGTGCATTTAGACGCCAAAGTCTCAAAACTACAATTCCTACTGAAATTCACTCCCACAAGACCCCTGGGGAGAGACTCTATTTTAGGGTCCCCAGAGGCACTGATTGGCCCATTCTTGCAGTCCAGGACCAAGATGGTGGTGATAAACAGAACTGTCCATGCTGCAAAGAAGGCAGGTTAGACAAACTACAATATCATTACTATTTTAACAGATAATCAGCAAATAAGTACAGCTTCTAATAGAGCTCCCTCTGCGCAAATAGCGATGGCAGAACGGAGCGATTATCTGGCAGTTCGGGAGGGACTCAAGCCTGAAACTACTCAGCTCCTACCCAGATTAGTTTTACACCACAAATAGGCAACTCTTAAACAGACAGAGCACAGAGGCATTAAGACACTCTCATACAAACACTTTTAAAGTGCTAAGACACAGGATACCTGCCTGGCAGTGGGCATTTGGGCACACCCAAGGAAGACTTTAGGGAACCCCCATTTGTAGGGGGGTTACATGTGTATATCTCAAATAATTAAATGTGATACATTCCAGTGGAGGTATATACCCTCACTGCCCACTGCACTGTAAACAATGACATATTCAAGGGGACACTGAGTGGAAATCTACAGATGTTATTGAAAATGATTTGATATCAACTTAAAACTTCATTACATGCACTAAGGAGTATATTAGCATACCCTAAGATTGGGAGAAGAGCGTGATTTATGATAACATTTTTAGCCTCAAATGACAAACCGAGCCTATTCACAGCTTCTTGTTTCCTTTATCATACTTGACAAATGAGAAATAGGTGCTACTGTGTAAGAAAGGCTGCTATTATCAACAATAAAGACTATATACAGTATCATGATCTTCAATTTCATGAGAGATGCAATCATCAAAATTGCAGAGAGAGCTTTACGTTTTGCTAAAATGGCTACATTTATAATGGGCTCTTTACAGACTCTAGCCCTGCTCAATGGGATTCCTTTCAAGAAAACCTTTATGAAATGCCATTGTGGAGTCTCTGCAAAGCTGGTTTACTGTAAGGGCTCCAGTGATAGTGAGTCACACTTGTGACTGAGCAATTTCTGGTAAAAGGCAAGACGCCTGTCGACAGTCCTTGGCCACGTGCCAGTTCTGATTTAGCCCCTGTCTCCCTGCCAGGGCTCTGCTCTCAAACATCAACTGCTAGCGGAATGACTTGGCCAAGGCTTATGGGCAATGTTTCAACCCTTTCAGCCCTGCTGGGACTTTTAATCCCTGTGGCAGACAGAACATTGATCTTTCCTTCTTTCTGTTGTAAACTCAGGGGGCCCTACATAACAGAAAGCTAATAATGTGGCTGTCAAAACTCAGTTCAATACTCCATGGCCGAAGTCTACATGGGAAAGTCATCTGTGGATGGATTAAAGGGGCTTGTGGTCTGCTAGCCCACTAAAATAATTTTTTGTTACAGTTGCGGCTCATTGCAGCTGGCAGATGTGTTTTGAATTTTCTACCACCTGTTCCTTCTGTCTGTTGTTGTTGTAAATGTTTCTTCTTGCTACAGTGTCAGGGCTGGATTTATATGCTCACAGGCCCTATGCCCAGCAGTCACCGTGGTCCCCCGCCTGCATCACTGCACCTTCAAAGGTGATACAGCGGTGCACTCAGCCATGTTGCCTCTGCCACCTTTCTCCATGAGGCCACGTTTCTGCAAGAGCAGCTGTTTAGTAACCCTCCCAGCACACACACACACACACACACACACACACACACACACACACCTCAGCCTTGCCATCGTCTCCACCCCACCACACCTCATGAGCCCTTTAAGATATTCACAAGACCTTACAGTTACATTTAAATTAGTCCAACCCTTCAATGTGCATTAATCATATTCTCATCATCTGGCCTGATTGCCTGGCTATTGCCGGTCATGTGCAGTGAAAAGCAGTAATGTGAGCAATAGGTCACTTGGGACAGCTGCCATGTTGGGCTGAGTGGTGACTGGCAGTGGGACGATAAGGAATTAAATATTTATTTGGACATACAGTACTTTCATTTAATTGTAAGATACTGGGACTGAATGAATGGGCTGACAAGGACGGTGGATCCTACAGTTCTATAGACAACTTGTTGGAAAATAGGGCTCTGTTAATCTCCTGAAGTTCGACCACATAAACTTTGCCCATTGAACCGTGTAAAGTTCATCAAAGTTCTCTTGATGGTGAACTAGTTTACGCTGGTTCAACCACTAAAAACCATGGGATAAAATTAATAACCTAATGCACTGAGCTGATGAAGCAACTAAAAGAGCAGGATGGTACACTGGGTCACACTGAGGCTACAGGTTCCAAAACTTTTGTTTGTTCAGTCACTACCAAACATGGAGAATGCTTAGTCAGTAATAAAGAGTATGTGGCTAAGTAGTAAGAATGCTCAAAAATAAAGAAATGAAATGGTTGCAAATTGTAAGACCTATTTATGCCATTAAAAAATATCAGTACAGCATACCACAGTGTGGGCTACTAGTTTTAAAAATTGTGTGCCAATTGGGACAGTGCCACACATGAGCAAAGCTTCCGGTTATGCCATGGCTATGTTTTGTACACACTGGTTTCATGGCTATGTTGCCACAAAAATTATTTATTCAGCCTGAGCAGTCCTAGCAAAAATTCAGTAACTTTAATCAGAGGAAGACTTAGTGAAGACAGCAGTGTGGCATCCCACAGTGTGGGCTACTGGTTCCAAAAATTATGTGCCCATTGGGACAGTGCTACACATGGACAAGGCTTCTGGTTATACCATGGCTAAGTGTTGTGCACAAGTTTCATGGGCAACATTCCTCAAAATGTATTACTTTAGCCTGTACAGCCTGGCAAAAATTGACCAAGCAGTAATCCAGACAAGACTGAGTGAAGATCATAGCACAGATTCCCACAGTGTATGTCTACACTACTGGTTCAAAAAAAAAAAAAAAAAACGAATGGACACAGAAGCCCTCCTCATCCACCTAATCATTCTCCTCCTCTACCTCATCATTCTCCTCCTCTGTTAGCCCAGCTGGAAGTGTAGGAAAATCATCATCCATAAACTGTGGCAAAAAGAACTTTGGAAAAAAGTGAGCATCTCTGCATTTTGGGTTGAAAACCCTTTTCTCCTGTTGGTGACAATAGCCTCGTTCACATGGTCAGGTCTCTGCCATTGGTGGTGGCGCATAGCAGCCAAAACGGTGAGACTGCACGTATCTGAATGCCACCGTTTTGCATTTTCTGGTTGCGTTTTGTTGTGACCACAATCCTTCATTTCTTGGTGTACGTATTTTGCGCCATTCTGCTCAGCTGTGTGACCAGACAGCGCCACCCACAATGCTGTGTCAGGCTTTTGCCAGAAGGCTCAAGGATGGGTCTTCAGACCCGAGTTCAGCTGAAGGTTGCTTTTTGTACTTTAAACACAGATGAACTTGGGCAAGTAGCTCTTTTTGCAAACTGAGGGCTAAAAATTGCAGAAAACACTGTCTCAGAGTTGAGCCATGACACAAGGCATGCGCATATGCATATATGCATGTCCAGTGTCATGATTCAGCTCTGAGACTGTGTTTTCTGCAATTTTTAGCCCTCAGTTTTCAAAAAGGGCTACTTGCCCAAGTTCAGCTGTGGTTAAAGTATGAAAAACAACCTTTAGCTGAACTCGGGTCTGAAGACCCATCCTTGAGCCTTCTGGCGCTGCAGAGCCATTTTTACATCATCACCCCAACTCCACTGCACCCCCACCTCCACCAGAGTCCTCCTGAAAATGATGGAACTTGCCAAAGATCATCTACAGTGCTCCAGAGCCATGCCATGTGAATGCTGCTCCACAGTGTTTCAGAAACATTGGCCACAACTATCAGCATGACGGCGATTTAAATTCTTGCCATATGAATGAGGTAAATATTACCTGCAGCACTGAAAATCCTCTCTGAGTACGTACTTGCAGGTGAGCAACTGAGATGCTCAACAGCTGTGCTGTGTCAAAGAAGGCCAAATGGTCTTTTTTGGTACCAGTGCAATAGAGGCTCATCTTCTGCTAGTAGCATGTTCTCATCCAGATAATCCTGCAATTATTTTGTTTGCTAGTCTCTCAGGCATCCCTGTGTCAGACAGTGACTTGCTGTGCTTTTTAATCAAGTTATAGTCAGACAGTTGTTCCCATAGTGGTTTGTTTTTGGGGGTTGAAGCAGTAGCAGCACTAGTAGCAGGTTGACTTAGAGGCAAAAATAAGTGAATCCTGTGATGTACAGTAGCAGTAGAAACACATTGGGATCTATTTCAGTCAGTCTATGTTGGAAACACTCCAGAACTGCCTGCTGACCCAGTCGGTAAAGGATCCTACCAGACAGGGATCCACTCTGGACGTAGTTCTCACGAACTCAGAAACAGGGCAACAAAAGTAGGGGAACCACTAGCTAACAGTGACCATAATTCTGTCTGGTTTGAGTTGTCCCTAGGGGATGAATGAACACATTCAGAGGCAGAGGTCCTGAAGTTTAGTGGGGCAGCCTTTGACAAGATGAGACTGTTGGTGATTAACAAACTGGCCAAAGTTAGAGATAGAATAGGTGTGGAAGAGATGTAGGGGAATAAATATAAAGGAGGCTATCCTAGAGGATACAAAACTCTGTGTTAAATCACTTGTAAAAAGAAATAAATACAAGAAATCCATATGGTTCTCAGCAACGGTTAGGGAAACTGTCAGTGCTTAAAGAGGAGCATTCTATAGGTTTAAAAGGAGTCAGGGCGAGGAGGAGTGGGAGGAATACATTCAAAAAACTAGGGAAGCAGAAAGAACAGTAAGAGAGGCAAAGGCAGCCACAGAGATGCAGATTGCTAAAGGGATTAATTCTGGGAAAAAACATTTATTTCAGTACATCAGGGAAAAAAGAAAGAAGGGTTGGGATCATTAGGTTGGTAGACGATAGTAAGCTGGTCAAGGATGATGGACAGAAGGACGCAGTTCTAAACAACTACTTCTGTTCTGTTTTCACCAGGAAGGCAGAGGGCATCCTGCCTGAAAGTAGCATCAATGTAGCTGCTCGGGGAATCCTAGGGATGGAAACCTCAATATTCACCAAATACAGTGCCCAGAAAGGGCTGGTAGCCCTCAAGGCAGGTAAGGCACCAGGCCCAGATGGGATGCATCCAAGAGTGCTAAGGGCTAAGGGAGTTGGCAGAAGAGCAGGCTGACCCCTAGCACATCTGTTCAACTGCTCACTGCAGACAGTGATAGTTCCCAGAGAATGGAGAGTGGCCAACGTGGTGCCACTCTATGGGGGGGGGGCAAGGAGGAGGCAGAAAATTACAGGCTGCTTAGTCTCACATCTATTGTGGAAAAGCTGGTGGATATCCTAATCAAGCAAGAAGCAAGACCTCATGGACTACCTGGAAAAATAATGGTCTCCAGGACAATAAGCAGCACGGGTTTTTGGCAGGGAGGTCCTGGCAGACCAGCCTTATTGTTTTCTTTGATTGAGTGACAAGGGAGCTGGACTGGGGCCATGTGGTGGATCTCCTCCACTTTAATTTCAGTAAGGCATTTGACTCAGTACCACATAAGCACATGTTGAAGACACTTGAGAAATTTGGAACTACAGAGGATGTAGTCAGGTGGGTGGGAAACTGGCTTAAAGGTAGACAGCAGCGGGTCTTTGTCAATGAGGTGAGGTCAACGGAAGGGGAGGTTACAAGTGGGGTACCTCAGGGATCAGTCCTGGGCCCAGTCCTTTTCAACATGTTCATTAGTGACATTGGGGAAGGAATCCAGAGTAAACTTATTTTATTTTTTATTTGGTAACCAGGTAAGGCCCACTAGGCACAAGTGCCTGTTTTCAGTGGTGACCCGGGAGCACTGGGTGATTAAGTAACTTGCACAGAATCACACAGTATGCAAGTGGAGGTTGTGGGAATCAAACCCAGGTCTGCTGGATGTACCAAGCTCATTTGCAGCTCGTTACTCTAACCCCTAGGCTATACTGCTGATGACATTAAGCTTTGCAGAAGGGTGGACAGCATTGAGGGAGTCCGGGAACTGCAACACAAACTCCACAAGCTACAGAAATGGTCAAATGTGTGGCAGCTGAAGTTTAATGCAAAGAGGTGTAAGGTAATGCACCTGGGGAAAGGTAACTCCGGACAAAGTACTGGCTAAATGGGGTTCAACTTAGTACCACTACAGAACAGAGGAACCTGGGAGTCATTATTTGTGGCAGCCTAAAACAGTCAAGCCTGTGCAACAAAGCCTATAGCAAAGCAAGCAAGATGTTGGGGTATATAGGGAGGGGAATAGATTGTAGTAGCAGGGAGGTGATCCTTCCCCTTTATCGATCCCTGGTGAGGCCATACCTGGAATATTGTTTCCAGTTCTGGAGCCCTCATCTAAGAAAGGACAGTGATAGTCTAGAGGCCATGCAGAGGAGGGCAACAAAGATGATACAGGGCCTCCAGTGGGTCTCTTATGAGGAGCAACTGAGAACGCTAAACACATACTCACTAAAGGCCAGAAAGGGGTGGGGGGATAAAACTAAAACGTATAAGTTCCTGAAGGGCATAAATAAAGTGCCCCACACAAAGCTATTCAATAGGAGCACCAGCTCAATGACATGAGGGCATAAATGGAATCTGCAGAGAAGGAGCTTCAGGAGAGATGTGAGGAAGTACTACTTTACTGAAAGGGTGGTGGAGCTATGGGACAGTC
The DNA here is from genome assembly GCA_016271365.2 of Neoceratodus forsteri. Classification (NCBI taxonomy): domain Eukaryota; kingdom Metazoa; phylum Chordata; order Ceratodontiformes; family Ceratodontidae; genus Neoceratodus; species Neoceratodus forsteri. The sequence continues at coordinate 1,457,983,530 of CM028132.1, forward strand.
TGTCTGCTGAGGTGGGGGGCGCAAAGACCATGGAGGGTTTCAAACATGAGTGGGACATAGTTAGGGCACAAAAAAGTGGGCTATGCTCCCACTACAGGGTTGGGGGGGGGGTTGAGCTGAAGGGGAGAGGCTAGGTCCCTGGATTGACACTAGGTCCTGGGAAACTTTCTGGGCAGACTCGATGGACCCACAGTCTTTTTCTGCCATCATGTTCTACGTTTCTATGTTTCTTATTATATTGTGGTTATGATGTTGCTATAACAATTAGCTATACTTATGATTCTGGTATTGCTATAATTAATTGTGATTCCTATGGTGATTACAATGATTATTCTAATATTTATAAACTGTATATTATTTTTTGGCATATTGAATTATATACCATAATAACCGTCTATTTATGTATTCCCGATGTATACCAAACTTTGACTTTATTTTCCAATATCCCAGGTTTGCTGCTTCATGCCAGAAACATTCATGCTTTGATACTTTTTGCCTGTACTCAGTCATTAACATAGTAGGCCCAAAAATGTGCTGTTTATAGATTCTTGTTTGTATTCTGATTCACTGTTCTCCCATAGGGAAGGCATGCACACCATAACTGTATGCATTCTAAGAGGCGTAATGCCTTTTTAAGTGGTTGGAGCTCCTCAGGCAGTGAGCCATGCCTGATAGTTTAAAGGAAAGCAGCCATTAATAGGAGCTCCCGCCCACACAAGGCTTAAGCTTTTTAAGTATGTTGCGGCATTTTTCTTGTGCTGCAACATACTTTATTTAAATAAAGAAAAGTCCATGTCCCGGAAGTATGGTGGATGCTGGGGGGGCTCCATTATCTGTAAAGGTGTGGCGCTGCACTGTGCACTTCAATACATATTGTATTGAAGCGCTGGTGCAGCGCCAACCTTTAAGATAATGGAACCCCCAGCATCCACCATACTTCCAGGTCGCAGACTTTTCTTTATTAAAATAAAGTATGTTGTGATGCGAGAAAAATGCCGCAACATACTTAAAAGGCTTAACCGGAGGGTAAGCCTTGCGGGGGCGGGAGCTCCTATTAATGACTGCTTTCTTAAGGCAGAGATGCCGATCTCAGTGCCTGCAGTGGAGTGGGAGAGCCTGGGTGGTTTTTTTTGTCACCGGTCCTTTTAGTCCTACTCTTCTTGCTACCTAGTTGCTCTTTGTTCTCTAGGGTTGTATTTTTTCTTGTTATCCTTCAGTGTCTTATTCTGGGTAGACTTTGGAGTAGTGACGTGTTACAGTTTGTATTGTTAGATGTAGTAGTAATTCCCCCATCTGCTTTTCTTAATGGAGCTGTTTCAGGTATTGCCAACTGACCGATTAACGATATTCTTGTAGTAATAAGATGATTTGAATTGTATTGTATTTGCCCTTTAGGGCCTATACCTCTCTAGATACAGTACTGTTTAAGGGTAGTATTGCAAGATGCCTTTTTATGGATGTTAAGCCCCGTCAGTTTTTTGTTTGCACTTATTTTATTTATTTATTTATTTATTTATTTATTTAAACATCAGTTTAATAACCTTTGAGCCAGGGGCTCATTTACAAAGGTACCTCATCACATAGAGGACAACAGACAGCAGCACAAGAAACAACAGTTAATACAGATTCAAGAAAGTTACCATTCAGGGTTACAGTAGGCTCCAATACATATGATAGTAAATAAGTTAAAAGTTAGGGTTGGGGGTGAGAGTAGGAGGGAGGGGGTAAGAGGATAAGGGCAGGGGCAGAAAGAAGAGGGCAGGCCAGGGAAGGAGGTGTTAAAGGGAGGAGGTAAGTAGGAAGGGGTGCAGCTCAGCAAGCCTTGTCAGAGGTTTTTTTTTTTTTTTTATTTAAGCAGCACCTCGTGAGATGAACAGGTGGTTTCTGAGGCTGAGTTTAAAGCTTGCTAATGTGGGGGAGTCAGAGATACTGGTAGGGAGTGAGTTATACCAGGTAGGTGTTTTGTAGGGGAATGCCCTTTGGCCTTGTGAAGTCCTAGCCCTTGGTATGACCAGAGTTGTTTTGGATGAGCTGCGGGTGTTCACAGTCGGCGTAGTTCAACTAATAGAGCCAGATAGGCCAGTGGGAGATAGGCCATGCAGGGCTTTAAAGGTGAGCTGGCAGGTTTGATACATGAGCCGCTCATCCAGGTTGAGTAGGGTAGCCAAGGCGTACAGCATACAAGTGTGTGTATGTCTAGGTGCACTGGTGATAAGTCTGCAGGCTTTGTTAAGTGTAAGGCGAACCTTGCTGAGGGCTGTCTGATCTGCTGACCCATAGACCGGAGGCCATAGTCGATGAGAGATATGACAGAAGAGGTGACAGCCAGGAGGAGGGCATCCAAAGGGAGGCATTTTTTGTGCCGGTAGAGAATGCCCAGCCGCAAGTTGGCGGCAGAGTTCAAGGTGGAGATATGGTCATGGAAGGAGAGGGCAGGGTCAAAGATAATTCCCAGATATTTATAGGACTGCACAGGTTCGATGGGGATTTTGAGGGTGGAATGAACAGTGAGGGGAAATTTGCTGAACTTGTTTTGGGGGTGGGAGAAGAGCATTGTTTTCGTTTTCTTTAGGTTGATTACGAGTCGATGCTAGGAGAACCAGGTTTCAGCGGAATCAAAAGCAAGTTGGAGAGAACTCTGAAGCAACATAGGGTTACTGTCAGAAGCAATGAGTACAGCATCGTCAGCATATAGCAGGATCTTACCTGCGCATTTACTGGGTAGCGAGTTGAGGAAGAGGGAGAAGAGTAGAGGTCCAAGAATAGAGCCCTGAGGGACTCCAGAGTGAATAGGGCAGGTGCTGGAGAGAGTTCTACTAACTTTCACACATTGGGAGCGGGCTGAGAGATAGCTAGCGCACCAGGAGACTGGTCCAGTGGCAAAGCCTATGTGGTCAAGGGTGGTTAACAGGAGTGGATGCGATACGGTATCAAAAGCTTTAGACAGGTCAATGAATACCGCGCCAGCCAGGGTGCCAGTGTCCAAGGAGGTGTGGAGGACGTTGGCAAACTCCAGGAGTGCCGTATTGGTACTATGCCCAGCTCTGAACCCATGTTGCTCAGGGCAAAGAACATTGTACTTCGAGAGGTAGTTAGAGACTTGAGTGGCAACAATTTTCTCCAGGGCCTTGGGTGGGGGAGGATTGAGATGGGTCGGTAATTACCTGTCAGAGTCCTGTCGCCACTTTTGTGGACAGGAGTAACCGTAGCAACCCTCCAGACATCAGGAAATTGTCCGAGGCAGAGGGATTTGTTAAAGATGCATGTGATAGGGGCGATGACCTGATCCAGGACCTGATGTAGGAGGCAGGGATCAAGGGGATCGTTACCGATGGCGTTACCTTTTAAGGCTTTAAGCAGATATGGCCTAGTTTCTTGTATGGTGACATAACGCAGGTGGAACAAGGGGCGTGTGATGGGTGGTGCAGAACTAGGGGGTGGAGGACTGAAGAAGTTACCAGGGAGTACTGAGCTAAGGTCAGTAAAGGAGTTATTGAGGTGAGTGGCAATGAGGGTAGGATCAGTGGAGACAGTACCATTGATGTTAAGAAGTGAGGGAGAGGGGGACCAGGAGTGAACATTCAGCTGCTTGACGTTGTCCCAGAAGGACCTAGGGTTCCCCCAAGAGGAGGTAAGGGAGGCTTGATAGTAGTCCACCTTTGCTTTACGGATAGCCCAGGTGCACCGGTTTCGAGCTGCAGCATAGGTCTGCCTGTCAGATGGTCGGCCAGAAGCAACAGCAAGGTGCCACAGATTGTCCCGCTGCTTAAAAAGCCACCTCAGGGCAGGGGTGAACCAAGGTGTATATCTTACTTTGGACCTATGGGCAGTTATAGGAGCGAAGATGTCACAGGCAAAGTTGAATGTGTTGACAAAGAAGGACAGAGCCATGTCACTTCTTTATTGACTGTCCTCTCTGCTATGGCAACATCTTCTCAGCCCTGCATGGAGGGTATTTCTTTTTTTAACCATTCATTTCTTTTTTATTCAAATAAAATGTCAAGGGGGCGGAGCTTGCCATCAAACATGGTGGCAGTGTAACTGACCAGGGAGACCACCACAGGGAAAATAGCAGAATCATCTGGTAACTGCACCAACAGTTCACAAATTCCAGGGGCACTACTAGATCCCTCAACAACAGAGGATCACATTGGTACCATAAATGAGTGAGTCTGACCTGGAGAACAGCTCCAAATAAGAGAAGCAGTGCCATCTGCACCATGAGGCATCATGGCCACTACAGTTGGGTAGGCTAAAGTTATTTCTACCCAACCAAGAACTCCAACAGCTGCCATGTTGCTGGGCAGGTGGGGAAAAGGAAAATGACAGCCACACCACCTATGCATCCCTCAGGGAGAGCCCCACCAGTTCTCACAATCCCTGACATAGACTTAGTGATGTTAAAGCCTGATAGAATACTCATAGATACAGCAGGTCTAAAACTCATGACTTAAAAAGCTAACATTGAGCTAAACAAGCTGTCATCCAGAGTCTCGCAATCAGAGCAAGTAATTAAGCAACAGGCTACGACGGTTCAGCAGCAGCAAGGCACATTACAGGATCACCACCAAAAATACAGTACTTGCTAAACAAGGTGGATGCGTTGGAAAATCGTGCCAGCTGAGACAGAACATCGGACTGATAGGGGTGCCTGAGGTGGCAGAGGGGCGAAATATGATCATGCTTCTTAGAAAGTTTCTTCCATAGTTAATTAATTCCAACAACACAGCTCCTCCTGAACTTGAACGGGCACACAGATCACTTGCCCCTCGACCACAACCAGGGGACAGGCCCAGACCAATTTTGTGTAAGTTCCTGTGGTATCCGGAGAAAGAATTTTACCTCAAGAAGGCCAGAGAACAGGGCTCATTTCACTGGCAGGGATGTAAAATACAGCTGTTTCAAGACTTCTCATTTGAGCTCTCCGACAGATGTAGAGCCTATGCCAACGTTAAACAACTATGCTACAGGATGAATATCCCCACATCCCTCCAGAATCCCACACAATTGAGACTGCGAGTGAATGGTAAATTTGTTCGGTTTGATATCCCTGCTGGAGATGAGCAATATGTCAGGGAACTTCAGGACAGAAACGGTGTGAGCGGGTCCCTGCGGGGCACGACACATGGAGCTGCAGAAACAAATGTGGAGGTTGCTCACGAGGTAGCTCCACAAGACAACCGCCACATGTTACCAGAACCAGCTACCTCCCCACCATGGCAACAGATGTCCAGGGGCAGATCAAAAAAAAGGCAAAGGCAGAACAGAGTAATAAGGCTTCTCCCAAAAGGCGAAGGTCCAGAAGCAGACAAAGGACAGCGCTCATGTCAGATGCAAGCAGCTATTCACCTGGGCTTACTCCCATAAAAACTTCAAACAGATATGAGCTGCCGAGAGAACTACTGCTGTCTGAGCTGGATTGGACCAAGGAAGCCGCAGGACTGATCACAATAGCAGATGAAGTGAAAGAGGGGGCAGGGGACCGGTCTCCGCTCTCGGAAGACTGGGCTGACTGCTTCCTAAAGGAGAAAGAAGTAGAGGAGGATTCCCTGGAACATTTAGTGGCCTTGGTGGATGCCTCAGATGGGAACATTCAAGAGGAATGATCCTGCATATAATGAACTAGGCTCCGGTGGCTCCTCCACGAGGTAGTCTGGACTCTCTAAATTGGTTGATCAGAGGTTTCCATAGGGAAGCTCAGAGGTTAATGGCAGGCATATTATATGTACAGAGGGATGCCAAAAGCACAGTAATTATGTGGCTTGGCACAGCATAAGAGGAGGCGCGCTGTAGCAGGCGTGTAATGCAGGAAGCCAGTTTCCTTGTGTCCACGGCTCACAGGCACTGCCTGCCTTCCACTCCTTCACCCCAATGGATAACCCCTCACCACCAATAGTTGTGTTCCTGTCCCGATGCCTCCATAGTGGCTCCGAGGGGTGCACCTAGCAAGAGGCTACGAGCGACTGTTGCCTTGCTCACGATAAGGAGTCAGGAGTATGATGGATAATTCCTGATAAGGTGGGGGGCTAATTACAGAATAAAGAAGGGGTATAACATAGGGGTAAATGGCACCCCATAGTGTTCATTATGCTATATAGATGTGCTTCCCACCACTAGTACCAGAGGGTACTGCAGTTGCAGCTGTTAATTATGGTTCGGTGTTACAGGAGCAGAGGTACATGTTTGCGTCAGCAGACAGTTGTTAAATGGCTCATCCAAAAGTTTATTCTGGGCCCATAAGTTGTGGCCTAGTTCTTTTCCTTTCCAGAGTCCTCCTGGAAGGGTAATAGTGCAAGAGGAAAATAGCTAAATGGACTGGCGGCACCCTAGCATGCACGTCCCTGAAAACAAAAACTGCACCATTGGTACCTATAAGGGTTGGAGAAGACTCTGAGATACCAGGCATGGTCAGAAAAACTTAAGGGGGCCAGAACAAGACTAGACATTCACTAAATCCACACAGGCTGATAGAACGAACTGGGTTCAGGCTGCGTAGTGGACACCTGATCCCTCCCCACTTATGCATAGGTACGCTCTTGGTTCCGCAACATAAAGATGACTTCTTCCATGGTGTCAATGGTGGGAGGGAGAGGCAATGCACCCCCCGTCTAACTAAGTAGAAATCATATGTGACTCCTCTGGGTTGATCCTTGGCCAAGACTGGCCCAAGCTAGAAGTAGCACACTGTCACGAATACTGGTGACTTGCAGCTCTCAGACTTCCAAGTGGAAGTATGCCCCAGAGAAGCTCCACTCATCCATAGAAGCGGGTACTGGCCAGCTGCTCCAGGCTAGGAGTGCGGGCTGGGCCTTAAACACACAAATCACAGTGTCAGTCAAGGTTACCGAAAATGTGTTGCTTTCAAGTAGATTAAGTACACGTTTAGTTATTAGAAATAGAAAGGAAGTCTGTAAATGTGGTAAATGGGTTGCGAGTTCAGCTACCCTGCAAAATATGCAGCTACCAAGAAAGCAGAAGGAGATAGACAAGGGAGTACAACACCAAGGGCAGGGAGTGATGGCTATGGCTCCCATTGGGGGAGGGTCAGGCTTCTTACAATAAAAGAAGTTTCATTATTTATACTCTTGTACTATGGATCCCCACAAACCTGTTTCAGTTACTTCATGGAATGTCAGGGGTTTGAACAACCCCATAAAGATAAAAAAAAGTACTTGCAAGACTTAAGAAGTTGAAAACACAAGTGGCTTTCTTACAGGATACCAATATTCAATCAGTAGAAGCAAAGAAGCTAGCTAGAGAATGGGTAGGCTGGGAAGTACTCTACATGTTTGGGACAGCCAAGAGGGGAGTATCAATCTTATGTCACAAACAACTGAGTTGGCAGATGCTGGAGCAGTGGTGGGAAAAGGAGGATAGATGGATACTGGCTAAGGTAAAAATGGAAAGGGAGCCCTTCATCCTAGGAAATGTTTATGCCCCTAATGAAGACAGGCCTGAATTTTGTAATGCTCTCTCCCAAAAGTTGATGGATATTTCTGCAGACAGCCTGAATATTATATGAGGCGGCCATTTTAATATGCCCCTTGATTGCTTGATGGACAGGTCCGATGCGAGGCTGGAACCCCATAGCAAAGCCCTGCTAGCCTTAACAGAGATGTTGTCCCTGCATCATCTTACGGATATATGGTGAATGTTCAACCCAGACGCTAAGGACTACATGTACTTTTCAGACACACATGCAATGGCTAATAGGCTAGTCTACTGGTTTACATCAACAAAAATAAATAATGACATAGCAGGAGTAAACATTGCTTCCATATACATCTCTGACATGCGCCCATACAGTTGCAGCTCTATCTGAATCAGCCAGCAGAAAGGTCAGTTACGTGGAGACTAGATCCTCTACTGCTGAGTGACCCTAATTTCCAACAATGAACCAAAACAGAGGTTACCAACTATTTCGCAGACAACCCAGAGGGGTGCACTCCGTCAAATATGATTTGAGATGCCTTTAAGGCCACCATTGGGGGGTGGATCATTGGCTATGCCGACAATAGAAGAAAATAAAGGGATGCAGAGGCCCTTCATTTGGAACAACAGCTCAAACAAAAGGAGGCTCTGTAGAAAAAAGATGCCAAAGAGTTAGATAGCACTACTATAAGATGGGAAATAACAACTCTTAGGATACAGTTAAACAATTTGGCCACAAGAAAAGCCGAACTCCAAATATCTCGGCTAAAACACAAATATTGGGACCAAGGGCACAAGGCAGGGAAATTGATCTTGTATGGGTTATGAAAGCAGCAGGCTAAATGGCATTGGTGCTGGAACGGTCTGAAAAGTGGTAGGGCCAGAGATGTAAGGGGTAAATTCTTCCCTAGTAATTAATTAACACGATTGCAAAAACTGATGGGGCCAGTTATGAAAGTGATAGGGCCATGGCCATGGTGGCTCCCCCGTTTCAGCACCTATGCCAAACGGCATATTGAGAAGTTAAAGGATATGGCAGGAAATATGACCATCTCCCCAAAAGCATTAAACTAAATTATGAATCTGATAGATTTCTTTGACTGGGTGACCAAAGTAGTAGATCAGGGAGGGGCTGTGGACATGACCTACCTAGACTTTAGCAAGGCATTTGACACAGTCCCACACAAAAGATTAATATACAAGTTAGCCAGACTGGGAGTGGATCCCAAGATGACAGATGGGGTAAAGAATTGGCTGGAGAATAGGACACAGAGAGTAATAGTAAATGGAGTCCACTCTGAAGAAAGGGGGGTTACTAGTGGGGTACCACAGGGTTCAGTATTAGGACCAGTCCTCTTCAATGTCTTTATAAGCAACATTGCAGAGGGACTGGAAGGAAAAGTATGTCTCTTTGCAGATGACATAAAGATCTGCAACAGAGTTGATGCACAAGGTGGGGTGGAAAGGATGAGAAGGGACTTGGCAAGGTTAGAGGAATGGTCAAATGTATGGCAGCTTAGATTCAATGCTAAGAAGTGCAAGGTAATGCACCTGGGAAACAAAAACCCAGGAGAAGAGTACACAATGGGGGTGAGATACTAACAACAATAAAAATGGAAGGGACCTGGGGTGATGTCATCAGATGACCTAAAGACGGGCAAGCAATGTGAGAGGGCAGCAAGGAGGGCTGGGGGATACTGGGATGCATAGGAGAGGCATCACCAGTAGAAAACTGGAAGTTATTATCCCTCTGTACAGACAGCTGGTGAGACCCCATCTGGAGTACTGCGTGCAGTTCTGGAGACCCAATCTCCGCAAAGACATAGACAGGATGGAAGCTGTCCAGAGGAGGCAACTAAAATGGTGCAGGGTCTGCACCGAAGACATATGAAGAGAGACTTAAGGAGCTTAATATGTATAGCCTCGAGGAAAGGAGGAGAGGGGGACATGATAGAAACTTTCAAGTACCTCAAGGGAATTAACAAAGTCCAAGAGGGTAGCATCTTTCAAAAAAAGACGTGTGCAAGGACAAGGGGGCACAATTTGAAGATGGGGGGGGGCGGCTCAGAGGTAATTTAAGGAAGTATTTTTTCACAGAGAGGGTTGTGGATACATGGAACGGTCTTCCAGAGGAGGTTGTGGAGTCAAAAACAGTGGAGGAATTCAAAAATGCATGGGACAGTCATAAGGCAATTCTAGGGGGTGGGGGTAGGAAGAAGTAGGCTGCTGGTTAACTAGGATCTGCAGCTTATCCATTAGGTAGGGAAATGGGCAGACTGGGTGGACCAAGCGGTCCTTATCTGCCATCAAATTCTATGTTTCTATGACTTCATTTTTTGAAAACCTATACATATCCCAAACCCTGCTTAAGAAAGTAGATTTTAATCAGTTTGTGGTGCAAGTGAAGCTCCCTTCTCTCTCAAATGTTCAAAGAAATGCATTGGAAGCCCCCATAGAGCAGACAGAAATACTGAAGGCTATCAGAGGCATGGGCCTTCACAAGCACCGAGAAGTGACGGCTTCCCAGTGGACCTCTATAAGGTCATCAAGGAGATAGTGTGCAAACCAATGCTGAAGGAAGCCCACACTGCTAAAGTTCTCCCCAGGCCTCTAAAGGAAGCCGTAATCATTGTCCTCCGCAAAGAAGGCAAGGACCTAATGTATTCTGCAAGCTACAGGACCATCTCATTGATAAACGCTGATGCCAAAATTTTGGCCAAAGTACTGACTTCCAGACTGGAGGAGGTCCTGCCTTATATAATCCATCCCTCAAAGGTGGGCTTTGTCAAGGGAAGATCCAGTGCAGACCACCTTAGAGCACTAATCACCCTCTTCCATGTGGTCACTTCCCTTCCCCCACCAGCGGCAGCCATATCTATAGATTTCAGAAAGGCTTTTGACTCCGTGGAGTGGGAGTATCTACTAGCCACCCTTGAGCAGTTCAGCATAGGATCAGACTTAAGCAGATGGATCAGCACCATATATAATGGCCTGAGAGTGAGAGTTCTGACCAATGGACTCCTGTCAGAGCCTTTCATCCTACAAAGAAGTGCTAGGCAAGGGTGCCCTCTCTCCCCGCCTGTTATTTGTATTAGTAGTGGAACCCCTCACAGCACATATCAGACTGCAAGAATGAATAGTACGATTACAAGTAGCGTAAGATGAGTATAAAACAAAAATGTATGCAGATGACTGCCTAATCCTTACTAGTAACTTACAAGCGAGCCTAACTCCCCTTCTATACACTTTAACACAATTTGAAAGCTGTCAGGCTTGAAGATCAGCAAAAACAAAACAGAAATTTCACCACTGAACAAACACAATAGGGAAGAGATGGTTAGCATGTTGGGCCTAGCATGGGCAAAATCCCAAATCAAATATCTAAGGGTCTTCCTATTCCCTTCTCACCCTAATTTGATTCCTATGAAATTCACCCTCTTGTTGGCAACACTGCAGACAGATCTCAACATATGGAGGCATTTAAACCTGTCACTCCCAGAAAGATAGACACAGTAAAGACGTTGTTTGCTCTAGGTTATACTACCGCTTGACTCACCTACCAGTCCAGATACCAGACAAGTGGTTCCAGAAGATTGACTCTCGTATATGGCAGTATCTCTGGGGAACAGCTCCCCCCAAGGTTTAGTAGAGCCAAACTAAGGGCCCATTGGAGTAAGGGAGACTGGAACCTACCTAACTTTAAACACTATATGTATGCCTTTACTATGGCCAGATCTCTAACAGCATTCCACACCCCTGTTCCCAACCAGCCTGCATGGATCCAGCTGGAAATAGATGTGACTGGGGGCAGGTACCCCACTGCCATTCTGGGGAAACTCCTACCAGCCAGGATAGCACACTGGGAGACCATTAAAGCTGCTCATGGAGCATGGCAGAAGGTAGCCAAAATCTCGAAATGTTGTAAGAACCCAGGAGGGTGCACCAACCTGTGGGACAACCTCCAATTCTACATAGGGGGAGCAACTATAACGTGGAAAGGGTAGATGAATAGCTCTATCCTGAGGCTAAATAACCTCCTAACCCCAAACAAAAAGAACTTCAAATCCTTCCAGAACTTACACATAAAATTCAGTCTCCCTAGATCTGGTTTCTGGAGATTCTTACAAATCAGATCAATGTACCAACAGTGGTGCTCTGAAAAGTGTAAATGTGCTGCATGGAAAAACGTGGCTGTGGGGAGGACTGCAACCCTGCCTAATAGCAAGTGGGTAAAAACAAGTAAAGCCAGCACAGGTACAATATACTGGGTGTTGCGAGACTCCCAACCGGATCCAACTATGACGACCAGAGATTAATGGCAGGAGTCCTTTCAGATATCCATTACAGAAGAGGAGTGGCAACACTTCTGTATGCTAGCCCACGTGGCATGTGTGGATCAGAAGAACAGGCTGATACAAAATAAAATCCTCCACCAGTGGTTCCACACTCCTGCTCAACTCATGGCCTTGGGGATTACTAAGCAGGACCACTGTTGGAGATGCAGCTCACCTGGGGCAAATCTGTTACATGTACTTTGGGCATGCCCACAGATTCGCCCATTCTGGGTGCAGGTGTCCCAAGCCTGCTCAGTCATTCTGTGTACGGATGTACAAATGGTCCTCCAGACCCTGTTGTTAGGTTGCAAGAATCCGAGTCTTAACATGAGTCAGAATGGAATGAAGCAGCTAATGGCCGCCACAGTAGAGGCCAAACGATTAATCCTGACAAAATAGTGATCCCTGGTTATACCCACCCTCCAAGAATGGGACAAGGCTATGAAGAAGCTGACCATGAACTCCAGATTAACATTCAGATCTCAAAATCAGGAATACACATACCTGAATCTTTGGGCCCCATATCTAAAGTATGTGGAAAGTCAAGCAATAGACCATCCTCCCAACAATGCAAGAGGAGCATGGGAACCTTCCTAGACTGTAACTCCTCCCTTCAGTATCTCCTCCAGGAGACATTAGTGAATGGTCCCCCACCTCGGTGATTAACCCCCAACCCCATGTCTATCTCAGGATGTTGGATGATAAGTATGGTATAAGCATGATGACCCTATATAAATGTTAGTGAAATGCTTTGAATATAACATGTTGTGGTGTGTTGGTACATGTTTTGAGTTGTCTGATTTAATTTTTCATGTAGCTGCAAAGTTGTGTGGTACCTGTAATGCAAAGATTTCCAATCAAAAGATTAACTGCAAATAAAATCAGGGGACTATATTTGATGGCTACTTTAAGGGTTGTGACATGGAATGTACAAGGCATGAATCGCCCAATTAAATGAAAATAAATCCTTATCTATCTGGGGTCTTGCAAATGTGATAGTGCCGTTTTGCAAAAACCCACCTTTTCAAAGCAGAGGCAGATAAACTGTTGCGATGGTGGGTTGGGCAGGTATTTTCAAGTACTTTTATATCAAAGAAATGGGGAGTCTCAGTCCTGCTGAAAAGGGGCTGTCCATTTTGAGTGGACCAAGCTTTTCCAATCTTGAGGGGTGAAGGATTCTCCTATTGGGTAAGATGTATGGTGCCCAGGTTCTCTTGGTTAACCTCTACACCCCCAGTGCAGATGCACCTGACTTCTTCTCACAGCTGGCTCAGCTATCTCAGATCTGTATCATCCCCCTATAAGTATTATTATGAGAGTTGATTACAATTTAGTTTTGGACCCCCTCTTAGACTGAACTCCTCAGGAAAGAGTATCTCCCTTTCATCTGCAATCTAGGAATGCAATAAAGCATTTATGTTTGGAATTCAGTTTAGTGGATTGTTGGAGAATCCATCATCCTGATACCCAAGGCTACACCCACAGGTCTCATAGGTTTCAGACTTGCAGTAGGCTTGACTTTTTTCTTTGCAGTTCCATAATCCTTTCAGATATAGCTGACATTGTTACTGTATACTCCCTTTTACTATCTCTGATCATGCCCCAGTCAGCATGGTATGGGTGCCTCAGGGTAGCATAGCCAAATCTCCCGGCTGGAGTTTCTATCCAGCCCTACTTCACTCCAAAGAATTTAAGGAATGGCTTTCCTCAGAGTTAACATTTTATTTGGGGACTAACTGTACTCTAGAAATCTCCAACCTTACATGCTAGGAGTCCTTCAAGGCCTTTATTGGAGGTCACATTATTTCTTATGCCTCCAGGGCAAATAAATTAAGTAAACAGGAAATTACAGATCTAAGTACTAAGATTAAACAGTTGGAGGAGGCCATATATCAAAACCCTCAGGGACAGGACTTCCAGGGTCTAGTTGGTTATTGCACTCAAGTTCCAGTTAAATACTATCTACCTCCAACAGGCGACCAGGGCCTTAGTTTTCTTAACACTTATTTTTCTTGGGAATCAGGGAACAAGGCCAGGAAGCTCTTGGCCTACCGGCTGAAATGCGGATCTGTGGAGACCCAAGTTCCATATCTCATATCTGAAGAAAGCGGGCTTATTACAGACCCCATATGAATTAGTGCAATGTTTTGAGAGTACTATTCTTATCTGTACAAATCCTCCCTACCCCAGTCACAAATTGATTATGACTCCTTTTTTGAGAAATTGTCCCTCCCACACCTGCCTCTAGAGATGGTTCAGGCCCTGGATAAGGATATTAGTTTGTTAAAGATAATGGCAGCAATTCAGTCTGTCCCTGGTAAAGACCCCAGTCCAGATGGGCTAAGCATGACTTTGATCAGGCCTTTGAACCTTTAATTTTCCCCAAGCTCTTAGGTTAATATCAGCTCATGTAGGAAGCAGGCACTATGCCCCCCACTATGCAGGAGGCAACTATCATGGTCCTACCTAAGCCCAACAAGGACCCTACTATATGTTCTAATCATACGCCTATTTCTTTACTTAATGTAGATTCCAAAATCTTGGCAAATATTCTAGCAACCCGATTAGAGAAAGCTCTTCTAGGAGGCAGTATAGCTCTGAGCTGCAAACCTGGAATCCCACAGCCCCTGCTTGCATACTGTGTGATCCCAAGCAAGTCACTTTACTTCCTTGTGCTCCCAGGTCACACCTGGAAACAAGCTTCAGCTTAGTGTGCCTTTCCTGGTTAAACAATTTTCTCCTTATTAATTCATACGTCACAAGCAGACTTTATGAGCAGCAGGCAGGGCAGTGATAACCTCCGTGTGGTGATAAACTTAATTCAGATTGGCAGCCTTGATTGTCATGGATGCCGAGAAGGCATTTGATTCGATGGAATTTTTTATTTTACACCCTTACAGCAGTGGGCATTGGTCCAGTTTTCCAGACATGAATTAGGATTTTGTATTTTTCCCCACAGTCCAGGGTACTGGCTAGTGATATTTTATTCAAACCTTTCTCCCTGTTTTGTGATACAAGGCAGGGCTGTCCACTTACTCCCCTTTATTTTTACTGCTGATTGAGCCTTTAAATGCGACTCTCAGGCAGCATCCAGATATTCATGATATCTGAGTTGGAGAGAGGTCATTCACTAGCCTGCTTTATACAGATGACCTTCTTCTGACCCTGTTGCTGGTAGAATCTTCTCTGCTCAAAGCATGAGATACTATAGATTTCTTCAGTGCTATATCCAGACTGCAGGTAAATTGGAATAAAACTGAACTATTGCCCCTTTACAAAGGAGATCCTACACAAACGGATTAAATGGTCTCCAACAGGCATTCGATATTTGGTTATGTATATTACAAGTCGACACCAAGATATGCACCTTAAAAATAGACAGGACCTGTTGGACTCCCTACATGTAGATATGACTAGATGGGCCAAACTCCAGTAAACCCTTCCTGGTAAGATTGTCACTATCAAAATGATGGCATTCTCCAAGCTTTTCTTTTGTTTAAGTAACCTTGCAATGCCTATATTATCGCGCCTTTGGAACAAAATTTATAGGCTACTTTCTAACTTCATTTGGGAGGGCAAATGGTGGCATGTTGGCAGAACAGTTTCTAACACACGAACATATGAAAACGCCAGCAGATACAGGCCTCATGGTCTATTGAGTCTGCTCGATTGTGCAGCTAGCCCTTCACTGTACAGTTGTCCCACCACCCCTCCCCTCTTCATACTTACCCCCTCTCTCTAGTCCCATCCCTCTTAAAGCCATCCACCATGCTACAGGCTACTACCTCCTTAGGCAGAGTTTTCCACTGTCTACCACCCTTTCTGTGAAATACTGTCTCCTGACTGTCCTCCTGAACCTTCCCCCTCCAGTCTCAGCTGATGCTCCCTCATGACCCCCCATCTTATCTGGAAGATTCCTTCTGTACTAGTCTTGTTTATCCCTTTAGGTATTTAAAGGTTTTGATTATGTCCCCCCATCCTTCCTCTCTTCAAGGGAATACATGTTCAGCTTGCTCAGCCTCTCCTCATAGGAGTATCCCTCTAATCCCTGGATCATCCTTGTTTCCCTACGCTGTACACCCTCCCACAATTTTATGTCCTTATTCAGGAATGGGCACCAGAACTGCACACAGTATTCCAGGTGCGGCCTGATCAGCGACCTGTAGAGGGGCAGGATCACCTCCCTATTTCTAGAGGAGATTCCCCTCACTCTGCACCCCAGCATTCTATTGGCTTTTGATGCCGCCTTTCTGCACTGAGCCGAGTTGTTCATACTCCCCGTTATGAGCACCCCTAGATCCTTCTCCTCTTCTGTGCATACCAGCTGTACCCCCCTAGTTGATAGCTCCTCCCTGGGTTCTTAGCCCCGAGGTGCAGTACCTTGCACTTTTTGGCATTAAACCCCAACTGCTATGCCTCCGACCTCTCTTGTAGTTTGGTCAAGTCCTCCTGCAGCCCCCTCCAGCTTTCAATGTCATCTACTACCGCTCCCATCTTTGTGTCATCCACGAAAAGACTGATCTTACTCCGGACCCCGTGGGAGAGATCAGCAATGAAAATCGTGAACAACACCAGTCTCAACACTGACCCCTGCTGCACCCTGCTTGTCATATCCCTTGGTGATGAGAGTTCCCCCCAACCACCATCCTTTGCTGCCTACCCTTTAGCCAATTGGTGAGCCAGTTCACCATCTTTGTTCCCACCCCTGTATATTCCAGTTTCCCAACCCTATTTATTCCAGTTCCCCATACTCAGGTGACAGAGTTAGAATGGAACAAGCCCAGGCCGTGGACCTATCATGCTTGTTATGGTCTAGGGCAAACCATGCACTGGTTGGACTCATTCCCCTTGACTGCCCCCCCTTTGGTTAGGGATACAGCAATCCCTTCTGGGCCCTACACCCCTGGTGGTTGCCCTATGGGATCCCCTTCCTAGCACTTGCCACCCTACTCTACGTATTTTATCCACTAAGCAAATTCGGAACAGAATAATGAAAATGCTCCTTTGGAATCCTAATTATTTCAGACCCTATAAGCCTTTATGGAATAATCCTAACACCCAGACAAGGGGTTCCCAAATATCCTCGTCTTCAAAACAGATCAGACAAGTGTGTAGCTTAATAGATCCTAATAGATCCTAGGTTGGGATTATTAAATCTTTTCAACAGCTTCAAAATTAATTTCAGTTATCTACCCGGGACCTGTGGAAGTTTTTCCAGATTCATCATGCCCTGTCCCCTTGTGCTCAAGGGTCATGCCCTATTACACACTGACCTAACGAAACATTTACATAAATGATCTGCATTGTCAGAAGGCCATAAGAGCACAATCTATAAAACTCTGCAGGAAACAAGCCTTCCGAATAGGGACTCTGACAGGATTAAGCGAGCCACTGAACTGCAAGAACCTCTGGATATTGAGGCCTGGTCCAAGTGTTGGATCGAAGCACAATGAGCCTTCCAGATCTGAAATTACAGTTGATCCAAAAGAAGACACTGAGTAGATGGTGTAGGATGCTGGACGCTTGGTTCGGATGGGCCTATCCATTGCTGATGTGCTATATGTTGGAGCTGTAAGGAGGATCCTGGGACTGTCTGCCATATTCTTTGGGTGTGTACTTTAGTAATGGAATGGTGGCTCTCCATCATTATCATGCTGGAACAAGATTTAAATGTCCCTTTGCACTGATCCCCTCGATTCTGGATCTTAGGAGATTCACATTTGCTATCACTAGAAGGTCTGCAGTACAAAACCTTGTTAGATACAACTGCATTGGAGTCTAAATGTTTAATTCTCCTACGTTGGCTGACTCCTGCTATTCCCTTGAAACTCACTGGATTCGAGCCGTCTCTAGAGCAGCCTGTTGTTTACAGATACTGTTCTGTCAAAGAGGAGCACACCCTAAATTTCATAAGACGTGAGCACCATGGTTAACCAAAATAGGGGTGCTCTTTCAGAACACAAACTCATTTTCTTATATTTCTAAGGTTTCTTAATCTTTTTAAGCAACTAGACCCACACCATAGGGAGTCATCCCACCCATTGCTTCATTTATTCCCTTTGTTATGCAGGGCTTGTGTATAGAAAGGTGTTGCCATGGTATCAGTTTCTTGAAGATGTTTTAAAGACCCTTTATGCACTATAGGGTATAGTTACATCAGATCAGCTGATGGTGCTGCAACTTTATTCCTGTTTCATTATCATGAATTTCTGTTTATGATGATTGTTAAGTTTCTTGTTCAAGTATACTTTATAAAAATCTTAATAAAAAGTGTTCTTATACAAAAAAGCATTACAGATTCACTCTGAGTCACTTTAGCACATGTAACACCTTAGCATCTTTGCATTTTCGCATGTATAACACTTTATCATCTAACATTTTACATACTAGGATTATGGAAAGCACTAACTACCATTTTGCAAACAGACATCTATTCTGACCATTATTTATTTATTTATTTAAACGTTTCACCAGGAAAGACATACCTAGCTAAACAAAAAGCTTGTATCTAGATGCATCCTTGGGGGAGGATGAATGAGAAGTTACAAAAAAAACAATAATTATGACAGTACAATTCTAAAGTACATGAGATTAAGCATTAACAACACAAGAACAGCAAAATAAACAATAAATAAATTGCACTAAACATTGAATGAGCATTAACAATAGGCAGATTAATGGAACAGCAGGACAGGGTGCATTACCCAGTGGCCTAAAGGAGGCATATTACAGGTATATAGGTAAATGCATGACCATGAGGTAATGAAACAACATGTCTGCTCCAGCAACCAAAGCAGCAAGAGGAAAATGTCCACGTAGTAATAATAAACTTTATTTTTAAGCGCCTTTCAAAATTATCAAGGTGCTGTTCAAAGATTAAAACACATCTTCATATAAAACACATACAAGAGTTAACCAAAATAACAAATGCATACAACTATACATCACTGAAAAGCCTGACAATACAGAAAGGTTTTAAACGCCTGTTAGTGTTATGAAAAATCACTTAACCATTGTTTGGTATGCTCTACAGAACATGCAACATAGGTTGTTGTTATGCAATCATCTGGTTGTCATCCCCTTTTTCCTTCTCTATCAGAAATTATGTAGCTGTTGTCTTTTCTGTGAAGCCTCATACACAAAGAAAGCATAAAATCCCAGAATTTTGGCAAGTCCGGAGGATACTCCAAGAATGCTCCTGGGAAGAGGCTGCTGAGTTGTCTTAGCAGGCGTTGGCTAGACCAGCTGACAGGGCCCCACAATGTGTTATCAAACTGGATACGTTTTTTGCCTCTAGAACTGACAGCTTCAGACTTAAAATGTCAGTGGTCAGGACTACAGATTCATTAAGTCTACTGTTTGGGGAATACTAGCTTTGTAAATTGCATGCAAGAGTCACAATATGGGTTACAAAGGATATAGTTCTGAGCAACAGCTCTGTAACATTGTTAGGTAGATTACCTTAGAGTAGAAGGTAGAAGGTTTTATTGGAAGCCAGAAGGCTGCTGGGCTTAGAAAACAGTAATTTGCTCATTGCTTTTGCTGGGTAAAGAATATAATAATTATTGTCATGACATTTCTATTGAATTTTTTCTGATATGAAAGCATGAATGTGCTTTCTTATGTAGTTTAGTGATATGGAAATACCTTAATTATAAAAGCTGCTTGAGTTATGCTAATACGCCCCAGATCTCTTCTATAATATACATGTAAATTGAGTACTCAGACTGGGTCATATGAACCCTGGCATCAGTTCTGGTACCGGTTCTGGTTCTGGTACTGTTACTGGTTCTGGTGACAGATTTTTTTCTTCCCTCTGCTGCACCTGGCCAGTTACTATGATTGCAACAAGGGATGATGATAAGTGTTGTTCTTCTGCTCTATCTGTGTTCCTGTTTCGTGCCACATGTAGAGAAAACAGGGGCCAGATATTAAGCAATGGAAAAGGTTTGTGCTCGACTTGCCCTTGCCCACAACCCTGAGAACACTATATTCAGTGAACTAGTACACCACTGCTATCCAACTGAATACAGGGCCATGCCAGGGCAGTGCAACGTTGAGAAATGCTGCCCTGACATGGATCTGGGTTGTATGCTGCTCATACAGAAGTGCATGGAACTGCTGTGCACCCAGACCTGTTAGCGCCATGAGCCTCTGGCACGATATTCAGTTGGCAGCATGAAAATGACTCCATTGGGCATGCAAGGTGCTAAGGGGTCATATGCATACCCATTATGGATGTATGGACTCATGTGCATCGGAAGCAGTGACAGGTTTGTGCCCCTCCTGTGACCCCCCTCCCCGGTTGCCAGTCCCTAGAAAAGTTAAAATATCCATTGGTGTCTAGTGGAACCCCCCCCACCCTTTGATCCCTGTCTCTGCATAAATGTAATAATTCTCTGGTGTTCTGTGATGCTCTAATCCCCATCCCCAGATACGTTTAATTATTTCCCTGGTGTCTAGAAGTAGTCCCTGGCCACTAGTGGCACCCCCTGCCTGTGAGCCTTGTCCCCATGTATGTTTAATTATTCCCTGGTGTCTAGTGGCACCCCCCTACCCTCTGATCACCCATGGCCATGCCAGACAAGCCATTCCTGGAGTTTAGCAGACCCCTCCCACATCACTGGCATTGAGCAGACCACCCTGCCATGCCCCCTTACCCCTTTCACCAGTGTTGTGTGGATCCAATATAGCAACCAGCACAGCCCTCCTCTCACCACTTCGGTCAGCCGCTGTTTGGACCGACAGGGAGTGTGTGTCCTGTGTACTGTAAAGGGAGTGCCTATACTGTTACAGAAGACAGTATGAATGTTCTACAGTGCACAGGATGCACTCCCTGTCGACTCCATACGGCAGCTGGCCGAGGAGTGAGGAAGCTGTGCTGGTTGCTCATATCAGAATCCACATGGCAGCAGTGACAGGGGTAAGGGTAGCATGGGGTTTGCTTAGTGCCAGCAGTGAAGGGGGCACTAGAAACCAGGGACAGTTTGCCTGACATGGCAGTGGTCGATTGGAGGGCAGGGGGTGTCACTAGACACTAGGGAATAACTAAACTTATACAGAGATGTGGATCTGAAGGGGGTGCCACTAGCCACCAGGGAATAATTAAACTAATACAGGGATGGGGATCTGAAGGGGGTGCCACTAGACACCAGGGAATAATTAAACTAATACAGGGATGGGGATCAGAGGGTGGTTGTGGCACTAGACACAAGGGATGTCATTGCTTCATCAGCCAGGGCAGAGAACTGCTGTCCCTTTGCCCGCCACCAGAGTGTTGTGCCCTGTTAAGCTGGGGTTTGTAAAGATAGTAACATGAGTCCATTCAGGTGACAGTTACCACCTGTGCAAACCACTGAATATGCTGCTGCACTGGTAAGTAGGGGATGACCCCCTTATTTGCATGGGTGCAGAGGTAACTTAGCACTTGGGCACTAACAGGTTTTGCCCATGCTGTGGCAATGTCTGAATTTAGACCCCACCCAAAAATCAGGCACAAAACCCAGTTAGTGCGGACAAACACCCCTTAGTGTCCAGGCTAAGTTTTGAATATCCGGCCCCAGATGTATAAGTAAGGCTTTATTGGACTGCTAAGCCTTACCACATTCATGCAAACATATGACCAAACAAAAAGCCAGCAGAAGGAGGTCTATTGATCTATCACATCTGCTCAGTAAATGATACAGGGTTGTGCATCAAAGAATGTCTCAAATGTGTCTTTGAACCAATTGTCCAAGAGAGTGGCCAGGATGGGGTGGTTATCTGTCCTCATTTGTGAAATGCATGTGTCATTTCAGAAACGTGACTGTATCCTTTCCACTTGATTGAGAGCACTTTCCCTCACATTGAGTTTTCATGCGAAGAAGTTTCAAGTTAATGAGGGACATGAGGGGGAGTACCTGGCTTAGACCAGCTGCAACAGCAGTTACCGTCCTTGTGACCTCCTCAAGGGCGTCATCACACTGCAGAGCATCTCTGTCAGGCACCACTGATCTAGCCTGATGTTTACATCTCCCTTGCCAGTACTTTGCTCTACACTGTGCAGCATACTGGTAGGTAGTGTTCTGTTGTTCTAGCACGTTATAGGTGGAATTCCATCTTGTTGCCACATCCTGTTTTAGGGGCTGGAGGGGAAGGTGGTTCTACTGCTGAATGTTTCATAATAACGTATGTTCCTTTACAGACTGACTAAAATGACCACAAACTTTTGGTCAGACCTACACATGTCTGCACAGTGGTGCCTTCCTCATCTAGGAATCTCTGAGCCAAAAGACTTATACAGTGAGCAAAACATGGAACAAGTGTATAATCCCCATCCTCGACTGCCTTTGCAATGTTCTTTGCATTTTCTGATATTATAAAGCATTCCGAGTTCCTGTTAGTAACCTCAGTGACAAAAGAGAAGCATCACAGCAGTAGAAATTCATCTGACCTCATAGTACAGCAATCACTTTATTATTCTCTTTATTTAAAAAATCATTAACACACTGAAAAACAAAGCTTTTGTCAACTCACTCAAATCACTGAAAAGTGAAGATGAGGATTTTTTTTTGAGATTCGCAATAAATCCCAGTTTGTGATGAATGAGATAATAAGAGTATTAGCAAACTGGCAGACAAATTGTCTGATAGACGTGAGCACCACAATTCACTTCAGTACAGTCACTTCACAGATACCCGACCTCTCGCCACCAATCAGAGCTTTACTGCTACTGATTGCTGCTGACTTGAAATAGTAGCCTGTTTCATTCCTACTTTGTGGTTCAAGTTTTTTTTTTATTGTTAGACTTAAAAAAAACATGCAATCTCAGATAATCTGAAAATAAAGTTAACATCTAGGCCAAATGCATACATATATAATGCATTACACATAATCACTTTATATTACATACACAAACTAAAAAATCACAACTTTAAGTTATAATAAAAAAAAGTTTAACGTGCAAATATTATCATAATTACTTCATAGAATGTTACTCCTCCAGTAAATTCATGTGCAGTTTTCTTTTTTCAGTTATTTTTAGAAGGGAGGCCACAGGGACCAACACCCTCGGATCCCTTGATTTTAAAAGGTGAGTCAACAAATTTGTGGTTCATAATCGAATCTTCCAAGAATGTCTCCTAGTTAACCTTGTAAATAATATTGCCTTTCACTGGATCCTGATGTGTGTAGGCCAGGGAGGGATAGACAGTGCTGCTGCTTCTTCTGTTTCATCTTTCAGCAGCCATGAGGACCCTCTGCTGCCCTGCAGCCTTCTCGATCTCTGACATTTGGCTGTTAGCAGTTTTTCCTGCCCAGTCACCGGCCATCCACCTCATTGCTTTGCTTCTGAGCTAACACAGTCCCTTCTGTTTCTTGACATGGGCTACTGCCTCACTCAGTTACTCTCCTCATCCTCAGTCTCGTTTTGACCTCTCTCCTCAGTTTTAAACGTTATTCTCACTCAGAACTAAACCTGCTTCATTTCAAGCTTAGTAGTTGGCTTTGCTCCTTCCTGACACTTTCCCCTTCCTGGCCAATATCCACAACACCATGCTTGTGCTAGCCTGTACCCTGTCTGCACAAAAACACACAAGATATCAAATGACCTGGGGGTGTCAGTCTCGTTCATCTTGCTCAATTCCCGGTCTTCCCTTGGGTAATGCGAGATGTGTGTACCATGCAGGTATCTAAAAATCATTGAGCACAATTGTGAGTCATCGCAATTAGCATCTGGTGGCAGCTGCACTGAACCATCATGTGTCATGTGGTAAATGTGTTTAGAAAATGGGAAGGTAAAAAACAGGAGAACAAGGGGATGCAGGGGGGATGAAAGGAGCAGATAAAGACTCAGCCATAGCAGCTAAAGGCACCACCAGCAGATAAAGGCTCCACCATGCCATTTCAATCAAATACACGTTCTATGAGTGATAGTGGTGGTGGAGGAGAAGGAGCTTATCCTGGTTGGACATGGACTGAGAGTTGTAGCTGTGTGGCTGTGTGGACTAGGGCTGAGTGCATTATAGTACAGCTGAAGAAACCATGTTCATCAGTCCTCAAAAGTCCACTGGTCCCACTCCAACCCCAAGTAATATTCTCAGCCGGCAATTTTAGTGAATTTGGAAAAGAAAACTCCCAGAGCAATCCAGAAGCACACCAGTTTCCCCTCTCTTTCTCTTTCAAGTACCTTTTTTTGTAACGTTTATTAAGGTACTGCAAAGTCATTACACGTAAAAACACATACGATACATATACAGTGACAGCTAACAAGTTATTACATATAAAACTACATAATCTGATTAATCTGAATTCCTAAAACTCTTAAGATTTAAGATTCCAGAAACCTGTAATCACAAAAATCTATATGTCCATGTCCTGGGCTAGTTGATCTGCATAATATAAAGAGATGAAGGCTAAGGTGTTACATTTGGTTATCCATACATCATAGGAGTATAAGCTATCCATGTGTTCGCAGTTTCATAAAACATACTTCACATATTTTACATTGCAATGACACCATCTGCTATAGCTTGAGTTACTCGATCCCATGTTTGCTGGAATGTATACACCTGGCCCCTAGCATGAAAATAATATCTTTCCAACCTCATACAGAAGGACATATTGTTCAACCAATGAGCAATCATCGACGGGGAAGAACTCAATCAGTTTTTTGCAATAGTTTTCCTAGAATTAACTAAGGCTATATATCTCACAACCGAGTAGCACCTTTCCTTCTGTAGGGTGACCAGTCTCCATCTATCCCCAGCATGAGCGTGGTGGGGGCGCTACAAGGCAATGAGCAATGTAATAGTTTCTCCATTATGCCATGTACCTCCTTCCAGAATGGGGCCATCTTGCTACAGATCAGAGCTATGTGTACTATGCGTATGAAATCACCATCCACACTCAGACATTTGGGGCATTCAGGGCTCTGAGAAGGCCTGTAGTGATGCAGATGCACTTGTGCTTAATAAGCTCTATAGAGAAAACTGTACTGGATGTGCCTTAGTCTGTTGGAGCTGGAACACTTGTGCACATGTTTGATGACTAATTCCCAGTTTCCTGGGCTCAGTGCATTTTCAAAATCATCACTGCAACATGTCTGAGCCTTGATCTGTGGTTCAGGGGCCACCCCAATAAATAGTCTGTAATAGGCAGTCAGGGGCTGTGAGCCAGGCTGTGGTCGAAAGATGTCCTCCTCAATCAGGGATGTTGAGAGTGAGTGAGTGACTGGAGAGGTGTTGCCTGACTCGCATAAAGGCGAAAAAGTCGCCTAGCTGTAAGGAAAATTTCTCCCTTAAAATAGAGAATGATTTCAACATCCCACTTTCATAAAAGTCACCCACATAAGTTAGGCCTCTCTTTGACCACTTTAATAATACCTGGTGCATGGGAACATTGTATTCTTTCATCATTTTGCAGATGGTCAACAACTCGGCTAATAACAAAAGCCCCTTATGATGGTCGATAAATGCATGAGTACCAACCCATATTCTACTTAGCTGAGATGTATGTGAGTTACTTTCAGGTGCCAACTGAACCCCATTTAAGCCAGGAAGCAGGTAGCCTCACAGCAGTCCCATCACCTCTCTCTCCCTCTAACTTCAGCCAATCAGGGGTGCTATTCCCAATCCCTTCCGCTAACATAGCTAGTAGTACAGCCCGATAGTAATATTTCATATGTGGTAAAGCCAAACCACATTTGTTCAGAGGCTTTTGTAAAATATTTCTTAAAATCCTAGCTTTCTTCCCTCCCCCCAAAAACCTAATTAAAACACTATTAAGTGTTCTAAAAAACTTGTCCAGTATCCATATGGGTAAGTTCTGAAAGAGGTACAGACATTTGAGAAGTATATTAATCTTGATGGTGTTCACATGCCCAATAAGACTATATGGAAGGCTCCCCTGTCTCTCACAGTCCTGTCAAACTGAGCCCAAAAGTCTGCCATAATTCTCTCGGAATAACATAGGCCCTGGTTTTCAAATGCAGATGCCTAGGTACTTTAGTTTATCCACCACTTCCATATGTAATGGATTACTGTTTAAGTGATCACGGGGTCCTGGTCCCACTAGGAGAATCTCACTTTTACTCCAATTGGTTTTATGACTAGAGATTTTGCTGTATTCATTTAATAACTGAAGCATTCTGGGGAGACCCACCCTTGAGTTATCTAAAAAAATGAGTAAATTATCAACTAATAAAGAGAGCTTAAAATGTTTTGTGCCTGACTGAAACCCCTAATCTGAGTGTCCAATTGTATGGCTGCTGCCAATGGCTCCAGGGAAATCACGTATAGAAGTGGAGATAGGGGGCAACCCTGACGAGTACCCCTAGTAAATTAATTTGTTAGTTTACTATTAAGGAAGACTTGACCAGTAGGGTTTTTGTACATAGCAGATATCCACCTCATTATATTGTGGCCAAATCTAAATCTTCTAACGACTGTGAACATGTACTCCCACTCCACACAGTTGAAAGCTTTTTCAGTGTCTATAGCCATTAGTGCCACCCCAGCTCCTGCTCTACGCATTCCCCTCCCCCATATAATATTTAGTGCTTTGTGAACATTATGTTTACCTTGTCAGCCATGAACAAATCCCACCTGGTTGATATGAATAATGGTAGGCAATGCCTTTTCCAATCTCCTAGCAAGTACCCTCACTATTATTTTACAGTCAGCAGTGAGTAATGAGATGGGTCTATACGAACTGCACTGAGTTAGATCCTTGCCCTGTTTAGGCACGACAGTTATTACATTTGACTGACTGACTGTGTGGAGCGGGCAACACTCCACTTTCCATACATTCCTGTATCATGTCAAAGAGTGGTTCTCGCAATTCCAAACTAAAAGTTTTATAAAAATCAATGGGGAAACCATCAGGCCCAGGGGCCTTCCCTCTTTTAAGATGTTTTATTGCATCTTGGACCTCTGCCCATGTGATATTAGTTTCCAGATCGTTGTATTGGTGTGGGTTGATGCTAGGGAGAGGGGCCTTATTTAAAAAATTGTTAATATCTACCTCAGGTGGTTGCATTTCTGAATTGTACAAGTTTTGATAGAAATTTCAAAAGCTCTCACCTACAGTAAGTCTTCATCAGTGTGCTTATCTATGCCATCTTGTTCTCTTATACAATTAATACATTTAGCACTCTCTCTATGTTTCAATTGCCATGCCAATAGCCCCCCCCCCCGCATCTCCTTCAAAGTAATTAGTAGCCTAGATTACTATAATAGTGTGCTTTGTTCTGGAATTAGGTAGGCGATTAAGCTCCCATTTTAATTTCTGTAAGTGTTGAAAATCGCCTTCTGAAGGGTTTTCCATGTGCCTCTTCTCAACTTTAGCAATCTGCTGCTCAAGATGGAGAGGTGTTGGCTTTCAACCTTCCTGTCACGGCTAGAATATGAAATAATAACCCCTCTCAGAAAGGCCTTTAAAGCCTCCCATCTTGTAGTGCTAGAAGTATCCCCCTTTGGTTAAGCCAGGAGTACTGTAATATCTGCTGTTTAATATATATATATATATATGTGTATATATATATATATATATATATATATCTAAGAAATTCTGTTTTTTTAGAAGGATAGGATCCAATTTCCAGGTCCTTGGGGCCGCCAATACCCCTACTCTGTGGAGATCAATCAGTACAGGGGCACGATCTATAATATCTATTGTTCCATGTCTCACTGATTTTATGGAGGGAATAAGGCTTTAGGACATCAAGATAGCATCCGGTCTGGCATAGTGAGAGACTGAGTGGGAGTAGAAAGTGCATTCTCTATCAGTGGGAGAGTAATATCTCCAGGATTCAATTAAGAAATGGTCACTCATTAAGTGCATCAGTGCCTTGGCATTACTAGATAAAGGCAGAATATTATGGGATGATCTATCAAGTATAGTGTCTTTGACACAGTTGTAGTTTCCTCCCAGCAGCCAGGGGCCCACAAAATCATCCATCTATACCGATAGCGTATGAAATAATTCTGGGCAGTTGATATTTGGTCTATATATGGAGCCAATAGCTAATTTTAGCTCCATATTCAACTGCACTTGCAGTAGTACTTCCCTGGCCTTGAGTAGAGCATAAGGTTTAGTGACCTCCCTTTGAGACCTTGTTTAAGGAAATTTCCTATATAAGGTATTGGGCTACATAGCCCAATACCTTATATTAATCTGGAAGCTGACAAGCGGCAACAATTTAATTTAAAACATCTTACTTTTTTTTTGGAAGGGATCGTAACTGGTGCCGAAGCCTCAGCCAGCTGATCCCTTCCAGCTTCCTGGTGTCCCATCCTCACCCCCGCGTTCTCTGAAATTGTGACGTGTGGCCAGGGAGAGTGCAGGGACGAGCCCCATTCAAGTCTATAGGGGCTATTTTTTAAAGCTGGATTTTTGCCATTTTAAGCAGCCTTCGGAGAAAATTATAGCAGTCTCTTAACTAGTAGGGACTAGTTAAGTGACTGCTGTAATTTTCTTCTAAGAGTGGAGTTGGGGCAGAGCAGGGGCACCAGGAAGCTGTAAGGGATCAGCTGGTAAAGGCTTCGGTGCCAGTTACGATCCCTTCCAAAACAAAAAGTAAGATGTTTTAAATTAAATTTTTGGCGCCTGTCAACTCATGCAGCTATAGGTTATTGGGCTATGAAGCCCAATAACTTATAGCTTTAGGTCAGAACATCACTTTAACCAGGTTGCTACTCCTCGAGCCTTGGAGGAGAAATAAGAACCATACTGTCTTGTTGTTTTTCTCTTAAACCCCCTGGCACCTCTGTACTCGCTATAGTGCTTAGATATCCACCTAAGCCCACTAAAATCCTTACCCCTCCACCCTCCTATTGCTCATCACCCCCCCGACTGCCTACCCCACACTACTTCTCTGCTCTCTCCTGCCTCGCTAAAAATAATGCCTTGGCTTAGTCCCCACCACCTGTTCCTGCTCACCCTCACCCTCCTTTTCCCTTTATGCCAACTCCCCCCCTCTGCCTACCCAACCCCTCCACCTACTCTCACCTTTCTATACTACTACCCGCAACATGGTACCATGGCATTTACTCTGGAAGTCTCAATCAAACATCACCCAATTAATACCTGGGTGCAAAGAGCCATATTTCCTAATTGGAAACTGTCACATCATTATAACTCACTAACGATCACCCTCTACTGGGACTCCAGAAGAAAATCCAATCATCTTATAAAGTACAAGCAGAAACTCAATCCAACCTATTAGCTTGGCAGAAGACACCAGGAGAAAGGACTGCTGTGTGACTGAACTTCTCTGCTGGGAATATATTGCCCTCCTTCCCACCCAAAGCTTGTTCTATTTTTATAGGCACAGGATTTGACTGACAACAGGAATTTCCTGTTTAGGGGCAGGAAGTGAGTGATCACAGAACCACCAAGGACCCACCATCCTAGAAGGGTAAGAGTAGCTCTCCAGCCCCCTCTAGCTGCTGGAGGTCTGCCTCTGAGCAAGTAAGTGGTCTACTGAGAAATATAGGATATTCTTGTCTCAGAACAGGACAATCAGGAGCTTAAAGGGCACACAGGCAGAAAGTAAGGAGAGAGAGAAAAAAAACAGAGGAAAGAGTAAGGATTGCAAACAGTTAAGGGTCCAGAAATAAGACATGATTGAAGTGGTGCAGTGCAGTGGCTGTGGAGCAGCAGTCTTCCAGGAGATGTTCTGGAGGATGCGGTGTTGTCCCATCTGCAGGCACCTCTCTGGGCTGAGGGAGGAGGTTGCTCATCTCCAGGCTGAGTTGGCCAGGATTTGTGGGACCTCCTCTTCCATCCAGGGACCACCAGTGCCACTGCTGTTGCCTCAGAGGTTGCCAAGAAAGAGGAGCGGTTGGACCACAGTGGGCTCAGGGAGGGTGAGGGTGGTGGAACAGAGGCACATCCCTCCAGTTGTACCTCTCCACAATTCCTATGCCATTCTGGCAAAGTGTGGTTCCTCTATGGAGCACCCACAGTGGAGACCAAGGAGGATGCTGGGAACCTCCACAAAGGAGACCCACAGGAGGGTGGCAGGGGACCCTGCAGGGGAAGGAAACAACTCCTGGTGGGGGACTCCATTGTTAGGAAGCTAGAACTGGGGAGGAAGGGGAGAGGGAGGTAAGGTGCCTGCCTGGCACCATGGCTTGGAGGGACAGGGGCGAATCCTCAGGATTGCCAGAGCAGCTGCACAGGGGAGGAGCTGGATGTCATTGTCCACCTAGGGACAAATGACCTGGCTAAGAAAGGGATTAGAGAAGTGCAGGAAGAGTTTGTGGAATTGGGGAGGGCCTTGGTCAAGATGCACGCTACGGTAACCTTCTCGGAGGTGCTACCCATCTATGGCATAGGAGAGGCTAGGGTGTTCCGCACCATGGATTCAATCAGTGGTTGAAAAACTGGTGTGGAGCTCAGGATTTGGCTTCATTGGGGACTGGGGTCCACCTGGAGTGATGCAAGCCTATACTGGCATGATGGGCTGCATCTGTCGGGAGGGAACCCAGGATCCTAGGTGATAGGTTTAAATGCTTCATTGTGAAGCTTTTAAACTAGCCAAGGGAGGCACTGGAAAGGAGCAGGAAAATCCTAGCCCCCAAATAATCATGGCAGTAAGTCAGCCAAACACCAACATAGAGGTGTCGATAAGGAGAAGGGCAGGGGTAAATGGAGAAAGTGACAAAGGCAAGAAGGACAGGGATGGGGCAAAGGGAGTAAGGCCATCAGGAAATGGAGGGTAATGAGTACCAATGCCCGTAGTCTGGGCAACAAGCTCCCTGAGCTGATGGCCTTAATGGAAGAGGATGCCTGGATATCGTGGCAGTCACAGAAACATGGTACACAGAGAACCATGACTGGGATGTTAACATGCCGGGTACATAACCTACAGGAGAGACAGGCAGGGGAGAAGAGGGGAGAGTAGCTCTCTATGTAAAGGAAGGGATAAAAAGCAACTGAACAAAAGAGTAAACAGGAGGAGAGGAGGCACTGTGGGTCACCTTGGAGACTGGAAAGGGCACCACAATCTGCACAGGGGTTGTGTACAGACCCCATGTCAGGGAAGGAATGGACAAGGATATGATGGAAGGCATTCTTAGAATGGCAGAGAAAGGGGAGATACTGTTGATGGGAGACCTGAATATGCCAGATGTTAACTGGAGCACATTTGCTGTAGCCACATCCAAGAGCAGGGCCATTCTTGATGCCTTACAGGTGGCAGGCATTAGACAGCTAGTTTTGGAACCCACTTGTGAGGGAGCAATCTTAGACCTCGTACTCTCAAACGGGGGCAGAGAGAGGATCTCAGATCTAGAAGTGGGTTGCCATCTGGGGACAAGTGACCATCAAACAGTGTGGTTCATGTTAAACTCAGCTACAGAGTCAAGCCATACAAAAGTGAGGGTACTGGACTTCAGGAGGGCTGACTTTGGCAAGATGGGAGAGTGCCTCAGAGAAGCA
The DNA here is from genome assembly GCA_016271365.2 of Neoceratodus forsteri. Classification (NCBI taxonomy): domain Eukaryota; kingdom Metazoa; phylum Chordata; order Ceratodontiformes; family Ceratodontidae; genus Neoceratodus; species Neoceratodus forsteri. Next base: position 1,458,014,717 of record CM028132.1, read on the forward strand.
CTAGCAAACAGGCTAGAAGGAGGTGTGGAGCAACAATGGGGAATTATCAAAACTGCCATCACAGAGGCAACAAGCCTTTGTGTGAAGCAAATAAACAAATCAAAATGAAAGAAAAGCCACTATGGTTCTCCAAAAGGGTGGCTGTGAAAGTCAGGAAGAAAAAGATAGCATTCCGGAAGTATAAGGAAACACAGAAGGAGCAGGACAGAGAGCTGTACCAGTTAAGGCAGAAGGAAGCAGGGAGGGAAGTCAGAATAGCAAAGCCCAAACTGAGGAAAAGATAGCCAACTCAGTTAAGAAGGGGGATAAAACTTTTTATAGGTACATCAGCGAGCGTAGAAAGACAAAGGGAGGGATAGTGAGGCTGAATAGAATGAACGGTGGGTGGGCAGAAGGGACAGTGAAAAAGCAGGAATACTGAATGAATATTTCTGCTCAGTCTTCACAAAAGAGGAGGGGGAAGTGCCTAATCCAATTAACAGAAGCACTCTTGATAGGGGGGTCGATCCCAGTCCTTTCACAGAAGAAAGGGTTCTGCAAGAACTCCTAAAACTGAAGGATGACAAAGCAATGGGTCCTGATGGAATTCACCCCATAATTCTAAAAGAATTAAGGGAGGAACTAGTGAAACCACTGGCTACTCTTTTTAATAAATCATGGGAGGATGGTGTGGTACCCGAGGACTGGAGGAAGGCGGATGTGATTCCCCTTCACAAAAGTGGGACCAAGACAGAGGCAGGAAACTACAGACCTGTCAGTCTGACCTCTGTGGTAGGGAATGTGATGGAGTCACTTCTGAAGGAAAGAATAGTTGAGTACCTAGAGGCCAGTGGAGCACAGGACCCAAGGCAGCATGGGTTCACAGCGGGAAGGTCATGTCAGGCAGAATCTAATTGATTTCTTTGACTGGGTGACCAAAGTAGTAGACCAGGGAGGGGCTGTGGACATGGCCTACCTAGACTTTAGCAATGCATTTGACACAGTCCCGCACAAAAGATTAATAGTCAAATTAACCAGCCTGGGAGTGGGACCCAGGGTGGTAGCCTGGGTAAAACATTGGCTGGACAGCAGAACACAGAAGGTAATTGTAAATGGAGTCCACTCTGAAGAAAGGAGGGTTACTAGTGGGGTACCGCAGGGTTCAGTATTGGGTCCAGTCCTTTTTAATGTCTTCATCAGTGACATTGCAGAGGGACTGGAAGGAAAAGTATGCCTTTTTGCAGATGACACAAAGATCTGCCACAGGGTTGATACACAAGGGCGTGGGAAAGGATGAAAAGGGACTTGGCAAGGTTGGAGGAATGGTCAGAAGTATGGCAGCTAGGATTCAATGCAAAGAAGTGCAAAATAATGCACCTGGGAAACAAGAACCCAGGGAAGAATACACAGTGGGTGGGAGGTAGTAACAACAACAAAAAGGAAAGGGACCTGGGGTAATCATATCAGATGACCTTAAGGTTAGCAAGCAATGTGAGAGGCAGTAGGGAGGGCTGGGGTATACTGGGATGTATAGGAGAGGCATCATCAGCAGAAAACAGGAAGTTGTTATCCCTCTGTACAGACAGTTGGTGAGACCCCATCTGGAGTACTGTGTCCAGTTCTGGAGACCCCATCTCCGCAAGGACATAGACAGGATAGAGGCAGTCCAGAGGAGGGCAACTAAAATGGTGCAGGGTCTGCAAGAGAATCCGTATGAGAAGAGACTAAAGGAGCTTAATATGTATACCCTTGAGGAAAGAAGGGAGAGGGGGGACACGATAGAAACTTTTAAGTACCTCAGTGGAATCAACAAAGTCCAAGAGGGTAGCATCTTTCAGAAAAAGACTTGCAAGAACAAGGGACACAATTTAAAGATAGAAGGAGGCGGTTCAGGGGCAATGTGAGGAAGTATTATTTCACACAGAGGGTAGTGGATGCATGGAACAGCCTTCCTGAGGAGGTTGTGGGGTCTAAAACTGTGGGAGAATTCAAGAATACATGGGACAGACATAAGGCAATTCTTGTGGTGGGTAGGAAGAAATAGGCTGTTGGTTAACTAGGATCTGCGGCCTATGCTGTAGGTAGGGAAATGGGCAGACTAGATGGGCCTAGCGGTCCTTATCTGCCGTCAAAGTCTATGTTTCTATGTTTCTATGAACTATGAATGGCATCACTGAAACTCCTGCTCCTCCTACTTCTAATGTCTGGTGGGATACACTCAAACCCTGGTCCTGTTGCACTTAAGCCAACAAAAACAGTGAAAGTTGGTAGTGGTCTCTCCATTATCACTCTAAATATCTGCAGCCTCCTTCTCAAACTGGCATCTCTTCAAACTCTCGTTGGGCAAAAAAACCCTGATATACTAGCCATTATGGAAACCTGGCTATCTCCCAGCACCCCGGATCATGCGGTCTCGCTTGAAGGCTACAATCTTTTCAGACTTGACCGGGCAAGCAAGAAAGGTGGGGGCTGTGCCATCTACATAAAGGACAACCTCTCCTGTCAACGCGGCAGCTTCACCCCCAAAAATACACAGATGCAACTCCTCCCTATCAAACTGCTCCTTGGTGCACAAAACAAAGTTCTCACAGTGGCCGCAGTCTATATCCCTCCAAAAGACCACCGTGCCAGTATTAAGTCTGTACTTGATTTTGTTAGTCTGAAGCCCTCTGAAAATGAGCTCCTACTCCTCGGGGATTTCAACATAAACTGGCTCGCCTCTGACACTGGCTCCTACAAAGATTACATCCTAGCAGCAAACCTGACGCAGATGGTAACCTCCCCCAACCGGAAAAATTACAAAACTGGTACAAGCACCCTTATTGATTGGGTTCTCACAAATCACCCTGACCGGATAAAAAACGTTAAAGTTCTCCCTGACTCCCTCAGTGACCACTCCCCAGTGTCCTGTACCTGGTCTCATAAATTTCTCAAGCCACCCCCCAAAGTTATAACAAGCAGAGTATTGCCTCATGGGAATCTTATCAAGTTAAAAACCTATCTCCTGCAACAGGACTGGACGCTAATTTTTGAATTGACTGATATTAATACCGCACTAGAATACTTCATTAAATCTTTCAATACTGCATGCGACTTGTACGCCCCAGTAAAAAAACATAAAATCAAAGCGCTATCAAATCCATGGATTTCTGCTAAGCTACTTGCCGAGCTCAAGGCTCGGGACCACCTCTGGGCAATTGCCAGAGACACAGGCTCACCTCACGATACCCTAAAATACAAGCAGGCACGTAATAGATGTACCTCACAAATTAGGAAAATGAAGAGCGCCTATTTCAAAAATGCCCTTGAATCCACCTGGGGTGACGGAAGAGCCTTTTGGGACAACATCCGAAACATAATGGGTAAGCAATTAAAATCGTCACCTACCATTATGAAAGTTGATGGATCCACCACTCTCGACCCAAAGACTAATGCAGATGCGCTTAATAAGACATTCACAGACCTTAGTGGGGTCCTCCCCTCAGATTTCTTCTCGGACCTACCTGTGCCTAGCCTAGTATCACAAAACACCCCTCATGACAAACCACAATTTTACTTCAAGAAAATCAAAGTGCACAAAGCCCACAAGTATATAAGAAAGGCCTGATCCAAATTCAGAACAAGTAGTGACACCCTAGATCTAAAAATCCTGTCTCTCACCCTGGATGAAGTAATTCACCCCCTTGCAAAAATTCTTAATCTGTCCCTTTGCCAAAGTCAATTTCCCAACAAATGGAAATCTGCCATAGTTACGCCAGTGCACAAAGGGGGGGACAAAACCTCAACAGGAAACTATCGACCAATATCAATACTCCCTCCCCTCTCCAAAGCACTTGAATGTACAGTGGCAGATCAACTCTCTGACTACCTGGACAAATACAATCTACTCTGTAAACAACAGCATGGCTTTAGGAAAGGACATAGTACAACAACAGCCTTACTTGATTTCTCTGGAGAAGGCCACTCAGCCCTGGACAAAGGGTGCCAAACCGGTTCGGTCTTTATCGATCTTACAAAAGCTTTCAACACAGTCCATCATGGCCTACTTACCTCCTTACTTACCAGCCAAGGCCTGGCCGAAGGTCCTTGTGCTTGGGTAAAAAGTTACCTGTCTATTCGGTCACAGGCTGTAAAAATCTCTAATAAATTCTCCGACTTCAAACCAGTTCTCTCGGGTGTACCGCAGGGATCAATTCTTGGCCCGCTCCTCTTTAGCCTGTTCCTTAACTCCCTCCCAGATTTCTGCCAGGAGAAAATAATCTTATACGCTGATGATGCTGTAATTCTCTCTTCCCACAAGGATCCCAACTCCCTACGCAAAAGCCTGCAACTTGCTTTCTCTAGTGTTGAAAGGTGGTTCCTGGATAGTAAACTTGTGCTAAACCACAATAAAACAAAAGCCATGCTCTTCACCAATCACCAAAACAAAAATAGAAATACTCTACTCACCATACAAACCTCTGCGGGAAATACACTGGACCAAGTAAATACTTTCAAATACCTTGGCATCACTTTTGACCAAGGGCTCACCTTTGCAACCCACATTGACAACACTGCGAAAACAGTGAACCAACGTCTTGGAATACTATTTCATAACCGTCAATTTCTAAACCAAGCAGCATTGAGAATAGCTATACAGATTTCCATAATCTCTATCATTGACTATGGCCTTATTATTTATGGCTCAGCTACCTCCACTGCTCTAAGGCGTAACTCAATCACTCTAAATAAGGCTTGCCGGCTCCTCACGGGGGCTCAAAGACTGACTCACACGTGTGAACTGTACTATGAATCAGGCTGGTTGAACCTATCAAATCGTCTTATCTATCTCACCTGCATAACGGCAAAAAAGTCCATCTTGGGACTGACTCCATTATGTATCCAAAACCTACTCCGACCGAATCCTGGCTCACGACCCTCCACCAGATCTGAACGCCAACCTTTCCTGGTTCCCAGATGCCAGACTGCACAGGGACAAAGATCTTTCGCATACAGGGCCCCGACATGATTCAATGCTCTAAGTCCACCTACTCTATCCTCAACCTCGCTCGAAGCTTTCAAATCCATGCTCTATGCCCACCTCACCACCACTAGCAACTGTGATTGTGCTAGATAAAGACTACTACTCCTCGTGTCCATCCTCACATCTGAGGCCTCTTTCTCCTCGTCTAATGAGCCCTCTGGTACCACTACTATTTCCTGTCTCCCACGCAAACTCACTCTCCCCCCACCTTTTTTTTTCTGTCCCCGCTCACTCACTCTCCTGCTCACCACCTTTCCCTCCTCTCTTGCCTCCCTTTGGCTCCTAATGATCGCCCTCTCCCTGGAAGTTTCTTTTTCCTCCAAATTGTCTACTCCCTTGAAACTGTTATAGCTTGTTTTACTATGAAACTTCTAAAAAAAAAAAGTTACTGCCTTAAACTGTTAATAGCAAATTTATTATGTAACTTTTCCTTCTGGTTTTACCTGTAATGTGTATTGTGCTTTGTTAAATGTTCTTTGTGACGTGGAACCTTTGTAAAAGAGCTCTGGCTCAAAGGTATTAATTCCTAGACTAATAAACTAAACTAAACTAAATACCACTCACCACCCCAGCTCCTGACCATATGTAAGCCCTCTTTCTCTGTCATGCGTCTCTCCTACAGGCACATAACATCTGCTTTCATGGGCCTAATCCTATCCAACACCCTTTTTCGTTTAATATGCGATTTTAAGCCATTGATATTCCAGGACCTGACATGGAAGGTGTTATCTGCCATATTTTTTAATTTTATAGATCTTACATGAATGCCACTTTGAGAAAAATAAGATCAACAGTTGTATTGCCCTGCAAGTACCATTTTTATGTTTGCTTACTCGCGCAGCGTACAAGAAACGTATTGAGATAGTAGAGCATTGCAGAGGTGTGGCAGTGTTGTGGCCAATGCAGTGGATGCTGTAGTGGGCACGTCCCTCGGCCACCAATTAGTGCTGAAGCTGCTGATGATGACAGTTTCTGAGCGAGCGCCGCACTCAAAAGAAATCTGCCGCAGCAATCAGGGGAAGTTTCATCATTGCAGGTGCAGTCCCCCCTCCCTCCAAACCAGGCACACAGCAGGACAACAAATTTAAATGTTAGCTCCCTCCCACTGCTGCTGCCTACCCCACACTCTCTGTTCTACGACCCCTGCTGACATCGGGGTGCTCAATCCCCGTGTCAGCATGTATCCATTAATGCGGCACGTTGGAAGCTTACCCCAGTGTGCCAAAATACTTCTTTGATGTTTCAGACAACAGGATGCCCACTTCCGGTACCAGATGTGCACCCCCCACATCCCTATGTTCTCAGCTGACCTCAGGGTGCCCAATGCCTGGGTCAGCACTGATCCCCCCCCTCCAGTACTCTGGCACACTGGGAGCCCTCCCCAGTGTGCCGAAATCTGTTTTGTTAATATTTTACCTGTAAAAAAGAAAACAGTCCTGTGACGTACCTTTTTTTTTTCTTAAACCTGAAAAAAAAGAAAACAGTCCCTTATTGTTCCCGCCGGCCCTCCTCCCCCAACCCGCACTCTCCCTCTGTGCACCCGACCTCCCTGCACCCCCCTCACCCATACTTACCTCCAGAGGTCAGGAGCAGCGATCTTCTGTGGACCGGAAACATGTCTGCACTCTTCAAAGACCAACTGGGAACTGAAGAAATGACCTATGATGACAGTCAATGGGAGATTTTCAACTTAGGTTGATATCTCAGCCAATTGTTGGAGTTTTGGTCCCAAATTTTCAACATGGGGTTCTTGGGACTCCACCTCATGAACACTGGTACTGTAATTTCATTTCTCTGTCCCAAAAGGTGATTTTGTAGTCACTGCACGGAATCACCTTTCAGGATCAATTAACGAAATGACAGTGCCACTGTTCATGAGGTGGGATCCCAAAAAGCCCTTGTTGAAAATTTGGTGAAAAAAATCCAAAAAATAACTGTGTTATGAGCGTCCATTGTGCAGTTTCTACACAGGCTCGTAACTTCATCAATTGTTAATATTTTCACTCCAAATTTCCAACATTGCCATTTTTTCACACACTCTTATGAACAGTACAGCTGTCATTTTTTGCATCCTTCCCAAAATGTGTTTTTGCACCTGTGGCACAGAATGGCAAGGTAGCTGTGTGAAATCAACTTTCTGGACAGAGTAATGAAATCACAGTGCCATTGTTCATGAGGGGAGGTCCCAAAAAGGCCATGTTGAAAATTTGGTGAAAACATTCCAAAAAGTGACTGTGTTAAAAGTGTGCATTGCACAGTTTCTACTCACACTCGTAACTTCACCACTTTTTCATATTTTCACCCCAGATTTTCAGCATTGCCATTTCTTCACACTTCCTCATGAACAGTACAGCTGTTATTTTTCACATCTTTCCTGAAATGTGTTTTTGCACCTGTGGCGCTGAATGGCACACTCTCCGTGCAAAATCACCTTTTGTGATTGAGTAACAAAATGATACTGCCACTGTTCATGAGGTGGGGTCCCAAAAAGCCCATGTTGAAAATCTGAAGCAAAAATACCAACAAGCTCCCAGGGCATTAGGGTTTCTAACCATAATGCCCACTCTGTACAAACTGACAGGGGTCGGGGGGTGACTTGGGGTCATCGACCATAATGCTCACACCATTCCACCCCCACCTTGCAGTTACTGACAGGCATTGATGCATGCATTGGGGTCTTCGGCCCTAACATTCACCCCATTCTCCTATAATGCACCCATCTTAGCTTGTTTCCTTATGGAATGCAGTGAGTGTAAAGGCCGAAGACCTCAAGGCACACTGTGACACCTGTCGGTGTCTGCGGGGTGGGGTGAGGTGAAATGGCCTGAGTGTTATGCCCGACAACCTAAAGACACACCCCCAATGCCTGTCAGTCTCTGCAGGGTGGGAGTGGGGGTTGGTGTTTCTTTAATACTTCACTGCCATTCCTATTATGCATCTCTCTAACTCCTGCACTGCCAATGCCAATACCAGCAAGCAAACATTCGGCATTGACAAATACTTGTTTAACTTGTGATAACATTTAAAGTAACTTTGTAAAGTAGAATCCCATTCTAACTTACCCCATCCCCCTTAAACCCCTGGTAACAGTACAGTACATCGTGAGTGCAAGTTGCTCAAGAAAAAAGCTCATCCCACCCACAACCCCCATATTGCAGAATAGTGATCACATGCATAATATGCACAAACTGTAAAGAATTCCCAACATTACCCCAAGAACCAAATGAGCACCCCATTAAACCCTGTCCCTTCCCCAACCTCCACCCCTCCTCCCCACCATGAAACTGCAACATAGCCAACAGGCAACATATCATTAACTTGCCCCTTCCACCCCACCCTCACCCCTGGTTTGCACTCCTGGAGTGCAGCATCCCAATTATACTTGGTGGACAGTGAAACAGGGCTTAGCATCTTATAGCTCAATTAGCAACATGCTACAGTGATGACTACAGCATTGTTAAGGGAAAGTATTTATTATTTGTTTAGTTTTTGTTAACCGGGTAGGTACACTAGACAGCATAGCTGCCTATTTTCAGGTACGACCCGGGAGATTACAACAAAGGGTACACAGACAATAGTAGATACAAGAAAACATCATGGGAACAAGTAGAAGTCTGACATAGTACACTTATACAAAGTTTTCAGCAATGACAGTACATTTGCAGGAATCTATATGTAGTAACAAAACAGGAATATAAGTGCAAATAACTAACAGTCACAAGTCATACAACTAGCGAGTAAGTGCTAGAAGAGAGGAAATAGCAAGATTTCTAGGCAGGACTGAGAGTGGTAGAGGTTGATGTAGAGTAGAGGGGATGACCCCTGTGAGAAAAAGGGTGTCCCCCTCCCCATCAATTTAAGTTGATTAGCTACAGGCAACCAATGATCGAGTCTGATTTTACAGCCATGGCTTATTTATTTGTTTATTGCCCAATTAATCAGTTAACCAATGAACCCCTAGACAATGGGAAAATTCACAGAAGCAGGCTCACACAGATAAAGTTGCCTTATACCTCATGCCTTCTCCTGCTACCATCTCCTCCGAGGCGTTCAGTCTGGATAGGCATCATCCCTCCAGAGCAGGCACAAACAAGCACAGGTGGTCCCATCGGGCAGGGGCAGTCTATAAAGAAACAAGCATTTGCCAATGCAGAATGTTGTTGCACTGGCATTGGCAGTGGCGGAGGTGGAAAGGCATAGCACTATGAGTTTGTTAATGTGTCCCAAAAGGTGATTTTGCACAGTGAGTATGCCACTGTGCGGCAGAGCTGCGGAAATGCGTTTTGGGCAGGCTGTGGAAAATGGCAGCTGGACTGTTGATAATGAGGTATGCACAAATGCCAGTGGTGAAAATGTGGCATGAAAATATTGCAGATTGACGAAGTTACAAGGATGCGTGGAAACTGCGCAATGCACGCTTGCAACACAGTCATTGTCTGGACTTTCGCCACCAAATTTTCAACATAGGCATTTTAGGACCTCTGCTGATGAATAGTGTCACCGTCATTTCCTCAAACTGTACCGAAAAGTGATTTTGCACAGTGACCGTGCAATTCTGCGAACATGTGAAAACACATTTCAGCCAGCTGTACTGTTCATAAGGAGGTATGGAAAAATGCCAATGATGAACAGCTGAGTGAAAGTATTACAAATTCACAGTCACGAAAGGCGTGCAGGCAAATCCGCGTAATGCGACGTAAACACTCATTTTATTGACTTTCCGTCCCTAAATTTTCAACATAGGCATTTTAGGACATTTGCTAATGAACAGTGTCACTGCCATTTTCATAATGTGTCTCGAACACGGGCTTTCCACAGCAACCGCGCTATTGTGCACCGGAATTGCGAAAACAGATTTTGGTCAGGATGTGAAAAATGACAGTTGTAATGTTCATTAGGAAGTATAGAACAATGGCACTGTTGAAAATGTGGAGTGAAAATGTTATAAGTTTGCGAACTTACAAGCGTGCGTGCAAACTGCGCAACGCACGCTCATAACACAGTCATTTTATGGAGTATTGTCACCAAATTTTCAACACAGGCATTTTAGGACCTCTGCTCAGGAATAGTGTCACTGTCATTTTCGTTATGTGTCCTGAACACTGATTTCGCACAGCAAACGCGCTATTCTGCGCCAGAAGTGCGAAACACATTTTAGAGATGTGAAAAATGACAGCTGTGCAATTCTCAAAGAAGGTGTGGTAAAATTCCAATGTTGAGAATCTGGCATGAAAATTGTGTGAATGCGCTAACTTACGAGCTTGCATTGCTCAGTTGCTACACACGCTCGTGAAACAGTCACTTTTATGATTTTTCCCACCAAACTTGCAACATAGGCTTTTTGAGAGCCCCTCTCATGAATAGTGGCACTGTCATTTCATTACTATGTCTCAAACAGTGATTCCGAACAGTGACTGTGAAATCACCTTTCGGGACCGAATAATGCCATGACAGTGCAAGAATTCATGAGAAGGGGTCCCAAAAATTTGGGGCCAAAATTCGCAAAAATGCCCGAGATATGCATTAAAGTTGAAAACCCCCTATTCATTCCATTATACAGCTTACCGGCATTTCTTCAGTTTGTGGTCAGCTTTGAAGAGTGCAGATGTGTTTCCGGTCCACCGAAGATCATCGCTGCGGGCTCCGCAGGTAAGTATGGGGTGAGAGGGATGAGGGGAGGCAAGGTGCGCAGAGTTTGGGTGTGGGTGGCGGGAGGGATGCATTGAGACTACGAGGCACTGTTTTCATTTTACAGGAAAAAAACCAACATTGCAGGACAGTTTTTGTTTTGCAGGGGATTTGGCATGCTGGGGTGGGCTCCCAGTGTGCCACCTAACTGTTTTGGGGGGTCTATAGCTGACGGGGGACTGGGCACCCTCTTGGCACACAACATGGGGGTTGAGGAAGTAATGCCGATGGGGATTGGGCACCCCGCTGGCACACAAAGAAAGCGGAGAGCCAAGGGGATTGGGCACCCCTCTTGGCATTCAACAATTGGGGGTTTATGCTGATGGGAGTGGGTTCCCCATCTGCACACAAAGCGAGGGATGGTTAACTGACAGGGGATTGGGCACCCCGAGTCGGCAGGAGTTGGGCGGCCGCCGCTCACCGACCATGCTCATAATGTCCGGCGAGCACGTAGGAAGGGTCTACTGCGTATGACGAAGCTTTGCTCGGATTGCAGTGTGTACATTTTCTTAGATGTGCTCGCCACATTATGTACGCATGGTGTGGCGCCAGCATGCAGGCTGATTGGGGAATGAGGGACGCACCTACCGGTACATGCCCTGCATTCACTCAACAGCGACCCTGCCTCCAAATCTGCACTGTCCCACGATGTTGGCTGCACAAGCGCGCCAACATAAAAAAAAAAAATACCTAACAAATAACTAGATCTGCAATACACTCTAATTATCTTGCACTTCATTTATGCAAGGTATTACATGTATCATGGAAAAAGCCCCTGCTTAGTTCCGAATTTACCTTAAACATCAAGAGTGCTCCACAGTGCGCTGCCCTCTCCCCCCCCGACGTGCTTAAGTCACATATATACATTCTGATTATGTGTCTCTTATTTTACATCAGTTAAGTCCCTTTATCCCTAAGAGATATCAAAATATATTTTTTAGAGGTACTTTCGGAGCACAGCCATAAACATCCATTGAGCTCGCTCTGCTGATACCTCCCACCCCAGTGGCAGTTGGAGGGAGCGTGTAGTGGGACTCAAACACTGCAGCATCTCCATCCCTCTGCGAAGTTCAGATGGCCACGCCACCTGGGGAATAAGTTCAGATGTGCTACCGTAGTGGCCAACGGCCAGCTTCATCAAACAGGGAAAACTGGTGACAAGGCAAGAGGGCTCAATGCTTTCCAAGCGGCATTGATCAAAGATTCACATTATCTTATAGATGCTCAAAGCGATGCCATAAAGAAAGCACAAAAACTGTTTCACAGAGAGCCTTATGGCAATAGGAAAACCAGGGGAGTTGGAAGCTGCAGTTTATTAATCATAGACACTCCTTATAATACACACAGTATCAGGGCAATGCTGGTAGTAGCACATTTTGATGTTTATGAACCAATTTGATTGTCCCTGTATATGCTGCATCCAACCTGTATAAGGTCCAAAAAGATTCACCACACCACAAGCCTGCTGCCATGTTAATGTTTTTTTTGTCAATTAAATTTTTTTAAAATAATGCTATAACAAAACATACATCTTTCAGAGACCATAAAGAAACATCAGATAATGAACGTTCAACACAAGCATTTCCTAAATATCTAAAATAGTATGAAACAAAGAGTATAAATAATACATCAGAGGTTAAAAATACTGAGAAGTACTGTTCTATGAATAGCATATTACCATGCATTTGAAAGAGATATTACAAAACCAAATGTACATACCTGAAAAACTATAGATTATTGAGGCATATTCACACACAAAGTTAGTGAGTAAAGAAAGTGCCTGTATTTTCTCTGATGGTTATAAAGCAAAATAAAAATTGCAATTAGAACAGAGAGAAAGCATAGAGAAGAGAGAGGAAAGATAGAAAAGGGAGTAGAGAGAATATAGGATGGTTACAGACATAATAAAAGTGTGATTGGCACAACAAGGAAGAACATCTCTTATAAAAATGGCATCTTACAGACACTATCACTCAGAGGTAGGGGATCCAATGTATTTTATAGCCCATTTAGAGTTGTGTCTACATTACCACAAACAACCTTGTATAAAGCACCCCACCTGTTAAAGAACTGGTGACCTTGATCACACATACAAAGGGCCAGTTTTCTGTGCTTAGAATCTTCAAAATGCAATGCTTCCATTCCAATAAAGATGGGGCAGTATCAGACAACCAGTTACATACAGTAACGTTCCTGGTTGACACTCCAGTTAGCATCAGGGAATACTTTTGCTCTAGTGTCCAGGCCTGATGTTCTCTGAAATGCCCCACTATACATGTTTCTTTATTAATGAGAGCTGACAAGGCCGAGATGCTCGAAAGAAAGTTTTTACTTTCCTTGCATAAGCTTTGTACATAGGGGCAGTCCCAGAACATATGAATTAAAGACCAGCTGGCTAGATTACACTTACAGCATGCTGGAGAAGTGTGTAGGCCCATCTTATGCATTAAGTAAGGGGAACAGTAAAGATTGTGCAAGGTTTTGAATGGTACCAACGTCAAGTTTACTGCACTAAAGGCCTTAGCACTAAGACTCCAGATCCTGCCCCATTTCCATCCATGAGTAGGAGTATTTAAGACCGCAGACCACCAGCTCGTACATGCGGAAGCACTCCCCCTAATGTTCTCTAAAAGTAGGTTATAACAAGCATTTGTCAATGCCAAGTGTTGCTTGCTGTTATTAGCAGTGGAAGTCCAGGAGTTAGACAGATGCAGTATAGGAATGGCAGTGAAGTGTTGAACTGACGTCAACTCCACCCCCACCCTGCAGAGATGGACAGGCATTGGGGTGTGCCTTTGTGTCATCACCATAACGGTCACAACATTTCATCTATTTCTACCCTGCAGACACATACAAGTGTTGAGGCGTGCTTTGGAGTGTTCAGGCTTTATGCTCACCTCATTCCATAAGGAAATATGCTGAAATGGGTGCAGTATAGGAGAATGGGGTGAACTCTGGGGCCAAAGGGTCCAAGGCGTACCTCAATGCCTGCCATTGGTTGCAAGGTGGGGATGGAATGGCATGAGCATTACTGTCGACAATCCAAAGTCACACCCCTGATGCCTGTCAGTCCCTACAGGGTAGGACGTTATGGTCGAAAACCCTAACACCCTAGGCTTTTCTTGGTATTTTTACTCCAAGTTTTCAACATGGGCTTTTTTTGACCCCACCGCATGAACAGTGACACTATCAGTTTGTTACCCGGAAGGTGATTTTGCACAGCGACTGTACCACTTGGCACCACGGGTGTGAAAACACATTTCAAACAGGATGTGAAAAATGACACCTGTACTGTTCATGAAGAGGTGTAAAAAGTGGAAATGTTGAAAATCTGGAGTGAAAATATGAAAAAACTGGTGAAGTCACGAGTGTGTGTAGAAACTGCTCAACACACACCTGTAGTGTAATTAGTTTGGGGATATTTTACAACAGATTTTCAACATTGGCATTTTGGGACCTCCGCTCTTGAACAGTGTCACTGTGATTTTATTAATCTGTCCCGAACACTGATTTCCCACAGCGACTGTGCTACTCTGCGCTGGAAGTGCGAAACACATTTCAGCCAGGGTGTGAAAAATGACAGCTGTACTGTTCATAAGGAGGTGTGGAAAAATGCCAATGTTAAAAATCTGGAGTGAAAATATTATGAATTTGTGAACTTATGAGTGTGCGTGGAATTTGCAAACTGCATGCTTCTAACACAGTCATTTTATGGACGTTTGTCACCAAATTTTCAACATAGCCAGTTTATGACCTCTGCTCATCAACAGTGTTACTGTGATTTTCTTAATCTGTCCCGAACATTGATTTCACACACCGACTGTGCCACTGTACACTACATGTGCAAAAACACATTTCAGACAAGATGTGAAAAATGACAGCTGTACTGTTCATAAAGAGGTGTGGTAAAATAACAATGTTGAAAATCTGGAGTGAAAATATTAAAAATGCTCGAAGTTATGAACGTGTGTAAGAATGTGCAACGTCTGCTAGTAAAACAGTCATTTTTGGGAATCTTTTCACCAAATTTTCAACATAGGTCTTTGGGGGCCTACCTCATGAACAGTGTCACTGTGATTTTCTTAATCTGTCCCAAACACTGATTTCGTACACTGACCATGCCATTGTGTGCTACAGGTGCGAAAACACATTTCTGGGGAGATGTGAAAAATGATAGCTATACTGTTCATAAAGAGGTGTGGTAAAATGGCAATGTTGAAAATCTGGAGTGAAAATATTAAAAATGCTTGAAGTTATGAGTGTGCGTACGAACTGCGCAATGCATGCTCATAAAACAGTCATTTTTGGGAATTTCTTCACCAAATTTTCAACATAGGGTTTTTGGGGGGCTACCTCATGAACTGTGACACTGTCGTTTTATTAATCAGTCCTGAAAGGTGGTTTCTCACAGTAATCGCGAAATCACCTTTCATGGCCGAATAACAAAATGACAGTGACTGAGTTCATGAGATGGGATCCCAAGAATCCCATGTTGAAAATTTGGTGAAAAAATTCCCATAAATGGCTGAGATATGCATCAAAGTTGAAAAAAAAACTATTTATGCCATTATACAGCTTACCAGCATTTCTTCAGTTCACGGTCAGCTTTGAAGAGTGCAGATGTGTTCCTGGTCCACAGAAGATCATGGCGCCAGGCTCTGGAGGTAAGTATGGGGTGAGGTGGGGGTGTGGGAAGGTGGATTATACACAGGGTGGGCGCGGATTAGGGGAGGATGCAAGAGAATCAATGAGGGAATGTTTTTTTTCTTCTATGTTTTTTTTTTTTAAGACGACGTGGAACTTTTGCCACGCTGGGGTGGGCTCCCAGCTTGGCACCAGGAAGTTTGTTTGGAGGAGGGGCAGTGGAGCCAATGGGGGATTGGGCACCCCCGTGGGCCAAGGAGACTTTCGACATGCTGGGGTGGGCTTCCAGCATGGCACATGGAAGTTTGTTGGGGGGGCAGTGGAGCCGATGGGAGGATTGGGCACCCCCATTGGCCATACAGTGTGCTGGGGGGGGGAATGCATGAGTCAAGGTGGGATTGGGCACCCCCCTGGTAAACAACAAATGGGGGGAGGTGCATTATGCCAATGGGAATTGGGCTACCCTGTCTTCAAATGAACTGGGGAGCGGGTCATGCCAACATGGGGATTGGGTACCCTATCGGCTTTTTTATTTTTTTATTTATTGAAATGTTTCGCCAGGAAGGCACACTGAACAGCGGGTGGTGGCTTTCCGTCAGCTTCGTGGGGACTATAAGAGGGTGACAGAGAAGCCGTCACCATGCGGACACCATGCAATCAGCTGTTTTGGTAGCTTGTAATGCACCAAAATAGCTGATTGCGTAGTGACGTGGCCAAATTTCTTTACGCATTGTGGCATGCTCATTAACTGCTGTGATCGACAGCATGCTCCTCTATTGGCTGCGGCAGAGACCAGCCCTAGAGCGGACTGCTGCCATTTGGCAGAACATTGACACGCCTCCATAACTCGCCTTTGCAGGAAGCTGACGCAATGTGTTTCTTGCACATGTGTGCAAGTCACACAAAAATGAGAGATCCTAGGTGAAGTATGGCTACAACCCAGAAATTCACTGGTATTACTGTTCACATAATCTGTTTGAGACACTGCTTTAAAAATTATTTGCTTAATAACCTCATTAAAAGCAAAGTCTATAACCGGTGTGTTATTAATGTGAACTAAGGTATTGAAGGGCCTAAAGTTTTCCTGACTTACTATATCCCTTAGGCATTTTATTCCATTCTTTTCCCGATTCAGCTTCTGCAGGGTAATATTATTTATCAAAATGTTGGAGTTAGCCCATAAGGGTTGTGATCTGGATTTATTCATATTAAAAGTAAGTAATTCACTCTAATGGCTGATCTGTTTTAAAGAATCCATAATCAGCTTACTTAGTTTGGATAATTTAGCTTTAGCAAACAGCAGCACACTAATGTTAATACCTTGTCTTGCCAAATCTCAGTTTCCACGAGCAACCATTCTGGAATATATTGCTCTGGAGAAACACTCAATGATCACTTAGAGAACTGCAGTGCTCTACATGCCAAGCAATAGAAGTGAAAATCGGCAGTTTCAGTCCCCCCCCACCGGTTCTTAGCCCTAGACATCCTGGCATGAGACATTCTGTGCCTCTCAAACACCCAAATAAACTTCATAGCCAATCCATTTAAGTTGGAAAGCCATTTTTTAGTGATACAGCAAGGCAGCATTAGGAATAGATATATAGCCCTAGGTAGGAGGTTCATTTTTATAGTCTCTATCTGTCCCCATAAACCCAAAGGCAACTTGTTCCACCTAAGAATGCCATCTTGGGCTTTATTTCTAAAGATTTTTAGGTTTTGGTGAGTCATTTCAGAAACTGTTCTATACACTCTAAGACCCAAATATTCAATATAATTTTTGGACCAGGAGATTCCTGTACCATCCAAGTCATCCTTCTTATACCCCATATTTAATGGATAAAAATGTTTTTTGGATACATTTAGTTAATATCCAGAAACTTGCCCAAAGCTATCTATAATCCTCAAAATCTCTGGAACTGGCTTTGTGGGATTAGTTAAATAAAGTAGTATGTCATTGGCATAAAGGGAGATTAAGGCTTCCCTACCCCCTATCTTAACCCCCTCAATTTTCTGAAATGACATTAGTTTTCTGACTAGCTGGTCGATGGTGATGATAAGATTACTGTAAATAGAAGGGGAGACAAGGGGCAACCTTGCCTAGTACCTCTCTCTATGGGGAAGAAGGGAGAAGTAATCCCATTAGTAATGACAGTGGACGAGGTATTACTATACAGAATTTGAATCCATTTAATGAAATTTTGAGGAAAGTTGTACAACTGCCGGGTACTAAAAATATGTGGCCATAGAGCTCTGTCGAATGTCTTTTCTGCATCCAGAGATAACAGCCGCATTGGTTGCTTGGCTGCACTGGCATGCGGCATGATGTGAAACAGTTTTCTACTATTGTCGGCTGCCAGTCTACCCTTTATGAATCCCATTTGTTGGGGACCTACGATATGGTGAATTACTTTCTGTAGTCTGGTAGCTAAAACTTTGGCCAATATTTTAACATCAGAATTGATTAGGGAAATTGGTCTATAATTTGAACACATCAAGGGGTCTTTCTCTTGCTTGTATATTAGAGTAATTAGCCCTTGTGCCATACTGCAGGGAACAAAACCCTTGAGAAAAGCTTTGTTAAAAATCCCTTTAATGGAAGGTAATAATACTTCAGAAAAAGACTGAAAAAAGTTAACTGAAAAGCCATCAGGTCCCAGTGCCTTGTTCTTTTTTAAACTGTTGACTGCTGTGAGTATTTTCTGATCCAATATTTCTGCATCAAGCTCTTTTATTAAGTTTGTGGGTAGATCAGGTAACAGCTTGCCTTCACAAAAATCCTTAAGAGTAACATTATCACTGGAAACCTCAGTAGAATAGAGTTCTTTATAGAAAGCAGATAATTTTTCATTTATTTTTTTATGTCCTGAGATAATTGAATTATAATTGATGTCCCTGAGCACTGGGAGAAATGTTGATGAGCTCATTGTTTCAACCGAATTGCTAGGATTTTTGATGATCTGGGTCCTAAATTGATGTAATTAATTTTAGCTTTATGAATGAAAAACTCAGCTTCGCCTCTTATTAGTTAATTATATTCTGATTTGAAACTGGACAATTCCCTCCACTTAACATTGGATTCATCCCCAACTAGGTCTTGTTCTTTCTCTTTAGTTCTACTTAGTAATTCATTTTTCCTTTTGCTCCTTTCTTTTTTATAGGAAGAGGCTGCACTAATGATATTCCCTCAGAGCCACAACTTCAGACATTCCCAGTTTGTACACTGGGATGTATCCTCTGGCTTGTTAATAGTTAAGAATTCATTGACAAGCCCCTTGATTTTATGAATGAAGTCAGGGTTTTGCAGGAGGAAGTTGTTGAACTTCCATCTCCTGCTCCTGCTGAGATTTAGAGCTTCTTTAAGAGCGAGTTGGACCGAAGTATGATCAGATATGACTTGCTGTAGTATTTCAACTGAGATAATCCTGGTGACTACCACTCTAGGTATAAAAATTTGGTCTATATGAGATCTAGAGTGCTGACAACTAGACCAAAAGGTGTACTCTTTTGTGTTAGGATTCATAGATTTCCAGGCGTCCACCAAGCCCAGATTGTTGGTTAAATGAGATAGGTCTTTATCAGTCTTTGATAGGGTGGGCCAGAATTTAGACCTGTCAAGGATGGGATCCAGAATGGAATTGGTGTCCCCTGCTATGATTATGGTACTGTTCAGGTATGGGGATAGGCGATTAAATACAGTGTTAAAAGTATCATGGGAAGTAGAGTTTGGACCATAAATATTAACCAGGGTGACATACTCTGCTCCCAACTTCCCATTAACTATCAAAAAATGACCAGATGGATGTTCTACTGAGCTAAACAATTGGAAGGGAAACCTCTTTTAAGTAAAATTAGGACCCCTGCTTTTTTAGAGCTGTCCCCATAAACCTGTCCTACCCACTCCCTTCACATCAAATCATAGTGCTTTTTTTTTCAGACAGGTTTCTTGAAAAAATACAATGGCTGGATTCATTTTTTTGAGATGTCTAAGCACAGATTACTGTTTCATTTTATGACTGAGCTCTCTAATATACCATGTGATATGCACCAAGCCTTCTGTGTTAGACATTAAAGATGCCATAAGTGTTAAATAGATGCGTTGGAACAGCATGACAGGAGCCCATCATCTGAATGGTGCCACCAAGATTAGTATTTGGTAAGAGAAATTAACCTGAGAAAAGAGAAGGGGAAGAAAGAAAAGTGTGCAACATGAAGAGAAGAAGATAGAGAAAGAAGAAATAACAATAGCACTGATTCTCAAAAACTGTGTGAAAAATCCTTACATTTTTGAAGGTAAATAAATGATATAAGAACATTCTGAACTGGATTAAAAATATAACATATTTTGAAACTTGAACGATCCCTCCAACACCATTTCCACCCAATACTCGTCTGGATAAACACAGCCCAACTGAGCAGCTGCCCCCCACCACTTAATAATAAGATTAATAATTACCTAAACCAAACTAGAGTTATACATTTTGTAGAATCATAGAATCATAGAAAATGTCGGCAGAAAAGGACCCTATGGCCCATCTAGTCTGCCCATAACCCTCCCTCACTAGGAAGCCCCCCTCCCTCCCTTCCTGCCTGCCCCATGCCCGTTAGGCCCACGTACCTGTATCTATCCCAGGCTCTTTTGAAGGTGCTCACCATATCCAGCCCCGCCACCCATTCTGGCAGACTGTTCCATGGCCTTACCACACTTTCAGTAAAGAACCTCCCCCTGATATCCCCTCTGAATCTTCCCCCCTTCAATTTGTAGACATGCCCTCTAGTGGAATTGTTCTTACTCATTCTGAACATGCTGTCGGCCCTCACCTTGTTCATGCCTTTCAAATACTTGAATGCCTCCACCATGTCCCCCCTCTCCCTCCTCTCCGCCAGTGTGTACAAGCCCAGTTCTTCCACCTACTGGGTCATAATGCCATACGCTTAATAGCATACGACATTATAGCTAACCTGAAACAGCTTTTTCTCTATCTCCTTCCACCATTGCTCCCCCTTTGAGCTTTGTAATCCCACGCTTCCCCTTCCTTCTGCCACTCACATATCTGAAAACACTCTTGTCTCCCTTTTTTGCCACCCTTACTATATACTCTTCTGTTTCAGCCTTTGCCCATCTGATCACCTTCTCCGCTTCCCATAGTTTTTCCTTATATACCTCCCTGTCAGCCTCCCTCTGCTCTGCATTATATACCTTGAATGCCCTCCTTTTCTTCCCAACTGCACTCCTCACTCCAGTTACAAACCAAAGTGGTTTCCTCCCCCTCCTTTTCTTGCTAACCATCCTAACACACAGTTCTGTCACCTTCAGTATTCATCTCTTTATTCCCCCCAGAGCTCCTCCACATCTTCCAAATCTTCCTTCCCCTCTAGTTCCTCCAGTACCATTGCCCTCATCCTCCCAAAATCTGCCTTTCTAAAGTCTAATGCTCTAGTGTTGGAACTGCTCTTACTCTGACCTATTCCAATTCTAAAGTTTACTGTCCTATGGTCACTGTCACCCAAATTTTCCCCAACCTCCACACCCTTGACACTGTCCCCATTCATCACAACCAGGTAGAGTATGGCACTCCCCCTAGTTGGTTCCATTACCAGCTGGCTGATGAATGTTCCTTGCAAGGCTTCCAGCAACTCCCTACTCCTTTCTGTGGATGCTGCTGGGATGTCTCAATCCATGTCCGGTAGGTTTAGATCTCCCACCACCACGACTTTCCCTTTACTGGCCATCCCCTGTATCTCCCTTGCCATCTGCCTATCTACTTCCTCCCCCTGATTTGGTGGTCTGTAGACCACCCCTACCTTCACTGCCCCCCCCCCGTTTTGTTTAAAGTGACCCATAGAGTCTCTGCTGGTCCATCCCCTTCCCGCACACTCTGCCCTAATCTGCCCTTACATAAAGGGCACCCCCCCTTTTTCCTGCCCTTTCCCTCCTGTAGAGTACATACTCAGGTATTTCCACCTCCCAACTGTGGTTTTCAGTCCACCATGTCTCTGTGACTTCAATTAGGTCCAGGTCATCCTCCGTCGCCACCACAACCAGTAGATCTCCCATCTTATTACCCAGACTCCTGGCGTTTGTTAGCAAGCCCCTCCACCAGCCCTGTTTCTCTCTCCTCCCTCATCTTTTGTCTTCTCTCACCTCCATCTGTGGGGGAGAGTGAGTTAGGTCAGATCCTCCCGCCATTCCCACTGGACCACACCTAGCTTCACCCTCTCACTCTCCTAGATTAAAGCACTCCCTAGTATTCTATCTATGTACCCCTGCAGTTTCCCTTCCTCAAGATCATGGCCCCCTCATCATTTATATGCAACCTGTCCCTCGTATACAGATGTTGGTCCACCCATGTGTCTCCCCAATCACCTATACATCCATAGCCCTCCCTCCTACACCACTACCTTAGCCAGTGGTTAAAATCCTTGATTCTCAATTGTCTAGCTGTACTGGTGCAAAACTTCTGAAAACACTATGGAATCCACCATCCATTTTCACCCTCTAGCTAGTTCCATAAATCCGTTCTGTACCTCCTCCACCCCCTTCCCAGCCAGGTCATTTGTACCTAGGTGCAGAACCAGGTTAGGTTCCCCCAAATCTGCCTACTGTGCTCCTTAATTTTTGGGAGTGCCCTGCTCACACCCATCCCTGGCTCACAAAAAAACAACCTCCCCTTGAAAGCTACTCCCCTTCTTTGCTAGTGGATCCCTTTAATAATAGAGTCCCCATACACTATCACCAATTTTTCCTGCATTAACCACAAAGGTACCTCCGCTGCACTTACCTGGCTTTCTCCTGTGACCCCCCATCACCCTCCTCTTCCTTCTTCTCCACCCCTACCCCCACTATTCTTTTGTCCCCCTGTCTTACTGGATGGTCCCCAGCCTCACCCTTCCTACTGTGTCCCCTCCAGTCTCCTCCAGGCTGCACCTGTGCCTCCTCCAGCCTCCTTCCCTGTGCTTATTGCCCCTCTGGAGCCCCTGCTACATCCCCCCTTGCCTTTTTCTCTAATCCCCTCTGCACTGGGCCCCTGCTGGCCCCTTTTCTCCTGGAACCATGCTCTCTCCTTACCGCCCTCTCATCCACCCTTTCCTGGTACTCCCTGCTCCCAGTTCCCCCTCCTACGTTAACTCTGGCACCACCAAGAGTCTCAGGGTCCTTGGCCCCCAAACCCTTCCTCCCTTTCCACCTCATTAACCATTCTCCCACTGTTCAGTGCTATCCCTGCATCTTCTAAGGGGCCCTCCTCCCTAGTATCCACCAATGGCCAGAACCTATTTGAGACTGAAATCCACTGAGTTGGCTGCATACCAGAAATCCCTTAATTTGAGATGAGGCTCCTTGCTGTGGTCTTTTGAAGTCCTGTCATCTGGCTGCCTGTAGCTCCCGCTCATTGCCCTCTTCTGCCCACCCTCGGTCTCCTGAACCCCCATCCTTGTGCCTGCCTCCAGAGCCAGTCTGTCCCAGCATGAGTTTTGTTGGCCCCCCATCTTTCTAGCTCCACATTTGCTGATGCCCCCCCCCAAGATTCCTGCCTTTCCTCCCTAGCATTCACGCTCTTCACCCACCTGTCCAGGTCACACCTGAGCCTGCAAACTTGGCCTCCAAACCCATTAACAAAGCACAGATTGGACAGTGCCTAGTCTCCACAGGGTAATCAGGGCCACTGCTGCTCCACAGCCATTGTAACCCACCATCTTGTTTCCCCCAACCAGTAGCCAGAAATCCCCCTCATCTGATTATGACCCTGCTTAGTCCAACTGCCTCTGTCAGGTCCCCCCTTATCTGATTATGACCCTGCATAGCCCATCCACCTCTGTCAGGTATCCCATGATGCACCTTCCCAGCCCTATCACAATTTTCCCTTGCTGTATCCCTACCTTCTCCAGCCATCATTCCCTTGCCTCCACTGGGGCATCACCTACTATCCAGTGGGGTCACCTCCTCCCAAGAAGAAGGTAAGAGAAATTTGGTTATAAAGTAGTTTAAGTTTAAAATTCCCCTCCCAGCAACAACAGAAAGCAACAATGTGATAATAGTCCCAGCAGTGACAAGCCCCCAGCAATATGACAACAAAACTAGCAGTGACAAGCCTCCATTAATGTGACAATAGCCCTAGCAGTGACAAGCCTCCATTAATGTGACAATAGCCCTAGCAGTGACAAGCCCGCAGCAATGTGACCACAGCCCCAGCAGTGACAAGATCCCAGCAATGTAACAAAAGCCCCAGCAGTGACAAGCTCCCAGCAATGTGACCATAGCCCCAGCAGTGACAAGCTCCCAGCAATGTGACAATAGCCCTAGCAGTGACAAGCTCCCAGCAATGTGACAATAGCCCTAGCAGTGACAAGCCCCTGGCAATGTGACAATAGCCCTAGCAGTGACAAGCCCCCAGCAATGTGACAATAGCCCTAGCAGTGACAAGCCCCCAGCAATGTGACAAAAGCCCTAGCAGTGACAATGCTGAGCAACATAACAAAACCCTAGCAGTGACAAGCCCCCAGCAATGTGACAATAGCTCTAGCAGTGACAAGCTCCTAGCAATGTGACAATAGCCCCAGCAGTGACAAACTGCCAGCAATGTAACAACAGGCTCAGCAGTGACAAGCCCCATTAATGTGACAATAGCCCTAGCAGTGACAAGCCCCCAGCAATGGGACAATAGCCCAGGCATTAACAAGTCCCAGGATTGTGACAATAGCCCCAACAGTGACAAGCTCCCAGCAATGTGACAATAGCCGTAGCGGTGACAGGCTCCCAGCAATGTAACAATAGCCTTAGCAGTGACAAGCCACAGCAATGTGACAATAGCCCTAGCAATGACAAGCTCCCAGCAATGTGACAATAGCACTAGCAGTGACAGGTTCCCAGCAATGTGACAATAGCCCAGGCAGTGACAAGTCCCAGTAATGTGACAATAGCTCTAACAGTGATAAGCCCCAAGCAATGTGACAATAGCCCCAGCAGTGACAAGCCACCAGAAATGTGACAATAGCCCTAGCAGTGACAAGCTCTGAGCAATGTGACAATAGCCCTAGCAGTGACAAGCTCCCAGCAATGTGACAATAGCCCTAGCAGTGACAAGCTCCCAGCAATGTGACAATAGCCCTGGCAGGGACAAGCCCCCATCAATGTGACAATAGCCCCAGCAGTGACCACCATGCAGCAATGTGACAATAGCCCTAGCAGGGACAAGCTCCCAGCAATGTGACAATAGCCTAAGCAGTGACAAGCCCCCAGAAATGTGACAATAGCTCTAGCAGTGAAAAGTTCCCAGCAATGTGAAAATAACCCTAGCAGTGACAAGCCCAAAATGTGACAATAACCCTAGCAGTGACAAATCCCCATTAATGTGACAATAGCCCTAGCAGTGACAGGCTCCCTGCAATGTAAAAATAGCTTTAGCAGTGACAAGCCCCAAGCAATGTGACAATAGCCCTAGCAGTGACAAGTCCCAGTAAGGTGACAATAGCCCCAGCAGTGACAATCACCCAGAAATGTGACAACAGCCCTAGCAGGGAAAAGATCCCATGAATGTGACAATAGCCTTAGCAGCGACAAGCCCCCAGAAATGTGACAATAGCTCTAGCAGTGAAAAGATCCCAGCAATGTGAAAATAGCCCTAGCAGTGACAAGCCCCCAGCAATGTGACAATAACCATAGCAGTGATAAGCCACCAGAAATGTGACAATAGCCCTAGCAGTGACAAGCTCCCAGCAATGTGACCATAGTCCCAGCAGTGACAAGCCCCCAGCAATGTGACAATAGCCCTACCAGTGACAAACTCCCAGCAACGTGACAATAGACCCAGCATGTAGAACAATTTGGCTATAAAGTAGTTTAAGTTTCAAATCTACATCCCAGTAACAACAGAAAGCAACAATATGACAATAGCACTACCAGTGACAAGCCCGCAATAATGTGAAAATAGCCCAGCAGTGTCAAGCTCCCACCAATGTGATAATAGCCCCAGCAGTGACAAGCTCCCAGCAATGTGACAATAGCCCTAGCAGGGACAAGCTCCGAGCAATGTGACAATAGAATTAGCAGTGACAAGCCCCCAGAAATGTGACAATAGCTCTAGCAGTGACAAGCTCCCAGCAATGTGATAATAGCCCCAGCAATGACAAGCCCCCAGCAATGTGACAATAGCCCCAGCAGTGACAAGACCGCAGCAATGTAAAAATAGCTCTAGGAAAGACAAGCCCCCAGGAATGTGACAATAACCCTAGCAGTGACAAATCCACATAAATGTGACAATAGCCACAGCAATAACAATCCCCCCAGCAATGTGACAATATCCCAAGCAGTGATAAGCCCCCAGAAATGTGACAATAGCCACAGCAGTGACAAGCCCCAGCAATGTGACAATAGACCCAGCATGTAGAACAATATGGCTCTAAAGTAGTTTAAGTTTAAAATCTCCATCTCAGCAACAACAGAAAGCAACAAGATGACAATAGCCTTACCAGCGACAAGCCCCCATTAGTGTGAAAATAACCCCTAGCAGAGACAAGTCCCCATTAATGTGACAATAACCCTAGCAGTGACAAGCTCCCAGCAATGTGACAACAGCCTCAGCAGTGACAAGCTCCAAACAATGTGACAGTAGCCCTAGCAGTGACAAGCTCCCAGCAATGTGACAATAGTCCTAGGAGTGACAAGCCCCCAGCAATGTGACAAAGCCCCTGCAGTGACAAGCAACTAGCACTGTGACAATACACCCAGCACTGACAAGCCCCCAGCAATGTGACAAAGCCCCAGCAGTGACAAGCCCCCAGCAATGTGACAATCACCCCAGCAGTGACAAGCTCCCAGCAATGTAACAACAGCCTCAGCATGTGAAAAGCCCCATTAACATGACAAGAGCCCCAGGAGTGACATGCTCCCAGAAATGTGACAATAGCCCTAGCAGTGACAAGCCTCAAACAATGTGAAAACAGCCCTAGCAGTGACAAGCTCCTAGCAATTTGATAATAACCTCAGCAGTGACAAGCTCCCATGAATGTGACAACAGCCTCAGCAGTGACAAGTGCTAAACAACGTGACAATAGCCATAGCAGTGACAAGCCCCCAGCACTGTGACAATAGCCCCACAGTGACAAGACCCCAGCAATGTGACAATAGCCCTAGTAGTGACAAGTACCCATTAATGTGACAATAACCTTAGCAGTGACAAGCTCCCAGCAATGT
Organism: Neoceratodus forsteri; assembly: GCA_016271365.2. Taxonomy (NCBI): domain Eukaryota; kingdom Metazoa; phylum Chordata; order Ceratodontiformes; family Ceratodontidae; genus Neoceratodus; species Neoceratodus forsteri. Next base: position 1,458,041,239 of record CM028132.1, read on the forward strand.
GACAATAGCCCCAGCAGTGACAAGCTCCCAGCAATACAACAACAGCATCAGCAGTGACAAGCCAATTATCGTGACAATAGCCCCAGAAGTGACATGAGCCCAGAAATCTGAAAATAGCCCTAGCAGTGACAAGCCCCCAACAATGTGACAATAGCCCTAGCAGTGAAAAGGTCGAAGCAATGTGACAATAGACCCAGCAGTGACAAGCCCCGGGCAATGTGACAATAGCCCTAGCAGTCACAAGTCTCCAGCAATATGAAAATAGTCCCAACAGTGACAAGCCCCCAACAATGTGACAATAGCTCCAGCAGTGAAAAGCCCCCAGCAATGTGAAAATAGACCCAGCAGTGACAAGCCCCGAGCAACGTGGCAATAGCCCTAGCAGTCACAAGTCCCCAGTAATGTGACAATAGCCCAAGCAGTGAAAGGCTCCAAGTAATGTAACCATAGCCTTAGTAAGGACAAGTCCCCAGCAATGTGACAATAGCCCTAGCAGTGACAAGCTCCCAGAACTGTGAGAATAGCCCTAGCAGTGACAAGCCCCCAGAACTGTGAGAATAGCCCTAGCAGTGACAAGCCCCCAGCAATGTGACAATAAGCCTGGCAGAGACAAGCCACCAGCAATGTGACAGTTGCCCTAGCAGTGACAAGCTCCCAGCAATGAGACAATTGCTCTACCAGTGACAAATTCCCAGCAAGGTGACAATAGCCCTAGCAGTGACAAGCCCCCAGCTAATGTGACAATAGCCCCAGCAGCGACAAGCCCCAGCAATGTGACAATAGCATTAGCAGTGACAAGCCCTCAGCAATGTAACAATTGCTCTAGCAGTGACCAATTCCCAGCAAAGTGACAATAACCCTAGCAGTGAGAAGCCCCTAGCAATGTGACAATAGCCCTAGCAGTGACAAGCTCCCAGCAATGTGACAATAGCCCTAGCAGTGATAAGCTCCCAGCAATGTGACAATAGCCCTAGCAATGACAAGCCCCCAGCAATGTGACAATAGATCCAGGAGAGACAAGCACCCAGCAATGTGACAATAGACCTAGCCGGGACAAGCTCCCAGCAATGTGACAATAGCCTTAGCAGTGACAAGCCCCCAGAAATGTGACAACAGCTCTAGCAGGGACAAATGCTCCCAGCAATGTGACAATAGCCCTAGCAGTGACAAGCTCCCAGCAATGTGACAATGGCCTTAGCAGTGACAAGCCCCCAGCAATGTGACAATAGCCCTAGCAGTGACAAGCCCCCATCAATGTGACAATAGACCCAGGAGTGACCAGCACACAGCAATGTGACAATAGACCTAGCAGTGACAAGCCCCCAGCAATGTGACAATAGACCTAGCATGTAGGACAATTTGGCACTAAAGTAATTTAAGTTTTAAATCTCCATCCCAGCAAAAACAGAAAGCAACAATATGACAATGCCCCTACCAGTGACAAGCCCACATTAATGTGAAAAAACCCTAGCAGTGACAAGTCCCCATTAATGTGACAATAACCCTAGAAGTGACAAGCTCTCACCAATGTGACTATAGCCCAAGCATTGACAAGCTCCCCACAGTGGGACAATAGCCCCAGCAGTGGCAAGCCACCAGCAATGTGACAATAACCTCAGCAGTGACAAGCTGCCAGCAATGTGACAACAGCCCCAGCAGTGACAAGCTCCAAACAATGTGACAATAGCCCTAACACTGATAAGCTCCAGCAATGTGACAATAGCCCCAGCATAGACAAGCCTCAACAATGTGATAAAGCCCGAGCAGTGACATGCCCTCAGCATTATGACAATAGCCCCAGCAGTGACAAGCCCCCAGCAATGTGACAATAGCCTAGCAGTGACAAGCTCAACACAATGTGACAATAGCCCCAGCAGAGACAAGCCCCATTAACGTGACAATAGACCCAAGAGTGCCATGTTCCCAGAAATGTGACAATAGCCCTAACAGAGAGAAGCTCCCAGCAATGTGACAGTAGACCCAGCAGTGACAAGCCCCGGGCAATGTGACAATAGCCTTAGCAGTCACAAGACCCCAGCAATGTGAAAATAGCCCTAGCAATGACAACCCCCAGCAATGTGACAATAGCCCCAGCATAGACAAGCCCCCAACAATGTGACAAAGCCCCAGCAGTGACAAGCCCCCAGCATTATGACAATAGCCCCAGCAGTGACAAGCCCCCAGCAATGTGACAATAGCCTAGCAGTGACAAGCTCAACGCAATGTGACAATAGCCCCAGCAGAGACAAGCCCCATTAATGTGACAATAGACCCAGGAATGCCATGCTCCCAGAAATGTGACAATAGCCCTAGCAGTGAGAAGCTCCCAGCAATGTGAGAGGAGACCCAGCAGTGACAAGCCCCGGGCAATGTGACAATAGCCTTAGCAGTCACAAGACCCCAGCAATGTTAAAATCACCCCAGCAGTGGCAAGCCCCCAGCAATGTGACAATAGCCCTAGCAGTGAAAAGCCCCAAGCAATGTGAAAACAGCTCTAGCAGGGACAAACACTCCCAGCAATGTGACAGTAGCCCTAGCAGTGACAAGCTCCCAGCAATGTGACAATGGCCTTAACAGTGACAAGCCCCCAGCAATGAGACAATAGCCCTAGCAGTGACAAGCCCCCATCAATGTGACAATAGACCCAGGAGTGACCAGCACCCAGCAATGTGACAATAGCCCTAGCAGTGACAAGCCCCAAGCAATATGACAATAGCCCCAGCAGTGACAAGACCCCAGCAATGTGACAATAGCCCTAGCAGTGACAAGCTCCAAACAATGTGACAATAGCCCTAGCACTGATAAGCTACAGCAATGTGACAATAGTCCCAGCATAGACAAGCCCCCAACAATGTGATAAAGCCCCAGTAGTGACAAGCCCCCAGCATTATGACAATAGCCCCAGCAGTGACAAGCCCCCAGCAATGTGACAATAGCCTAGCAGTGATAAGCTCAACACAATGTGACAATAGCCCCAGCAGAGACAAGCCCCATTAAAGTGACAATAGACTCAGGAGTGCCATGCTCCCAGAAATGTGACAATAGCCCTAGCAGTGACAAGGCCCCAGCAATGTGACAATAGACCCAGCATGTAGGACAATTTGGCACTGAAGTAATTTAAGTTTTAAATCTTCATTCCAGCAAAAACAGAAAGCAACAATATGACAATGGCCCTACCAGTGACAATCCCAAATTAATGTGAAAAAAACCCTAGCAGTGACCAGTCCCCATTAATGTGACATTAACACTAGAAGTGACAAGCTCTCACCAATGTGACTATAGCCCAAGCATTGACAAGCTCCCCACAATGGGACAATAGCCCCAGCAGTGGCAAGCCACCAGCAATGTGACAATAACCTCAGCAGTGACAAGCTGCCAGCAATGTGACAACAGCCCCAGCAGTGACAAGCTCCAAACAATGTGACAATAGCCCTAGCACTGATAAGCTCCAGCAATGTGACAATAGCCCCAGCATAGACAAGCCCCAACAATGTGATAAAGCCCCAGCAGTGACAAGCCCCCAGCATTATGACAATAGCCCCAGCAGTGTCAAGCCCCCAGCAATGTGACAATAGCCTAGCAGTGACAAGCTCAACACAATGTGACAATAGCCCCAGAAGAGACAAGCCCCATTAATGTGACAATAGACCCAGGAGTGCCATGCTCCCAGCAATGTGACAATAGCCCTAGCAGTGAAAAGCCCTAAGCAATGTGAAAACAGCTCTAGCAGGGACAAACACTCCCAGCAATGTGACAGTAGCCCTAGCAGTGACAAGCTAACAGCAATGTGACAATAGCCCTAGCAGTGAGAAGCTCCCAGCAATGTGACAGTAGACCCAGCAGTGACAAGCCCCGAGCAATGTGACAATAGCCTTAGCAGTCACAAGACCCCAGCAATGTGAAAATAGCCCTAGCAATGGCAACCCCCAGCAATGTGACAATAGCCCTAGCAGTGACAAGCTCCCAAAACTGTGAGAATAGCCCTAGTAGTGACAAGCCCCCAGCAATGTGACAATAAGCCAGGCAGAGAAAGCCACCAGCAATGTGACAGTTGCCCTAGCAGTGACAAGCTCCCAGCAATGAGACAATTGCTCTACCAGTGACAAATTCCAAACAAGGTGACAATAGCCCTAGCAGTGACAAGCCCCCAGCAATGTGACAATAGCCCCAGCAGTGACAAACACAACAATGAAAAACAATAGCATTAGCAGTAATGAAGCCCCAACAATGTAACAATTGCTTTACTTGATGACCAATTCCCAGCAAAGTGACAATAACCCTAGCAGTGAGAAGCCCCAGCAATGTGACAATAGCCCTAGCAGTGACAAGCTCCCAGCAATGTGACAATAGCCCTATCAATGACAAGCCCCCAGCAATATGACAATAGCCATAGCAGTGACAAGCTCCCAGCAATGTGACAATAGCCTTAGCAGTGACAAGCCCCCAGCAATGTGACAATAGCCCTAGCAGTGACATGCCCCCATCAATGTGACAATAGACCCAGGAGAGACAAGCACCCAGCAATGTGACAATAGACCTAGCAGGGACAAGCTCCCAGCAATGTGACAATAGCCTTAGCAGTGACAAGTCCCCAGAAATGTGACAACAGCTCTAGCAGGGACAAACGCTCCCAACAATGTGACAATAGCCATAGCAGTGACAAGCTCACAGCAATGTGACAATGGCTTTAGTGGTGACAAGCCCCCAGCAATGTGACAATAGCCCTAGGAGTGACAAGCCCCCATCAATGTGACAATAGACCCAGGAGTGACCAGCACACAGCAATGTGACAATAGCCCTTGCAGTGACAAGCTCCCAGCAATGTGAAAACAGCCCTCAGCAGTGACAAGCCCCAGAAATATGTCAATAGCAAGCAGTGACAAGAAGCCAGCAATGTGACAATAGCCCTAGCAGTGACAAGCCCACAGCAATGTGACAATAGCCCTAAGTGACAATCCCACAGCAATAGTGACAATAGCCCTAGCAGTGACAAGTCCCCAGCAATGTGACAATAGACCCAGCATATGGGACAATTTGGCAGTAAAGTAATTTAAGTTTAAATCTTCATCCCAGCAAAAACTGAAAGCAACAATATGACAATGGCCCTACCAGTGACAAGCCCACATTAATGTGAAAAAAACCCTAGCAGTGACAAGTCCCCATTAATATGACAATAACCCTAGAAGTGACAAGCTCTCACCAATGTGACAATAGCCCAAGCATTGACAAGCTCCCCACAATGGGACAATAGCCTCAGCAGTGGCAAGCCACCAGCAATATGACAATAACCTCAGCAGTGACAAGCTGCCAGCAATGTGACAACAGCCCCAGCAGTGACAAGCTCCAAACAATGTGACAATAGCCCTAGAACTGATAAGCTCCAGCAATGTGACAATAGCCCCAGCATAGACAAGCCCCCAACAATGTGACAAAGCCCCAGTAGTGACAAGGCCCCATCATTATGGCAATAGCCGCAGCAGTGACAAGCCCCCAGCAATGTGACAATAGCCTAGCTGTGACTAGCTCAACGCAATGTAACAATAGCCCCAGCAGAGACAAGCCCCATTAACGTGACAATAGACCCAGGAGTGCCATGCTCCCGGCAATGTGAAAATAGACCAGCAGTGACAAGTCCCGAGCAATGTGACAATAGCCCTAGCAGTCATAACCCCCCAGCAATGTGACAATAGCCCTAGCAGAGACAAGCCCCCAGCAATTTGACAATAGCCCTAGCAGTGACAAGCTCCCAGAAGTGTGACAGTAGCCCTAGCAGTGACAAGCCCCCAGCTAAGTGACAATAGCCCTAGCAGTGAAAAGCCCCCAGCAATGTGACAATAGCCCTAGCAGTGACAAGCCCCCAGCAATTTGACAATAGCCCTAGCAGTGACAAGCCCCCAGCAATGTGACAATAGCCCCAGCAGTGACTAGCCCCATCAATGTGACAATAGACCCAGCAGTGACAAGCACCCAGCAATGTAACAATAGCACTAGCAGTGACAAGCCCCCATCAATGAGACAATAGCCCCAGCAGTGACAAGCACCCAGCAATGTGACAATAGCTCTAGCAGAGACAAGCTCCCAGCAAAGTGATAAAACCTTAGCAGTGACAAGTCCCCAAAATGTGACAACAGCCTAACAGTGACAAGCTCCAGCAGCAATATGACAATAGCTCCCAGCAGTGACAAGACCCCAGCAATGAGAAAATAGCCCTAGCAGTAGCATGCCCCCAGCAATGTGACAATAACCCTAGCAGTGAAAAATCCCCATTAATGTGACAATAGCCCCAGCAGTGACAAGCCCCCAGCAATGTGACAATAGACCCAGCATGTAGAACAATTTGGCACTAAAGTAATTTAAGTTTCAAATCTCCATTCCAGCAAAAAACAGAAAGCAACAATATGACAATGGCCCTACCAGTGACAAGCCTGCATTAATGTGAAAATAGCCCTAACAGTGACAAGTCCCAATAATGTGACTATAACCCTAGCAGTGACAAGCTCCCACCAATGTGACTATAGCATTAGCAGTGTCAAGCTCCCCAAATGGGACATAGCCCCAGCAGTGGCAAGCCCCTGCAATGTGGCAATAGCCTCAGCAGAGACAAGCTGCCAGCAATGTGACAACACCCCAGCAGTGACAAGCTTCAAACACTGCACCAATAGCCCTAGAGTGATAAGGTCCCCAGCAAGTGGCAATAGCCCCAGCACAGACAAGCCCCCAGCAATGTGACAACAGCCTAGCAGAGAGAAGCTCCCAGCAAGGTGAAAATAGCCCAGCAGTGACAAGCTCCCAGCAATGAAAAACAGCCTCATCAGTGACAAGCCCCATTAATGTGACAATAGCCCCAGGGTGACATCCTCCCAGATATGTGACAATAGCCTAGCAGTGACAACCAACAACATGACAATAGCCCTAACAGAGACAAGTCCCCAGCAATGTGAAAATGGAAGCAGCAGTGACAAGCCCCAGCATGTGAAAATAGCCTCTAGCAGTGACAAGCCCTCAACAATGGAAAATACACCCCACAGTGACAAGCCCAAGGAATGTGACAATAGCACTAGCAGTGACAATATCCAAACAATGTAACCATAGCCTTAGCAGAGACAAGCCCCAGCAATGTGACAATACCCTAGCAATGACAAGTCCCAGCAATTTGAAAGTAGCCTAGCAGTGACAAGCCCCAAAATGTGACAATAGTTACCAGTGACAAGGTCCCAGCAATATGAGAGTAGCCCTAGCAGTGACAAGCTCCCAGCAATGTGACACTGCTCTAGCAGTGACAAATTCTAGCATGTGACAATGGCCTAGCAGTGAAAAGCCCCCAGGAATGTGACAATAGCCCTAGCAGTGACAATCCCCCAGAAATTTGACAATAGCCCTAGCAGTGACAAGCTCCCAGCAATGTGAAAATAGCCTTACCAGTGACAAGCCCCCAGCAGTGTGACAATAGCCCTAGAAGTGACAAGCCCCCATCAATGTGACAATAGACCCAACAGTGACAAGCACCCAGCAATGTGACAATAGCCCAAGCAGGGAAAAGCTCCGAGCAATGTGACAATAGCCTTAGCAGTGACAAGCCCCCAGAAATGTGACAACAGCTCTAGCAGTGACAAGCTGCCAGAAATGTGACAATAGCCCTTGCAGTGACAAGCCCCCAGCAATATGACAATAGCCCCAGGAGTGACAAGACCCCAGCAATGAGAAAATAGCCTAGCAGTGGAAGCCCCAGCAATTTGTCAATAACCCAAGCAGTGAAAAATCCGCATTAATGTGACAAATAGCCCCAGCATTGACAAGACCCCAGCAATGTGACAATAGCCCTAGAGGTGACAAGCTCCCAGCAACGTGACAATAGACCCAGCATGTAGAACAATTTGGCACTAAAGTAATTTAAGTTTCAAATCTCCATCCCAGCAACACCAGAAAGCAACAATATGACAATGGCCCTACCAGTGACAAGCCTGCAATAATGTGAAAATAGCCCTAGCAGTGACAAATCCCCATTAATGTGACAATAACCCTAGCAGTGACGAGCTCCCACCAATGTGACAATAGCCCTAGCAGTGGCAAGCTCCCCACAATTGGACAATAGCCCAAGCAGTGGCAAGCCCCCTGCAATGTGAAAATAACCTCAGCAGTGACAAGCTGCAAGAAATGTGACAACAGCACCAGCAGTGACAACCTCCAAACAATGTGACAATAGCCATAGCAGTGATAAGCCTCCAAGCAATGTGACAATAGCCCAGCATAAACAAGCCCCAACAATGTGACAAAGCCCTAACAGTGACAAGCCCACAGCATTGTGACAATATCCCCAGCAGTGACAAGCCCCCCAGCAATGTGACAATAGCCCTAGCAGTGACAAGTCCATATTAATGTGACAATAACCCTAGCAGTGACAAGCTCCCACCAATGAGACAATAGACCTTGCAGTGACAAGCTCCCAGAAGTGTGACCGTAGCCCTAGCAGTGACAAGCCCCCAGCTAAGTGACAATAGCCCTAGCAGTGACAAGCCCCCAGCAATGTGACAATAGCCCTAGCAGTGACTAGCCCCATCAATGTGACAATAGACCCAGCAGTGACAAGCACCCAGCAATGTAACAATAGCACTAGCAGTGACAAGCCCCCATCAATGAGACAATAGCCCCAGCAGTGACAAGCACCCAGCAATGTGACAATAGCTCTAGCAGGGACAAGCTCCCAGCAAAGTGATAATAGCCTTAGCAGTGACAAGCCCCCAAAAATGTGACAACAGCTCTAACAGTGACAAGCTCCCAGCAATATGACAATAGCCCCACCAGTGACAAGACCCCAGCAATGAGAAAATAGCCCTAGCAGTAGCATGCCCCATCAATGTGACAATAACCCTAGCAGTGAAAAATCCCCATTAATGTGACAATAGCCCCAGCAGTGACAAGCCCCCAGCAATGTGACAATAGACCCAGCATGTAGAACAATTTGGCACTAAAGTAATTTAAGTTTCAAATCTCCATTCCAGCAAAAAACAGAAAGCAACAATATGACAATGGCCCTACCAGAGACAAGCCTGCATTAATGTGAAATAACCCTAGCAGAGACAAGTCCCAATTAATGTGACAATAACCCTAGCAGTGACAAGCTCCCACCAATGTGACTATAGCATTAGCAGTGTCAAGCTCCCCACAATGGGACAATAGCCCCAGCAGTGGCAAGCCCCCAGCAATGTGGCAATAGCCTCAGCAGAGACAAGCTGCCAGCAATGTGACAACAGCCCCAGCAGTGACAAGCTTCAAACACTGCGACAATAGCCCTAGGAGTGATAAGTCCCCAGCAATGTGACAATAGCCCCAGCACAGACAAGCCCCCAGCAATGTGACAAAGCCCCAGCAGTGACAAGCCCCCAGCATTGTGACAATAGCCCCAGCAGTGACAAGCCCCCAGCAATGTGACAATAGCCCTAGCAGTGACAAGCCCCCAGCAATTTGACAATAGCCCTAGCAGTGACAAGCCCCCAGCAATGTGACAATAGCCCTAGCAGTGACTAGCCCCCAGCTAAGTGACAATAGCCCTAGCAGTGACAAGCCCCCAGCAATGTGACAATAGCCCTAACAGTGACTAGCCCCATCAATGTGACAATAGACCCAGCAGTGACAAGCACCCAACATGTAACAATACGCACTAGCAGTGACAAGCCCCATCAATGAGACAATAGCCCCCAGCAGTGACAAGCACCCAGCAATGTGACAATAGCTCTAGCAGGGACAAGCTCCCAGCAAAGTGATAATAGCTTAGCAGTGACAAGCCCCAAAATGTGACAACAGCTGTAACAGTGACAAGCTCCCAGCAATATGACATTAGCCCAGCAGTGACAAGACCCCAGCAATGAGAAAATAGCCCTAGCAGTAGCATGCCCCATCAATGTGACAATAACCCTAGCAGTGAAAATCCCCATTAATGTGACAATAGCCCCAGCAGTGACAAGCCCCCAGCAATGTACAATAGACCTGCATGTAGAACAATTTGGTACTAAAGTAATTTAAGTTTCAAATCTCCATTCCAGCAAAAACAGAAAGCAACAATATGACAATGGCCCTCAGTGACAAGCCTGCATTAATGTGAAAATAGCCCTAGCAGTGACAAGTCCCAATTAATGTGACAATAACCCTAGCAGTGACAAGCTCCCACCAATGTGACTATAGCATTAGCAGTGTCAAGCTCCCCACAATGGGACAATAGCCCCAGCAGTGGCAACCCCCAGCAATGTGGCAATAGCCTCAGCAGAGACAAGCTGCCAGCAATGTGACAACAGCCCCAGCAGTGACAAGCTTCAAACACTGCGACAATAGCCCTAGGAGTGATAAGTCCCCAGCAATGTGACAATAGCCCCAGCACAGACAAGCCCAACAATGTGACAACAGCCTAAGCAGAGAGAGCTCCCAGCAAGGTGAAAATAGCCCCAGCAGTGACAAGCTCCCAGCAATGCAAAAACAGCCTCATCAGTGACAAGCCCCATTAATGTGACAATAGCCCCAGGGTGACATCCTCCCAGATATGTGACAATAGCCCTAGCAGTGACAAGCCACCAACAATGTGACAATAGCCCTAACAAGACAAGTCCCCAGCAATGTGAAAATGGAAGCAGATGACAAGCCCCCAGCAATGTGAAAATAGCCCTACTTGATGACAAGCCCTCAACAATGTGAAAATACACCCCGTGACAAGCCCCAAGGAATGTGACAATAGCACTAGCAGTGACAATATCCAAGCAATGTAACCATAGCCTTTAGAGACAAGCCCCAGCAATGTGACAATAGCCCTAGCAGACACAAGTCCCCAGCAATTTGATAGTAGCCCTAGCAGTGACAAGCCCAAAGTAATGTGACAATAGTCCTACCAGTGACAAGGTCCCAGCAATGTGAAAATAGCCATACCAGTGACAAGCCCCCAGCAGTGTGACAATAGCCCTAAGTGACAAGCCCCCATCAATGTGACAATAGACCCAACAGTGACAAGCACCCAGCAATGTGACAATAGCCCTAGCAGGAAAAGCCCGAGCAATGTGACAATAGCCTTAGCAGTGACAAGCCCCAGAAATGTGACAACAGCTCTAGCAGTGACAAGCTGCCAGAAATGTGACAATAGCCCTTGCAGTGACAAGCCCCAGCAATATGACAATAGCCCCAGCAGTGACAAGACCCCAGCAAGAGAAATAGCCCTAGCAGTGGCAAGCCCCAATTTGTCAATAATCAAGCAGTGAAAATCCACATTAATGGGACAAATAGCCTCAGCATTGACAAGCTCCAGCAATGTGAAAATAGCCCAGCAGTGACAAGACCCCAGCAATGTGACAATAGCCCTAGGGTTGACAAGCTCCCAACAACGTGACAATAGACCCAGCATGTAGAACAATTTGGCACTAAAGTAATTTAAGTTTCAATCTCCATCCCAGCAACACCAGAAAGCAACAATATGACAATGGCCCTACCAGTGACAAGCCTGCAATAATGTGAAAATAGCCCTAGCAGTGACAAATCCCATTAATGTGACAATAACCCAGCAGTGATGAGCTCCCACCAATGTGACAATAGCCCTAGCAGTGGCAAGCTCCCACAATTGGACAATAGCCCCAGCAGTGGCAAGCCCCTGCAATGTGAAAATAACCTCAGCAGTGACAAGCTGCAAGCAATGTGACAACAGCACCAGCAGTGACAACCTCCAAACAATGTGACAATAGCTCATAGCAGTGATAAGCCTCCAGCAATGTGACAATAGCCCCAGCATAAACAAGCCCCAACAATGTGACAAAGCCCTAACAGTGACAAGCCCACAGCATTGTGACAATATTCCCCAGCAGTGACAAGCCCCCAGCAATGTGACAATAGCCCCTAGCAGTGACAAGTCCATATTAATGTGACAATAACCCTAGCAGTGACAAGCTCCCACCAATAGAGACAATAGACCTTGCAGTGACAAGCCCCAGCTATGTGATAATAGCCGAGCAGTGACAAGCTCCCAGCAATGTAACAACAGCCTTAGCAGGGACAAGCCCCCAGCAACATGACAATAGCCCTTGCAGTGACAAGCCCTGAAATGTGACAATAGCCCAGCAGTGACAAGCTGCCAGCAATGTGACAATTGACCCAGCAGTGACAAGCCCTGAGCAATATGACAGTAGCCCTAGCAGTGACAAGTCCCAAGCAATGTGATAATAGCCCCAGCAGTGACAAGCACTCAGCAATGTGACAATAGCCCTAGCAGTGACAAGCCCCCAGCAATTTGACAATAGCCCTGATAGTGACAAGCCCCAGCAATGTGACAATAGCCCCAACAGTGACAAGACCCCAGCAATGTGACAAATGCCCCAACAGTGACAAGCCCCAGCAATGTGGCAATAGCCCTAGCAGTGACAGGCTCCAAGCAATGCGACAATAGCCCTGGCAGTGACAAGCCCCCAGCAATGTGACAATAGACCCAGCATGTAGAACAATTTGGCACTAAAGTAATTTAAGTTTCAAATCTCCATTCCAGCAAAAAACAGAAAGCAACAATATGACAATGGCCCTACCAGTGACAAGCCTGCATTAATGTGAAAATAGCCCTAGCAGTGACAAGTCCCAATTAATGTGACTATAACCCTAGCAGTGACAAGCTCCCACCAATGTGACTATAGCATTAGCAGTGTCAAGCTCCCCAAAATGGGACAATAGCCCCAGCAGTGGCAAGCCCCCAGCAATGTGGCAATAGCCTCAGCAGAGACAAGCTGCCAGCAATGTGACAACAGCCCCAGCAGTGACAAGCTTCAAACACTGCGACAATAGCCCTAGGAGTGATAAGTCCCCAGCAATGTGACAATAGCCCCAGCACAGACAAGCCCCCAGCAATGTGACAACAGCCTAGCAGAGAAGCTCCCAGCAAGGTGAAAATAGCCCAGCAGTGACAAGCTCCCAGCAATGCAAAAACAGCCTCATCAGTGACAAGCCCCATTAATGTGACAATAGCCCCAGGAGTGACATCCTCCCAGATATGTGACAATAGCCCTAGCAGTGACAAGCCCCCAACAATGTGACAATAGCCCTAACAGAGACAAGTCCCCAGCAATGTGAAAATGGAAGCAGCAGTGACAAGCCCCCAGCAATGTGAAAATAGCCCTAGCAGTGACAAGCCCTCAGCAATGTGAAAATACACCCCACAGTGACAAGCCCCAAGGAATGTGACAATAGCACTAGCAGTGACAATATCCAAGCAATGTAACCATAGCCTTAGCAAAGACAAGCCCCCAGCAATGTGACAATAGCCCTAGCAATGACAAGTCCCCAGCAATTTGAAAGTAGCCCTAGCAGTGACAAGCCCCAAGTAATGTGACAATAGTCCTACCAGTGACAAGGTCCCAGCAATGTGAGAGTAGCCCTAGCAGTGACAAGCTCCCAGCAATGTGACAATTGCCCTAGCAGTGACAAATTCCTAGCAATGTGACAATGGCCCTAGCAGTGAAAAGCCCCCAGGAATGTGACAATAGCCCTAGCAGTGACAATCCCCCAGAAATTTGACAATAGCCCTAGCAGTGACAAGCTCCCAGCAATGTGAAAATAGCCTTACCAGTGACAAGCCCCCAGCAGTGTGACAATAGCCCTAGAAGTGACAAGCCCCCATCAATGTGACAATAGACCCAACAGTGACAAGCACCCAGCAATGTGACAATAGCCCAAGCAGGGAAAAGCTCCAGAGCAATGTGACAATAGCCTTAGCAGTGACAAGCCCCCAGAAATGTGACAACAGCTCTAGCAGTGACAAGCTGCCAGAAATGTGACAATAGCCCTTGCAGTGACAAGCCCCCAGCAATATGACAATAGCCCCAGGAGTGACAAGACCCCAGCAATGAGAAAATAGCCCTAGCAGTGGCAAGCCCCCAGCAATTTGTCAATAACCAAAGCAGTGAAAAATCCGCATTAATGTGACAAATAGCCCCAGCATTGACAAGACCCCAGCAATGTGACAATAGCCCTAGGGGTGACAAGCTCCCAGCAACGTGACAATAGACCCAGCATGTAGAACAATTTGGCACTAAAGTAATTTAAGTTTCAAATCTCCATCCCAGCAACACCAGAAAGCAACAATATGACAATGGCTCTACAGTGACAAGCCTGCAATAATGTGAAAATAGCCCTAGCGAGTGACAAATCCCCATTAATGACAATAACCCTAGCAGTGACGAGCTCCCACCAATGTGACAATAGCCCTAACATGGCAAGCTCCCACAATTGGACAATAGCCCAAGCAGTGGCAAGCCCTGCAATGTGAAAATAACCTCAGCAGCGACAAGCTGCAAGCAATGTGACAACAGCACCAGCAGTGACAACCTCCAAACAATGTGACAATAGCCATAGCAGTGATAAGCCTCCAGCAATGTGACAATAGCCCCAGCATAAACAAGCCCCCAGCAATGTGACAAAGCCCTAACAGTGACAAGCCCACAGCATTGTGACAATATCCCCAGCAGTGACAAGCCCCCAGCAATGTGACAATAGCCCTAGCAGTGACAAGTCCATATTAATGTGACAATAACCCTAGCAGTGACAAGCTCCCACCAATGAGACAATAGACCTTGCAGTGACAAGCTCCCAGAAGTGTGACCGTAGCCCTAGCGGTGACAGAAGCCCCCAGCTAAGTGACAATAGCCCTAGCAGTGACAACCCCCAGCAATGTGACAATAGCCCTAGCAGTGACTAGCCCCATCAATGTGACAATAGACCCAGCAGTGACAAGCACCCAGCAATGTAACAATAGCACTAGCAGTGACAAGCCCCCATCAATGAGACAATAGCCCCTGCAGTGACAAGCACCCAGCAATGTGACAATAGCTCTAGCAGGGACAAGCTCCCAGCAAAGTGATAATAGCCTTAGCAGTGACAAGCCCCCAAAAATGTGACAACAGCTCTAACAGTGACAAGCTCCCAGCAATATGACAATAGCCCCACCAGTGACAAGACCCCAGCAATGAGAAATAGCCCTAGCAGTAGCATGCCCCATCAATGTGACAATAACCAGCAGTGAAAAATCCCCATTAACGTGACAATAGCCCCAGCAGTGACAAGCCCCAAGCAATGTGACAATAGACCCAGCATGTAGAACAATTTGGCACTAAAGTAATTAAGTTTCAAATCTCCATTCCAGCAAAAACAGAAAGCAACAATATGACAATGGCTCTACCAGAGACAAGCCTGCATTAATGTGAAAATAGCTAGCAGAGACAAGTCCCAATTAATGTGACAATAACCCTAGCAGTGACAAGCTCCCACCAATGTGACTATAGCATTAGCAGTGTCAAGCTCCCCACAATGGGACAATAGCCCCAGCAGTGGCAAGCCCCCCAACATATGGCAATAGCCTCAGCAGAGACAGCTGCCAGCAATGTGACAACAGCCCCAGCAGTGACAAGCTTCAAACACTGCGACAATAGCCCTAGGAGTGATAAGTCCCCAGCAATGTGACAATAGCCCCAGCACAGACAAGCCCCCAGCAATGTGACAAAGCCCCAGCAGTGACAAGCCCCCAGCATTGTGACAATAGCCCCAGCAGTGACAAGCCCCCAGCAATGTGACAATAGCCCTAGCAGTGACAAGCCCCCAGCAATTTGACAATAGCCCTAGCAGTGACAAGCCCCCAGCAATGTGACAATAGCCCTAGCAGTGACTAGCCCCCAGCTAAGGACAATAGCCCTAGAAGACAAGCCCCAGCAATGTGACAATAGCCCCAACAGTGACTAGCCCCATCAATGTGACAATAGACCCAGCAGTGACAAGCACCCAGCAATGTAACAATAGCACTAGCAGTGACAAGCCCCATCAATGAGACAATAGCCCCAGCAGTGACAAGCACCCAACAATGTGACAATAGCTCTAGCAGGGACAAGCTCCCAGCAAAGTGATAATAGCCTTAGCAGTGACAAGCCCCCAAAATGTGACAACAGCTCTAACAGTGACAAGCTCCCAGCAATATGACAATACCCAGCAGTGACAAGACCCCAGCAATGAGAAAATAGCCCTAGCAGTAGCATGCCCCATCAATGTGACAAAACCCTAGCAGTGAAAATCCCCATATAATGACACAGCCCCAGCAGTGACAAGCCCCAACAATGTGACAATAGACCCAGCATGTAGAACAATTTGGCACTAAAGTAATTTAAGTTTCAAATCTCATTCCAGCAAAAACAGAAAGCAACAATATGACAATGGCCCTACCAGTGACAAGCCTGCATTAATGTGAAAATAGCCCTAGCAGTGACAAGTCCCAATTAATGTGACAATAACCCTAGCAGTGACAAGCTCCCACCAATGTGACTATAGCATTAGCAGTGTCAAGCTCCCCACAATGGGACAATAGCCCCAGCAGTGGCAACCCCCAGCAATGTGGCAATAGCCTCAGCAGAGACAAGCTGCCAGCAATGTGACAACAGCCCCAGCAGTGACAAGCTTCAAACACTGCGACAATAGCCCTAGGAGTGATAAGTCCCCAGCAATGTGACAATAGCCCCAGCACAGACAAGCCCCCAGCAATGTGACAACAGCCTAGCAGAGAGAAGCTCCCAGCAAGGTGAAAATAGCCCCAGCAGTGACAAGCTCCCAGCAATGCAAAAACAGCCTCATCAGTGACAAGCCCCATTAATGTGACAATAGCCCCAGGAGTGACATCCTCCCAGATATGTGACAATAGCCCTAGCAGTGACAAGCCACCAACAATGTGACAATAGCCCTAACAGAGACAAGTCCCCAGCAATGTGAAAATGGAAGCAGCAGTGACAAGCCCCCAGCAATGTGAAAATAGCCCTAGCAGTGACAAGCCCTCAGCAATGTGAAAATACACCCCACAGTGACAAGCCCCAAGGAATGTGACAATAGCACTAGCAGTGACAATATCCAAGCAATGTAACCATAGCCTTAGCAAAGACAAGCCCCCAGCAATGTGACAATAGCCCTAGCAGTGACAAGTCCCCAGCAATTTGATAGTAGCCCTAGCAGTGACAAGCCCCAAGTAATGTGACAATAGTCCTACCAGTGACAAGGTCCCAGCAATGTGAAAATAGCCATACCAGTGACAAGCCCCCAGCAGTGTGACAATAGCCCTAGAAGTGACAAGCCCCCATCAATGTGACAATAGACCCAACAGTGACAAGCACCCAGCAATGTGACAATAGACCTTGCAGGGACAAGCTACCAGCAATGTGACAATAGCCTTAGCAGTGACAAGTCCCCAGAAATGTGACGACAGCTCTAGCAGGGACAAACGCTCCCAACAATGTGACAATAGCCATAGCAGTGACAAGCTCACAGCAATGTGACAATGGCCTTAGTGGTGACAAGCCCCCAGCAATGTGACAATAGCCCTAGCAGTGACAAGCCCCCATCAATGTGACAATAGACCCAGGAGTGACCAGCACACAGCAATGTGACAATAGCCCTTGCAGTGACAAGCTCCCAGCAATGTGAAAACAGCCCCAGCAGTGACAAGCCCCCAGAAATATGTCAATAGCCCAAGCAGTGACAAGACCCCAGCAATGTGACAATAGCCCAAGCAGTGACAAGCCCACAGCAATGTGACAATAGCCCTAGCAGTGACAATCCCACAGCAATGTGACAATAGCCCTAGCAGTGACAAGTCCCCAGCAATGTGACAATGGACCCAGCATGTAGGACAATTTGGCAGTAAAGTAATTTAAATTTTAAATCTTCATCCCAGCAAAAACTGAAAGCAACAATATGACAATGGCCCTACCAGTGACAAGCCCACATTAATGTGAAAAAAACCCTAGCAGTGACAAGTCCCCATTAATATGACAATAACCCCTGAAGAGACAAGCTCTCACCAATGTGACAATAGCCCAAGCATTGACAAGCTCCCCACAATGGGACAATAGCCCAGCAGTGGCAAGCCACCAGCAATATGACAATAACCTCAGCAGTGACAAGCTGCCAGCAATGTGACAACAGCCCCAGCAGTGACAAGCTCCAAACAATGTGACAATAGCCCTAGAACTGATAAGCCCCAGCAATGTGACAATAGCCCCAGCATAGACAAGCCCCCAACAATGTGACAAAGCCCCAGCAGTGACAAGGCCCCATCATTATGGCAATAGCCCCAGCAGTGACAAGCCCCCAGCAATGTGACAATAGCCTAGCCGTGACAAGCTCAACGCAATGTGACAATAGCCCCAGCAGAGACAAGCCCCATTAACGTGACAATAGACCCAGGAGTGCCATGCTCCCAGAAATGTGACAATAGCCCCAGCGGTGAGAAGCTCCCGGCAATGTGACAGTAGACCCAGCAGTGACAAACCCCGGGCAATGTGACAATAGCCTTAGCAGTCACAAGACCCCAGCAATGTGAAAATAGCCCCAGCAGTGACATGCCCCCAGCAATGTGACAATAGCCTTAGCAGAGAAAAGCATCCAGCAATGTGAAAATAGACCAGCAGTGACAAGTCCTGAGCAATGTGACAATAGCCCTAGCAGCCACAACCCCCCAGCAATGTGACAATAGCCCTAGCAGTGACAAGCCCCCAGCAATTTGACAATAGCCCTAGCAGTGACAAGCTCCCAGAAGTGTGACCGTAGCCCTAGCAGTGACAAGCCCCCAGCTAAGTGACAATAGCCCTAGCAGTGACAAGCCCCCAGCAATGTGACAATAGCCCTAGCAGTGACTAGCCCCATCAATGTGACAATAGACCCAGCAGTGACAAGCACCCAGCAATGTAACAATAGCACTAGCAGTGACAAGCCCCCATCAATGAGACAATAGCCCCAGCAGTGACAAGCACCCAGCAATGTGACAATAGCTCTAGCAGGGACAAGCTCCCAGCAAAGTGATAATAGCCTTAGCAGTGACAAGCCCCCAAAATGTGACAACAGCTCTAACAGTGACAAGCTCCCAGCAATATGACAATAGCCCCAGCAGTGACAAGACCCCAGCAATGAGAAAATAGCCCTAGCAGTAGCATGCCCCATCAATGTGACAATAACCCTAGCAGTGAAAAATCCCCATTAATGACAATAGCCCCAGCAGTGACAAGCCCCCAGCAATGTGACAATAGACCCAGCATGTAGAACAATTTGGCACTAAAGTAATTTAAGTTTCAAATCTCCATTCCAGCAAAAAACAGAAAGCAACAATATGACAATGGCCCTACCAGAGACAAGCCTGCATTAATGTGAAAATAGCCCTAGCAGAGACAAGTCCCAATTAATGTGACAATAACCCTAGCAGTGACAAGCTCCCACCAATGTGACTATAGCATTAGCAGTGTCAAGCTCCCCACAATGGGACAATAGCCCCAGCAGTGGCAAGCCCCCAGCAATGTGGCAATAGCCTCAGCAGAGACAAGCTGCCAGCAATGTGACAACAGCCCCAGCAGTGACAAGCTTCAAACACTGCGACAATAGCCCTAGGAGTGATAAGTCCCCAGCAATGTGACAATAGCCCCAGCACAGACAAGCCCCCAGCAATGTGACAAAGCCCCAGCAGTGACAAGCCCCCAGCATTGTGACAATAGCCCCAGCAGTGACAAGCCCCCAGCAATGTGACAATAGCCCTAGCAGTGACAAGCCCCCAGCAATTTGACAATAGCCCTAGCAGTGACAAGCCCCCAGCAATGTGACAATAGCCCTAGCAGTGACTAGCCCCCAGCTAAGTGACAATAGCCCTAGCAGTGACAAGCCCCCAGCAATGTGACAATAGCCCTAACAGTGACTAGCCCCATCAATGTGACAATAGACCCAGCAGTGACAAGCACCCAGCAATGTAACAATAGCACTAGCAGTGACAAGCCCCCATCAATGAGACAATAGCCCCAGCAGTGACAAGCACCCAGCAATGTGACAATAGCTCTAGCAGGGACAAGCTCCCAGCAAAGTGATAATAGCTGCAGTGACAAGCCCCAAAATGTGACAACAGCTCTAACAGTGACAAGCTCCCAGCAATATGACAATAGCCCCAGCAGTGACAAGACCCCAGCAATGAGAAAATAGCCCTATCAGTAGCATGCCCCATCAATGTGACAATAACCCTAGCAGTGAAAAATCCCCATTAATGTGACAATAGCCCCAGCAGTGACAAGCCCCCAGCAATGTGACAATAGACCCAGCATGTAGAACAATTTGGCACTAAAGTAATTTAAGTTTCAAATCTCCATTCCAGCAAAAAACAGAAAGCAACAATATGACAATGGCCCTACCAGTGACAAGCCTGCATTAATGTGAAAATAGCCCTAGCAGTGACAAGTCCCAATTAATGTGACAATAACCCTAGCAGTGACAAGCTCCCACCAATGTGACTATAGCATTAGCAGTGTCAAGCTCCCCACAATGGGACAATAGCCCCAGCAGTGGCAAGCCCCCAGCAATGTGGCAATAGCCTCAGCAGAGACAAGCTGCCAGCAATGTGACAACAGCCCCAGCATGACAAGCTTCAAACACTCACGACAATAGCCCTAGGAGTGATAAGTCCCCAGCAATGTGACAATAGCCCCAGCACAGACAAGCCCCCAGCAATGTGACAACAGCCTAGCAGAGAGAAGCTCCCAGCAAGGTGAAAATAGCCCCAGCAGTGACAAGCTCCCAGCAATGCAAAAACAGCCTCATCAGTGACAAGCCCCATTAATGTGACAATAGCCCCAGGAGTGACATCCTCCCAGATATGTGACAATAGCCCTAGCAGTGACAAGCCACCAACAATGTGACAATAGCCCTAACAGAGACAAGTCCCCAGCAATGTGAAAATGGAAGCAGCAGTGACAAGCCCCCAGCAATGTGAAAATAGCCCTAGCAGTGACAAGCCCTCAGCAATGTGAAAATACACCCCACAGTGACAAGCCCCAAGGAATGTGACAATAGCACTAGCAGTGACAATATTCAAGCAATGTAACCATAGCCTTAGCAAAGACAAGCCCCCAGCAATGTGACAATAGCCCTAGCAGTGACAAGTCCCCAGCAATTTGATAGTAGCCCTAGCAGTGACAAGCCCCAAGTAATGTGACAATAGTCCTACCAGTGACAAGGTCCCAGCAATGTGAAAATAGCCATACCAGTGACAAGCCCCCAGCAGTGTGACAATAGCCCTAGAAGTGACAAGCCCCCATCAATGTGACAATAGACCCAACAGTGACAAGCACCCAGCAATGTGACAATAGCCCTAGCAGGGAAAAGCTCCGAGCAATGTGACAATAGCCTTAGCAGTGACAAGCCCCCCAGAAATGTGACAACAGCTCTAGCAGTGACAAGCTGCCAGAAATGTGACAATAGCCCTTGCAGTGACAAGCCCCCAGCAATATGACAATAGCCCCAGCAGTGACAAGACCCCAGCAAAGAGAAAATAGCCCTAGCAGTGGCAAGCCCCCAGCAATTTGTCAATAATCCAAGCAGTGAAAAATCCACATTAATGTGACAAATAGCCTCAGCATTGACAAGCTCCAGCAATGTGAAAATAGCCCCAGCAGTGACAAGACCCCAGCAATGTGACAATAGCCCTAGGGGTGACAAGCTCCCAGCAACGTGACAATAGACCCAGCATGTAGAACAATTTGGCACTAAAGTAATTTAAGTTTCAAATCTCCATCCCAGCAACACCAGAAAGCAACAATATGACAATGGCCCTACCAGTGACAAGCCTGCAATAATGTGAAAATAGCCCTAGCAGTGACAAATCCCCCATTAATGTGACAATAACCCTAGCAGTGACGAGCTCCCACCAATGTGACAATAGCCCTAGCAGTGGCAAGCTCCCCACAATTGGACAATAGCCCCAGCAGTGGCAAGCCCCCTGCAATGTGAAAATAACCTCAGCAGTGACAAGCTGCAAGCAATGTGACAACAGCACCAGCAGTGACAACCTCCAAACAATGTGACAATAGCCATAGCAGTGATAAGCCTCCAGCAATGTGACAATAGCCCCAGCATAAACAAGCCCCCAGCAATGTGACAAAGCCCTAACAGTGACAAGCCCACAGCATTGTGACAATATCCCCAGCAGTGACAAGCCCCCAGCAATGTGACAATAGCCCTAGCAGTGACAAGTCCATATTAATGTGACAATAACCCTAGCAGTGACAAGCTCCCACCAATGAGACAATAGACCTTGCAGTGACAAGCCCCCAGCGATGTGATAATAGCCAGGCAGTGACAAGCTCCCAGCAATGTAACAACAGCCTTAGCAGGGACAAGCCCCCAGCAATATGACAATAGCCCTTGCAGTGACAAGCCCCTGAAATGTGACAATAGCCCTAGCAGTGACAAGCTGCCAGCAATGTGACAATTGACCCAGCAGTGACAAGCCCTGAGCAATGTGACAGTAGCCCTAGCAGTGACAAGTCCCAAGCAATGTGATAATAGCCCCAGCAGTGACAAGCACTCAGCAATGTGACAATAGCCCTAGCAGTGACAAGCCCCCAGCAATTTGACAATAGCCCTGATAGTGACAAGCCCCAGCAATGTGACAATAGCCCCAACAGTGACAAGACCCCAGCAATGTGACAAATGCCCCAACAGTGACAAGCCCCAGCAATGTGGCAATAGCCCTAGCAGTGACAGGCTCCAAGCAATGCGACAATAGCCCTGGCAGTGACAAGCTCCCAGCAATGTGACAATAGTCCTAGCAGTGACAAGGTCCCAGCAATGTGGCAGTAGCCATAGAACTGACAAGTTCCCAGCAATTTGACAATAGCCCTAGCATTGACAAGCCCCAGCAATTTGACACTAGTTCTAGCAGTGACAAGCCCCCAGCAATGTGACAAAGCCATAGCAGTAACAAGCCCCCAGCAATGTGACAATAGTCCTAGCAGTGACAAGCCCCAGCAATGAGACAATAGCCCTATCAGTGACTAGTCCCCAGCAATGTGACAATAGCCCCAGTAGTGACAAGAACCCAGCAATGTGACAATAGCCCTAGCAGTGACAAGCTCCCAGCAATGTTACAGTAGTCCTAGCAGTGACAAGCCCCCAGCAATGTGACAACAGACCCAGCATGTAGAATAATTAGTCTCTAAAGAAGTTTAAGTTTCAAATCTCCATCCCTGCAACAGCAGAAAGCAAAAACATGACTATAGCCCTACCAGTGACAAACCCCCTATAGTGTGAAAAGGGCCTAGCAGAGACAAGTCCTCATTAATGTGGCAATAACCCTAGCAGTGACAATCTCCCACCAATGTGACAATAACCCCAGCAGTGACAACCCCCAGCAATGTGACAACAGCCCCAGCAGTGACAAGCTCCAAAATAATGTGACAATAGTCCTAGCAGTGACAAACCCCCAGCAATGTGACAAAGCCCCAGCACTGACAAGCTCCAAGCATTGTGACAATAGCCCCAGCAGTGACAAGCCCCCAGCAATGTGATAATAGCCCTAGCAGTGAGATGTCCATATTAATGTGACAATAACCCTAGCAGTTACAAGCACCCACCAAGGTGACAATAGCCCTAACAGAGACAATTCCCCAGCAATGTGACAATAACCTAGCAGTGACAAGCTCCCAGCAATTTGACAATATCCTCAGCAGTGACTAGCCCCCAAGCAACGTGACAATCACCCCAGCAGTGACAAGCTCCCAGCAATGTAACAACAGCCTCGGCAGTGACAAGCCCCATTAACGTGACAATAGACCCAGGAGTGACATGCTCCAAGAAATGTGACAATAGCCCTAGCAGTGACAAGCCCCCAGCAATGTGATAATAGCCCCAGTAGTGACACACCCCAGCAATGTGACAATAGCCCTTGCAGTGACAAGCTCTCAGCAATGTGACAATTGTCCTAGCAGTGACAAGGTCCCAGCAATGTGACAGTAGACATAGCAGTGACAAGCTCCTAGCAATGTGACAATAGCCCTAGCAGTGACAAATTCCCAGCAATGTGACAATAGCCCTAGCAGTGACAAGCCCCCAGCAATTTGACAATAGCCCCAGCAGTAGCATGCCCCCAGCAATGTGACAATAGCCCCAATACTGACAAGCTCCAAGCAATGTGACAATAACCCTAGCAGTGACAAGCCACCAGCAATGGAACAATAGCCCTCACAGTGAAAAACCCCAAGCAACTTCATAATAGCCCTAGCAGTGACAAGCCTCCAGCAATGTGACAATAGCCCTAGCAGTGACAAGCCCCCAGCAATGTGACAATAGCCCTAGCAGTGACAAGCCCCCAGCAATGTGACAACAATCAGGGCAGTGACAAGCCCCAGCAATGTGACAATAGCCCCAACAGTGACAAGCCCCCAGCAATGTGACAATAGCCCTAGAAGTGACAGGCTGCAAGTAATTTAACAATAGCCTTAGCAGTGACAAGCCCTCAGCATTGTGACAGTAGGCCTAGCAGTGACAAGCCCCCAGCCTGGTGACAATAGCTTAGTAGTGACAAGCTCCCAGAAATTGGACAATAGCCCCAGCAGTGACAGGCACCCAGCAATGTGACAATCGCCCATGCAGTGACAGGACACCAGCAATGTGACAGTAGCTCTGACAGTGACAAGCCACCAGCAATATGACAACAGCCCAGGCAGTGACAAGCCCCAGCAATGTGACAATAACCCAAACAGTGGCAAGCCCCCAGCAATGAGACAATAGCTCTAGCAGTGACAGGCTCCAAGCAATGTAACAATAGCCTTAGCAGTGACAAGCCCCAAGCAATGTGACATTAGCCCTAGCAGTGACAAGCCTCTAGCAATGTGACAGTAGCCCTAGCAGTGACAAGCCCCCTGCAAGGTGACAATAGCCTAGCAGTGACAATCTCCCAGCAATGTGACAATAACCCTAGCAGTGACAAGCTCCCAGCAATGTGACAATAACCCTAGCAGTGACAAGCCCCCAGCCATGTGACAATCACCCTAGCAGTGACAAGCCACCAGCAATGTGACAATAGCCCCAGCAGAGACAAGCCCCCAGCAATGTGACAATAGCCCCACCACTGACAATCTCCCAGCAATGTGACAATGAACCTAGCAGTGACAAGCTCCCAGCAGTGCAACAATAACCATAGCAGTGACATGCCCCCAGCCATGTGACAACAGCCCTAGCAATGACAAGCTCTAATTAACAACTGGAAGCATCAGGAAGTGAACAATAAGACAATAGCCCTAGCAGTGACAAGCCCCCAGCAATGTGACAGTAGCCCTAGCAGTGACAAGCCCCCAGCAATGAGACAATAGCCCTAGCAGTGACAAGCCCCCAGCAATGTGACAGTAACCCTAGCAGTGAGAAGCTCCGACCAATGCGACACTAACCCTAGCAGTGACAAGCTCCCAGTAATGTGACAATAGCCCTCTAGTGATAAGCCCCCAGCAATTTGACAATAGCCATAGCAGTGACAAGCTCCCAGCAATGTGACAATAGCCCTAGCAGTGGCAAGCCCCCAGCAATATGAAAATAGCCCTGGCAGTGACAAGCCCCCAGCAATGTGACAATAGCCCTAGCAGTGACAAGGTCCCGCAATGTGACAATAACCCTAGCAGTGACAAGCTCCCAAGGAACATGACAATAGCCCTAGCAGTGACATGGTCCCAGTACTGTGACAATAACCCTAGCAGTGACAAGCCCCAGCAATGTGACAATAGACCCAACAGTGACAAGCCCCCAGCAATGTGACAATAGCCCTAGAAGTGACAGGCTCCAAGTAATTTAACAATAGCCTTAGCAGTGACAAGCCCTCTGCAATGTGACAGTAGGCCTAGCAGTGACAAGTTCCCAGCAATGTGACAATAGCCCTAGCAGTGACAAGCCCCCAGCAATGTGACAGTAACCCTAGCAGTGATAGGCTCCAAGTAATTTAACAATGGCCTTAGCAGTGACAAGCCCCCAGCAATTTGACAATAGCCCAAGCAGTGACAAGCTCCCAGCAATTTGAAAATAGCCCTAGCAGTGGCAAGCCACCAGCAATATGAAAATAGCCCTGGCAGTGACAAGCCCGCAGCAATGTGACAATAGCCCTAGCAGTGACAAGTGCCCAGCAATTAGACAAAAGCCCTAGCAGTGACAAAGTCCCACCAATGTGACAGTAGCCCTAGCAGTGACAATCTCACAGCAATGTGACAATGACCCTAGCAGTGACAAGCTCCCAGCAGTGAGACAATAGCCCTAGCAGTGACAAGGTCCATGCAATGTGACAATAGCCCTAGCAGTGACAAGATCCCAGGAATGTGACAATAGCCCTGACAGTGACAAGATCCCAGGAGTGTGACAATAGCCCTAGCAGTGACACGGTCCAGTACTGTGACAATAATCCTAGCAGTGACAAGCCCAGAGCAATGTGACAATAGCCCCAGCAGTGACAAGCCCCCAGCAGTGGGACAATAGCCCTCGCAGTGACAAGTCCCCAGCAATGTGACCATAGCCACAGCAGTGACAATACCAAGCAATGAGAGAATAGCCCCAGCAGTGACAAGCCCCAGCAATGTGACAATAGAGCCAGCAGTGACAAGCCCCTGGCAATGTGAGAATAGCCCTAGCAGTGACAAGCCCCCAGCAATGTGACAATAGCCCCTGCAGTGACAAGCCCCCAGCATTGTGACAACAGCCCCAGCAGTGACAAGCCCCCAGCAATGTGACAATAGCCATAGCAGTGACAATTCCTCATTCATGTGACAATAACCCTAGCAGTGAAAAGCTCCCACCAATGTAACAACAGCCCTAGTAGTGACAAGCCCCCAGCAATGTGACAATAGCCCTGCAGTGACAAGCTCCCAGCAATGTGACAATAGCCCCAGCAGAGTCAAGCCCCCAGCAATGTGAAAATTGCCCCAGCAGTGACAAGCTCCCAGCAGTGTGACAATAGCGCTAGCAGTGACAAGCCCCCAGCAATGTGACAATTGCACCAGAAGTGACATGCCCCTAGCAGTGTGACAATAGCCTCAGCAGTGACAAGCTTCCAGCAACGTGACAATAGCCGCAGCAGTGCCAATCCTCCAGCAATGTGACAATAACCCTAGCAGTGACAAGCCACCAGAAATGTGACAACAGCCCTTGCAGTGACAAGCCCCAAGCAATATAACAATAGACCTAGTAGTGGCAAGCCCCAAGGAATGTGATGATATCCGTAGTAGTGACCAGCCCCAAGCAATGTGACAATAGCCCAGGCAGTGACATGCCTCCAGTAATGTGACAATAGCCCTAGCAGTGACAAACCCCCAGCAATGTGACAATAGCCCTAGCAGTGACAAGCCCCCAACAATGTGACAGTAAACCAAGCAGTGACTAGCCCCCATCAATGTGACAAATAACCCTAGCAGTGACAAATCCCCAACAATGTGACAATAGCCCCAGTAGTGACAAGCTCCAGCAATGTGACAATAACCCTAGCAGTGACAAGCCTTCAGCAATGTGACAATAGCCCTAGCAGTGACAACTCCCCAGCAATGTGACAATAACCCTAGCAGTGACAAGCCCCCAGCAATGTGACAATATCACTAGCAGTGACAAGCCCCCATCAATGTGACAATAGCCCCAGCAGTGACAAGCCCCTTGCAATGTGACAATAGCCCCAGCACTGACAATCTCACAGCAATGTGACAATGGCCATGGCAGTGACAAGCTCCCAGCAATGTGACAATAACCCCAGCAGTGTCAAGCCCCCAGCCATGTGACAATAGCTCTAGCAGTGACAAGCCCCCAGCAATATGAGATCAGCCCTAGCAATGACAAGCCTCCAGCAATGTGACAGTAACCCTAGCAGTGAGAAGCTCCTACCAATGCGACAATAACCCTAGCAGTGACAACCTCCCAGCAATGTGACAATAGCCCTAGCAGTGGCAAGTTCCCAGGAATGTGACAATAGCCCCAGCAGTGGAAAGCCCCAGCAATGTGACAATAGCCCTAGCAGTGACAAGCCCCCAGCAATGTAACAATAGCTCCAGCAGTGACAAGCTCCCAGCATTGTGACAATAGCCCCAGCAGTGACAAGCCCCCAGCAATGTGAAAATAGCCCTAGCAGTGACAAGCTCCCACCAATGTAACAATAGCCCTAGTAGTGACAAGACCCCAGAAATATAACAATAGCACAGCAGTGACAAGCTCCTAGAAATGTGACAATAGCCCCAGCAGAGACAAGCAGCCAGCAATGTGACAATCGCCCCAGCAATGACAAGCTCCTAGCAATGTGATATTAGCCCCAGCAGTGACAAGCCCCCAGCAATGTGACAATTGCACCAGGAGTGACAAGCACCTAGCAATGTGACAGTAGCCTCAGCAGAGACAAGCCCACAGCAATGTGACAATAGCCCTAGGAGTGACAAGCCCCCAGCAATGTGACAATAGCCTCAGCAGTGCCAATCCCCCAGCAACGTGACAATAACCCTGGCAGTGACAAGCCCCCAGAAATGTGACAACAGCCCTTGCGGTGACAAGCCCCAAGCAATATGACAATAGCCCTAGCAGTGACAAGCCCCAAGAATTGTGATCATATCCCTAGTAGTGACAAGCCCCAAGTAATATGACAATAGCCCTGGCAGTGACAAGTCCCCTGCAATGTGACAATAGCCCTAGCAGTAAAAAATCCCCATTAATGTGACAATAGCCCTAGCAGTGACAAGCGCCCAGCAATTTGACAGTAGCCCTAGCAGTGACAAGGTCCCACCATTGTGACAATAGCCCCAGCAGTGACACGCTCCCAGCAATGTGACAATAGCCCTAGCAATGACAAGCTCCCAGCAATTTGACAATAACCCTAGCAGTGAAAAGGTGCCTGCAATGTGACCATAGCCCTAGCAGTGACAAGCTCCCAGCAATGTGACAATAGCCCTAGTGGTGACAAGCTCCCAGGAATGTGACAATAGCCCTAGCAGTGACACGGTACCAGTACTGTGACAATAACCCTAGCAGTGACAAGCCCCCAGCAACATGACAATAGCCCCAGCAGTGACAAGCCCCCAGCAGTGTGACAATAGCCCTAGCAGTGACAAGCCCCCAGCAATGTGACAATAACCACAGCAGTGACAAGCTCCCAGCAATGTGACAATAGCCCTAGCAGTGACAAGTCCCCAGCAATGTGACAATAGCCCCAGCAGTGACAAGCCCCAGCAATGTGACAATAGCCTCAGCAGTGACAAGCCCCAGCAATGTGACAATAGCCCCAGCAGTGACAAGCCCCCAGCAATGTGACAATAGCCCTAGCAGTGACAAGCCCACAGCAATGTGACAATAGCCTAGCAGTGACAAGCTCCCAGCATTGTGACAATAGCCCCAGCAGTGACAAGCCCCCAGCATTGTGACAATAGCCCTAGCAGTGACAATTCCCCATTCATGTGACAATAACCCTAGCAGTGACAAGCTCCCACCAATGTAACAATAGCCCTAGTAGTGACAAGCCCCCAGCAATGTGACAATAGCCCATCAGTGACAAGCTCCCAGCAATGTGACAATAGCCCCAGCAGAGACAAGCCCCCAGCAATGTGACAATCGCCCCAGCAGTGACAAGTTCCCAGCAATGTGACAATAGCCCTAGCAGTGACAAGCCCCCAGCAATGTGACAATTGCACCAGGAGTGACAAGCCCCCAGCAATGTGACAATAGCCCTAGCAGCGACAAGCTCCCAGTACTGTGACAATAGCCTCAGCAGTGCCAATCCCCCAGCAATGTGACAATAACCCTAGCAGTGACAAGCCCCCAGAAATGTGACAACAGCCCTTGCATTGACAAGCCCCAAGCAATACGACAATAGCCCTAGCAGTGACAAGCCCCAAGGAATGTGATCATATCCCTAGTAGTGACAAGCCCCAAGCAATGTGACAATAGCCCAGGCAGTGACAAGCCCCAAGCAATGTGACAATAGCCCTAGCAGTGACAAACACCCAGCAATGTGACAATAGCCCCAGCAGTGACACGTTCCCAGCAATGTGACAATAGCCCTAGCAGTGACAAGCCCCCAGCAATGTGACAGTAAACCTAGCAGTGACAAGCCCCCAGCAATGTGACAGTAGCCCTAGCAGTGACAAGTCCCCAACAATGTGACAATAGCCCCAGCAATGACAAGCTTCAGCAATGTGACAATAACCCTAGCAGTGACAAGCCTCCAGCAATGTGACAATAGCCCTAGCAGTGACAAACCCCCAGCAATTTGACAATAGCCCTAGCAGTGACAAGCCCCAGCAATGTGACAATAGACCCAGCAGTGACAAGCCCCCAGCAATGTGACAATAGACCCAGGAGTGACAAGCACCCAGCAATGTGACAATAGCCCTAGCACTGACAAGCCCCCAGCAATATGACAATAGCTCTAGCAGTGACAAGCCCCTAGCAATGTGACAATAGCCCCAGCAGTGACAAGCCCCAGCAATGTGACAATAGCCCTTGCAGTGACAAGCCCCCAGCAATGTGACAATAGCCCTAGCAGTGACAAGCCCCCATCAATGTGACAATAGCCCCAGCAATGACAAGCTCCAGCAATGTGACAATAACCCTAGCAGTGACAAGCCTCCAGCAATGTGACAATAGCCCTAGCAGTGACAAACCCCCAGCAATTTGACAATAGCCCTAGCAGTGACAAGCTCCCAGCAATTTGACAATAGCCCTAGCAGTGACAAGCCCCCAGCAATGTGACAATAGACCCAGGAGTGACAAGCACCCAGCAATGTGACAATAGCCCTAGCAGTGACAAGCCCCCAGCAATATGACAATAGCTCTAGCAGTGACAAGTCCCCAGCAATGTGACAATAGCCCAGGCAGTAACAAGCTCTCATCAACAACTGCAAGCTTCAGGAAGTGAACAATATGACAATAGCCCTAGCAGGGACAAGTCCCCATCCCTGTGCTGCCTGACAACTTTCGGCAGGTACTTTAAAAGTTAAAACGTCAAAAGTTAAAAGTTTAAAAGTTGTTTAACAATCTTAAATTTTTGACAGGAGTGCCTCCCTATTGTGTCCTGTGCAGCACAGTCCCCTTGAGTCAAAGTGATTGCACCTTTGTGGAAAGTGACGTATAGACACCTTGGGCCAATCTACAAGTTTCCTCTGTAAGCTCCTCCCTCAAGCTGCATTTAATAGTGGACGGAGTTGGGGAGGGTGCGTCGGCTGAAAACTCCTCACCCTTCTGTGCCCCAATTGGCTGAAAGCTCTCTGGCTGCTGATCCAGCTGCTCCATCTCTGGCACTTTTCTGCCCCATTCAGCTTCTGATTGCTGCCGATGTGACTGCCTGCTACACTGCTCCCTGGATCCCAACAGCCACTGATGCGACTGCCTGGCTATGCCTCCTCTTCTCCCTGGATCCCAGCGACCACCGATGTGACCACCCACCTGCTGGACTTGATGCTGCTGATGCAGCAGGCATACAGATCCCTTGCACTACTGCAAGCCCTGGAGTTGCAGCCCAGCCAATTGGCTTTTAATGCCTGGCCACAACTCGAAAATCATGCCACTAGCCCTGACTGGCCAAACTCCTCTCCCTTCTTTGCCCTGATTGGCTGAAAGCTGTCCAGCTACCAATGCAGCTGCTCCCTCTCAGGCATCTTGCTGTCCCGTTCAGCTCCCAATGGCCGCTGGCACTGATGATACCACCCGCCAGAGCTGCTTCCTGGATCCCGACAGCCACTGAAGCTACTGCCCACCTATGCCTCCTCTTCTCCCTTGATCCCAGTGGCCACCGATGTGACCGCCTGCCTGATCTGCTTGACGCTGCCAATGTGGCAGGAATACAGCTCCGTTGCGCTGGTGCAAGCCCTGGAGTTGCAGCCTGGCCAATTGGCTTTTAAAGCCTGGCTGCAACTCGAAACTCACGCCATTTGCCCTGATTGGCAAAACTACTCTCCCTTCTGTGCCCCAATTGGCTGAGAGCTCTCTGGCTGCCGATGCAGCTGCTCCCTCTCAGGCACCTTGCTGCCCCGTTCAGCTACTGATGGCCGCTGACACAACCTCACGCCTATGCTGCTCCCTGGATCCCGATGGCTACTGATGCGACCACTTGCCTGCTTCGCTTGATGCTGCCAGTGCAGCAGGAATACAGTTCCTTTGCACCACTGTGAGTCTTGCTGACCAGCCGCCTGCTCTGCTTGATGCTGCTGACCTAGAAATAAAAGCAGTTAAACAGTTCTTTTAACTCTCATTATGAAATGGGTAGAAAAAATGATGTATTCTGATTGGTCGAGAGCTGCTTTCAGCTGGGCCGTTATCACAGCACAACGGCCCAGCTGAAAGTATTATGTTTAAAAAATGCATAAAATTTACTAAAAATAACCCATTTCATAATTGCAATTAGGCACTCCAGGGGGTATGTTATAGTGGGCTAACGGCCCTTCTGGGGTGGTGGAAGCCCTCGGCTACGCCTCGTGCTTCAACCCACCCCAAGGTGGGCTGTTATCCCACCATAACACACCCCCTGTCATGCCTTATTGCTTAATTAAACAAAGGTGTCATCATCATAACACATATTAAAACATTAATACTAAAAAACTGCAGACAACGTACAT
The DNA here is from genome assembly GCA_016271365.2 of Neoceratodus forsteri. Classification (NCBI taxonomy): domain Eukaryota; kingdom Metazoa; phylum Chordata; order Ceratodontiformes; family Ceratodontidae; genus Neoceratodus; species Neoceratodus forsteri. The sequence continues at coordinate 1,458,073,641 of CM028132.1, forward strand.
TCTATCCCATTAGGTTATTGAAGCTGAAAAAACTAACCGGTAAATAAACCACTATAACTGAAACTGCAATGATGCATATTTACAGCATAACAAAAATATGCAAGTCCCACTTTACGGTAAAAGAGCTGAATAGGGTTTAGTACAACCCAATCAATTAATATAATCCTAATGGTAACAAAAACATTAACTGTTCTGTCATCCTGTGCTAAAACTGCACAACTGTATAAGAGGCAAGCACCTACATTTTCACAGTACTGTTTTAAAAATGAATAAAAACACCTTACCTTCCATGCTGACACCTCAAGAGGCATCTGTCTGGTGAAAGGCAGCTCATTGGTACAAGTAGAAGGCATGTCTTGTATAGAGTTGTGAACTGCTCATGGGCTGGGAGAATAAAGGGTAACAGCAGATTAGAGTAAGCACTTCTTAAAGTAAAATTAAAACCAAGGCAACATTAAATTAGATGAAAAGAGTAGTACTGGCCACAAGACTGTTCTCCCCAACGCTTATGTCATATCCACAGCCCTGGAAACAAAAGCAGTAGTGTAATTAAATAAAGTACTGTGCTAAAATAAAAAAAATAAAAAAAGGTTTCCTTTAATGTCTGAGTCAATTGCTGGGTGAGGGGTTAATTCCTCTTTGTGCATGCTGATTACAATCATTCAAAACAACAATGCACGGAGGAGGAGACTGCGCGCCCTACAGGCTCGAGAAAAAGAAAAAAAAAATAATTCAAGCCCAAGTTCCATTGAAGCATCCAAGTGAACTCCTTGGGCTATTGAAAAACAAGATGTAGGAAATTGAAAAAACCTGGTAACTTCTCAATCCCACTGCCCCATAAGCATTGTGGTCCCTGGCCAGCAATCCCCATACAGGCCCCTGCTCCCCGGGTTGCCACCAGAAATCGTCGGTACTCCCACATTTTAAAATACTGTTTTCAAAAAGGACTGCACAGTTAGATGCCATAAAAGAGTCTTCTTGCGTTTTTTTCTGTAAATAAATCGAAATTATGCTCTGCACAATAACAGGAACTACACCAACCTCTCGTTCAGATTAGAAAGGAACCTTTAACATGAGATTGTGTCACAGAGTTAGTAAACAACTATTCCCTATCTCTTTTCCCATCATTAGAGGGCGGTTCCTCCCTCCTCAATGTAAAAGAGGAAGCCGCCTCCCCCAAGGGCAGAACAAATGTAACATAGAAACATAGACACATAGAATTTGATGGCAGATAAGGACCGCTTGGCCCACCTAGTCTGCCCATTTCCCTATCTAACGGATAAACTGCAGATCCTAGTTAACCAACAGAGTACTTTCTCCTACCCCCACTAGAATTGCTTTATGTCTGTCCCATGAATTCTTGAATTCTCCCATACATAGAAACATAGAATGTGAGTGCAGATAAGGACCACTTGGCCCACCTAGTCTGCCCATTTTCCTACCTAACAGATAAGCTGCAGATCCTAGTTAACCAACAGCTTACTTCCTCCTACCCCCCACTAGGACTGCCTTATGTCTGTCCCATGCATTCTTGAATTCCCCCACTGTTCTTGACTCCACAACCTCCTCAGGGAGGCTATTCCATTCACCCACAACCCTCTCTGTGAAAAAATAATTCCTCATATTACCTCTGAGCCATCTCCCCTCTATCTTCAAATTGTGCCCCCTTGTTCTTGCACATCTCTTTTTCTGAAAGATGCTACAGTACCCTCTTGGACTTTGTTGATTCCCTTGAAGTACTTGAAGGTTTCTATCACATCCCCTCTCTCCCTTCTTTCCTCAAGGGTATACTATTAAGCTCCTTTAGTCTTTCTTCGTATGTCTTCTGGTGCAGACACTGCACCATTTTGGTTACCCTCCTCTGGACAGCCTCCACTCTGTCTATGACTTTGCGGAGATGGGGTCTCCAGAACTGCACACAGTACTCCAGATGGGGTCTCACCAACTGTCTGTACAGAGGGATAACAACTTCCTGTTTTCTACTATTGATGTCTCTCCCTATGCATCCCAGTATCCCCCCAGCCTTCCTTACTGCCTTCTCACATAGCTTGCCACCTTTAGGTCATCTGATATAATTACCCCCAGGTCCCTTTCCATTTTTACTGTTGCCAGTATCTCACCCCTCATTGTGTACTCTTACCCTGGGTTTTTGTTTCCCAGGTGCATTACCTTGCAATTCTTTGCATTAAATCTGAGCTGCCATACATCTGACTATTCCTCCAACCTTGACAAGTCACTTCTCATCCTTTCCACTCCATCTTGTGTATCAACCCTGTTGCAGATATTTGTGTCGTCTGTAAAGAGACATACTTTTCCTTCCAGTTCCTCTACAATGTCACTTATAAATACATCAAAAAGGACAGGTCCTAGTACTGAACCCTGCGGTACCCCTCTAGTAACCCTCCTTTCTTCGCTGTGGACTCCATTTACTACTACCCTTTGCGTCCTGTTGTCTAGCCAATTTTTTATCCAGGCTACCACCTTGGGACCCACTCCAAGGCTGGCTAACTTGTGTATTAATCTTTTGTGTGGGACTGTATCAAATGCCTTGCTAAAATCTAGGTAGGCCATGTCCACAGCCCCTCCCTGGTCTACTACTTTGGTCACCCAGTCAAAGAAATCTATTAGATTCGTCTGACACGACCTTCCCATCGTGAATCCATTCTGCCTTGCGTCCTGTGCCCCACTGGCCTCTAGGTACTCAACAGTTCTTTCCTTCAGAAGTGATTCCATCATTTTCCCTACCACTGAAGTCAAACTAACTAGTCTGTAGTTTCCTGCCTCTGTCCTGCTCCCACTTTTGTGAAGAGGATTCACATCCGCCCTCCTCCAGTCCTCAGGTACCACCCCATCCTCCCATGATTTGTTAAAGAGAGTAGTCAGCGGTGTCACTAGTTCTACCCTTAGTTCCTTTAGAATTTTGAGGAATCCCATCAGCCCCATTGCTTTGTCCACCTTCAATTTTATTAGTTCTTTCAGAACCTTTTCTTCTGTAAATGGACTGGTATAGACCCCCGTCTTCAGAGTGTTTCTCTTGTTTGGTTTAGGTACCTTCCCTCCTCTTCCTTTGTGAATACTGAGCAGAAATATTCGTTCAGTATCCTCTTTTCACTGTCACCCTCTACACATTCCTCCCCTTTATTAAGCTTCAGTATCCTCCTTTGGTCTTTCTTCACTCCCTAATGTACTTATAAAAGGTCTTATCCCCATTCTTAACAGAGTTGGCTATCCTTTCCTCGGTTTGGGCCTTTGCTATTCTGACTGCCTTCCCAGCCTCTTTCTGCTTTAACTGATAAAGTTCTCTGTCCTGCTCCTTCTGTGTTTCCTTATATTTCCTGAATGCTATCCTTTTCTCCTTAACCTTCCCTGCCACCTCTTTTGAAAAGCATAGCGTTTTTTTCCTTCGTTGTGTTTTGTTGATTTCCTTTACACAAAGGCTTGTTGCCTCTGCGATGGCTGTTTTGATTACTTCCCATTGTTCCTCCACCACTCTTTCTTGCCTGTTTGCTAGGGCTTTTCTGAGGCACTCTCTCATTTTCCCAAAGTCAGCCCTCCTAAAGTCCAATAGTCTTGCTTTTGTATGGCTTGATTGTATGGCAGTATTTATCGTGAACCACACTGTTTGGTGGTTGCTTGTTCCCAGATGGCTACCCACTTCTAAATCTGAGATTCTTTCTCCATCCCCATTTGAGAGTACCAGGTCTAAGATTGCTCCCTCCCGAGTGGGTTCCAATACTAGCTGTCTGTGGCATGCCCCCTGTAGGGCATCAAGAATGACCATGCTCTTGGATGTGCCTGCAGCAAAGGTGCTCCAGTTAACATCTGGCATATTCAGGTCCCCCATCAACAATATCTCCCCTTTTTCTGCCATTCTAAGGAAGCCTTCTATCATTTTCTTGTCCATTCCCTCCCCCGAGATGGGGTTCTGTATGCAACCCCAATGCAGATTGTGGTGCCATTTCCTGTCTCCAGGGTGACCCAGAGTGCCTCATCTGCTCCCTGTTAATTCTTTAGTTCTGTTGCTTTGATCTCTTCCTTTACATAGAGAGCTATTCCACCTCCTCTTTTACCCTCCCTGTCCCTCCTGTAGATTGTGTATCCTGGTATGTTGACATCCCAGTCATGGTTCTCTGTGTACCATGTTTCCCACTGTTTTGGACTCCACCACATCTTCAGGAAGGCTGTTCCATGTATCCTCTACCCTCTCCATAAAAAAATACTTCCTCACATTACCTCTGAGCCATCCCCCCCTCTATCTTCAAATTGTGCCCCCTTGTTCTTGCACATCTCTTTTTCTGAAAGATGCCACCCTCTTGGACTTTGTTGATTACCTTGAAGTACTTGAATGTTTCTATCATGCCCCCCCCCCGAGGGTATACATATTAAGCACCTTTAATCTCTCTCTTTGTATGTCTTCTGGTGCAAACTCTGCACCATTTTAGTTGCCCTCCTCTGGACAGCCTCCATCCTGTCTATGTATTTGCAGAGATGGGGTCTCCAGAACGGCACACAGTACTCCAGATGGGGTCTCACCAACTGTCTGTACAGAGGGATAACAACTTCCTGTTTTCTACTGGTGATGCCTTTCCCTATACCTCCCACTATCCCCCCAGCCCTCCTTACTGCCTTCTCACATTGCTTGCCCATCTTTAGGTCATCTGATATAACTATCCCCAGGTTCATAGAAACATAGAAACAGAATTTGATGGCAGATAAGGACCGCTTGGCCCACCTAGTCTGCCCATTTCCCTATCTACTGGATAAGCTGCAGATCCTAGTTAACCAACAACCTACTTCCTCCTACCCCTCACTAGAACTGCCTTATGTCTGTCCCATGCATTCTTGAATTCTCCCACTGTTTTGGACTCCACCACCTCTTCAGGAAGGCTGTTCCATATATCCTCTACCATCTCCATAAAAAAATACTTCCTCACATTACCTCTGAGCCATCCCCCCTCTGTCTTCAAATTGTGCCCCCTTGTTCTTGCACATCTCTTTTTCTGAAAGATTCTACCCTCTTGGACTTTGTTGATTCCCTTGAGGTACTTAAAAGTTTCTATCATGCCCCCCCTCCTCGAGGGTATACATATTAAGTTCCTTTAATCTCTCTTTGTACGTCTTCTGGTGCAGACCCTGCACCATATTGGTTGCCCTCCTCTGGACAGCCTCCATCCTGTCTCTGTCTTTGTGGAGATTGGGTCTCCAGAACTGCACACAGTACTCCAGATGGGGTCTCACCAACTGTCTGTACAAAGGGTTAGCAACGTCTTGTTTTCTACTGGTGATGCCTCTCCCTTTACATCCCAGTATCCCATCAGCCTTCCTTACTTCTCACATTGCTTGCCCACTTTTAGGTCATCTGATATGACTACCCCCAGGTCCCTTTATATTTTTGTTGTTGTTAGTATCTCACCCAAGGTTCAATGTTCAAATTTATTTACATAGCAAGTCTAAAAATAAATATTCATTACATGTAATATAATAAAATCACATATTTCCAATACAACACATACATCCAGAGACTAATGCATACATACAGATGAACAGCATATTCTCAACTATCTCTCCATTATACAATGTCCAATGATCATCACCTCAGAATGCCCAATACTTTACAATTTCCATCTACATCACTTAGCAATTAAATAAGAAAAACTAGCTAGTGCAACAATCTTAGTTTCATTTTTTGTATTGCATATAAAATTCAGCTGTTCTTCTTTCTTATACCCCTCTAGGTTTCAAAACACATTCCCAATGGTATCACTTCTCTCTTTCTGGGGCTCTGAACAGTCTAGAATTAAAAGTGACCATCTCATTTTTGCATTTGTACACACCCTACAGGCTTGAGCAGTACTTCCATTATATTTTAAATTTCCCCATTGAGTGTACAAACTCATTCTTATTAATGTCAGAGCTTTCCTGTATTTTCTATTTTCACATATTAAATATCTTTCCACTTCAAATGAAGTTTCAATATTTTTCAGATTTTCAGTATTCCAAGCCGATCTTATATTTTCTAGATCTTTTTGATTTGTAATATCCATAACTCTTTCAACTGTTTCTTGTGCAAATCTAATAGGATTGTTTGCCAAATTCAAAACTGCATTATGCTCACGCCCATACTTATTCAGCCCATCATTAAGTCTGCCCCCGCAAGTTAGTATTGACTGCTCATGTCTTTGAATTATTTCTATCCAGTAATTAAACAGCAGGCTATCCTCTGGAGTAAATCTAATCTTTTTTCAATATGCAATACAATTTTTCACTATAGTTGCATACATGGATACTGTAACAGTCTCTGCCCTAATCATAGTATTTGACATATATCGGGGAACCCCCTCCCCCAAGACTTTTTTTCAGATACTGATTTTGTATCACTTCAACGTCATTAGATTTGCAAAACAACCCCCAGAGTTCCACCCCATATATTAATTGTGAATATACTTTCGCCATAAGGCAACAATATTGTGCCAAATAAGAATCTTTTGCCATAACATGGGTGAAATATGTAATGCCATTAAGTGTTTTAGTTGCATTGTCTTTTACCCTTTTAACCTGCTTATTCCACTTGTTGTCTTTACTAAAGATCATCCCCAAATATTGGAATTCATCCACTACTTTTATTCTAGACCCATTTATTGTCCGAGTTGATCTTCCTTTCCCTTTTTCACCAGATTCCATTATCTTTGTCTTCGCCAAATTGAGCTCCATACCCAATTACTCTACTGCACTTAAGGTTGTTTGTATTGCTCTTTTTAAACTTAAAGGGCGTTTGGGAGAGTAACACTGAATCATCTGCGTATAATAGAATTTTTATTGAAATTCCATTTATTCTTGGTGGAAAACTCTCAATATCCTCTAGTTCCTCCACTATAGAATCTATATACAAATTAAACAATGTTGGGATGAGAAAACAACCAATTTAACCCCATTTTTAACTTCTATACTTTGTTTCAATGTACCATCTTTCCCATATCTAATGACTACTTTACTACCTTCATGTAAGATTTTGATAATTTCCAATAGTTGTGGTTCCATCCCTTTATTTTTCAAAATTTGCCATAAGATCTCCCTATGAACAGAGTCAAATGCCAATTTGATGTCAGTAAAGGCTATGTATATCTTACCAGTCTTCATTTTAGTATATTTATCTAAAATATATTGTAAAATAAACATTTGATCTACTGTAGATTTCTCTTTCTGAAACCCCGCCTGAAATTTAGATATTATTTTCTTGTCTTCTATCCAACTCTGAACTCTATCTAGAATTATCCTAGAGAATATCTTGTGGCTATCTTGTGGCTAATGTTTAAGAGAGTAATGGCTCTGTAATTCTCTGGCAAATTCACTGATCCCTTCTTGTATAATGGAACTATTAGGTATGCCACCTTAGCAGTGACATTTCTATGGTGACATGTGTCGATCTCGAATACAGCACCATGCCACCATAGAAGTGCCACTGGAAAGGGGCAACCACTTCCCCCGGCCTGCACCCCCTTCCTGAACTAACTCCGACCTGGAGTTAGAATCCTTTAGTTTGGGGGGTGTGGGGGGCAAAGCCCCCCCAATGTAAAGAATAGAGGCAAACTGTGTGGCTCCATGCTGACTGCAGCTTGCAGTCGACATGGAGCCCGTCGCTGTAATGCCGGTCGCGATCTTTTTTGTTGCACTGGCATGGTAGAGCTGAACTATTACACCAGTGTTCCAATTCCCTGGGATCTTTTTATATTTTACAATGTTTTGAAACACCCCCAACAATAGCTCAGCCCACTATTCTGGATCTACCTGATAGACTTCTGCTCCCACCTCATCTATCCCTGCTGCCTTGTCTGGGCAAGGACTGCACTGACCACATCTTATTTTGAAATTTGCAGAACCTTTCCGTGATCTTTTCCCCAGGTAATTTCTTTGTCCATATCTTCACCACAAGCTTTATTAAAGATTCTTTCAAAATATTCTTTCCACTACCCCCCCGGAATTACACCTAACACATTAAACCTTCCTTCTTCCACACCAAATGCTACTAGCTGCCAAAAAGTAGCATTGTCTTTCAATTTAATCACCCTCTGTAGACAACTCTACTGGTAATTATTAAAATCTTTTTTCTTCTTTATAAGCAGATGCTTACATTCTGCTTTAAGATGTCGTATTGCTTTCCTGTCTTCTATTTTGTTATATTTTCTTATTCTCCTTCCTATTTTCCTAATCATTTTCCTTTTATCAGAACATTCTTTATCAAACCACTTTGCTCCCTCTATAATATAGAGGATAATGTATGGGGTTTGGTCAGTAACAACACTGTAATCGCTTCGAGAGGTTACCATGACAACTGTAAACCTTGAGAGTGCAGCGCGAGAGGTTTACATGATTGTCATGGTAACCTCGAGACGCAATTGCAGCGTTGATACCGACCAAAACCCCATACATTATCTTTATAGTATGGGATTTTACTATTGATTAAACAGCAGCCCGACCACTGCCTCCCCAACCCCACTCCCCCAACCAGCAACGCGCTAACAACAAACAACAGGCAACATTTTTTTAACTTGGCCAAACAATCTGAGTTTTAAAATATTTATTTGTGAAGATGCCATCACAGCTTTTATTTACTCAGCTGCAGTGCCCAAAGAGTAAAGAAAACTTATGTCCATAAAAGAATTGAAACTGAACTGCCATTCTGTATGCCTGTCAATTGAAGAAATCTGGTTGGTCGCTAAATATCACATGGGGTCAGGTCACAAGGTCTCCTGGGAGAGGTCAGCACAACATCCTTCGAGAAGGGGCCAAGCAATTAAGCCAGGAGGAAAAACTAGGTAACCTGATTTGGGCACAAAAAAGAAGTAAACTGTTTGTGGTCAGACATTTGTGGTTATGGGACTGAAGCAGCTGACATTGCAATCGCTAGCTACTGCAAGTGAAAACTTAAACAGTGGAATTAGAAACATAGAAACATAGAATGTGACGGCAGATAAGGACCGCTTGGCCCACCCAGTCTGCCCATTTCCCTACCTACTGGATAAGCTGCAGATCCTAGTTAACCAGCAGCCTACTTCTTCCTACCCCCACCCCCCAGAATTGCCTTATGACTATCCCATGCATGCTTGAATTCCACCACTGATTTTGACTCCACAACCTTCCTCCGAAGGCCATTCCATGCATCCACAAACCTCTCTGTGCAAAAATACTTCCTTAATTACCTCTGAGCCGCCTCTATCTTCAAATTGTGCCCTCTTGTTCTTGCACACTCTTTTTTGAAAGATGCTACCCTCTTGGACTTTGTTGATTCCTTGAGGTACTTGAAAGTTTCTATCATGTCCCCCTCTCCCTCCTTTCCTCGAGGCTATACATATTAAGCTCCTTAAGTCTCTTCATATCCTCCGTGCAGACCCTGCACCATTTTAGTTGCCCTCCTCTGACAGCTTCCATCCTGTCCATGCCTTATGGAGATTGGGTCTCCAGAACTGCACACAGTACTCCAGATGGGGTCTCACCAGCTGTCTGTACAGAGGGATAATAACTTCCTGTTTTCTACTGGTGATGCCTCTCCCTATGCATCCCAATATCCCCAGCCCTCCTTGCTGCCTTCTCACATTGCTTGCCCACCTTTAGGTCATCTGATATGACTACCCCAGGTCCCTTTCCATTTTTGTTGTTGTTAGTATCTCACCTCCCATTGTGTACTCTTCCCGGGTTTTTGTTTCCCAGGTGCATTACCTTGCACTTCTTAGCATTGAATCTAAGCTGCCATACATTTGACCATTCCTCTAACCTTGCCAAGTCCCTTCTCATCCTTTCCACCCCACCCTGTGCATCAACTCTGTTGCAGATCTTAGTGTCATCTGCAAAGAGACATACTTTTCCTTCCAGTCCTTCTGTAATGTCGCTTATAAAGACATTGAAGAGGACTGGTCCTAATACTGAACCCTGCAGTACCCCGCTAGTAACCCTCCTTTCTTCTGAGTGGACTCCATTTACTATTACTCTCTGTGTCCTATTCTCCAGCCAATTCTTTACCCAGGCTGTCATCTTGGGACCCACTCCCAGGCTGGCTAACTTATATATTAATCTTTTGTGTGGGACTGTGTCAAATGCCTTGCTAAAAGTCTAGGTAGGCCATGTCCACAGCCCTCCCTGATCTACTACTTTGGTCACCCAGTCAAAGAAATCTATCAGATTCGTCTGGCATGACCTTCCCTCTGTGAATCCATGCTGCCTAGGGTCCTGTGCCCTTCTGGCCTCCAGATACGCGACAGTTCTTTCCTTTAAAAGTGATTCCATCATTTTCCCTATCACTGAGGTTAAACTAACAGGTCTATAGTTTTCTGCTTCTGCCTTGCTCCCACTTTTGTGAAGGGGAATCACATCTGCCCTCCTCCAGTCCTCGGGTACTACCCCATCCTCCCATGATTTGTTAAAGAGGGTAGTCAGTGGTGTCACTAGTTCTACCCTTAGTTCTTTTAGAATTCTGGGATGAATCCCATCAGGCCCCATTGCTTTGTCCACCTTCAGTTTTAAGAGTTCTTTCAGAACCCTTTCTTCTGTAAATGGGCTGGTATCAACTTCTGTATCCAGAGTGTTACTACTGTTTGTTTTATGTACCTCCCTCTTCCTTTGTAAATACTGAGCAAAATATTTGTTTAGTATCTCTGCCTTTCACATTCTCCTCTGACCACCCTCCCTCCCTTTATTAAGCCTCACTATCCTCCCTTGGTCTTCCTTTGCTCCTGATGTACCTATAAAGGTTTTATTCCCTTCTTAACTGAGTTGGCTATCTTTTCCTCAGTTTGGGCCTTTGCTGTTCTGACTGCCTTCCCAGCCTCCTTTGCTTTAACTGATACAGTTCTCTGTCCTGCTCCTGCTGTGATTCCTTGTACTTCCTGAATGCTTTCTTTTCTCTTGAACCTTCACTGCCACTTCCTTTGAGAACCATAGTGGTTTCTTACATCGCCTTGTTTTGTTTATTTGCTTCACACAAAGGCTTGTTACCTCTGTGATGGCAGTTTTATTATTCCCATTGTTCTTCCACCCTCCTTCCCGCCCATTTGCTAGTGCATTCCTTAGGCACTCACCCATTTTAGCAAAGTCAGCCCTCCTAAAGTCCAGTACTTTTGTCTTTGTATGGCTTGACTCTATTGCTGTGTTTATTGTGAACCATACTGTTCGATGGTCGCTAGTTCCCAGATGGCTACCACTTCTACATCTGTGATCCTCTCCATCTCCATTTGAGAGTATCAAGTCTAATATTGCTCCCTCTCAGGTGGGCTCCAGTACTAGTTGTCTAAGGCATGCCCCTGTAGGGCATCTAGAATAACTGCACTCTTCAAGTGGCAGCTGCACATGCGCTCAGTTAACATCTGGCATATTCAGATCACCCATCAGCAATATCTCCCTTTTCTGCCATTCTAAGTATACTTTCTATCATTCCTTGTCCACTTCCTCCCCTGAGAGAGGTCTGTGCTCTAACCCCTGTGCGGATTGTGGTGCCATTGCTGTCTCCAAATTTACCCACAGTGCTTCTTCTCTCCCTGTTTACCCTTTTGTTCTGTTGCTTTTATTCCTTCCCTTATGTAAAGAACTACTCCTCCCCTCTTTTACCCTCCTGTCCCTCCTGTAGATAGTGTATCCTGGTATGTTTACATCCCAGTCATGGTTTTGTGTACCATGTTTCTGTGACTGCCACGATATCCAGATGTTCCTCCTCCATCAAGGCCACTAATTCAGGAAGCTTGTTACCTAGACTACGGCATTGGTACTCATTGCTCTCCATTTTTGATGGCCTTACCTTCTGTTGCAGCATCCCCAGTGACCGTTCTACCTTGGTCTTTTCTCATTTAGTACCCTGTTTTGTAGGAGAGGCTGGGATTTTTCTGCTGCCTGTCAGTGCCTCCCCCATTGACTAGTTTAAAAGCTTGCCAATGAAGCATTTAAACCGATTGCTCAAAAGACTTGTTCCCTTCCTGGACAGATGCAGACCATCCTGCCAGTATAGGCTGGTGTCCCTCCAGGTGGAACCCCAGTCCCCAATGAAGCCAAACCCCTGTGCTCCGCACCATTTTTTCAACCATTCATTAAACTGCATGGTGCCAATTACCCTCGCCTCCCCCATGCCTTTGACAGGCAGCACCTCTGAGAAGGATACTGTGTTTGCTACTTGTCTTAGGCCCCTCCCCAACTCTGCAATGTCCTCCTGCACTGCTCTAACCTCATGATGAGCCAAGTCATTTGTCCCTAGGTGGACAATTACGTCCAGCTCAGAATCCCTTGCAGCTGTTGTTGTGATCCTGAGGATGCTTCCTGTCCCTCAAGCCATGGCACCAGGCAGGCACCTTACTTCAGATTTCCCAGCTCCTCCCAGTTCTATCCCCCTAATAATTGAGTCCCCCACCAGGAGCTGCTTCCTTTCCTTGTGGTGTCCTCTGCCTCCTTCCTGTGGGCCTCCCTTGTGACAGTTGTCCTCAGCCTCCTTAGTCTCCTCTCTGAGTGTATCTATAGGAGCTATGCTCCCAGAATGGATGTGGATTGTGGTGTGTAACATCTGACTGGGTGTGCCTGTTTTCACCATCCTCATCTTTCCTGAGCCCACTGTGGTCCAACTGCTGTGCTTTCTTTGCAACCTCTGAGGGTAGTGGTGGTGGTTCTGGTGCTCCCTGGATGGGGGAGGTTCCCTTCCTACTGTCCATTGTGGCCTGGGAAGGTCCCTACTACTACTGTCCAGTGTGGCCTGAGGCAGGCAACTTCCTCCTCAGGGCAGACAGTTGTCTGCAAATAGGGCAGCATCTCAGCCTCCAGAAAGACTCCCGGAAGACTGCTGCCCCACAGCCATTACATTGCACTACTCCCCACATTTTTTTTTTTTTTTTGTGTGTGATTGGTTTGTAATGTAGAAATATATATTCATATTATACAATGTTTATGCTTATATTGTCAGTGCAGTGTGCTAGAGAGGATATGACAGTGACATGCACCTTGCACTCTTGAGGAAATGATGTCAGAACCCCAGGTATAAAGGAACTATTTCCAGGGGTGGTGGGGTGAGGGGGAAGAGGTTGGGCCTAAACTGTGCCCTCGCAAAACAATCAGCTAGAAGCTCTGACCCACTGCTGCAATGAGTGCCTTCCTGTCAGGAATATGCCCTACACAACAATTTGATAGAGAAATACCCTGCTAATCAATCAGACAAAAATCCACACATCCAAGTCAGACACAGGTAAACCTTCCCAGCCCCAAAACAGGCCTGGTGGTTTGTGCTTTGAGAGCTGTCTGCCCCAAAATAAGTCAGCTGTGCTTTAAACTCTTCCTGCACTGAAAATCTTAAGAATTGTAACAAACAAACGTAAACCTTAATCCACCACCCTCTGTTGCTTGAAAGACCATCTTTTCCTGTTTCACACTGCAGGTTTTTCTGTGACCACTCCTTAACCCCAGTAACTCTGTTTAAAAGAGTTTAACTATCACAAACTCCTACGCTCCAGTAAATTATTTAAAAATAGTTTCAGTCCCAAAAGCCTAGTAGTCAATCCAGCTACCCCAAGGGACAACCAGAATGAAGTATTTAAACACTTATGAGGTTACTTCCAAGATAAGCAGAGTTTGCAAGTTTCTTTTTCAACTCCTCAGCCACCTGAAATTTAAAAATAGTTTAACTGTCAGCAAATCCTAGTAGACAATCTAGCACTTCCAAGGACCTACCCAAATGCAGTATTTAAATCCTTCTGAAGTTACTAACAAGATAAACAGAGTTTACAAGCCCCTTCTTGGTTAAACCCTAAATAAATATGTGAATAAAAAGCAATTACCAAGGGTAGTTAGTTTCACCTCCCACAGAATTAAGCAAAAGTGCACGTTTGTTGCAGATATCAAGTGCAATATAGAATTTCTCACACAGCTCGCAGTTGAAGAAAGCAGTATCCTTCCAGCTCCAGCAAATGTGCTTTGTGTCCTAAAAATTTAAATGCTTGCAGTTTGCTAGCGATCCTTGTTCTGAAAAGGAATCATGCTTGAAGGTGATGTTCCATTTTATAAACTCATCGCTATGACGTACTTAAGAGAGGATTATCACTTACGTCATAGCGATGAGATTACAAATAGAATAATGTATAGTTCAATGGGTATTACCGGTCAGTAATACCATCGAGAGGTTCTGGACATGTATGAACCTCGAGAGCGAAGCTCGAGAGGTTCCTACATGTCCAGAACCGCGAGATGGTATTGCTGACCGGTAATACCCACTGAACCATATATTATTTTTTTTAATATATGGCTCAGACTGTGTTTTGTGGTCTTCTGAGATGGGCGGTTCACCAGTTCAGTTAAGGACTGTGTGGGTGATGGTGAACCGCCGTACTGTCTCGCACTGTCATTCCCCATCTCAGTCGGTGTGTCACTCGACTCCTCCCCCCACCTTCAATTAAGCACAAGCATGGCATAATATTATTAGTAGGCATTCCTACCTTTTCCTGCTGTTGGGAAATGGGGAAGACAGGATTAGGTAGATAAATCCATTTGGGGCACAGTCTAAAAAAAAAAGGCAAAATATGGAGGAATCGCTAGTGTCTTGCTAAGCGAGGGATGGCCGCCATGTTTTGAGATTTTTTCAGACCGCTCAGTAAGGGAAAGTGGCCAATCAAAAGGCACACTTCAAAAAACGTGGGTTGGGCATTCTAGCGCATGCGTTGATGTCTTTTGGTGATAATACTATCGTCCATGTGGGAACGATAGTATTATCACTTTGGAATGATGCTATTATCGGTCAGCAACTGTACTATTACCACTTTCTGTGCAATGCTATTACCAGGATTTTTTTGTATGCTTTTGTATACTATTAAATCGCATATTCATATATTAAAAGAAAATAATCTGTTTGGTTTCCATTCATAACAAGATTCTCCCATACATTATATTCTGGTGTTTATCCCTTGAGTTTTTTTTTTTTTTATTAACTTCACAGATGACTTCTTGTTCCACATTTTGATATTGTTTAAAAATTTCCTCTGGAACGCTCTCAGTACCCTCCTGGGTTAAATGTACCTTTAAGTTTACCATTACTTTTAGTTTAATGATGTTTTTAAACCTCAAAACATTTTTCATTAGAATTGGGTCTATTTTTGACCATTTTATTTGTTTTGTTCCTCTAATCTGCATCTCTTTACCTGCATTCAACCTTTGATGTTTATCTTCTCCAAAAAGCCCCATTACTGGGTTAAGCTTGATTTTTAATGGACAGTGGTTACTGTCCCAGTTATTAATGGCCTCAAAATGTTCTATATTCTTAAATGAATATATATCTACCAAAATATAGTCCGGTACGTTACTTCCCTTTGTATACTCATATGTACAATTTCCAACTCTATCCCCTTTACTTCTTCCATATACAGCTCTTAAATTCAATTTATTCATAATCTTTAACAAGAATTCCCCTTGTTTATTTACTTTCTTTTCCATTTATACCCTTAACGGAATTTCAAGAATATCATCCAAACTCCAGTTCTGGGAACAGTCGTCTGCTCTTTCTCCTATTGTAGCAATAAAATCCCCCCAATAATTATCATTTTTCCTGGATATTCTAGTTCAATATTTTGGATCATGTCACCAAAACACTCAAGGGCATGCTTTATTGGAGAGTCCTTAGTATCTACTAAAAAGTTCATATTTACCGCTATGCATCTTATATTACACTTATAATAAACTTCTGTTGCCAAAATGTAATACTTTTCATCACTCCAAATACATTTTGCAGACATATCAGGTCCTAATTTCTTGAACGTTGCTATCCCACCAGAGGGTCTACCATACTTTTTCCTCTTTTTTGCTGGAATACACCACCCTTGATAACCCTCTATATAGTTACTATCCATTTCTGCCATCCATGTTGCTTGGACCATTATAATGGGAAAAGCCTCTAAAAATGTCAACACCCCAGTATCTTTCAATTTCCCATTTAAGCCTGCTATATTCCAGCAAAGGATCTCAACGTTCTGAAATATTACCTCCTTTACATCAGTTTGATGTCAGTTTTCATCCCCGGTTTCATCCAGAACAAAAACAGAACTGTTTTCCAGACTTCGCTCAAGATCTACAGAGTTTCCTGATTTTGTAGGTGTGGCCAAAGGTAATCCAGAGATGTCCGAAGATTCTAAAACATAATTATTGTTTATTCTCTGCCCCTTTTCTATCTTCCTCTAATTTCTGTATATATTTCTTCATCACCCCCTCATATCAGCTGGAAGTAAAGAATGTTCTTGTTCTATGGGATTCATGTACTGGGAGATTTTCTTTTGTACTTTCCCATTCTTCTTATATGCAGCTCTTAGTTTTCCACTAATACTATCCTTTTCATCCCCTACTCTTTCTGAAACCATTCCATCCATACTGTCTACTAATATTGTGTCTCAGCTTTCACCCCAATTTCCTTAAACAGCTCTCTTCATTTTAGGATGGTCTGTTTGATATTTTTACTCTTTAATACCAGACAGATCCATCCTCACCCCCATTGTGTACTCTTCCTCTGGGTTTTTGTTTCCCAGGTGCATTACTTTGCACTTCTTTGCATTGACTCTAAGCTGCCATTCATCTGACCATTCCTCAAACCTTGACAAGTCTCTTCTCATCCTTTCCACTCCACCTTGTTTATCAACCCTGTTGCAGATCTTTGTGTCATCTGCAAAGAGGCATACTTTTCCTTCCAGTCCCTCTGTAATGTCACCTATAAAAACAATAAAAAGGACTGAACCCAGTACTGAACCCTGCGGTACCCCACTAGTAACCCCCGTTTCTTCACTGTGGACTTCATTTAGTATTATCCTCTGTGTCCTGTTGTCCAGCCAGTGTTTTACATATGCTACCACCCTGGGACCCACTCCCAGGCTGGCTAATTTGTTTATTAAGCTTTTGTGTGGGACTGTGTCAAATGCCTTGCTAAAGTCTAGGTAGGCCATGTCCACAGCCCCTCCCTGGTCTGCTACTTTGACCACCCAGTCAAAGAAATCAATTAGATTTGTCTAACATGACATTCCCGCTGTGAATCCATGCTGCCTTGGGTCCTGTGCCCCACTGGTCTCTAGGTACTCAACAATTATTTTCTTCAGAAGTGATTCCATCATTTTCCCTACCACTGAGGTCAAACTGACAGGTCTGTAGTTTCCTGCTTCTGTCTTGCTCTCACTTTTGTGAAGGGGAATCACATCTGCCCTACTCCAGTCCTCAGATACCACACAATCCTCCCATGATTTGTTAAAAATGGTACTTAATGGTGTTATTAGTTCTCCCCTTAGTTCTTTTAGAATTCTTGGGTGAATCCCATCAGGCCCATTGCTTTGTTCACCTTAAGTTTTAAGAGTTCTTTCAGAACCCTTTCTTCTGTGAATGGACTGGTATCGACCTCCCTATCCAGAGTGCTTCTATTCTTTGATTTAGGTACCTCCCCCTCCTCTTCTTTTGTGAATGCTGAGCAGAATACTCATTTGGTATCCCTGCTTTTAAACTGTCACCCTCTGCCTACACTCCCTTCCCTTTATTAAGCCTCATTATCCCTCCCTTGGTCTTTCTACACTCCCTAATGTACCTATAAAAGGTTTTATCCCCCTTCTTAACTGAGTTTGCTATCTTTTCCTCAGTTTGTGCCTTTGCTATTCTGACTGCCTTCCCCACTTTTGTCTGCTTTAACTGGTACAGTTCTTTGTCCTGGTCCTTCTGTGTTTCCTTATACTTCCTGAATGCTATATTTTTCTCCCTAACCTTCCCAGCCACCTCTTTTGGGAACCATAGTGTTTTTTTTCTTTCATTCTGATTTGTTTGTTTGCTTCGCACAAAGGCTTGTTGCCTCTATGGTGGCAGTTTTGATGTTTCCCCATTGTTGCTTCACCCCTCCTTCTTGTCTCTTTACTAGTGCTTTTCTGAGGCACTCTCCCATTATGAAAAAATCAGCCCTCCTGAAGTCCAGTATCTTCACTTTTGTATGGGTTGACTCTACAGCTGAGTTTATCATGAACCGCACTGTTTGGTGGTCACTTGTTCCCAGATGGCTACCCACTTCTAGTTCTGAGATTCTCACTCTGTCCCCATTTGAGAGTACAAGGTCTAAGACTGCTCCAGCCTGAGTGGGTTCCAACACTAACTGTCTGAGGCATGCCACCTGTAGGGCATCAAGAATAGCACCGCTCTTGGATGTGGCTACAGCAAAGGTGCTCCAGTTAACATCTGGCATATTCAGGTCCCCCATCAGCAATATCTCTCCTTTCTCAGCCATCCTAAGGATGCCTTCTATCATTTCCTTGTCCATTTCCTTCTCCTGAGATGGTGGTATGTATACAACACCCATGCAGATTGTGGTACCATTTCCAGTCTCCACAGTCACCCACAGTGCCTCCTCTCCTCCCTGTTTACCCTTTAGTTCTGTTGCTTTGATCCCTTCCCTTACATAGAGAGCTACTCCTCCTCCTCCTCTTCTACCCTCCCTGTCCCTCCTGTAGATTGTATACACTGGTATGTTGACATCCCAGTAGCTCCACCTCAAGTCAGCACTCTTCATCTCCAGGGCATAATTACACTGAGCATCATCGGGAGCCTGAACATCGCATGGAGAGCCAACTTGAGCCAACGCTACTAAGGAAATTAAATCAGAACAACTCCCTTTGAAAGGAGCAGTACATCAAAGAGAGCTCAAAACACTGATATCCAAAATCAGGGAGTGGACCGCAAGAACCACATAAACAGTTCCACATACTAGCCAGGAGGAGGTTTTAGCAGGTACCAGGCCTACAAATTCCACAAAAACTGGCAAAATATAAACATGGGTAGTATACAAAAACAGGGGTAAGGAAAAGAAAAAGAAATCTACACAGCAATTGGTTAACAGAGCACATTACAAGTTACTTTGAACATGATATATACTCTCAAACATACTGTATTAAAAATTGAATGATAAGAATGGGGAGAGGGGTGCAGCACCTAGTACATCGAATGGAAAGAATACCCCTGCCCCCTCAGCTAGTGATCAAACAGGAGTTCATCATGTCTGTAGTTCATTTGCATCACCAGGCAAGGAAAAAGGTCTGGCTCCCCATACGATGCGCAGTGGAAACACTGGACCTCGCCCAACAATTAACGCACCGAAAACTGGCCAAAGGAAAATCATGTACACAAATGCCTGCAGTCTGGGAAACAAGATCCCAGATCTGCAGGTAACAATGACAGAGGCAAAACTGGGCATAGTAGCCATTAGCGAGACATGGTTCACAAGTAACCACATTTGGGAGACTACAGTGCCTGGCTATGTACTGTTCAGAAGAGACTGAGGTGCAAAAAGGGTTGGGGGGAGTAGCCCTTTATGTCAATGAAAATATCAAAGCTACAGAAATTCAGAATACACATAAGGAGCCAGAAGAACTGTGAGTCACCCTGGAAACAGGAAATGGGACAGCAATATGAGCTGGGGTTGTCTACAGGCCTCCGGAACA
This sequence comes from Neoceratodus forsteri, assembly GCA_016271365.2. Taxonomy (NCBI): domain Eukaryota; kingdom Metazoa; phylum Chordata; order Ceratodontiformes; family Ceratodontidae; genus Neoceratodus; species Neoceratodus forsteri. The sequence continues at coordinate 1,458,093,095 of CM028132.1, forward strand.
GGGGGAGGACATAGACACATTACTGTTAGAAGATATACAAAACATGACAGCTAAAGGGGAGGTTCTGATAATGGGGAGACTTCAACATGCTAGATACAAATTGGTCAATACCAGCAGGAACATCTGCCAGAACTAGACACATAGTGGATTCTCTGCAGGGGGAGGGCCTCAAACAATTGGTACAACAACCCACAGGAGACAGGGCTATCCTAGATCTAGTACTGACTAATGGGGAAAGGATCACAGATCTTCAGGTAGAAGGTCATCTGGGGGCCAGTGACCATCACATGGTTCAATTTGGCCACTAGAACTAAATCATCCCATTCCAATGCAAAAATATAGGACTTCAGAGGAGCAGACTTTGATAAGATGGCCATCAGAGTTAAACTAGTCTTGGCAAGAAGAAATACAGGTGAGGGGGTACAGGCAATGTGGGCAAGCATTAAGGATGCAATACTTGAAGCAACATCACATTGTGTTAGGGAGAAAAGCAAGAGCAAAAGAAGGAAGAAACCACTTTGGTTCTCAGAAACAGTAGCAGAAAACGTCAGAGCCAAAAGGTTGGCCTTCATGAAATAATAATAATAATAATAATTCTTTATTTATAATGTGCCTTTCCAAACCAAGGTACATAACAATCAAAGCAGTTAAACATATAAAACAGCATCACATTCAATAAATACAAACATGTCAGCCAACATCTTCACTATAAGCCTTGTTCCACAGGAAAGCCTGTTTGAATCCCCCCACAGTTGCGCACTCCCTGATCCGATGGGGAAGAGAATTCCAGAGGGTCGGGCCATGAACATAAATGCCCAGGCTCCCACTGATTTTAAAGTCATCCTCGGAATCTCTAGCAACCCCTCGTCGGCCGAGCGAAGTGGTCGCTCAGGGTAATAAGGAACCAGAAGCTCTTTCAGGTAAAAGGAAATGCAGCGTGACGAAGATAGGGAGGCATCCCAAACTTCCCTCAGGGAAGTAGGGAAGGCAGTAAGGCAGGCTAAGGCCCAAAGCAAGGAAACACTAGCATGAGCAGTAAAAGAAGGGGACAAGACTGTCTATACAGTAGATACATTAGTGAAAAGAGAAAGTCCAGAGGTGGTATTGCTAAGATCAAAGGGGATGAGGGGAAGTGTGTGGAGGAGGACCAAGGAAAAGCATCTGTCCTAAATAGATACTTCTGCTCAGTATTTACTGAGGAGATAGTAGGGCAGGGCCCACAGCTCAGCAGATGGGCACAGGGGGAGGGAGGTGTGCACAAGTCACTTCACAAAAGAAAGGGTCATACAAGAGCTCGCTAAGCTCAGGGTGGACAAGGCAATGGGACCAGATGGCATTCATCCCAGGGTACTAAAGGAGCGAAGGGTGGAACTAGCAGAGCCATTATCAGAACTGTTTAGTGAGTCTCTCAGCACAGGAGAGGTCCCAGAAGACTGGAGAAGGGCTCATGTGATCCCGCTCCACAAGAGTGGTAGCAGAGAAGAGACAGAGGACTACAGACCTGTCAGCCCTACCTCAGTAGTGGGAAAGATTATGGAGGCACTCCTTAAGGAAAGGATAGTGCAACACCTGGAATTTATAGGAGCACATGATCCAAGACAGCATGGGTTTACAACAGGAAGATCCTGTCAAACTAATCTCATAGATTTCTTTGACTGGGTAACTAGAGTGGTGGACTAACGGGGTGCAGTTGATGTCACCTACCTTGACTTCAGCAAAGCTTTTGATACTGTTCCACATAGAAGATTGATTAATAAGCTGGGTAAGCTTGGGGTGGGTCAGAAGTTGGTCAACTAGGTAGCAAACTGGTTGGTGGGCAGAACACAGAGAGTGGTGGTAAACGATATACAGTTAGAACAGATGCAGGTCACACATGGGGTGCCTCAGGGATCAGTCCTGGGCCAGTCCTCTTCAATGTCTTCATCAGTGACATTGTAGATGGACTGGAGGGTGAGGTTGTCTGTTTGCAGATGACACCAAGATCTGCAACAGAGTACATGATCCAGATGGAGTGGGCAGAATGAGAAGAGATCTGGATACACTGGCAACGTGGTCAGAAGAGTGGCAACTGGGGTTTAATGCAAAGAAGTGCAAGATCATGCACATAGGGAAGAGAAACCCTGAAGCCACCTATAGGTTGGGAGGGGAGCTGCTGGCAATCACAAGGGAAGAAAGAGACTTGGGCATTGTCATCACAAATGACCTGAAACCATCCAAGCAGACCACTAAAGCAGTAGGTAAGGCTAGGGAGATGTTGGGGTGTATTAGCAGGGGTATCACAAGTTGTAAGAGGGGGGTAATAATGCCTCTTTACAAGACACTGGCTGGGCCCCATCTGGAGACAGAGACATTGACAGAGGGCTTAGGCTTCAGGGAGCAGTGAGCTGTCTCGGTCACATAGGTTTTATTGTCAGGGGGTGGTCCTGCAAGAGATATCAGCAATTTATTAGCAAAGGAGATAGTGTCACTGCATTCAATTCCTTCATGAAGTCCAGAAATCCTTAAGTTATTCCATCTGTTCCTGCTCTCTAAATCTTCTATTTTCTGCTCCAACTTTGTGAATTTCCTGCTGTCATTAACTCTCTCAGCTCTATCTTCCATGCTACTAATTGTCATCTCTGCATCATCTAATCTTATTTTATGACCTGCCAGCTCTTCTTTTATTTCCTTCAGACCTCCTGCCATGTCACTTAAAGTTAATTTGATAGAAGCAATCGCACTCATGATCAAATCGAAATGAGCTACAGTAAGCTGTTTCTGTGTGATTTTGGCCCCAACTCCTCCTTCTAGCTCATCATCTGAGGGTAACGGTCTCTTGAGAGGATTTCTATCTTGTGACATTTCTACTAAATTTTCTGCCATTCTATGTAAAAGTAGGATTGATAGGAGAGAAAACTGAATACTTGCTGTTGAATGTTTGTATACTTTTTTCCTCAGAAGAAAAGGTAAACCTTCTTTCCCTCCTTAGCTATACAGCCAAAACTCTCTGTAGCAATTAAGAGAAAGTTTAACTGATCACAAAACTATATAAAGGTATCCCAAAAGTTCTGTAGATTATTTTATCAGCACTCGGTTTGAGAAAACAATATAAATAAACGCAGATTCTTTAAGGTAATGGTCAGAGAATTTGAATATTGATGAGGGGGGAGGGTCGACATGGAGCTGACATCAGCACGTATTGTCAATCCACTTCCATCCAATCTAATGCCCTGCCATGTTAATGTTGTTCACATTACCATGTGGAAAGCCTCATGGTAAGGCTGGCACCACGGGGTTACCCCAGCAAGCTGGCACGATCTGATTACTCCAGCCTTGGGGTCCTCAACAAGAAGTCCTTTCATCTTGTCCCCTAAAAATCCTGAATCCTGAGTAAGCCAAAATCAGGGCTAACAGTAAAATGATTATATTGACACTGCTGTCCCCGGCACTGGTTGGCCTGCTTTGTTTCAATAGGACAGTCAGAGAACCACATATCAGACACCCAGCGACATAGTAAATTTTTTGTTACTAACAAAGAGCTATACCCCACAATTGCAGATGCCTCTGTCAAAGGGGCAAAGATCAGATTTTTGAGTAAGGGTTTAAGAGACCAGTATAAAGTCAAGTTAGTTCGGCAGGGCTACGGGAACATCCATACCATAATAATATTGCAGCAAATACCTCAATTTGCTGGGCGATCAGTTCTTGGCTGCAGTCTACCCTCCTGGGCAGCTTTGACAGAATTAACAAACTGTTCAGCCTCCAATGACTTAGTGAAGAATTTCTGAGGGTGACCAGGTGAAGTTATTTTCAGTTTGGCTGGGTAGAGTAGGGCGACGTCCCAACCATGTGCTTGCAGCTTAATTTTTTCCCCTGAGAATTTCCACAGCTGTTGCTGCAGGCCCCTACTAAAATCCTGGAACACAAAGACCTTCTGTCCATAAATTTCCATGGGACCATGCTCCCTCATTGTACAAAGCATTTTTCCTTTATCTGGATACCGAAGGTATTCAATTAGGTAATGTCGCGGTCTGTCTCCCGGCTGCAGTTTAGGGCCAGTACGGTGAGCTCTCTATATTTCGTAGTCTGTGGCCCTGGGATCAAGATTCAGTTTTCCCACCAACCGTCTTTGGACAGCTTGCCACCATCCTTACCCTCGATGCCCTCTGGGAGGCCAATCGGACAGATAATGGATCGCCTTCTCCTGCTCTCCTGATCCTCTGCCCTTTCAGAGAGAGCACTGACTTTATTGAAAAGCATTTTGCGATCTCCAGATTAATTGGTTACAATCTCCTCTAATTCTGCAGTTTGGGTTTCTGCCTCATTGAGTGTCTTAGTATGAGATGCGGAGGACTCTGCCAAACTGGTAAACACTTGCTGAATATGGATTATTTGTGTAGTGACATTTTCAAACCTGTCTTTAACCTCCTGCTTGCAAATTCATTATTAGAGCCACTACAGATTTCTCCAGTCCCTCTTTATTCTTTTCCTTTCCTACCTCCAGTGCCATGTATTTTGAGCAGGTCCAGGCTTCAACAGGTGGAGGAGGAGCAACCTTCAGTACCTCAAGGGAATCAACAAAGTCCAAGAGGGTAGCATCTTTCAAAAAAAGAGGTGTGCAAGAACAAGAGGGCACAATTTGAAGATGGAGGGGCGGCTCAGAGGTAATGTAAGGAAGTATTTTTTCACAGAGAGGGTTGTGGATGCGTTGAACGGCCTTCTGGAGGAGGTTGTGGAGTCAAAAACAGTGGTTGAATTCAAGCATGCATGGGACAGCCATAAGGCAATTCTAGGGGGTTGGGGTAGAAAGAAGTAGGCTGCTGGTTAACTAGGATCTGCAGCTTATCCAGTAAGTAGGGGAAATGGGCAGACTGGGTGGGCCAAGTGGTCCTTATCTGCCGTCAAATTCTATGTTTCTATGTTCTACTGGCTTGAAGGGGATTGTAGATTGCTTTCTGTTCAATTTACCCAATGTTATTAGTTGTTATGTTGTGTCTGCAATTTTTATTTTAGATGCCCCCTATCTGAAATCATTTATTTTATTTATTTCTAGGAAGTACCTTTGAGCCAAAGGCTCTTTTACAGAGATCCACATTGTAGTAATACATGAGCATAACATCATTTACAATGGTTACAAGTACATAAGCAGTTTTTCAGCTACAATTATTCCAGTGCCAGCAGGAGCCTAGCTAAAAGCCGTCCACCATTACTGACCGCCAAGTAATGCCTGCCATCTTTCAAGTCCTTTAAGTTCCTGTTCCCTTACACTGCATTTAATCCATCCAGAACAGGAAAGGCAAACTCTCTTCCTATCTGTCTCATATGAACAACATGACAATAGCTACCACAGTCACCTCAACAATAGCTGCCACAGCGACCTGTACATAGGCATGTACAATAACCACTCTGCCTTGAAACCTTGCATGATGCCAACCAGCCCTAAATCACACTTCAGCAGCAGCACCACGCAGCCCAGTACAGTTGCTCAGTCATTTACAAGGAAGGTGACACTGGGTCTGGGTCTGCCATGCACATTACTGTTATTTGTCAGCAAATAAAAGAGTATAGTTGCTTATGGGAGTAGGGGAGACAAGGTGATGCATACAGACCTCACAATTCTTTTTATTTACTACACTTAACTCCCTTCTAGCCTGACTGGCCCCCATCATTCCTGCTGACCCATCCAGCTCATCACCTGCCATCTCTGGGACTTACCCCCACTAACCATTCCCCCCATGATAACCCCTTTGGGAAGGGCTGCTGGGGGGCACTGGCCCTTACTCCCCCCAGACAGAGGTTTAGTATCAGGCAGCAAGGAAGAACCTAGTCAGCGGTGCGGGGCCAGCAGCAGATGGCAGGTGGCATCCTGTTGCAATCTGGGTGTTTTAAACATTTTCCATCCCACCCCATGATGTTGGCAAGGCCTTGCTGATGCAACACATCATGCCACTGACGTCCCCCTCCCTCAGTCCATGGTTCCAGCTGCACCACCACCTGCGGTCACACAAGTGGTGGTGTGGTAGTGTAAATCATACTCCCCCCTCCCTTGGGGAGGTGAGTGACCAAGGGATGCTCAGTCAACCTCCTTCGGCCAGCTCTCCAATGCCCAGGCTAGTTCTTGAACCTGGCTTATTGGTGTTGCATGCAGTAGTGCTACCACTGTGCCAACCAGCTGGAGAGACCCCACAACTCTACAAAAGTAAATGAATAGCACCACCAAATCAATTTGTAATGGAAAGTGCCAGTGAGGAGGACATGAAAGTGTGAAAGTGGATATCAGAGTAGGGATATGAGACTGAAGTGGTTGAAGATGGGGAAGTACAAGATCAGGAGTCGAAGGGTGAGAGAAAATACATGATCCATGCAAGGAGAAGGAAGGGCAGTGAAAACACATGATAGAAGGAGGAGAAGAGGAAAAAACAAGGGGAGGAGTAGATGGAATAAAAATAAGAGGAGAAGTGGCATGAGGGAGGATATGCATGGAAAGAGGATGAAAAATGAGAAAAGCTTGAAAGTCTGATGTTAGCTACAATGACTAGTGGAACGAAAATATGAAAAATTGGTGAAGTCATGAGCATGCATAGAAACTGCGCAACGCACATCCATAACCCAATTATTTTAATTTTTTTAACCACATTTTCAACATAGGCATTTTGGGACCTTTCCTCATGAACAGTGGCACTTTGATTTTGTTAATCTGTCCCAAAAGTTGATCTCCCACAGTGACCACGCCATTTTATGTCACAGGTCCGAAAACACATTTCAGGCAGGATGTGAAAAGTGACAGCTGTACTGTTCATAAGGAGGTGTGAAAAAATGCCACTGCTGAAAATCTGGCATGAAAATATTGCAAATTTGCAAAGTTACAAGGGTGTGTGGAAACTGCGCAATGCATGCTTCAACACAGTCATTTTATGAACTTTTATCACCAAATTTTCAACATAGGCATTATAGGACCTCTGTTCATGAACAGTGTCACTGTCATTTTGTTACTTTGTCCCTAAAACTGATTTCCCACAGCAACCATGCTATTCTGCGCCGGAAGTGCGAAAACACATTTCGGCCAGGATATGTAAAATGACAGCTGTACTATTCATAAGGAGGTGTGGAAAAATGGCAATGTTGAAAATCTGGACTGAAAATATTAGAAATTCATGAAGTTACGAGCGTGCATGGAAACTGCACAACATATACTCATAAAACAGTAATTCTTTGGATTTTTTTTTTACCAAATTTGCAACATAGTCTTTTTGACAGCCCACCTCATGAACAGTGGCACTGTCATTTCATTAATCAGTCCTGAAAGGTGATTCCACGCAGAGACTGTGAAATCACCTTTTGGGACAGAATAATGCAATGACAGTGACTGAATTCATGAGGATGGGTACCAATAACCCCATGGTGAAAATTTGGTGCCAAAATTCACAAAAATGCCTGAGATGTGCACCAAAGTTGAAAAAAACCATATTGATGCCATTATACAGCTTACTGGCATTTCTTCAGGTCACGGTTAGCTTTTAAGAGTGCAGATGTGTTCCCGGTCCACCGAAGATCATCGCACTGGGCTACTGAGGTAAGAATGGTGTGAGGTGGGGGTGTGGGGAGGCAGGGTATGCATTGGGTGGGTGTGGGTTGGGGGAAGGAGCAGGACAGATCACGAGGGACTGTTTTCTGTTTTAAAGGTAAAATAAAAAAAGAGAAACATTGTGGGATTTTTTTTTAATAAAACAGGGACATTTGGCATGCTGGGGTGTGCTCCCAGCATGCCACCTGAGTGATTTGGGGGGGCTGTAGCAGAAGGGGGATTGGGCACCCCCATCGGCACACAACAAATGAGGGGGAGGACATTATGCCGATGGGGAATGGGCTCCCCTGTCAGCAAATTAAACTGGGAAGGGGGACTGTAGCTGACAGGGATGGGGCCCTCTTCAGCAAAGAAAGACTTGTAGGGGGAGCATGATGCCGAGTGGGTTTGGGCACCCTCTTGTCAAACTCTTGGGGGGGGGCATTATGCCGACAGGGAGTGGGCTCCCCCGTCTGCTAATGAGGTGGGTCAGGGCATGTGACAGGGGGATTTGGCACCCTGAATTCGGGTGGTGGCAGTCAGTGCCACCATGTTTAGGGAAAAATTCAGTAAAGGCACGTTGGGAGGCATGTTATTTTACCACTTCATGAGAAGCTTGCCTCTCATTGCAGCTGCACTTTTATTTGATCTGGTGGCCAGTTTTCGTATGCCTGGCATCCATGACTGCATGCTGGCTTATCGGGGAATGAGGGACGCACCTACTGATGCATGCCCTGCATTCGCCCATAGTGACCACACCTCCAAATCCGCTACTACTGCAATATGTTGGCTGCTGTGCATGTGCGAGCCAACATAAAAAGGTAATGAAAAAGGAAAAAGAAAGAAAGGGCAACACAGACAAGGAAATCAAAAGACATGTCCCACTCCTACCCCAGCAGAATGATCGGCCCTAAATAGTACTGTAACCCCTGCTACTGCTGTGTCCCTGCCTGACCATCACCGGCTAGGTCATTCCACAGTGGCTGAAAGAAAATTATATTGCAGTCACTGCCCAATTCTTCTTGAAGCACTCCCACAAGTTCACTGTACCTAAAACAATGAAATGCCCTGCAGAGGTGGAGTTGTTCACAGATGACTCAGCAAATCGACAGACAGCAAGTTGTAATCAGTGTGGTAGAAAAGTTATTTGGGATGAGTCAACTTGAACTCTAAAAACAATTAAAATGTGAATGTGGCATCTTCCTAACAGCGATGTCCATTCCCACTCTTCACTCATGTCAGACAGGCCAGCACCGGCAGGTACAGTGAAGGACAGGAAGTGTTGGGATTAGACAGTTTGTTCAAGTAATCCAGTCACTGGCAGCCACAGCAACCAACTGATGTATTCCCAGGTACTGGCATTGCTACACATGGAACCCAACCACCACTAGCCAGAGCCAGGCTCACCATACACCCACCCAGCCTTCCTCTTGAATGTGTTGCAACACAAGCTACACTGCCTGAGTCTTCACATGCCCACATTAAACTGCCAACTACTCACCCAAATTCCATGCACATATCACAGCTCACTATGGCAATGGATGTCCATTCACCTTCAACCATCCGCCATGATGGAAGACACTACTTGTTCAATTTTACCTGAAAACCTGGTAAAATTCCAGAATTTGGACTGTTTGCACTCTGATAAAAGCAAAGAATTTCAGTTTGGCATCTTATATCAGATCAGTAAATTTTCAGAACTTGTATTTTTCTTATAATTGCTTCCTGTACTATTTTCAATGTGCTTCATTTAATGCTCCGTATATAAAGCCTTCTTTTGTTCTGATTATTTATACACATACTAAAAGAATGAAAATAGAATCCACTGTAAAAAACTCAGAATACTCATAGTGTTAAATTTGAGGTCAGCGCTTCATTTTAAAGACACAGCAATGCAGTCTTTCTAATGAAACCTTATTCCTTAATGAAAAATCTTAACACCACCATGGTATGATATTTAAATCACTCACTGATCCTGACTTATGGGAACTCTTGGGGCTGAATTTTAGGGAATTATCTTATACCACTAGGGTTCATCCCCTGCAACTGGTGGTAGATTGTCCAAGAACAAACAGAAGGAAATCCTGGCTTACTCTGAGAATAACCAACATCTGGAATATGCTCCCACTAGAGGCAGTGGCCAGTAATAGTATGAGTACCTTTACAAGTAGATTAGATAGCTACCTTATTAAGCATAATTTTTCAGGTTATTCATGATATGGCAAGCAAAATGACTTTTGTCTATATAGCTCTGTTTTTACCTATGAGACCTATGAGTAAAACGGGCAAGGTGATGTAATATTCTTACAGAATCATAGTACAGCTCACCAGTCCACAGCAGGTTGGTGGAAAAACAGGCATTCTGACACACGCACATGTAGCGACTAGAGAGAGGAGTAGTAGTAGTAGTAAGTAGTAGTAAAAGATTTTTATTCATACAAAAAATGAATAAGGATATCTCCACTGAGCCGAAGCTCCTTTACAGTGAGATCCAGGTGTCATTTCCAGTTACTCTTATAAATTAACAATATATAATGAAGGAAAACACATATACACTATAATTATACATCAATAAATATAACACAGTTCCAAATCATAAAACTAGGACAAGAACATACAAAAAACAAAAATTAATTCACAGTATACATTTAATACAAGCTACAATCTACCATCCTGAGATTCAAACTATTTCCCATCATAACTAATATTTTCGATAAGCCATTGTTTAATTTGGTGCAACTGGAAATTTCCCTCAAGGGGTCAAAGCTTCCCAGGCAATTTATTCCATATAGAAGGTCCGATATTAAAAAAATGCTTATCCCCCAAGCCATTCTACGACTTGGGACTGCAGAGTCTAAGTAATTAGCAGAGCGCAGACCTCAATAGGTCTTTTTATTTTAATGGACTCAGCCATATATTTAGGGACTTTTCCTGAGATACATTTTAACATTAACATAATTGTACTAAGAGCCCGCCTTTGAGACAAAGTATGCCAGTCTAATTCTTTATACATATCTACTCTATGGGCCCTCTTTGCAGCTCCCAGTATAAATCTAATTAATTTATTATACATAACATCAAGCTTATATAGTTGCTCTTTAGACGCACCCATATATATCAAATTACCATACTCCAATATGGGTAGTACAACAACAGTTACAACTAATTTTCTAATTTCCAAAGACATACTATTTCTTACTTTATATAATGACCCCAAGCACTTACCATCTTTAGTCAAGGTACTATCTATATGACTGTCCCATTTACATTTTGTATCTAAATACAGCCCCAGATATATATAACTAACAACTTGCTGCAAGATTCTTCCTGAAAATGTTTTAATTTGTAACCCCTCATATTCAGTTTTAGACCCGTAACCCCTATGAGAGAGGAGTAAAAACTTCAGACTCTCTAAATAGAGTCCCGTGGTGTGAATAGTCACCCAAGCAGTATTGAGTGGTCGTTAGCATGACTTCAAACTCATACTTCGGTGAAACAAATGACCACACACACTATTAGGACAAACAAAAAATCTCGAGCTGCCGTGTGGGTCTGCTCTGCCTGCTGCAGTTACTTCCTGGTATGCTGGTATGCTTACATATCGACCTTGCTTAGGTCATCTGCTGAGCGTATTACCAATCCGTGCCTGCCATACTTTAAAAAACATCCTAAAAGTGATAGTGCACAATTTCAATGTTCAGAAACTTTTTTTCTTATACCCAGTACACTAATATGTGCAAAATTACATCCAAGCACCAACGAAACAGAACCAAAATACACACATTTTGCAAACATAAATACAATATTACAGAAAAACAAATGTAAAAATCAAGCACAGAATATCACAAACAATGAAAGAAAAGCCTTAAAAGAACTGCAGAAATTATTTTAAAACAAGCAGACAAAGGAGGTGCAGTGGTTGCATAGGGATTGCATGACTACCAACTGGAAGTTAACCAACAAGTAACTAATGAGCGTTTCTGTAAGAGACTGAAACATGACCCTACAGAAGAAATAAAAAGAAAAGCAGATGACTTAATAAAGGTGGGAGAAGAAAGGAGATTTCTCACCAAAAAAGAAGCTGAATTTTTGAAAGTAACATATCCCAAAAAACTAGCACTATATTTGCTTCCTAAAATTCATAAACAGATTATACCATTGCCAGGAAGGCCTATAATTTCTGCAGTTAGGTCAGTAACAGAATAAATGTCGAAATGTTTAGACTCGTTTGTACAAAAACTGGTCCCACTGCTGCAATTGTATATTAAAGATACTAAAGTAGCCTTAAAAATCCTAAAGGAAATAAGAGTTGATGAACAAGACTGGCTAGTAACAATCGATGCAGAGAGCCTATATTCGAATAGACTGCATGAAGCAAGGTTAACCTCATTAATAAATCGTGGGAGGATGGGGTGGTACCTGAGGACTGGAGGAGGGCAGATGTGATTCCCCTTCACAAAAGTGGGAGCAAGACAGAGGCAGGAAACTATAAACCTGTCAGTTTGACCTCAGTGGCAGGGAAAATTATGGAATCAGTTCTGAAGGAAAGAATTGTTGAGTACCTAGAGGCCAGTGGGGCACAGGACCCAAGGCAGCATGAATTCACAGTGAGAAGGTCATATCAGACAAATCTAATTGATTTCTTTGGCTGGGTGACCAAAGCAGTAGACCAGGGAGGGGCTGTGGACATGGCCTACCTACACTTTAGCAAGACATTTGACACAGTCCTGCACAAAAGATTAATAAACAAATTAGCCAGCCTGGGAATGGGTCCTAGGGTGGTAGCCTGGGTAAAACACTGGTTGGACAACAGGACACAGAGCGTATTAGTAAATGGAGTCCACAGTGAAGAAAGGAGGGTTACTAGTGGGGTACCACAGGGTTTAGTACTGGGCCGGTCCTTTTTAATGTCTTTATAAGTGACATTGCAGAGGGACTGATAGGGAAAATATGTCTCTTTGCAGATGACACAAAAATCTGCAACAGGGTTAATACACAAGGTGGGGTGGAAAGGATGAGAAGGGACTTGGCCAGGTTAGAGGAATGGTCAAATGTACGGCAGCTTAGATTCAATGCAAAGAAGGGCAAAGTAATGCACCTGGGAAACAAAAACCCAGGGGAAGAGCACACAATTGGAGGTGAGATACTGACAACAAAAATGGAAAGGGACCTGGAGGTAGTCATATCAGATGACCTAAAGGTGGGCCAGCAATGTGAGAAGGCAGTAAGGAGGGCTGGGGGGATACTGGGATGCATAGGGAGAGGCATCACCAGTAGAAAACAGAAAGTTGTTGGCCCTCTGTACAGACAGTTGGTAAGACAACATTTGGAGTACTGTGTGCAGTTTTGGAGACCCCACCTCCACAAAGACATAAACAGGGTGGAGGCTGTCCAGAGGAGGGCAACCAAAATGATGCAGGGTCTGCATCAGAAGACAAATTAAGAAAGACTAAAGGAACTAAAGATGTATAGCCTCGAGGAAAGGAGGGAGAGGGGGGACATGATAGAAACATTCAAATACCTCAAGGGAATTAACAAAGTCCAAGAGGGTAGCATCTTTCAGAAAAAGAGATGTGCAAAAACAAGGGGGCACAATTTGAAGATAGAGGGGGATGGCTCAGAGGTAATGTGAGGAAGTATTTCTTCACATAAAGGGCTGTGGATACATGGAACATCCTTCCTGAGGAGGTCATAGAGTCAAAAAGAGTGGGGCAATTCAAGAATGCATGGGACAGACATAAGGCAATTCTAGTTGGGGGGGTAGGAGGAAGTAGGCTGTTGCTTAACTAGGATCTGCAGCGTATCCTTTAGGTAGGAAAATGGGCTGACTAGGTGGGCCAAGTGATCCTTATCTGCTGTCAAATTCTATGTTTCTATGTTTCTAAGGGAAAGTTTAATGAATAGAGAAAAGACACAACCTCCCACTGACTACATTTTGGAACTGGCAAGATTTGTCTTAGAGAATAATTATTTTTGATATAATGGGAGCCACTACATTCAGCACTGTGGTATGGCTATGGGGACAATGTTTGCCCCAAGCTTAGCTAATATGTATATGGGAGCATGGAAAGAGCAGTATATTTTCAATCAAACTACTAACCCTTATTCCCATAAGATCAAGTTCTGGAAAAGGTACATTGATGCCTGCTTGCTGATCTGGTCAGGAAGTGAGAATGAACTGAATCACTTTATGGGGTATATAAATCACACCCACCAATGAGAATTTGAAGTTTACACATGAAAAGAGTTTGGACTCCTTGCCGTTTTTGGACATCATTATAATGAAGTGTGGCAACACATTACAGATGGGGCTATACAGAAAACCGCTCTCCAGGAATACCCTCTTGCAACGAAACAGCTGTCATCCTGAGAATACAGTTATAAATGTATCAAAGGGCCAGTATATAAGAACTAAAAGAATTTGCTCATCTGATACACAATTTAAGATAGCCCTGAAGGATTTAACACAAAGATTTATTAGCAGGGGGTATGAAACAGAGACTTTACTGCAGTCAATAGAAGAAGTGGCAAATATAAGTAGAGAAGAACTCTTAGAGGATAAAATAAGATCAGATGACAATGCTAGAATATTGTTTGTCACAGAATATAATTCTCTAGCACCACAAGTAGGGAAAATTATAAAAAAAACATTGGGACATAATGAGATCAGATGAATCACTAGCAGCATTTACAGAACATCCACCTAGGATTACATTCAAAAGGGGAAGGGATTTGAAAGATTTAGTACAAGCATTTATTCCAGTAAAGAAAGAAAGTCCCAAAATGCGGCTCCCCCAATGTTGGCAATCATAGTGTGGCAATTGAGAGCATTGCTCAAATACAAACAATACGAAGTTCTTTAGCCACCTGATGTCAGGAAAAAAGTACAAAATAAATTATTTTATAAATTGTTGCACAACTGCAGTAATATACATGCTGACATGCCCTTGTGGGAAAAGTTACATAGGTCAGACAAAAAGACCTTTGAAACATAGGGTGGGAGAGCACAAAGGAGCAATTAAGGACAATAATCGAGAATATGCTATAGCCAGACACTATGCATCACTTAAATTTGTGGGACTTGAGAAAGTAGAGATTGGAATGAGAGGTGGGGATTTAGGACTGAAATTTCTACAACAGAAAGCATTCTGGATCTTTGAATTAAGTATTTTAGCCCCAAATGGTCTGAATGAAGACATACTTCTATAGAATTATTGAACAATTAGAATTGTGATTGATCGACATTTGGTGCTCCTCTTTTGTATATCAGCATTATGTGTTAGAAGTGACATTTCCAGGTATAAAATCAAAGATATACATAATTTTTTTCTCCTTGTTTACAAAGAGGCATTTCTAGGTATAAAATCAAGGATATACATTGTTTTCTTTTCTCGCTTATAAAGCTGCATAGGAAGGTAAGACTTGGCGGCTCTGCCTTCCTGGGGTGCAGACTTGCTGGCTCTAACCCCATTACTATTTATGTCCCCCCTCCCCACATATCGTCTGTATCAATTATGGGCAGCACATTTGGGAGCGAGATCATGAGCAATAATTTCTGCTTGTTGCCATTATTGCTTTGAAGCGGGACTATATATTATTTGCTGCTCTATTTTGGAGCTATGACTTGCTGGCTCTGATTCTAGGGAGATTAGACTTTCCAGCTCTGTCTCCCTATCACAATATATGCAGTGTTGAACTGTAAAATGTTCTATATACTGCGTTTTGCTTTAAATATTGTATTTATGTTTGCAAAATGTGCATATTTTGGTTCTATTTATTGGTGCTTGGATGTAATTTTGCACATATTAGTGCACTAGGTATAAGAAAAAAGGTTTTTGAACATTGACATTGTGTACTATTACTTTTAGGATGTTCTTTAAAGTATGGCAGGCATGGATTGGTAGTACACTCTGAAGATGACCTAAGCAAGATCGATACGTCAGCGTACCAGTGTACCAGGAAGTAACTGCAGCAGACAGCAGGCAGAGCGGACCCACGTGGCAGTTCGAGTTGTTTTGTTTGTCCTAATAGCGTATGCGGCCATTTGCTTCACCGAAGTACGAGTTTGAAGTCATGCTAATGGGCACTCGATACTGCTTGCGTGACTATTTGCACCATGGGACTCTATTTAGAGAGTTTGAAAATTGTACTCCTCTCTCTGTTCGCTGCACGTGCATGTGTCAGAATGCCTGTTTTTCCACAGACCTGCTGTGGAGTGGTGAGCTGTATTATGATTCAGTATGAATATTACATAAACTTGCCTATTTTACCATGGTGGTTTTAAGATTTTTCATTAAAGAATATGGTTTTGTTACAAAGACTGCATTGTTGTGTCTTTAAAAATGAAGTGCTGACCTCAAATATAACACTACGAAAATTCCAAGTGTTTTTTTACAGTGGATGCTAATTTTCAGCCCTGGTGTATTAGGTGCAATACCCTGTTTGTTTGATCCCCCCACCTTCTCTATACAGAATTGTGGCTGTTTTAATAAAAATAGAACCCCGGTAAAATCTGGAATTTAGACCTACAAACACTGATGTAACTGCCAGAGTTTCAAGTCTTGAAAATGGAATTTCATTACTTTAATCACCGAAAATCAGTGGCCTTGGCCATGATGGAAAACACTGGGAATTTCATCACTTTAAGCACCCAAAAGCAGTAGCCTTGGCCATGACGGAAGGCTTAAGTGTCTGGCATGACATGAATCCCAAATACACCATCCCATCATGCTTCACATTTTGTTGGCAGGTTGCCCCCACTGTGCACGATGCAGTACTCATGCAGATGGTGAAATGTTTGAAGGAGGCAGAGAGGCAACTACGTGCCTTTCTCTAGCAATATCTGGAATACTAGTGCAAACCAAAGCTCTTCATTGCCACTGTCCATTAGGTTGTGTCCAAAACTAGCAATAACATCATCCCCATCCTACCTCCACCACCAGCTCCTGCAGGAGTTATATTGACGCAGACAGCCTCAAAGAGGCACAGCAATAGAGGAAGTTCCTTTCTTGACTTATCAGTTATGCAAGGAAAGCATAGTGGGAAAAAATTATTCATTACATCCAGTAACTACTAGACATTTGGATATACTCTTATGTTCTGAAGGCGGGCATGTTTGTGATGGACAGTTGGATTAACATGCTGAAGACAAAGGATGATGGAAATCCCTTTCCTGCACTTTGTTTTGCATATACACTAAATCTGGTGGGGAGTCATGTGCTTGACAGACATACACAATTTAAAGAAACACTTGATACCATATGGAACATCACTAAATATTTCCATCATTCTCTCAAACATCCTGTGATTCACTGCCATTGCCAGCAAAGTACACTGTTTCTCAGCATTACTTTATTGAACATGTTTCTACATGGTGGCACTCTTGCCTTTTATATGCCTGAGAGAGAACAGGAAGAAAAAGCTATATTCTGAGTTATGGAATCTGACAATGTAAATGGTGGGAGATATCAGTCATGGGTGTAGTGGTGTGTTCTTCAAAAGTCCATTCTGCTTCTGCGATCATATGAACAGACCCCCAAAGATTTCAGTGCAGAATCAACAAACTTTAAGCATGGTCATTTCCATGGTGAGCTATGAAAGCCACATATGCCATTATTTAAGATACAACAACCAAATGAAGCAAGACTGGTGGCACTGGTGGTGGGGCCGCCAATGATTGTGATGATGGTGAAGGAGGAGGTGTCACCACTAGCTCATCTGAGTTGTCTTAGCAGCAGCAGAAGTAGGAGTAGGGCACAATATTCAATAAGTGGTGGAGATATTTTTTTCAATTAAAATAAAAAGGCCCCTGGAGCAGTGATCTTGCAAAATACAAAACAGAGCATGCAGAGATTAGTCCCAAGAGACCATTTAATAACAACAAAAACAAGGAAAATGGACAAATTCAATGCAGCTTTGTGACTGCATAAGTACTTATTTTTCATAGAAACACTGAACTTAATGACGCATAAGAACCGCTTGACCTATCCAGTCTGCTCATTTCTCCCTACCTATACTATTAACGCAGACTGTGCCAGATACACAGCTTTCTTACCCCCCTTGCTTTCACTATGATTCTGTGTACTTATCCCATGCAGTCTTGAACCCCATCACTGTTTTTCCCCCACCACCTTCTGCAGGAAGGCTGTTCCAGGAATCCACCACTCATTCTATAAAGAAGTATTTCTTCACATCTCTCCTGAATCTACCCCCCCCAGCTTCATAGCACATCCCCTTGTCCTTGAGCACCTTTTCTTCTGAAAAATACTCCCCTCCTTACCTTATTTGCCCCTGAGAGGTATTTAAAGGTCTCTATCATATCCCCCTTTCCTCCTCTGTTCCAGGGTGTACATATTGAGGTCCTTTAGTCTCTCCTGGTATGGATTTTGATGCAGACCCTACACCATTTTAGAAAACTAAACAAATAAAAAAATACATAATTATATTCTTATGCATTAAAAATATATTTGTCATAAAGTGGACAATACTGTAGAGATAACAATTTATCAAACCAACTCAGACATAAGGACTGTCACAACCCCACTCAGCAGGTCAGGCCCTCTGCTCCCACAGTGCCAACCTCCGAGTGCAGTATTGTGAACAGGAACAGAACAGGGTAACCCTCCTGTCTGTTTCGTGGGTTTGAATCAACCTTTGGTCTCAAGTTCTGGAGGGATTCAAACTGCGAACCTCTTGCTAGCGTACCCAATGTACAAGCTCAGATAATTCTGCTCTTTGTGGGGGGGGGCAGATATCTTTCACCTAGGGGCACCTAACCAGGTGTACAAAATGAACCCTTAAAAACTCTATGAAAGACCTCAGAATAAACTCTTATCTTTTCCCAGTTTGGTATTACCAGTAAGCTATGCACAATGTCAGCTTTAACCATACTGTATATGCTTCACTTGTCAAAGAAATAATTTCAAACACACACCAAGTAGTCTCTTAAAATAGAGGTTTACTTTAAAATAGATAAAAATATGTAAAATGTAAATACAGAACAATAAATCACAAAAACATTCAATCACTTAAACAGAACAAGGTTTAAAAAGTGTAAATTAATTTCTACCACCAGACAATTAGACTTGTTTATCTAAAGTAGATGTTTCTTCTTCAGAGTCCAAACATGAATGTCCCTAAGTAGAAAACAGAATACTGTTTAAGACTGGCTTTGCCAACCTCTTTGCATGAGGTCACCTAGCTCCTCCCTGTCAGAATATAACAATTTTACAAAACAGGATGTCTTATCATTCAGAAAGTAAATAAAATAGGTGACATCAGCAAAAACTTGTTTCCCCATGTGACTTCTCAATCAAGTCTGTAATTTTGCAGGTTCTTTCTTTCATCCATGAGCAACATCCTGCTCTTCACAGACATCAAAGGAACATTTATGATTTAGCATCTAAGTGACATAACCTAGTTTCTTCCTCTAAACATCATAAAAGTTTATGATTTCCTATCCTAGTAGCTGGCAGCTACAATTAAGCTAGCTAAACAAGAGATCCTTAATTTAAGTCTCTTCTAGCCTGTAATTATCTCCTGGCTTTTAGGATAACATCCTTTTAGTTGAAACCTGGGGAAGGGGTCATCCCACAGGCTGTCTCAGCATGTCTCACGAGAGACGCTCAATAACACATTTTTATATTACAAAAATCATAGAGTAATCAGAACCAGCTATACATGCATCACAATCCTCCCTACCTAGACTGAATTTGGGGGTACTATCCCCTGCATGGGATAAGCTTCCCAAATCAGTTCACTCCTCATAGATGCAGGACAACCCATCTGAGTTCTGGTTTTTCGATCCAGCCGTATGTAAAATTGTCATATCATACCCTTGCAAAGCAATACTCCAGCTGAACAAGCTACCATTATTCTTCCCCATTTGCATCAGCCAAACCAGGGGGTTGTCAGTCTGCACCACAAAATGCTGCCCATACATGTATGGCTCCAATTTCTTAAGGGCCCACACTATGGCAAGACACTCCTTTTCCACAGTGGAGTATGCCTGCTCCCTGGGAAGTAACTTTTTACTCAGATACACTACTGGGTGATCTTTCCCTTGGCTGGATGTCTGACTCAGTACTGCCCCAATACCCACGTCTGAGGCATCAGTCTGAACTATAAAGGGTCTGCTATAGTCAGGACATGTCAAAACTGGAGCACTGCACAGTGCCTCCTTCAATCTGGTAAAGGCTTCTTCACAGGCTGGTCCTCAGGTAATTTTCTTTGGCATCTTTTTCTTTACCAGGTCATGTAGGGGAGCAGACAGGGCAGTGTAATTGGGTACAAATTTTCTATAGTACCCTGCTGTCCCAAGAAAACTCCTGACCTGCTTTTGCATTTTTGGTCTGGGCCACGCCTGGATTACCTCTATCTTTATTTGGTTGGGACAGAGCTGTCCTTGACCTACCACATGCCCGAGGTATGCCACTTCTCCCATGGCCACCTGGTACTTCTCTGCTTTGACAGTGAGCCCAGCCCTCTGTATTCTGCCCAGCACTTCCCTAAGGTGGGATAGATGTTCCTCCCAGCTGGTACTAAAGATGGCAATGTCATCCAAGTATGCCACAGTGTACTCCTCAGCACCATTTAACACCTGGTTCACCAACCTTTGGAAAGTGGCGGGACGTTTTTCATTCCAAAAGGAATTACTTTAAATTCAAATAAGCCTATCGGAGTGATGAAGGCCAACCTTTCCTTAGCTCTGTCCATCAACTCTACCTGCCAATACCAGTTGGTCAGGTCAATGGTCGAAAGGTAGGTCACCCCCCCCAACTTGTCCAGTAGTTTGTCCATCCAGGGCATCAGGTGGGTGTCTAACTTCATGACTGCATTCCTTCCATGATAGTCCACACAGAAGTGTGTAGAGCCATCTGGCTTGGGCACAAGGACTATGGGTGAGGCCCAGGTGCTGTGAGATCTCTGGATTATCCCTAAATTCAGCATCTCCTCCACTTCCCTCCTAATGTCCTTTTGGTTAGCCTCTGACACCCAATATGCTGTCCACCTTATGGGTGTCTGTGTCCCTGTCTCCACATCGTGAGTCGCTAAGGGGGTTAGTCCAGGCTAGGTGCTAAACAATGGGGCAAAGTCTGCTAAAATCTCCCTCACTTCATGGATCTTGTCTGGGGTCAGCTGGAGAGACAATTTAATCTGCCTCAAGAGAGGAATCCCACTTACTTTCTTCCAGCAAGTCCAGAAGGGGGTCTCCTTTGTCTGTCCCCTTCCCCTGACTGCACACTGCAAACACCATGTCAGCCCTATTTGCATATGGCTTCATCATGTTGACATGGTACATCCTTTCTGTCTGTCTTCTGTTAGGCAACTCTACAATATAGTTCACGCCATTTACCTTCCTAACCACTTTGTACGGTCCTGCACACTCAGCCTTCAGCTTGTCTTTCTGGACCAGAATAAGGACCATGACTTCCTGACCCACCATGTATAAGCGAGCTCTGGCTATGCAGTTGTACCACACTTTCTGTTGGGCAGCTGACAGGTTGCTCTGGGCTGTCCCCATAAACTCCTTCAGCCTTTTCCTAAACTTAAGGATGTAATCCACTATGGGAGTTCCCTGGGTGGCATGCTTGCCTTCCCAGACCTCCCGGATCAGGTCTAGGGGCCCACGTACCCGGCGTCCATATAAAAGTTTGAAGAGGGGAAAATCCTGTTGACTCTTGGGGCACCTCCCTGTATGCAAACAACTGGTGGGGGAATGTACTGTATTTCTCCCAGTCCCTCCCATGCTGTTCAGCAATGCCTGGAGCATTGACTTCAGGGTACCATTGAATCTTTCCACAAGTCCATTGACTTGTGGGTGATACAGTTTCATGCATCTCTGCAACACCTCACACTTCTCCCATAAACATTTCATCAGGTCCAACATGAAGGAACCCCCTCAATCAGTGATAACCTCCTGCAGAAACCCAACATGGGAGAAAATCCCAAGTAAGACATCTGCCACTTTGTCTGCCCTCAGTGAGGGTAGGGCGACTGCCTCTGGGTACCGGGTGGCATAATCCACCACTGTCAGGATGAATCTCTTTCATGAGGAGCTGGGGGTATTTAAAGGCCCCACAATATCCATTCCCACCCTCTGGAATGGCTCCTCCACTATGGGCAATGGAATCAGGTCAGCTTGGGTTTTCTTGCCTGTCTTCCCTATTTCTTGGCACCGGTGACAAAACCTACAATTCTCCTTCACCTGCTGGGTGAAGTTAGGCCAATGGAAATTCTGGGCCAACCACTGCATAGTGTGTGCGAGCCCCAGATGGCCAGACAAGGGAATATCATGTGCAATCTTGAGCAAGTGCTCACGATACTCCTGGGGAATAACAAACTGCCTGCCTAGCATCCCTCCCTCTGTCTGCACAGCCTGAGTATACATCAGTCCATTTTCCCAATAAACCCTATGTTTACCGTCACCTCCTTGTGCTCCATCAGAGTCTGTCCAAGCCCTCAGCTTCTCTAGACTAGGGTCACTTCTCTGAGCAGCTGTAAATTCCACACACATTCCCAAGGCACGGGACAGATCCCCTTCTGTCTCTAACCTAGGGTCCCTAGCACTAGCATCAGGGCACTCAGGATAACTCATCTCTAACCCTCTGATAATGGGTCACCCCTCCCTCTTTGGACTAACCCTCCATAGCTGTGTGGTTAACTGCTACTGAGGACATTTCTACCCCCTTTTTGTTAGTCTCCATATCAGGAGACACAGGCTGGGGAACCAGCCTCCCAGTGGTTTCCACAATGGCTTCTGTGAGGTCCCGGGAACTACAGTGTTCCCTTGCCGCTTGGCTATGGGTAACTGCACACACCATCCCTTGTTTGAGATTGTTGTCCAGGTTCACATCCACTGCTAAGGTTTTGGCTACAGCCACCTGTTGCACAGTTCCCCCTGTTTCACCCCAGTCTAGAAGAACACTAGTGAGGGGCAATGTTCTCTCCTCACCAGTAAAGTCCAGTACAGTGACATATTTATTGGGTATAAGTTGACCAGGCTCTACTAGATCCCCCTTTACCAAGGTCAGGGAGGCGCCTGTGTCCCTTAACCCTTGTATCTGTACACCATTCACCATGACTGGGTGCATGTGCTCCCTCATGTTCACAGACATGCTTCCAGAGACACACAAACAACCCACTTCTTTCCTAGCCCCCTGTTGTGTATTACTTGCCTTTTTGGGACACTGTCTAGCAATCTTCCCAATTTCTTTACACAACCATCATTTATTTCTTTTCTCAGATAAATTTTTTCTCTAAAACCTGGGGCTAACTGGTTTCAGTGGAGGCAGTGAGGGTTTTAGCTGCCCTGAAGGTGTGCCTTTCCCTTTCTGTGCTGCCATGCTCACCCCATTCATTCTCAGAGCAGGTCTGCTCTTGGCATAGCGGTCCGAGAGTTCAGCAGCCTCTTGCGCTGTTTTGGGATCTTGGTCCTCCAGCCAGGTTTTCAGCTCTGCTGGGCATGCCCAGGAAAAACTGTTCCAACAAAATCACATTTTCAATTTTATCAACAGAGTTTGCTTCAATTCCTTCCCATCAATGTTTTAAAAACTGACGTTTTGTGGCTAGCTCCTTGTAGCTCATATCAGGGCTTCTCCTGAGCTTACGGAATTAGCTCAGTATGATTCAGCAGTGTTTTGCCCAGTATGTAAGAATTACACAAAAGGGTTTACATGTACACACATACAATACCACCAACTAATATGCTTATATGATTTATTTATTGTATTTACACGTAAAATTATATACAGAAGATTGGACAAAACTTAATACATTACTGATTTAATAAAGCAACATTTAAGCCCTCTTCCAATGGCTGGGAAGCCCCCTTCAGCCTGGCTAGGAGTTTTAGGAATTGGGAACAGCTCCTGCAGTAATGCGTTCACTCTGCAGGCGAGGCTTTTATGAAAACATACATTTTGGGTGAAAAGTTGTGCTTTAGGTATGGAATACACATTAAGTTTGAACTGGTAGTAACATAAAATGTTGAAACACAAGAAGTTCAAATAATGTGCAAAAGGTCAGAGAGTGCATGCAAGGGTTGTTTAAACCCAGTTATTTTTTTTTTAGTGTTCTTGAACACTACTGATATTAGAGCACACAATAAAACTGCTGGCCAAGACAGTACACACACATACACATACACAAAAAGAAATACTTAACACAAAATAAGACTGACATTGTTTTACACCAATTTGCTGAGGTAATGCTCATAGTTTTATTAGAAAACTGAACGTGTTTTAGATATATGTGCTGCCTCCTGCCTGTCTTGTAACACTGACAATTTTTTAAACCAACACATTTATACATATTGCCATGCCAAATTTTTTTAGAACAAAACCTTTTTAAACACATTTTAATTTTTTCAAAATGCAGTACAACACACCATTTGTAAGTGATAAAGCCATTTATAGCTGTTTTTCACCTAGCAGTGGCTTGGCACGTTGCTTGCAAACTACAACTCTTTTTGCATATTGCAATTTATGACATTATATTTTTTTACCTTTAACACTACCTGCTCCAACCAACAACTACATACAAAAGTTTTTTACTGACCCTATTTATGCAGCACAAATGTTTTATTAAAAATAAAACCAATTAAAACAGTCAGCTATGAGGCAAAGAAGCTTCTTCTCTTTTTTTTTTTTTACTGTAACATGTTGTGCACCGAAGGCAGTTAATTTTATTTTGCAACCTTGACAACAGAACATAATTACAGAACACAGATATAAGCTAGAAAATATGCACGAGAAAGACGGAGCATTACCTTGTTTAGTATACGTATTACAGAAATAAAACAGACAGACATAAAACAACTTTGAATAAAAAAAATTTAGACTTACCCGGTGCCAAGGTATATTTTTTTTTTTTTTTGATACACAAGTTTAAGTAAGAAAACTGACTGCAGGACCTTTATGATAATTTTTAAACACTGCAGCTATTAACCCTTTTAAAGGTTTTTTTTTTTTGGCCATTTTAGTAACCTGCCAAACCAAGTCTTTTTCCAGAGCTCTGGTTTGCAGTTTAAAAACAAAACAAAAAAAAATTTCTAACAGTACTAGGTTGAGATTCATTTGGTAGAGGTCCCCAGTACTTGGGTTTGGGATCAAATGTTTCAGCCTCTATAGGAGGCAAGGGAACTTGAAATTGATACAGAAAAACTTGAAACTACACAGATAGGCAACATGAGGGGGGGGATTTTTAAATCATTTTGTTTGTAGTTACCTACTGTGCGTACATTCACAGTAGTTTATTTTTTTTTTTAGATGTTGCTTATTTAACTTTACTTAATTAGCCGCTGCTTTTCTCCTTAAAGCAGCCTGAACTGTGAAAGCCATTATTGGCTCTAACAGTATATACTTGCAGCAAGCACAAATTACAAGTACAAAGGGCAGTGCAGTTGCCCTTGTAATTTGTTTGGTTAAACTTGTTAAACATACATTTTGCCGGTTTAGATAATACTAACTCTGGACCCAGCTATTTTTTTTTTTTGTTTTTTTTTTGTTTTTCATATTATTTAGGTTTGTTTTTTATAGTGCACACTCGCTCCAAGGTATTTTTGTACTTACAGTGATGATGAGTGTTGCTGGCCCCTAGGCGTTACGTCCTAATGGGGTTCCACAAAAATGTTTTTTTTTTGTTTAAGGGAAACAACCCGATCATGAGGTGACACAGACCGAAGAACTCATCCTGCCGACTACGCCAAAAATGTTTTGCCCAGTATGCAAGAATTACACAAAGGGGCTTACATGTACACACATACAATACCACCAACTAATATGCTTATATGATTTATTTATTGTATTTACACGTAAAATTATATACAGAAGATTGGACAAAACTTAATACATTACCAATTTAATAAAGCAACATCCAAGCCCTCTTTCAATGGCTGGGAAGCCCCCTTTAGCCTGGCTAGGAGTCTCAGGAATTGGGAACAGCTCCTGCAGCAATGCATTTACTCTGCAGGCGAGTCTTTTAACAACTTAATACATTACTGATTTAATAAAGCAACATTTAAGCCCTCTTCCAATGGCTGGGAAGCCCCCTTCAGCCTGGCTAGGAGTCTCAGGAATTGGGAACAGCTCCTGCAGCAATGCGTTCACTCTGCAGGCGAGGCTTCCAACCAGGCATCTGGAAAGTCCCATTTTTATATATTTCATTCGTCAGATTACCATGCTCTAAGCACTGGCCAGGTGCCCAGAACATCATGAGCCAAACAATGCCAGAGATTCCAAAAGAAAAGTCTCATAACATCTTGTACAAAACATCATACAAAAACAAGTCTCATAACATCTTGTACAAAACATCTTATATAACTATGATTAAGCATTTCAAAATGGAATAATATCATACAAAATGGAGTGACAATAATCAACACAATACATATATTATATTTGTATTACAAGCAGTTAATTCAATTTTTTTTAACAGTGCAGCTTTAAGTTTGCTGTAATCATTACTGTCCTCTTTGTCCATTTGACCCAATGCATCCTGAGTTTTCCCAGTAAGTAGCGGGGATAGCTGGAAGCTTCAGGACTCACTAGGAATTTCTAGCCTGAATACAAACTTTTTCAAAAGAATTTAAAAAGGCATCCATATCCTCCCTCTCTTTAAATTCAGCTATCAATTTGGAATTCCATTTGTAACCCAGTCCTGTAGTCCCAGTTAAACCCAAGCCACTTACCTGCTCTGGTGCTGCTGGTTGGAGTTGTAGCTTCTCCAGTTCATGTTGCGTCTGGCACTCATACTCCTCACAGTCAGCCTCCCGCTGTTCCACTCTGCCTCTCAGTGTTCTCACTCTCTCTCTTCTCCTCTGCAGCTCACTGGTGCTTACTCTTCTCATGGTCTGCCTCTCGCTGTTCATGGTCCCTCTTCCTCTGGAACTCCAGCCCAATTCTGCGCAACTCAGTTTGCAGCCTGAATACTTCTGGATCCAGGATACTGATGACCTTCCCCTGCTGCTGTGGCCCTTCACTGACAGTAGCCCTGCTGCCCTCCTCAGTGGATCTGAACACTGCACTGGCCGCTAGCCCTTCCACATTCAAGGTTCGGTCCCTTACAGTTACTGTCTGTGACTCAATGCTCTGGGTATCTGCTACCATCAGGGCATCCACGTGGTTCTGCTTGGTGGCTTTCACCTCGAACAGGACTCCTCTGTCCCTGCACTACCGCTTTAAGTAGTCTACAATGTGCCCACTGTAGTTGGAAGCCATCTTCTTCCCTAACTACAGCTACTCTGACTTGCACTTTAGAAAAAAAATAAAAAAGGTAGGAACTTGACTGTAAGCCAAGTGATATAGTTCTGTTTCCTTTGAAAAATAAATCACTGCCTTTTTCCTTTTTCTGCAAGTGAGCTGACAGTATCAAGCTGACACACTGAACAATAAAGTTTGTAATACCAAACTTATGCACACCACTGCCAACCAATCTGTCAATTATGAGCACCGCTGCCACCAATCTGTCACAACCCCACTCAGCAGGTCAGGCTTCTGCTCCCACAGTGCCAACCTCTGAGTGCAGTCTTGTGAACAGGGTAACAGAACAGAGCAACCCTCCTGTCTGTTTTGAGGGTTCGAATCAACCTTTGGTCTCAAGTTCTGGAGGGATTCAAACTGTGAACCTCTTGTTAGCATACCCAATGTACAGGCTCAGATAATTCTGTTCTTCATGGGGGGGCAGATATCTTTCACCTATGGGCACCTAACCAGGTGTACAAAATGAACCCCTTAAAAACTCTAAGAAAGACCTCAGAATAAACTCTTACCTTTTCCCAGTTTGGTATTACCAGTAAGCTATGCACAATGTCAGCTTTAACCATATATGCTTCACTTGTTAAAGAAAGAATTTAAAAGGCACACCAAGTAGTCTCTTAAAATAGAGGTTTACTTTAAAATACATAAACATATGTAAAATGTAAATACAGAACAATATATCACAAAAACGTACACTCACTTAAAAAGAACAAGGTTTAAAAAGTGCAAATTAATTCCTACCACCAGACAATAAGACTTGTCTATCTAAAGTAGATTTTCTTCTTCAGAGTCCAAACATGAACGTCCCTAAGTGGAAAACAGACTACTGTTTAAAACTGGCTTTGCCAATCTCTTTGCATGAGGTCACCTCGCTCCTGCCTGTCAGAATATAAAAATTATACAAAACAGGATGTCTTATCATTCAGAAGGTAAATTAAACAGGTGACATTAGCAAAAACCTGTTTCCCCATGTGACTTCCCAATCAAGTCTGTAGTTTTCCAAGTTCTTTCTTTCATCCATGGGCAGCATCCTGCTCTTCACAGACATCAAAGGAACATTTATGATTTAGCACCTAAGTGACATAACCTGGTCTCTTCGGGGCGTGGTCTAGCCACCGAGAAAATGGCAGCCTAAAACATGAGCTCTTCCGAGTGTGGTGACAATCTGCTGCTGACCAGCCTAATCCCAGGTTGTAACACAAAATGTAACATCCAAAAATGATCGGGTAGCCATCCTCAAACATCCGGTGTGACTAGTTTGTGGTTTCCATGGTGCATTATTGCTGTGTCAGGCGTCGGTTCTCGTGAGTTGATCAGGTGGATAGGCCATGGAGGCCGCGACACTAAAGTGCTGAAAACTGCTGGATACCCACCTATACGGGACTCTCGCTGTGTTATTTTTGGTACGCACTATGCTCTCAGAGATGGATTCCCGGGGGGGGGGCTCTCCAATGCATGACCAGATACAGCTCCACAAGTCACATCAGTGCTAGACTCATTGAGCTACATCACTCGTATGCTGGAGGCAGTATTGTCCCATGTGGATGATATAAATGCTACCCTCACTGGTACCACAGCTGATGTGCGCCAGCTCCAAGATTGACTCAACATAGCAGAACAACGGGTAGGCACATTAGAGCAACAATGAATTAAGTTCCAACAAAAAATATAGGGACAGAATGACAAAATAGAGATACTAATAGCCAGAGTGGAAGATCAAGAAAACAGAGGGCGCTGCAATAACCTCAGAATCATAGGTTGCCCAGAGGGAGCTGAAGGCAGCTCTATGGAGAAGTTCCTCAATGAACAACTCCCTACAATGCTAGGGGAATGCTGGAGAGGACCGGTGGAAGTTGAGAGAGCTTACCGCATCACAGCAAGGAGAGATAGGAGCACACAATCTCTGAGACCCATAATGGCCTATCTGCTCAGATACTCAATGAAGGAGCATATATTGAGGGCCACTCGAGACATAGGGGAATTCAAATGGCAAGGGGTGACAATTTCAATTTACAGAGACTTTGCACAAGAAATAGCTAGTAGAAATCGTGCCTATTGTCCCCTGAAAAAATTCTTGGCTACTCACAACTTTCAATATAGATTCAGAGGACTCGCCAAACTTCTGGTGTCTAAAGAGGGGAAAGAGATTCTTGCAGAATTGCCCAGCGAGGTGGAGCGTTGGATATCCAGGCTTTGGCCTAACCTTCCTCTTCAGCCTACATTTCCCAGAAGGCTTTGGGACCCGTATCGTGCAGCTACCTCACCTAAGAACCTTAATTTGGGCAGGCAGTCCCCAGAGGATCGCTTTACACAGGAACCTGGTCCATCTCTTGCTGATTCCCCCAGGCCAAAGAATCTTACTCGTACAGTGGCACTAGCCTCATCTAGCTCTGTACATCCTTTTGATCAGCCACTCCTGCCTCCCAGACCTACCGGAGCGCTTTCTCGTCAATGACAGCATTCAAGGAGCGGACAACAACAATCTTCAGATCAACAAGGTGTAGCGCCACCTGCTAAAATAGCAAGGGACAAATCCCCCTCAACTCCAATTGGCAGCCATTCTCCACATCCGGACTTATCATCCACAGTCATTGACCATCCCATGGACTTGGCAGATATACCCGACTCTTCTCCAATTGAAGCAGTAGATCTTTCTGGAATGCTCAAACCTGGGGAAAAATCATATGCTGCGGCTGTTCTAATGTCACTCTCGAACTCTGTAACAGCCTTTGTGGACCCTTAAATAATTCTAAGCTGACTACAGCTGCTTTCTAAACCTTATTAGCTGAACTGTCAAGTATGTAACGGTTTTAATCATTACTTAATCAGCCTATATGCACTGAATTTCCCCTAGTGGATATTATGTGTCTGCACTAATACACACATATGCTGTATTAATATATTGATCAGCTGCATATCTCATCTATTGGTTTTCAATTGATAATGCCTAATGGGGGCTAATTTATACCATCCCTTCCCCAGCTACTGAACAACTCCACTTGAATCCGACCTCCCGACATATAGTGCAAGTATAGTCATTACATTATTGGGCACAAGATCAGCTGTTGACACCCAGCCCTTATAGTGCTTGGTTTGGCCGGTTGCCCAAAACCCTCTTTCCCCTTTCCACCTGTCTCCCCTCCATCCTGGGGTTGTGCCTTACACCAGAGGATTGTTACCATAGGAGGAGGAGAAGTAAGTTTCTCTTGGTTGCCTTCTTCCTCCTCCCCTAGTTTTGAGCATTGAAGCTAGCATAGCTGAGGGTACTACACTTTGTTCTGTACCTTCTTTCACTTAAGCTTCTATCACTCTTAGCGTAGGAACGCTTGTTAGAATTGTTATAGTAATTCCATTTAGTCAGTTGCTGTTAAATTCTTAACTGTTTTGTGACTATCATCGACAGTGTCACTATTAACAAACTCACTTCTTACTTCTTACAGATTTCATTAGATTGTTCTTGGTGTTAGTACACTTCTAAGTGGTTCCCCCTGAGCAGTGCTGTCCTACTCTCCTGGTGTCCACCCATATTCCATGGAGATCACATATCAGGTTTGCAGTTCTGAACCTCATCCCTTTTTGGGACTTCCTACTCTTCTGTTTTCAGCTGGGTAAGTACCTTGGCATTCAGTCTGCATAGTAATATGGCTCCTCCCCAAGCCCAAGGACTATGTCTTGTATCGTGGAATGTTAAAGGGCTCAACCACCCCATTAAATGCACTAAGGTTATTCAATACCTTTGGCCTCTCCATACAGACGTAGCCCTGCTATAAGAAACATACCTTCTCAGTAAGTCAGTGGCCTGGCTCAAAAAATCCTGGATTGGGGCAGTTCATGCTAGCACTGCCAGTTCTAAATCCAACGGAGTTGCTATTCTCATTCGGAGATCCAGCACCCGGGTGGTGGAAGAATCTAGGTCTGTCTCACAAGATTGCTGGGTTTTGGTCCAACTGAACTCACCTACTGGGAAACTGATCTTGGGTAATGTATATGCTCTCAATACAGATCAAGCAGAATTTTTCCCTAGTCTCAGTCAAGCCATATCTACCCTACAGCAGGACACTGCATCTACACCCCTAATCCTGGGAGGGGATTTTAATTTAGTCTCTGACATTTTTTGGGATAAGTCCAAACCCACCCCCCAGACTCACCCTAGAGTCCATGCTGCCCTTCAAGAACTACTAAATGGATGGGATCTCATAGACGTATGGAGGCAAGACAATCCACCAGGGCGAGACTATTCCTATTTCTCCCCTTCTCATGGAGTACACAGCTGCATCAACTATTGGTTGGCTAATACCGCAGCATCTAGTGGAGTTACGAATAACTCAATAGGCAGTATCCATATCTCTGATCATGCTCCCATATTAGCTACCTATACTCCTTTAGGACAGCGTCCCACTGGTACATGATGGAGGTGTAACCACCTCTTAGTTACAGACCCAGAATTCAAAAGTGCCATGCTGAAAGCCACTCAGGACTACTTTGCTCTAAATGCAGAGTGTGGAGTATCTGCAAGTATAGTTTGGGAGGCATTTAAAGCTAACCTTCGAGGTCATATCATTGTGTTTGCCACACGCTGTAATAAAGCCCGGAAGAAATCTTTGGACAGACTGCAGTCGGAGCTGTCTGGACAAGAGATCCGCTTCAAAGCTTCCCCTAATGCACCCAGGTATGCCTCCCTGTCCCAGAAAATAGTGGGGCTCAAGTACCAAATTAATGCCATGTTACATCATAAAGCAGAATGGCTTCTGCTTCACTCGAAGCACATATACTGGGAAGGCGGGGATAAAGGAGGCAAGCTTTTAGTCTATCAGCTGCATAAGCAGCAGGCATCTGCTAAAATTCATGCACTCCGTATGTCCTCTGACTCAACTACCACTGACCCGGCAGGTATCAATGAGACTATGAGTCTCTTTTATCAAACCCTATATAAATCCCAGTCCTCCCTAATACCAACTTTATTGTCCCAAAGACTAAACCGGTTCTGCCAGAGCTTTCCTACCCCTACCCTATTACTGGACCAAGTCTTTCTCTTAGATGCTCCAGTTACTGTGGTTGAGATTAAAAAGGCCCTATCCCAGATGGCCAAGGGGAAAGCTCCGGGACGGGAAGGAATGACCATCAAATTATATCAAGCCATAGAGCAGGAGATTGCACATCCACTACTACTGGCTTTGCAGGACATTCACTCCTCAGGATCCCTCCCTACCACAATGAGGGAAGCCCTTATCACTCTGTTGTCTAAGAAATCTAACGATCCCCTTAACTGTGCAAACTTCTGCCCCATATCCTTATTATCAGTGGATACCAAAAGTTTGGCCAAGATACTAGCTGCCAGAATGCATAATGTCCTTACTTCTCTAATTCACCCGTCACAGGTAGGGATTATGCCTGGGAAAGTGGGATCTGATAATACGAGATTATTACTTAACCTGAAGTGGCTGGCAGCTAGGTCTAAGATCCCTATGGCTGCTTTAGCAGTTGACTTTGCTAAGGCATTTGACTCCATTGAATAGAACTATCTTCACAAAGTCCTTCTTCTATATGGCTTTGAGCCTCAATTTCGAAGATGGGTCTTGACACTAATGAACACGGATATTTCCCAATTCTTTCCAGTGTATAGAGGCACTCACTAAGGTTGTCCTCTGTCTCCTTTCCTATTCTTTGTTGCCCTAGACCCACTGATCAGGGCTCTAGCCAGTGCAGATGGTCTTACAGGCAACTCAACTCGGGGTAAGTCATATATGGTGACAGCATATGCAGATGACTTCCTCCTTACTCTGTCTTCCCCCCAGCAGTCTCTCCCTGTAGCTCTTTCCATCCTTCAAGAATTTGCTTGACTTTCTGGACTGCAAATCTACCAGCAGAAAACTACCCTAGCCCCACTTAACTCACTGTGTACCCAGGATTGTCACCAGGGCACAGATTTCAGCTGGGCGCCTCAAGGCTTCACTTACCTGGGGATCTTTATTCCTACAAATTGGACGGATTTTGAATCCTCCAATTTCAAACCCCTCTTGAAGCAACTATGAACAGAAGTGGAGCACTGGTGTAAGCTGCACCTCTCTCTTCCTGGCAAAGTGGCAGCCATACGTATGCTCCTTCTTCCCAGAGTTACATACCTGTTTAATAATCTTACGATATAACTCTCTCCCAAGATATTTTCTTCTCTTGAGAAATTGGTATCCTTCTTTTTGTGGGAAGAGAAGACTCACAGATGGGGAAAATATAAGTTAAGAGCACACTGGACTAAGGGAGGACTGGGAGTTCCTTGGTTTCAAGGTTACCACCTGGTGAGTGTGGCCGCACAAGCCACAAAATGGTTTACACCCATAGCTACACCCCAACCATTGTGGGTTATGGTCAAATCCAGTATGCTAGCTTCAGCTCCACTCAGATCCCTGTTGGATCCAGGTGGCCCACTTAATAAGGGACTATCTCCTGTTATGGCTGAATCCCACTATACCTGGCACCGTTGTATGGCTTTCTGTCATACCCCCAATGTAGCCTGGCATCCCCCTTTGAAATATGCTGCGTTATGGCAGAACAGTCTTTTTATTATTGATGGGAAACCTATTAACTGGTCAGAATAGGAAGCCCAAGGAATAAGATACATCCAAGATCTGATGCTACCTGACACTTTGTTATCCTTCACTCAGCTAAAACAATGCTTCCATCTTCCTAATAAGAATTTCTGGTGATTCCTCCAAATGCATCATATTATCAATGACCTTTCAACCCAATGTAAATCAGATAATAAATGGGCTTGGCTTGCCTTCTTGCACAAATCCCCCTCCTCAAAAGGCCAAATAGGTAAATTCTATGCTACCTAGCAAGATGCCCAGGCAGATCCCACTAAGCACTGTAAGGTTAAATGGGAACTTGACATGGGTATAGCTATCTCTGATGACACTTGGTCACACTGTCTTGTGGATGCACATAATGGATAAAGAGACTCTAAGAGCTGCTTTTTACAACTCAAAATTATTTTGCATTGGTACAGAACCCCAGCCCTCTTACACTCCATGGGTATTCTACCTCACTCCAACTGCTGGAGATGCCAACAACCAGGTGCCCATCTCCTCCATATACTATGGACTTGCCCTCAAATAGTTCCTTTTTGGACCAACATTGCTCACAAATGCGCAAGAGTCCTTAATATTACAGAAATACCCTTAGATACTGCACTGCTCTTGGGGGATTCATCTGGGCTATGTCCTCTACCCAGGATACACAGGGATTGGATTATGCTGGGGTTACTAGACGCTAAGAGGCTCATACTAATGCATTGGAGACAGATAAATAATCCAACTACGACTATGTGGCTTGCAGCTATGGCTCATCTGGTTCTTTCGGAGAGGCTGTCCTATGCCCATTGAGGTCAGCTTCCCTACTTCTATAAAAAATGGGAAGCTTACATTCACTCTCCACCATGTAAAACTCCCCCCCACCCGAGAACCCACCCTGCTAAGGTAGATATAATCTATAATATCTATATTTGTCTGCTGCTTATAGGAAATTATGCTAGCAATATCATGATGATACCTGTTACCTAACACCCCCCTCCTGTGTTTAATGGCTTCTCACTGTGACGTATATGCTATTAATACATGGACTGTACGACTTACTGCTTTCTGTCAATGTATTGGCCTTATATGGAACCGTATTGTAAAGATATAAGATTCCTGAAGTGTACCATCTAGAAGTGAAAATCTCAATAAAACCTTCTATGATAAAAAAAAATCTGATTTCTTCCTCTAAATGTCATAAAAGTTTATGATTTCCTATACTAGCAGCTGGCAGCTACAATTAAGCTAAATAAACAGGAAATCTTTAATTTAAGTCTCTTCTAGTCTGTAATTATCTCCTGGCTTTTAGGATAACATCCTTTTAGTTGAAACCTGGTTGGGGGGGGCATCCCACAGGCTGTCTCAGCATGTCTCATAAGAGACACTCAATAACACATTTTTATATTACAAAAATCATAGAGTAATCAGAACCAGCTGTACAAGTGTCACAAGGACAACTCACCAGATAATTCAAAATCAAGTGTACTATGTATTGTGACAGCCAGTATAGGTCACTGCATAACATATTCACCAATGTTTTGAGC
Organism: Neoceratodus forsteri; assembly: GCA_016271365.2. Taxonomy (NCBI): domain Eukaryota; kingdom Metazoa; phylum Chordata; order Ceratodontiformes; family Ceratodontidae; genus Neoceratodus; species Neoceratodus forsteri. The sequence continues at coordinate 1,458,128,007 of CM028132.1, forward strand.
TAAGACTCCTCATCAGGGCTATCACTAAAGAAAAAGGTTTATACAAATACAAATAGTCATGCGTTGTTATAATTATAAAATCAATTAATGGAAATATGAAAAAAGAAAAATATTGTGCTAACTTAAGCAAGACATTTTATAATAACCTTATCATCTAGGACTTCTAACTAGTGTAAAATGAGGTTGCTATATTATTACTGATCTATTTACCACCATATATACAGTTTTTAAATATACCATAATTAACTAATGATAGGAGAATATTTTTTTCAATTTAAACTTGAAAATAGCCTTCCAAGTTACTGTTGTATAGATATAGGAACAGACAGAAACCATTTGACTTAGATCTTTACCATGATTGTGGGAAGAATGACTATGAAACCATTGAGCATGTCTTTCTCCACTGTAAAAAGTTTGAGAAAATAAGATCCGAGTGCTTATCCCCTTATGGTTACTCAAACCAAGGTGTTCGTCAGTCTTTTCTAAATGCTGTTATGAACTCCTCTGTCGACTTTGTATTAGGAGATGTAATGATATATCTAAGATGACTTTATGTATGGCAATCAGAAAGCTATAAAATCAAATAATTTTTATGGCTTCAGATTTGTGCATATTTCAGCCCACCCTTAGGTGTCTTTCTTTCATAATGCTTTCAGCACCTCAGTCCTTGTTTTCAGGATTATTAGAGAGCACAGGCACAATACAATCTTCAAAATTCCTGTATCTGAGACTTCTTGTTTACACTCATAAATAGGGTTAAATGTCTTTAACCTTGTTGAGTTAGCTAAAGAAACTCCCCTACGGGTGGACTCAGTTCTGTCTCAGTAAGTGCAATATAACAAATGAGAAAGACTGTAATGAATATCCATTGCGGGTTCTTGCACTGTGACGTTATTTACATTTTGATATTTAAATTCTAGTTGTAACCATTTTTTTTTGAAGATTGTTAATTATTCATGTAAACTTTTGTAATAACTTGACAAGTCAATCAATAAACTTGAAAGTTGAAGTATACCATGACTGAATGACAATCAGATTGAGACAAAAATTAAATCATGCAAAAAAGTAGATGTTCACTGATTGTTAAAACAATTTTTATACTATAGTGAATTATTCATTAGGCTTGAAACAGCTATGCCTATAATCCTAAAGACATACTGACTAATAAGTATATAAACTATAAGATATCAATATAAATGATATACAATTCCTGTACCTGATAAAATGTATATCACTATCTATCACAGGCTGGACACTTCACATAAATAACGTTTTGACGATTAACACTGTTTTGGTATAATAAGAAATCAGAAAAGTCTGTAATGATACTGAACCCTCTGGAAAACAACAAACTTTGCAATCTCTGTTTCAAAGTCTGTTCATATAGTCAAATGTGTTTAATAAGTATTATACTATATAGCCAGTTCACCTTATAGACATGAATGGAGTGCCTGCTTGACACTTTCATCTTCTTGCACATATATGTCTCTGAAATAAATACACAGTAACCTGTCTGCACTGTGCAGATTTCTTTTCTAGTTGATAATGTATGGGCAGCCATACACAACAAGCCTGTGTCTGCATTGAAAGGTTTTTATGGCAATCAGGAACCTCGAGAGCAAAGCTTGAGAGCTTCACTGGTTGCCTTACAAAACTCAAGTTGAAGACACAGACTTGCCTGTGTATGGCTGCCCATACATTATTTTTACAGTGTATGGGCATCCATGCCCATTTCAGACACTGAACTTTATTTCGGTGAACTGGTGGTTGGGGGGGCACTCGAGGATTGGTGACAGGCTCAAGTTACTGACACAGTATGCTGTAGGTGTTTCTACAAGTTCAAGTTTGAAAAAAACAACAACTTCCAGCTTAATTGGATAGAGGAAAGCAACTATGTGGCAGCATTCCAAGTTGTTCTGCTGCAGTAGTGCCATCACTACTGTGTCAGAACAACATAATGATGTCACTACTGCAGCAGAACAAGCATATTGCAGGCATGGAATTCCATGCATAACAGCGTTCCACCAAACACTATAATACTTAAACTGACACACATTTTTCAATAGTACTTTGGACTCATTTTGCCTTGCTAGCAGCAGAATTCAACATCCTGTCTGCCAAATAACAGGAACACTGAGCTGCTGCTATGCAGGCCTTAAATAAACCAGTAAGGATGTCCTCATGAGGTGCACTGGGCTGACGCAGGTGTGCAGACATGATGACATCATTGCATGTTATGTCATAGACTGAGGCGATGTCCAAAATGGCCAGCTCTGCTGAACTAGCAGACTGGCAGCTGAAACAGCCACCGAGGGTGCCCATAATATTTTCAAAAACTACTTATGTCACATTAAAAGCAGGAAGATAAACCTTGCTCTGGAAGTACTAGGTAGTTCCTGTACAAATCAATGGGGAAACTGTCCTACTATGACTGAGACAGATGGAACAAATGGAGCGAGGGGCTAGGTATAACTAGGAATGGAATGCAAGTTATAAAAAAAACATAAAAGAATATCACACAGGGAGAGCAAAATGGACAGAGAACTAGAGTGGTCAGGGTAGACACAAGGGCACAGATATTTAAAAATGCACCCAGAACATGCGCAGCACAGTGCAGGTGCATCATAGAAAACTGACGCCATATTCAAAAGATGCGTCATAGACATGTGCAGGCACAAACCCCACTGAATATAGCAAAGATGTGCCATTGCACAACCAGACATGCGCTGAAGCAACCAGGATTGCGCAGGAGCATGACAGTTAGCAGCAAGAAGCATGCTGAGCAAGCATCACAGGCAAAGGGGTACACAGGCAGGGCAGCACTAGAGCAGAGTGCCACGCCAGCCCTGACAGACCCAAACCACAAGGGGACCATGACCATGGTGCACAGCACAGGTGCAGAGCCATTGGGCCTCAGTGACAGTAGGCCACACAACAGAAACACCCAGCAAACCACCCAGATGAAAGGGAAGCATGCAGGCCCATTGCACTGCACCACCACAACCTCGACAGGCAACACTGCATGGGACACAGCCACAGGCATGCTGGGAGGGCACCAGGCACATACAGTGCACAGAGGTAAAAGAGACACACATGCACAGGGGAACAGGGTGTACAAGGCATGCCAACAAGCAGGGACACTGGGCCCAGCACCGCACCTCACACCAGCACCGGCAGGGGCAACACTGCAGGTGGAAGGCATGCCAGCACAGGTGAAAAGTGACACAAGACAGTGAACCGCATACAGGTCAGGTACACAGCCCAAGGACCCGTGCCACAGGGGTACAGGGCACATAGCAGCCACTGCACATAGGAGAACACCACAAAGGGCACAGCAGTGTTACAGAATGGTCACACCCAAGAGCAGCACAGAACAACATAAGCACAGTGCAGCACTGCGCAGGCAAAGTAGACGCAGACACAGAGGTGCATGAACAGAAAGCTTTACTATACAACAAAAACAAGAACAGCGCAGTGCCAACAAGGCAAACAACAGCAATAGCAGAAAGGGAATGGGAAAGAGATGCAAAGTAGTCAACAAAGGGAATGTGAGTGGGAGCAGAGACACGGGAACATACAGAACAGTAAATATCAGGAGGGAAGGGGACATCTAGGGCACAGTGATGAGAGGGGACAGGGTCAGTAACGCAGAAGCTGCTGCGAGTCCCTCAGCAGGTGCACCTCCTGAATGAACGCCTGTGTGATGCCAAGATGGTGCCTACAGACACGAATCAAGATGTTTGTCCTGGCAAGATGCATCCGCACCAGTCCATAGAGTTGATGAAGCCCACCATTCAAGGTCTGCTGGAGTCTTCTGGCCCAAGGCCTGGCCTGTCCTACAAGAGGGGAAACAAGACAGACAATGAGTGATGGACTACATAGAGCACAAGCACCCCCCATGTGTGTGCATGGGACAGCTGTCACACGCACAGGTGCACAGAACCAGAACTGGCACGTGCACAGTAGCAGCTGACACAGCCGTGCCCCATGTGCAGACTGCATGGTCACCTGTGATAGTCATGCCCCTCACACCTGTGTAGTGGACCACACAGTACCAGTGCACGTGCCCACCGGGCAGTACAGTAGTCCCCCTGCAGTAGTCACACACTATGGGAAATGCACACACACACACCCTACCAGGAACGGCGATGGGCCACCACCACACACAGGCCATGAGCAAGGCCCACCCCACCTGTTCAACACAGCTCAGGCAGTGGGGCAGAGAACTGCCCAATGCAGTGGCCATACATGGCAGCACTGCCCCTTGTCATACCACACAGCAAAATTCAGTGCAAGCAATGACCCACACACCATGCCACACACACACTCAGTGCTGGCACAGCACAGGCAGGTGCACAGGCCCATGAGTGGGGCATGGTGTATGCCCCAACGTCAACATGCACAGCACAGGCATGCAGTGCAATAATGGAGGCACCATCCACCAGTGCTGCCCCCCCATGCAGCCACACAGGCAGTGCACAAAACATGATGTGGGCAATGGTAGCATCCACAGTGCCATGGGACACCTACCTGGCTGCAGCACAGACCCCCAGCATGCCCTCTCCTGCAGCCATTAGAGCCAGTCCAGATCCCTCCAGCCGAGGTCCCCATAGCGATGTCTGCACTGCTCAGCAGTGCATGGCACCCCAGTCCGCCACTCCAGACTAGCAGCCACCCTTTCCATACCTGGGTCCAAGGCTTCTGGAGCTCTGCCACACCGTCCAACTGGTCCACCACAGGCAGGACCAGGGCCACCAGATTTGCCACCTCTACATCTGTCCGGTTCCCTACCTGGCACACACGCTGACCTGACCCCGCCATCACTGCTGTCTGCTGCACTGTGCCCAACTGCACGTACCCGCATAGCCAGCATAAGGAACTGCATGACACTGGATGTGCTATTGGGGTTGCATACCATGGCCAGCACAGTACGGAGTTGCGCAATTGACATGTGCAGCTGAAACTTATTGTGTAGCACTGTACATGTGCAGAGCAGCACCGTTAGGCTAGAGTATGGAGTTAGGGCCGTGACCCCAAGTACACGCACTGCATGACCCCGCACAATGGCATGCATGTGCCAGGTGTGCACTGGCAGGCAATTTGCGGTAGATGGTACAGCACATGTGGCACGGTTGCACAATGCGAACTGACTGCACAGCACATCTGCATGCACAGCATGTGCACATGTCCGCATGCGCAATGGGAGCACATTGTACACTTCTTACAGGTGTGTGATAGGCCACACAGGACATAGTGCCATCCATGGTGCACATGGCGGGTGCAGTGACACGCACCGCACATGTGCAGGAGATGCGCTGGCAAGCCTCTCTGGCGCATTTTGATTGTGCAAAGTGCAACCCTGCAATATTCAGCCAACGTATGGAAATAGGCTCATGAGTCTATGCCAGGTGCAGTCGGGCACATTAGCATCTCTTATCAATTGCGGTTCTGCTCATTTGCATGAGTTGAGCCATAAAAGTGCCACACTACTGCACTGGGCACTGACAGGTATTGCAGCCATTGAGGTAAGGAGCAACACACTTTGTGATATATCTGGGTATGATATCAGTGCTGCAGTGTTCCAGGCTGGCCTGCCAGTCCACTAATGGGGCTATTGTGTTACCTTCCACAGGTAGCATCATGTCGGAGATGGAGGAAGCTGAGGAGCAGGGGCCCACACGGAAGCGCAGGCCCAACTTCATGAAAGATGAGCAGCAGGCCCTGTTTGAGGCCTACTTCAACAGGGAGGAACTGCTCAGTGGACCATGGGCACCCCGCAGGAACATGCCACCGGGTGGGATGAGGTGGCAACATACCTCAACGTCCATGGCAGACATCAGAGAAGTGCACAGGAGTGCAAGAAGAAGATGGGTACAGACCATCGGAGCATGAAGGAGAAGGTGGCCACCATCAGGGCATCCCTCAGCAGAATGGGTGGGGGCCCAGGAACTGCCCTGGTACATATGGTGGGAAAGAGATGGTGGCAGCCACCATCAACCATGCTGCCACTGATGGTATACAGGGTAGAGGTTTCCAGATGGGTGGCATCTCTTCACAGCACTGTAAGTCAGTGGGAGCCGTACATTTGTGTGTGTGTGGGAGGGTGCCACCCGGCAGTGTGCAGGTGTGGCAGCATCAGTGCCAAGGGCCCCTTGCTTGTGTGGCATGCAGCAGTGCAGGGCACACATGTGCCCACCATGTATGGCATTGTCCACCTGCATGCGGTGCTGCAGCAGCAGGGGCACCATACCTCGACCAAGGCCCTGGCCCCAGGGTGTGCAACACTGCTGGCCAGCCCCACAGGGCTGCCTGCCCAGCAGACCTGTGGCAGGGCATACTCCATAGGGCGCAGGTGACTGCATGGTACACCACTGATAGCATAGGCCTTGGAGGTGGGTGGATTGGGCATGCCAGCCATCCGGTGCTGCAGCATCATGTGCTGCATCCACCACACATGGCTGACCTGGCATGTGCACCGTCCATGGCATGGCCACCATATTGTTTGGTGCATCATGGGTGTACACTGTTTCATGTTGGCACTGTGTTGGCATGCTTGCCCCCCACACAATGGTTGCAGCTCAGTGTGCACATTGCCATCCTCATCACTGATACTGCTGTTGGGTCTTCCAGCACCATCACACCTCAGGGGAGGGATGCAGGACACGGCCGACGATGCTGGTCCCAACGAGGAGGAGGAGGAGCCATCTACGTCCGCTGGCATCAGGGCCAGAGACTGGCATTGACGGGGCAGTGTGAGGCTGCTGGAGTTCCTGGGGCTTGGCAACGATGATCCCCTGATAGACCTACTGCTCACTGAGGCCCTATCTGTACTTATACTGGATACACAGGTGAGTGGGGCATCGGACACAGATGATGACCTGACACTGAGCCTGGGTGGCACAGGATTGGATATGCCACCTAGGGTACAGGCCTGTTAACTGGGGGTGGTTGCCACCGGCGGTGGTACAGTGCCCGCACAGTCACCACCTATCCATGGCCGCGCAGCAGTGAGTGGCACTGCCACCATTGCCAGCCATGGGTGGGGTCAGTTCCATGGATACAGGAGCCACAGTGATGTTCCAGCAAGCAGCTGGGCCCCGTCCATGGCATGGACACCATATTGCGTGGTGCATCACGGGTGTACCCTGTTGTATGTTGGCAGTGTGTTGGCATACTTGCCCCTCACACAATGGTTGCAGCTCAGTGTGCACATTGCCATCCTCATCACTGATACTGCTGTTGTGTCTTCCAGCACCTGCACACCTCAGGGGTGGGATGCAGGACACGGCCGATCATGCTGGTCCCAACGAGGAGGAGCCAACTACATCCACTGGCATCAGGGCCACAGACTGGCATTGACAGTGCAGTGTGGGGCTGCTGGAGTTCCTGGGGCTGGCGACGATGACCCCCTGATAGACCTACTGTTCACCAAGGCCCTACCTGTACTCATACTGGATACACAGGTGAGTGGGTCTTCAGACACAGATGATGACCTAACACTGAGCCTGGGTGGCACAGGATTGGACTTGCCACCCAGGGTACAGGCCTGTACACTGGCAGGAGTTGCCACCGGTGGTGGTATAGTGCCCGTGCAGCCACCACCTGTCCATGGCCGCACAGTGGTGAGTGGCACCGCCGCCATTGCCAGCCAAGTGGGGGGTTGGTTCCATGGATACAGGAGCCACAGTGACATTCCAGCAGGTGACTGGGCAGCAGCGGCAGGCAGTGGTGGCCACCATACAGCACACCACAGGGGCCACCGATGGGGCACCTTCACAGGGCCCACCCCCTGTGTGGTCCCCTGTACAGTGTCCCCTAACAGGGGATGCTGCTGGGCATGCCCGACACCCCCCCAGCAGATCAGTGTCAGCCCCATGATGTGCATGATGCTGATAGGCTGGATGAGCACACCAGGCTGCTGCGGTCCTCCATGGACAACCAGGCAATGCTCGGGGCCCAGGTCTGCACACTGCCAGTGAAGCTGCACCACCAGGCTGATTGTGCAGTCATTGGATGCACACAGCTGATTGATGAGATCCGGCAGCTGCAGGAGGCCATGACCGCATCACTGGACTGCACTGCCGGTGCCATCACAGTCAGATTTACATCTGCAACATCCAGTGGGTGCGGCAGGGTGACTAGGACTCCCCGTAGTGTGGCGTCGACACCATGGACCTGGCGTCTGATGACCCCAACACGTCTGACACTGGGCTCTTACATGCCCATCCCAGACACACCCGGCAGTAATCTCTTTGCCTACCTGTTCACGCCAGTGAAGACCCGGTCATGTTCCCAAACCTCTACCCCCATGAGTGTGTTGAGTACACCTCCAGTGGCTGTTGAGCAGCCTGTAGCTGCCACACAGCCTGGGAGTGTCCACCCATGTGGCTGTGGTGACCATGCATCTGCATGGTAGGGTTGCTGGTTGTGCTGTCCCATCCCGCTGCCCACTGCTGTTGCCTTCTGCACACTTGTCTGTGCATGCACATGTGTGTGTAGTGGCATGTATGTGTGGCATGTGGCATGGTCTCCATGTGTGCATGCTGTGCTGCAGGGCCTTGTGGCATGGGTATTATGAGGTCAGCATTGTACCAGCCTTGCCTGTGTGCCGGTGCCTTCAGTCTGATCCATGCCACATGCAGCTGCAGGTGCAGGTGTCTGTGCAGCCTACCACCATGACCACCACAACTGACTGTGCCAGCCGCATGCCCCACTGTGCCCAGCTGTGCACCTCATGATGTTGCCATTGCTACATGTGTGCATCGTATTGCGGCCAGCTCTGTGTCCAGCCTAGTGCCCGTGTGTGTGGTGCGCGTGCACACTTGGGTGTGGGGTGTGTGGCTGTGTGTCTGTGCTGTCCCTGTGCCTGTTGTGTGTGTGTGCCAGTGTCCCTGCATTCCTCCCTGTGTGGCCATCTACCTCAGAGTGTGTGTGAGTGTCTGTCCCATGCCTGCACAGCTGTTGTGGCTGGTACTCACTTGCAGTTCCCGAAGTGCTCCTGTGCAATTGTTGCTCTGTGCATTCTGGCCTGTGCAGCCATCCTGGGGTCCCTCCTCTGCATGGGTGGCTGCACACCACCATCTGGTCCGTCCTCCCCATCTTCATCACTGCTGTCGCCCTCATCCACCTGGATGGCTATCCCATGGTCAATGTCCATGTTGTGCAGCATGCAGCAAGTCAGTAATAGGCCACAGGCTTTCCCAGCGCTGTACTATAGGGCACCACCAGACCTGTCTAGGCAATGGAATTGCATCTTGAGCATACCAAAGACTTACTCAATGATGTTGTGTGTCACGATGTGTGCCTTGTTGTACCTGTCTTCTGCAGCATTGGATGGGTGCTGGATGGGGATGAGCAGCCAGGGGCACAGGGGCTAGGCACTGTCACCTGTGTTGGTAAGACATGCAGGTTAGTTTGTGGCATTGCTTGTTCCCCTTCCCTCACCCCTGCCCCCTTTGGCCACCCTGTCAGCTCCTGCCATGTGTGGCATGGGCCTCTGCCTCCTGCACAGCTGCCCCCACACCCTGTCTCATGCCATACTCACCTACCAGGTTACCCATGGGGATTTCCCGTCAATCTCAAACCTCTGGCACAGGATGGAGCTGTGCCAGATGAATGTGTCATGTGCAATCCCAGGGTGGGTGGTGCAGACATTGATGATGCACCCCATAGCACTGCATACCACCTGGAAGTTGACCAATGGGTACCCCTTTCTATTCATGTATGTGGCACCCTCTGGGCCAGGTGGTGTGCATATGGCCATGTGGGTGCAGTCTATCGCCCCAATCATGCCTGGCATGTGTGCCACCCTGTGGAAGTCATGCAAGTTTGCTGTACGTTCTGCCTGTCTGTTTCAGAATTGAATGAACTATTAAGTGTGTGGCAACAGGGCATTGAGGAACTGTGTGAGGAGGTGGGATGTGGCTGACTTGGTTATTCCGGTGGTTGCCCCTGTTGGTTTCGGGAAGGTGCCCATGTCGAGCAGGCACATTACTGCTGTCACCGTTGTCTCCAGTGTCATAGCATGGCTCCTCCTGGTGGGTGCCTGCAACTTATCATGGCACAACTTGCAGAGCTGCCTCAGAATTGCCCTGTTCAGCCAGTACTGGCTCAAGATCTCCACATCACCGTAGTTCTCAAAGGTGAGGTGAGCACAGAACCATCTGTGAGTGGCATACCACCAACGGGCCCTTCCTCAGCCACGTTGCTGTTCCTCCCTCCTCCCCACACCCCTCATTACTGCCTCCATCAGGAATGGCCTAGCATCCATCTCTGTCAGGTTCTGTGCCTAGCGCATCTGCTGTGTGTGTGTTTGAGTCTCCTTTTATAGGCTCTATTCTGTGTGGCACATTCTGTGGGTTGCTCCTGACTTGTGTCGTGCTGTTCGGCAGAATATGACATTGCGTAGCATATTCTTGAGAATGCCCCCTTGTACTTGCGCTGCATACATTACTGTTGCACATCTGTGCAATGTGTTTTGTGCTGCACATTCGCTTTGGTTGAATATGGCTCCAAGGCACATGTCTGTGGTTGTGCATGCACAACTCAATTGTGCAGTGTGTAGCTCCTCTGAATATCTGCCCCAAGGACTGCAAATAGGAGTGGAGGAGCTCAACTGCTTTTTTGGGAGGGGGGGGTTGAAAAAAGCTTTCACTGACACCCCAGTGGAATGGACCAGCTACCCTGGTTCACCACAATATATCCAAGGCACACTGCCTTAAGGGTAGCTGGTCCATTCCACTGGGGTGTCAAACAGACGAGGCATACTGATGAGTCCTGGTAGGGCAAAACACGTGTCTATGTCTTCTGTTAGCACACTTTGCAAACTGTGTGAGAGGCCTTTCGGCACCATGCAATTCTGCTTAAAGTTGGACCAGCATAACATTCTGTGGTGATTTGCATATGCAGCCCATGATGCTTTGCATTGTGGGGGCATGTGTGATTTTGTATTTTCTTGATTTCTTATGTCCCCTATATGTGCCAATGTTCTGACTTTCAGGGCTGTGATTGCTTTGCCTATATACATTTGATCACCAGTGCACATGGTTACATAAACCACACCCGTGGTATTGAAATCAATACGTGAGGTTATTGGATAGTTCAAATTAGTGTTAGGGTCTTAAAAATTCTTTCTTGCTTGTATTGTTACACGCTGAACAATGTCCTCATCTCTACATCCCTAATTTCAGGAGGCTCAGAAGTAACGGTGCTTTTGGTGGATCTGCTGGATTATGTATGGTCTTCACTACCTTGTCCCTAATGTCATTTCATTTGGATACTATCAATGTTCTGTCTCTAAATAAATGTTCTGTTGGCTTGAGTATTAGCCACTGTTGACCACTCTGTTTCTACCAATTTATTTGTCTGCTTCACTGCCAGAACAATTTTACTTCTTTGATCATCCTTTGGTCTAATGCCTGTCCCTGATAACGGCCCCCTAGCGGTTTCTGTAAGCCTTCCCCATGAGAAAAGACGACCCAAAGGCACACCCCAATGCCTGTCACTCTCTGCAGGGTGGTGGTGGGGTTGGCTTCAGTTCAATACTTCGCTCCCATTCCTATTATGCAGCTCTGTAACTTCTACACTACCAATGCCAATGCCAGCAAGCAAACATTCGGCATTGACAAATGCTTGTTTTTTTTCATGCCTGTAGCAGGAAGGCAACAGAACAAAGCAGTACTCTCCAGAAAGAGTTTTAGGATGTTGGAGCATGCTGGCAGGTAGATGGGTTTGTATGCCGGTCACTTAGAGAAACTAGTAATTGCACTAGAAAAGAATGCTTTGTACACAGGGTGAGGTGATGGATTGCGATATACAGAAAATACAATTTTAAATTAAAAAATTGAGTGTGGAAATGAATCTGAGCTATGTGATACAGGTATTATGCATTGTGAAAAGAGCATGTGCTTGTCAAATCAAAAGGATTCCTCCATTAGCAAACAATATCCCCGTCTGGCAGGACTGCATTGTTAGTACCCAATGTCCTTTGCCCTGCAATTAAGGGCTTGGGTACAACAATGCATGGGGGTCACCAAGGTCAACCTACTCATATCTGGTAGGGTAGGTATAGGTGCACGTGCTGACGTCAGTACATCAGTGTTCACCAATCTGCCTGCCTGAGGATATACGAAGAGTGTATCACATACGCCTTCCTGCTGCAGGCATAAAAATCAGGAAGAAGTTACAGAGAGTAAGTAGCATCTTTAACCTCATATGTTAGAGATTATGTCCCCCTGAAGAAGCTCTTTGCAGGAAATGTCAGGGCAAGTGGAATAACATAGATAAGTGGAAGAAATACTACAGCATGAAGGCTGCTTGTTTTCAAACAAAGTGGTTGAGCTTCACTACTTACATGTATTTATTTATTTAAAAGTTTTACCAGGAAGACACACTGAGCAATAGTGCTTGATTCTAGGTGCGTCCTTTGGAAGGAGGCAGAGGAAACGGTACATACATTGGACAATAGAACAAACAAGCAATTTGCAGTAAACACAGGGTAATATTGTACATGCTTAGCAGGATAACAAGTATACAGAGAACAGTATATACAGAGCAGTGTAACACCATGTATGAGCATCCAAAATAGAATGGGGAGAAGTGCAAGACAATACAGGAGCAGAGAGAATAAAACAGCAGGCAATGAGACCATGCGATAGGGTCAAAAATAACTGCATGGGAGACTATATGTCCTATAATTGACTCCCTGATTCCTATAAGTTAAATTTGTCACAGATTACCCACAGGCACAAGATGACATGAAATGGAAATTGACGAGAGAGCTGAAGTGCTTAGTCTGCGACATATGCCTGATGGCAGACGGGAGGGAGTTCCATAGTTTGGGCTTCCGGTATCTGAAGGATGCTTGACCACTAGAGGTGGACACCCACAGGACAACCAAGGTGCGTGTGTCATAGTTGCTAAGGGAGTGTACAGGAGGGGTAGGAATAGCCAACACAGCAGAGAGATAAGTGGGAAAGGTCAGGGACCAGTATTTGCCAGTGAGTTTGGTGCAGTGGGTCAAGCGACGTTCATGGAGTGAGGGAAAGAAGAGGGACCTGTAGAGCACACAGTGACGAGTGGAGGGAGGCTATCCAGTGCGAAGCAGCAGAAAGAGTGGAAGAGAGGGATAATCTGGCTAGGATGGACTTGGGAGCAGCACTGTAGACTGCATCTCCATAGTCAGGAATAGGGAGAATCATTTTCTGTACGAGTGCGCGGCGAGCTAGCGGCGGAATGCAACCACGACTCTGATAGAGGGCACCCAGGTTTGGGTGGAGCTTTTTGTGTATGGCATCGACATGTACAGAAAAGTCGAGGTGCTGGTCTAGCCATACCCCAAGATATCTGAAGGAGGTGCAGGCCTCCAGAGTAATCCCGTCCAGGGTATGGAAGGAAGGGGTAGCTGGGAGCCTAAAGAGTCTCTGCCTTGTGTCGAAGGTCAAGGATACTGACTTCTTGGTGTTGAGAAAAAGCTGGTTTGCACGGAACCAGAGCTGAACATCACTGAAGTCCTGTTGTAGTCTGGTCTCAACATCAGCTGTTGATGGGCCAGACGTATACAAGACTGTATCATCTGCATACATATGAATGAATAGATATCTGAGGACAGATAATTTAGGAATATGGAGAATAGGAGTGGTCCAAGGACAGAGACTTGAGAGACCCCTGAGGTTACTGGGAGGGGTGGTGAGATAGTACTTCCAATTTTTACCACCTGGGAGTGGTCGACCAGGTAGGAGTGGAACCAGGTAGTGATCAAGGTAGAGAGCCCAGCCCGGGAGAGCTTTTCAAGTAGGAGGGCATGGGAGACCACGTTGAATGCCTTTGCCAGACTGACAAAAATGGCTGTGGTGATAAGGTCCTTGTCCATGCCATCAAGGATGTTGTCAGTAAGCCTGAGGAGCGAGATGGTAGTGGAGTGAGATTTCCTGAATCCAGACTGGTAGGGTGAGAAAAAGGAGAAGGAGAAGGAGTTAAGAAATGTGGAGAGTTGAGAGAGGACTATATGCTCCTGTAGCTTAGCCATAATAGGTAGGAGAGAAATAGGCCGGTAGTTGCCAGGGGCTGAGGTATCACCACCCTTATGGAGTGGGATAATTGTTGCATGCTTCCAGTCCTTAGGGATGGATTCTAAGGAGAATGAGTGGTTTAGAAGGTTGGCCATGGGGGTGGTGATAGCAGGGTTAGCCAGATGTAGCATCTTGAAGTCCAGTCCAGAGGAGCATCTGCCTTTATTTGGATTTAGGGAGAGCAAGGCATGATAGATTTCAGGCAAGGTGACCTGACGAAAGAAGAAGGAGGGACCAGTGGGAGGAGGAGGAGGAGGATGGGGGCAGGGAGGCCAAGAGGAGAGGTGTTCTGCTGGGAAGGGGGGAGAATGGAGAGCAGTGTTGAGGTGCAGCTCCAAAATGAGGAATTGAATTCAGAGGCAGCTGCGTGTGGGTCAGTTATGATGGACCCGCCTATATTTAGCGCCAGGTTGGGAGGCTGGGAGGGTGGGAAAAAAAGGGATTTAGCCATCTTCCAGAATTTTGATGGGCAATTTATGTTAGCCTGGAAGGAGGCTTTGAAGTAATTTGCTTTAGCTAGCCTGATTTGTGTAGTGCAGCTGTTTCCTAAGGTGCGGTACATATTTTTGTGAACAGGGGAACCGGAGGCCTTGAAAGACTTCCACACCTGGTCTCTTGCTTTAGTAAGGGACAGGATGTCGGAGGAGATCCAGGGCAAGTGAGCACCCCTCACCCATGTGTGTCTGAGCGGATCATGGCGATCCCATGCAGCTAGGAATCTGAGCCTGAAATAGTCCCAAGCTGCGTCGATAGAGGTTGCCATAGGAATAAAGGACCAGTCAATGGTTGTTAGGTCTGTTAGGAGTGAAGCTAAATCCAGGGATTTGTATGATCATGTGAGAATAGTACGGCGGGGGGCTTTAGGCCTGAAGATTTTACGGACAGGGTAGATCATGTGGTGGTCACTGAGTGAGTCGGGTAGGATGCCCGAGGCTATCATACGGTGCTGGTGTGAGGTAAGGGACCAGTCAAGGAGGGAGTGGTTCAACGATTTAAGGTTTAGCCTTGTGGGTTCAGAGATCAGCTGAGCCATATTAAGGGTGGCTACTTGATTCCAAAGCTTTGTGTTGCCTCTGGCAAGCAAGTTCTCATAAAAATTCCCCAGTATATGAATCTCGCCCCCTGTGGCAAGGGATTTCAGGGTGCTCAAAAAGTCCAGGATGGTATCTGAGGAGGAGTCTGGGGGAGCAGTAGGATCTGGCTATGAAGATGGGATTGGAGTGGGGGAGGGAGAGCTTGATCATCACGGCCTCAATTGACTGCGGTGTCGTAGGTATATTGACTAGGGTGTACTGGACAGACGACGAGATATACATTACTACACCACATGCCATATTTGCTGATCTTATGCAGCCATCAATAGGCAGCATACCAAAATAAGAAACATGTATGAGGTGCAGTTACCTACAGCACAAGAAGGCCTTTGTGGAACATTTACCAGACTCGAACAATAGAACTGTCTGAGCAAGCCGCAAAAGTCAGCACCAACCTTGGAGCAACGTTATAAACAAGAGATCACAGAACTTTGATCATATAGATATTGGATCACTAAAATATAACGATACCTATAATACTATCTGTACCTTTTTTGTATATATAGAAATATGTGTAGGTCTGTTAGCCTAATTCACTGTCTATATATGACCTTGTGCTATGGAGGAATTTGCAGACATTTTCCAAATTGTAGCTAATCCCTTATATTTCTGCATGTTCAGTCAGTCAGACAGGACCAGATTAATGCAAGAAATCAGAAGTTCAAGATACTTAATTACAACAGTAGGAGAAAATGAGCAAAGTGTGGTAAATACAATAGAAAAGGTCAAGTTTAGAGACTATCACCTGGGATGGCACATGCCCTTTTTAGCACTGTATTTAGAGCAGAATAAAATACCCAAAAGTCTCAGAGCCAGCACAGAACCAAACATAGGGATAAATTATCAGAAACGTACCACAAAGTGGGATGGGATAAGAAACAGGTGCAGCAGTGACTTCGTGCTGGCAATGAGGCCATTATTAAAGAAACAGCTAAACTTACGAAGAGAACAATAAGGAGCAGGAAGCAATGAAAGCTAAACTTAACCAAACAGAGTTGAATACACATTAGAACATGTTAAAAGAAAATAAAACAAGCATTTGTCAATGCCGAATGTTTGCTTGCTGGCATTGGCATTGGTAGTGTAGAAGTTACAGAGCTGCATAATAGAAATGGCAGTGAAGTATTGAACTGAAGCCAACCCCACCACCACCCTGCAGAGAGTGACAGGCATTGGGGTGTGCCTTTGGGTTGTCAGGCATAACGGGCCACGCCATTTCACCACACCCTACCCTGCAGACACTGACAAGTGTCACGGTGTGCCTTGGGGTCTTTGGCCCTTATGCTCACCCCATTCCTTCAGGAAATACGGTGAGATGGGTGTGGCATAGGAGAATGGGGTGAACTTTGGGGCAGAAGAGTCCAAGGCATACCTCAATGCCTCTCACTGGCTGCAGGGTATGGAATGGTATAAACATTATAGGAAAGAATCGCGCAAGTCACACCCCTGATGCCTGTCATTCTCTACAGGGTAGGGCGTTATGGTTGGAAACCCTAACACCTCAGGCATTCGTTGCCATTTTCACTCCAAATTTTCAACATGGTTTTTTTGTGACCCCCACCTCATGAACAGTGGCAATATCAGTTTGTTGGCAGCTGCTTACGTGACAGCGACTCGGCATTAGCACCACAGGTGCAAAAAACATTCGAACAGGGTGTGAAAATGACAGCCGTACTGTTCATGGGAGGTGGAAAAATGGCAATGTTGCAAATCTGCAGTAAAAATATTAAAAACTGGTGAAGTCACGGCGTGCATAGAAACTGTGCAACGACACCGTGAATGTAATTAGTTGGGGATTTTTACAGCAGATTGTCAACACAGGCATTTTGGGACCTCCGATCATGAACAGTGTCACTGTGATTTTCTTTATCTGTCCCGAACAATGATTTCCCACAGCGACCACGCATCTCTGCACTGAAAGTGTGAAAACACATTTTGGCCATGCTGTGAAAAATGACAGCTGTACTGTTCATAAGGAAGTGTGGAAAAATGCCACTGGTGAAAATCTGGACTGAAAATATTACAAAGTCATGAACTTACAAGGGTGCTTGGAAACTGCACAATGCTCACTCGTAACACAGTAATTTTATGGAGTTTTGTCACCAAATTTTCAACATAGCCATTTTAAGACCTCTGCTCATGACCAGTGTCACTGTGATTTTTAATCTGTCCCAAACATTGTTTTTGCACACCAACTGTACCATTGTGCGCTACATGTGCGGAAACACATTTTGGGTGAGATGTGAAAAATGGTAGCTGTACTGCTCATAAGGAAGTGTGGTAAAATTGTACTGTTGAAAATCTGGTGTGCAAATATTACAAATTTGCAAACTTGCCAGCGTGTGTAGGAACTGCGCAACGTGCGCTCCCAAAACAGTCATTTTTGGGAATTTTTTCACCAAATTTTCAAAATAGCCATTTTAACACCTCTGCTCATGACCAGTGTCACTGTGATTTTCTTAATGTGTCCCATACATTGATTTTGCACACCGACTGCGCCATTGTGCGCTACATGGACAGAAAAACACGTTGTGGGTGAGATGTGAAAAATGACAGCTGTACTGCTCATAAGGAGGTGTGGTAAAATGGCAATGTTGAAAATCTGGAGTGGAAATATTGAAAATTTGCAAACTTACGAGCGTGCGTAGGAACTCTGCAATGCACGCTCATAAAACAGTCATTTTTAGGAATTTTTTCACCAAATTTTCAACATAGCCATTTTAAGACCTCTGCTCATGAACAGTGTCACTGTAATTTTCTTAATGTGTCCCGCACATTGATTTCACACACCTACTGCACTATTGTGCACTACATGGGTGGAAACACGTTTTGGGTCAGATATGAAAAATGACAGCTGTACTGCTCATAAGGAGGTGTGGTAAAATGGCAACATTGAAAATCTGGAGTGAAAATATTGAAATTTTGCAAACTTACGAGCATGCGTAGGAACTGTAGCATGCGCTCATAAAACAGTCATTTTAGAATTTTTCACCAAATTTTCAACAAAGCCATTTAAGACCTCTGCTCATGAACAGTGCCACTGTGATTTTCTTAATGTGTCCACTCATTGATTTACGCACCTACTGCGCCATTGTACCTACATGGGTGGAAACACGTTTTGGGTGAGATGTGAAAATGACAGCTGTACTGCTCATAAGGAGGTGTGGTAAAATGGCAATGTTGAAAATCTGGAGTGAAAATATTGAAAATTCATGAACTTACGAGCGTGCGTAGGAACTGCGCAATGCACGCTCGTAAAACAGTCATTTTTAGGAATTTTTCCACCAAATTTTCAAAATAGGCTTTTTGAGAGCCCACCTTATGAATGCTGGCAGTGTCGTTTTTGTTAATCATTCCGGAAAGGTGATTTAGTGCAGTGGTTGCGAAATCATCCTTCGGGCCCGAGTAACACCATGACAGTGACAGCATTCATGAGAAGGGGTCCCAAAACCCCATGTTGAAATTTGGGGCAAAAATTCCCAAAAATGCCCGAGATATGCAGCAAAGCTGAAAAAAACCCTATCTATTACATTATACAGCTTACCGGCATTTCCTCAGTTCGCGGTCAGCTTTGAAGAGAGCAGACGTGTTCCGGTCCACGAATTGTCGCGCCGGACTCCGGAGGTAAGTATGGGGTGATGGGGGTGTGGGAGGCAGGGGTCATGTGTGTGGGGTGGTGGGTGGAGGCAGGGAGACTGCGAGGGACCGTTTTAATTTACAGTTTTTTATTACTAAGATGACGTGGACATTTGCCACGCTGGGGTGGGCCCCAGCGTGGCAGTTGTAAGGCTGTTTGGAGGGGTTGGAGCCGACGGGGGATTAGGCACCCCCGTCAGCCATATGGGCTTGTGCCACGCTGGGGTGGGCTCCCAGAGTGGCAGCTGTAAGGCTGTTTGGGGGGTTGGAGCCAACGGGGGATTGGGCACCCCTGTCAGCCATACGGATGTGTGCCACATTGGGGTGGGCTCCCAGTGTGGCACCAGAAAAGCTTTTTTGGGGGGGGCATGGAGCTGACAGGGCATTGGGCACCCCCATCGGCTATACAGTATGTGCGTGGGGGGGAGAGGAGTGCCAGCACGCAATATGTGTGCGTGCCTGTTGAGGGGGGAGCTCTGCTCACTGAAGCGGAGCTCTCCCTTTCAACTGTATGCCACTGCATTTTCAGCTGTCACAGACAGCTGGAACAGTGATTGGCGCATTGCGACCACACCTGCAAACACACTGACTGAACTGGAAGAGGCTGACACACCTCTGGAAAACTCGGATGATGGCACTATGTTTCTTGCACATGCGTGCAAGCAAACATAAAAACAGAAAGAAGTTTGGGAGAGTAAGTAATCTGTTTTCTTTGAAAGTTAATGGAAACTAATGAAGCCAGCAATGTTACAACTGGCAATACCAAAGGCTCTTTCTTTGAATATTTCAGTAAAACACAAATTGGGGAGAGAAGTAAAATGAATTGCAAAATTAAGAGAGACCATCTCTAGAGCTTTAAAACATGCAGACAGGCACAGGCTGTAGGAAGGGCTGAGTTACATGGGAGAATCTCTTAGGTTTACCAGATCCTGTATGTGTCTGTTCACAGGGTGAGGTGATGGCAGTAGGACAGAGGCACATAGTAATATAAAAGATTATGGCAGTGATCAGGGCATGCTTTATTATTGTCTTATAGAATCTAAGAAAGGTTTCAAAATACAGAAAACTACTGAAATATGGAAATATATATATATATATATATATATATATATATATATATATAGTATAAAAAGAATAGACACAGAAATTAGGTCACCTGGTAGGTAGCGTATAGTAGTTGGACTTCAGAACTGGATGCTCCTACAGGGAGCTGTTGCCACCAGAGAATAGTTTAGCAGACTGACTTTAGTTAATGCTAGTCCACGTTTTCTTTTTTTCCTTTTATTCAATCTGTCATTCAAATCTGAAGTTTATGATCATATTCTCAATGGTACTCTTAGATTGTATTTCCACGGAGTAATACATACTCCGGCCAGGGCTGTTATTTGTAGTTGAATAATCTGTTATGTGAGTTGTATATGTTATATCCTGCTGGAAAATCAATAAATTATTAATAAAAAAAGGTGGTTGCTTCATTTTCATTACAGGTACAGAGCCATGCAATATATGGGACAGTAATACAAAATGTGATATTTAGTTTTCTAAGCAAGCAATTACCTTGTAGCATTATAGTAAACAACATGTGTTTTTAAATCTGAGAAATTAAGCCCACTAAAGAAACCCTTTGAGTGAAACATTGGGGCAGATGGAATAAAACTGATAAGGAGAAGGCATACTACAGTGTAAAGGCTGTTTGTTTTAGGCTGTTTTTCACCCTCTAACAGTGACCCCCCAACCCAGAACTTTACTAGAGTGGGTCTGAGCCCACGTCTGTAGGTTGGAGACTATAACCTGCAAATTTCTGACACAGAAGCAAAAACCCTATAAACTGAGACTTCCACATGATCAAAGCAGAGAGAGAGAAAGAGTTATTTTCTTTTGTGAGAGTATTCCATCTCACTGCTAGGAGCACATGAGCTACAATGAAGCCCACCAGGATGAAGCGCAGTGCTGCAGAATTCTGCAGTAGAGTTACTGTAGTAAACAAATCAATTTCTTCTTCTTTATTTTTTTTATTTCTTTATCCCCACTGACCCACCCCTTCCACCGGCCCCTCCATCACCGCTACCGAACAACATGCCAGCCATCACCTCTTGCAGATTTGAGGCTCCAGCTGGCCCGGTACAGCGAGGAGACTGGCTTCATCCTGCCAGTCAGCTTTTTTCTCCTCCATTTTTTTTGGGCCCACTCAAAGGGGATGCCACTGGCCAAGCCACGCACACTTCCGTACGCGGCACGCCGGGTGTCTAGCTCAGCTCCACCCCCTTTGTGTGGGACCGTTGCTCTGGCCCCCAGCCACCGCTAGGGGCCAATCAAGCAGCGGACTCCATCCCCACCCCTCCCAGGAGAGGAGAGCGGTCCTCTGGATGCTCAATTTGCTCCCTCCCCGGCCGACTCCCAGCGACCCACTCGCACTGCGAACATGGGTTGCTGGCATGGCAGGAGGTAAAGCATGATGCCTCAGCACTCCACGCCACTGGGCTGGCACGTAAGCAATGCAATTTCAATGGGAATTCATTCTTTTTGTCATGCAGTAAACCTATCACACTGCACTTCATCCTCGTGGGCTTCACTGTACTACAGTATCTGGGTCAGGTGAGATCATGAAAAAGTTGAAAACAATAGGTTTACAGTAAGTCAAAGAAAAAATTTCCAGTTTAACCGAGGGCTCCTGTTTTCTGCAGTTCTGCGGTATGTAGCAATTATTGTAGAAATCAAGGCCAGCCACAGAATTTTGGGCTCCTCTTCCCCTTCCCCCCAGGATGCACTGGGAAACGAGCTGTACTCAGTTCAGTATGTCTTTCCTGGTGAAACTTTCGAAATAAATAAATAAATTATCAATGCTGAATGTCCACCGCTGGTATTGCTGTTGTACCAGGTCTTGTTTGTACACATTCTTACTATATATTTACCCAGGATAGATCATATGAGATGTAATATCTCATTTTCAGTGGTGTCCTGCTTTGGCACATTGACCTACCCAATGAAGTTATGCCACTAAGTTCAAAACCCTAATGAAATACATTAAACCGCATACCTGATTCCCTCAGTTTGTGGTCCAGTGTCGAAGAGTGAAGATGTCAGTGTCTGCAATCCAAAGTGGATTATGGCATTGGATCCTCGGTGGGTAAGTAAGGACTTCCGTGGGGGGGCTGACTGGAAAGGTTGGGTGAGGGAACAGTAATGGCCACAACAGACATTGATGGCTGTTTTTCTGTTTTACAGGGTTTATTTAAGAAAAAATCTAGGAGGAAAGGTTTTCTTTATTTCAGGTTGTGACACTGGGGGATTGGGCACCCCCAGTGTCAGGGTTATACTGGTAAGGGTGGGGGGTAGTCGCGATATGGGGAATTTTGCACCCTGTGCCAGAAGACTAATATGAGTTGGGCTTGGGGGGACAGGGAATCTTCCTCCATGACACTGGAGAAGGCAGTGGGTCGGTAGCAGCTTGGCTTGTCCCCACCACAAAGGGGCACACTCTCCAAGGGTAAGAGGTGGAGAAGCTGGGGGATGGGGCTGGGTCCACTTAGAAGGGGAAAATAAGCGAGCTGCAGCAAGTATAAATTACAAAAAATGAAAAGACCAGAGGAAAAGTTTCCTCTTTGGCTCTGATTATTTTTGGGTAACTGGACAGGTGCCATGAGAAGCAGGGTGACTGCCCCAAAACTGGCAAAAATCAAGGTGACTCCCTAAAAAGGGAGATCTGGAGGTATGTTAGCTAATAACAATGCTATTGAATAGGGAAATTTCACTGACTGCATCTACATATATTTACATTTTAATTATTATGTAGCAAATAGCATCAGTGAGTGTTGCCTCTTTAAGAAGACATGTAGAAACATAGAAATTGTTGGCAGATAAGGATCTTGTATTTGTACAGTTTTTGTTTACCTATTATTGTTATTAGTCCTGGCTCCCATGCTGGCTGAAGTACTCCTTCTCTGATTGGTTGAGTTCTTAACAGCTGGTGGCTGCTCCCTTCAACCTATCGCTGGATAATGTAGACAAGTCTCCTCCTCTTTTCACCAACTGGCTGGAAAAAAACATGGTGTGTGGGTTTGAGTGGCCACTTAAATATATGTTATCATCTGCCCGGCTGTAGCTACAGGTGAAGGGCTGTGCCAGTTGCTCCCCAGCAGGCTAGGTGGGCTTTGACGGAGCAGCCTAGAGCTGCAGTAGGCAGAGTGGCAGGCATATGATGTCAGAGCAGGGGCTCTCCCGGTGACATCAGTGGGGGCAGGGATCACTCTGTCTACAGCAGTTTTGGTAATCTAAAGCTGAGCAGATGTATGGCAGAATTCTGGCGATCTGCAGCAGCAGTGGCAGCTCACAGTGCACAGTACAGTATCCCTCAGTGTCAACTATGTGCAGATGAGAAGCAAAGACATGCAAAAAATTTTTTTTTTTGCTTTTTTTTTCATATGTTAGAACACAACACATCTGTAACCTCTGTATCATTTCCAAGGTAAGATGCAGCTTCCACTATAGCATCAGAAACAATTTCCTGCTAGAGTTGTTAATGTTTATTTACTGGCTCGAATAAAAAATACCACTTAAAGTGAATTTATCTAATTGGTGAATATATGGTGAAGTGAGAAATGCAGTACTGTAATTTGATAACACCATTATATATTTATATGGAGGGATATGTGTGTAAACACTATTCAGCATTGCGTGTAGCAGATGGCAAGGCAAGAAAAACAAGCATTTGTCAATGCCGAATGTTGATTGCGCTAGTGTGTTGAGCTTGTTCACTGCCCCTCAGTTACTCACTCAGTCTGTTTCTCCCGGTGCTGCAGGCTGCTGTTTTGTACTGGGCTCCTGCCTGCATTGGCATCTTGTTCTGCCCACTAAGAAATCTGCAGCTGTCCCGACAGAGCTGCATTGAGGTGGCTCACTCCCCCTGTCTCACTCACTCATTCTGTTTCTCCTGGCGCTGCAGGCTGCCCTTTTGTACTGGGCTCCTGCCTCTGTTGGCAGCTTTTTCTGCTCACAAAGAAATCTGCAGCAGTCCCAACACAGGTCTGTTGAGCCTGCTCTGCTGAGTCCCCCTCTCTCACTCACCTGTTCCGTTTCTGCCAGCGCTGCAGGCTGCCCTTTTGTACTGGGCTTCTGCCTGTGTTGGCACCTTTTTCTGCCCACAAAGAAATCCACAGCTGTCCCGATAGAGCTCCGATGAGGGCGTTCACTCCCCCTGTGTCACTCACTCATTCTGTTTCTCCTGGTTCTGCAGCCTGCCCTTTTGTACTGGGCTCCTGGCTCTGTTGGTGCCTTTTTCTGCCCACAAAGAAATCTGCAGCAGTCCCGACAATGCTCCGTTGAGCTTGCTCAGTCCCCTTCTTTCACTCGCTGATTCCATTTTTGGTGGCGTTGCAGGCTACTCTTTTCTATTGGGCTCCTGCCTGCATTGCCGCCATTTTCAGCAGTTACAATACATCTCCGTTGAGTTTGCTCACTCCCCCTCTCTCACTTGCGCATTCTGGTTTTCCTGCCACTGCAGGCTGCCATTTTGTACCAGGTCCCTGCATGCATTGCTGCCTTTTTCTGCCCACAGACAAATCTGCAGCAGTCCCAACAGAGCTCTGTGAGCTCACTCGGTCCCCCTCCCTCACTCGCTCATTCTGTGTCTCCTGCCGCTGCAGGCTGCCCTTTTGTACTGGGTTCCTGCCCGAATTGGTGGCTTGTTCTGGCCAGAAAGAAATCTGAAGCAGTCCTGACACAGCTCCATTGAGCTTGCTCCCTCCCTTGTCTCACTCATTCCGTTTCTGCCCGCGCTGCAAGCTGGCCTTTTGTACTGGGCTCCTGCCTGTGTTGCTGCATTTTCTGCCCACAAAGAAATCCGTAGCAATCACAGTAGAGCTTCGTTGAGCTTGCTCACTACTGCTCTGTCACTCACTCATTCTGCTACTCTTGGTGCTGCAGGCTGCGCTTGTGTACGGGGCTGCTGGCTGCGTTGGCACCTTTGTCTGTCCACAAATAAATCCACAGCTGTACCGACAAAGCTCCATTGAGGTCGCGCAGTCTCCCTCTGTCACGCGCTCATTCTGTTTGTCATGGTGCTGCAAGCGGCCCTTTTGTGAGGGGCTCCTGCCTGCTTTGGAGCCTTTTTCTGCCAACAAAGAAATCCACAGCAGTCCTGATAGCGCTCCATTGAGCTCACTCAGTCCCACTGTCTCACTCACTCGTACTGTTTCTCCCACCGCTGCAGGCTGGCCTTTTCTACTGGGCCCCTGCCTGCACTGACGCCTTTTTCTGCCAGAAAAGAAATCCGCAGCAGTCCTGACAGTGCTCCAGTGAGTTCGCTCACTCCCCTTCACTCACTCACTCACTCACTCTCTTGTTCTGTTTCTCCCAGTGCTGCAGGCTGCCCTTTTTTACTGGCCTCTTGAGTTGGGGCCTTTTTCTGCCCACAAACAAATCCGGAGCAGTCCCGACAGAACTCAGTTGAGCTCAGTCACTCCCCCCTCTCACTCGTTCCATCTTAATCTATCCCAAACATTGATGTCCCACAGTGACCATGCTATTCTCCGTCAGGAGTGCAAAAACATATTTTAGCCAGGATGTGAAAAATGACAGCTGTACTGTTCATAAGGAGGTGTGAAAGGATGCCACTGTTGAAAATGTGGCATGAAAATATTACAAATTTGCGAAGTTACAAGGGTGCGTGGAAACAGTTGAACACACGCTTGTAACACAGTCATGTCATGGAGTTTTGACACCAAATTTCCAACATAGTGATTTTAGGACCTCTGCTAATGAACAGTACCACTGTCATTTTCTTAATCTGTCCCGAACAGTGATTTCCCACAGCGACCGCGTTATTCTGTGCCGCAACTGTGAAAGCACATTTCACTCAGGATGTGAAAAATGACAGCTATACTGCTCATAAGGAGGTGTGAAAATTTGCCATTGTTAAAAATGTGGCATGACAATATTACGAATCTGCAGAGTTACAAGGGTGTGTGGAAAGTGTGCAACGCACACTTGTAACACAGTCATATGATGGGATATCATTGCCAGATTTTCAACATAGGCATTTTAGGACCTCTGCTCATAAACAGTATCACTGTCATTTTACTACTCTGTTCCGGACAGTGATTTCCCACAGCGACCGCTCTATTCTGCGCCGGAACTGCAAAAATATATTTTGGCCAGGATGGAAAAAATGACAGCTGCATTGTTCATAAGTAGGTGTGGGAAAATGGCAATGCTGAAAATCTGGAGTTAAAATATTATACGTTCGCGAAGTTACAAGCCTGCGTGCAAACTGCGCAACGCACGCTCGTAACACAATCATTTTATGGAGTATCATTACCAAATTTTCAACATAGCTATTTCAGGACCAGTACTCATGAACAGTGTCACTGTCATTTCTTAAACTGTCCCGAACACTGATTTCCAATAGCAACCGCATCATTCTGCACCGGAAGTGCTAAAAATGACAGCTGTACTGTTCACAAGGAGGTGTGACAAAATGTCAATGTTGAAAATCTGGCATCAAAATATTGCAAATTCACAAAGGTATGAGTGAGCATAGCAACTGTGCCACGCACGCTCGTAAAACATTCATTTTGGGATTTTTCCCACCAAATTTGCAACATAGGCTTTTTGAGAGCTCACCTCATGAACACTGGCACTGTCATTTCGTTAATCACCTCCAAAGGTGATTCCACACTGTGACCGCGAAATTACCTTTTGGAGCCGATTAACGCTATGACAGTTGAAGCATTCACGAGGAGGGGTCCCAAAAACCCCATGTTGAAAACTTGGTGAAAAAATTCCAAAAAATGCCTGAGATATGCAGCAAAGTTGAAAAAAACCCTATTTACTCCATTACACAGCTTACCGGCATTTCTTCAGTTCGTGGTCGGCTTTGAAGAGTGAAGACGTGTTCCCCGTCCACCGAAGATTATCGTGCCGGACTCTGGAGGTGAGGTGCACAGTGGGGGGTGGGAGGCAGGATGAGCAGCAGGTGGGTATGGGTTGAGGGAGGGGGGTCTGGGAGACCGCGAGGGACCATTTTTCTTTATAGGTAAAAAAAAAAAAAGACAACGCTGGACAGTTTTACCACCGGGACATTACACGCTGCGTGGCTCCCAGCATGCCTCTGGAGTCTCGCTTTTGGGGAGGCGCTAGGCCAACGGAGGACTGGCACCCCCATCGGAAAACAACAAAGGGGGATTCCTTCTGCTGACATGGATTGGGCACCCTGTCGGCAAATAACAAGGGGATAATTTCCTTTTGCCGTGAGGTTGGGCACCCGTCAGCAGACACTGAAAGGGGGGCACATTATGCCGACAGGGAATGAGCTCCCCCATCAGCAGATAAACATTGTGGGGGGTTATAATGTTTGTAAACAGGGCGGCAACCTGCCGCCATGTTCACAAACAATATCAGGTTTGCTGGATCTGCCCTGCAATGATGGGTCGCTCCCTCATTGTAGCGGATGGCTTACGCTGCAATGATGAGTTGGCCCCTGATTGCAGCAGCTGATTTGCCACAAGTTGGTGAAAATGTTCCAAACTTGTGCCACCAGCAGCCTGCAATGGCATTCGAGGAAGCGGAACAAGCCTTTGCAGGCTGTGGGGGCATTGGCCATAACAGTGCCGTGCCTCCACAGCTTGCTTCTCAGCAAGCTGTGCCAATATGTTTTTTGCGCTGCACACAATCAACATAAAAAACTATGAGGGACTTTCAGGTGGGAGACTGGGGGATTGGGCACCCCCAGTGTCTGTGTTATGTTTGTGGGGGGGCGGTGTGGGGTGGTGGGTGCTGAGAAGGAGGGTTGGATGGAGTGGACAGTTATGGGGGCACCAGTAACCGACATCGCTGAATGGTTTTCTTTGTTGCAGTTGACTAGCACAGGGCTCTTCCTGGATGTCTGAAACTTCTCAGCGGACTGATCATAAAAGATCAGCTATGCTTGCTGGATGGCATACATCAAAGGAAAGAGCTGACCCATGATTAGGTCTGCTCTGCATTGGACTGACAGTGTCACACCTCTCAAAACTCACTCTCATAACAAAATGTTTGCTGTGTGCACGTACAGTGAACATAAAAACAGAGTGACTTTATGAGGCTCTGCATGGAGTGAGTTTTGTGACATAGATATGCAGGGTAGATTTTTCTTGTTTTATGAAGGGGCAGAGTAAGCCTTACAATACTTTTGAAGGAGGAAGAGACAGATGATCATTGTATGGTGTTAGACTGGATAATGACAAATTTAAAACTACAAGGGCACTCAATGGCTTTTTCAAGACTGTTTAGGAAGGTGGTGGGGCTGAGATGTGTGGAGGTGGAGTTGATCTGTTTTAAAATCATGAGAGGGAAAGTGCTTTCTGGGGTAGAGGGCACTTTGCAATCCTTCTGGGGTTAAG
The DNA here is from genome assembly GCA_016271365.2 of Neoceratodus forsteri. Taxonomy (NCBI): domain Eukaryota; kingdom Metazoa; phylum Chordata; order Ceratodontiformes; family Ceratodontidae; genus Neoceratodus; species Neoceratodus forsteri. The sequence goes on from CM028132.1 coordinate 1,458,156,183, forward strand.
CACAAAATGTAGCTGTGGATGGGTCTGGGAGGTTGCCAGCCTGACAAATCAGCTCTGGTGCCCAGTGGGAGAAAAATGCTCAATTCTGCCCAGTGCAGGAAAGTGGCAGCAAAGGTGAACAAGATGCTGGGGTGTATAGCGAGAGGGTTCTCATCCAGGCGGAGGGAGGTGATCTTGCCCCTCTACACATCACTGGTCACTTCACACTTGGAGTACTGTGTGCAGTTCTGGAGGCCATACCTGAGGCAGGATATCAAGCTACTGGAAGGAGTGCAGCAGAGGGCAATGAGGATGATACAGGAAATGGAGGGGAGAGACTATGAGAACAGGCTGGGAGAACTGAATATGTGCACCCCGGAGACGAGGAGGGATGGGGGGACATGATCATAAGTTTCAAATATCTGAGGGGAATCGACAAGGATGGAGCCAATGGGGGGTTTAAACTGAGGAAGGGAAGGGACACTAGAGGGCACGGACTAAGAATGGGGGGGAAGATTTGGGAGGGCGATGAGGAGGCATTACTCCACAGAGAGTAGTGCTGACGTTGAATGCCCTACCAGAGAGGGTGATATCATGCAAAACTGTGGGCAGCTTTAAAAGGGCATGGGACAGAGAATATGGGAAAGTACAGATGGGTGAGGCTGAGAACAGGCCAGGGCAGACAAAAGGGGAGGGGGTGGGACAGCTGCAACTTAGGGGCACAAGCTGCACACTCGAGTAGACGTTGACAGACCAGGAGGTCTGTTTCTGCTGTCACATTCGTATGTTCGTATACATGTAATGTGAATTACAGAAAAAGAAAGTAAAGGAACAGCTAAGTAAACAAATTTGTGTTGGGCAGAAAAAGAATGAGAGAATGCTGGAAAGACTGAAAAAATTAAAAAGAGGAAGCCAATGTAAGAAAAGTGAAAAGCCAACACCAACTTATTTATGCAGAATGAGGAAACTAAATAAGAGAAACAAGCAGAGAAATAAAGAAAAAAAATCATGACTTTGCACTGCAGATGATATATTTTTAAATGTTTTAATGTTTATACGTTGCTTCAGGACAATAATATATTGGTGTTGGTACAAAATGGAAGGGTGGATGAGGGATGTGTGGACAAGACAGGTTTTAAGGTCACTGCGTGTCAAATAAAAATGTTGCTGACGGACAAGTTGATTTAACCAAAGAGCACTAATGCAGCTTCTAAGTTTGTTCTCTTTTTTAACGCAAACAGAGCTTAATCTTTCAATACAGTAGTCAAAATATTTAAAGTTCTTCTTTGTGGATGGGAACTTACTGTACTTAAGTGAATCAGTCAAATTTAGATTCTTTGTAAATGACAACCTTATCTCTTACACTTCCCCAGTCTGATGGCCAACCCCAGAGTGTCAACGTTCTGTGATGAAATTGTTTGGCAAGCATTGCAAATACCATCCCTTTCCTTCCTGGGGTAGATGGTGGGGCTATATTGGGTGGGGGGGGGCTACTATGGATTTAAAAATTCTGAGGCAAAGCTGTTCTTGGGGGGCAGGATCATGTAAGGGAGAGGAGATAGAATCTTACTGTCACTAGATCCGGGATTGGAGGTAGGTTGCAGACAGCATTCCTACCATTAAGAGAAGGGGGAGGACAGAGACAACATTGCTGCCACTAGATCTGGGGAAAGAGGAGAGAACATTGCTGCCATTACGTGGATTGTGGGAGGAGGCAGAATTGCTGCCATTACGTGGATTGTGGGAGGAGGCAGAATTGCTGCCATTACGTGGATTGTGGGAGGAGGCAGAATTGCTGCCATTACATGGATTGTGGGAGGAGGCAGAATTGCTGCCATTATGTGGATTGTGGGAGGAGGCAGAATTGCTGTCATTATAGTTGTGGGAGGAAGCAGGTGCTGCCATTCTGGATTGATTGTGGGAGGCAGAATTGCTGCCATTCGTGGATTGTGGGAGGAGGCAGAATTGCTGCCATTATGTGGATTGTGGGAGGAGGCAGAATTGCTGCCATTACGTGGATTGTGGGAGGAGGCAGAATTGCTGCCATTACGTGGATTGTGGGAGGAGGCAGAATTGCTGCCATTACGTGGATTGTGGGAGGAGGCAGAATTGCTGCCATTACGTGGATTGTGGGAGGAGGCAGAATTGCTGCCATTAGGTATGTAGGGGATGGGGGAGGAGAAAGTGTTTATTTTACTACAATAGGAAGCAAGGGGAGAAGAGAGCAGAGAAGATTGCAGCCTTTTAGTCTGGAGTGGAGGAGAGACCTTTGCTGCCATTATTTCCTCTGGGGGAAGGAGAGCTTTGCCTGACATAGAAACATAGGCAACGAGACTACAGAGACAAAAAGAACAAGCATTTGTCAATGCCAAACGTTCGCTTGCAGGTATTTGCAGTGGTGTTTGGCATGGATGGTGCTTTACCCTAATGCCCTGTGCGATTGCTGGCATTTGCACAATAAATTGTCAGCATGACCTTTTTGTTACCCCCATTGTGCGGTACATAGGCGGAAACACGTTTTGGGCAGGATGTGAAAAATGACAGCTGTACTGCTCATAAGGAAGTGTGGTAAAATGGCAATGTTGAAAATCTTGAGTGGAAATATTGAAAATTTGCAAACCTACGAGAGTGCGTGGGAACTGTGCAGTGCACGCTCATAAAACAATCATTGTTAGGAATTTTTTCACCAAATTGTCAACATTGGCATTTTAAAACCTCTGCTAATGAACAGTGTCACTGTGATTGTCTTACTGTGTGCCATACATTGATTTTGCACACCGACTGCGCCATTGTGCAGTACATGGGCAGAAACATGTTTTGGGCAGGATGTGAAAAATGACAGCTGTACTGCTCATAAGGAGGTGTGGTAAAATGGCAATGTTGAAAATCTGGAGTGAAAATATTGAAAATTCGCAAACTTACGAGTGTGCATAGGAACTGCACAACGCACGCTCGTAAAACAGTTATTTTTAGGAATTTGCTCACCAAATTTTCAACATAGCCATTTTAAGATCTCTGCTCATGAATAGTGACACTGTGATTTTCTTAATGTGTCCCATACATTGATTTTCGACTGCACCATTGCTTATGCTACATGGGCGGAAACACGTTTTGGGCAGGATGTGAAAATGACAGCTGTACTGCCCATAAGGAGGTGGGTAAAATGGCAATGTTGAAAATCTGGAGTGAAAATATTGAAAATTGGCGATTCTACGAGCGTGCGTAGGAACTGCACAACCGACTCTAGAATAGTCATTTTTGAATTTTTCATTAAATTTCACTGATGGGGTTTTTGATACCCTTCTCATGAATGATGCCACTGTCATGGTGTTATTCTGGGCCCAGCAAGGGATTTCCACGCAGTGACTGGAAATCACCCTTCGGGCCCGAACAATGCCATGACAGTGACATCATTCATGAGGGGTCCCAAAACCCTCATGTTGAAAATTTGGTCAAAATTCCAAAAATGACTGAGATATGCAATAAAGTTGAAACCCCTTATCTAGCCTCCATTATACAGCTTACCGGCATTCCTCAGTTCAGGGTCGCTTTGAAGAGTGAAGACGTGTTCCCGGTCCACTGAAGATCATTGCACGAGCTCCGGAGGTAAGTATGGGGTGGGGGTGTGGGAGGCTGGGTGCGCAGGGTGGGTGTGGGTTGTGGGAGGGGGACTGGGAGACTACGCTGGGACTGCTTTTCTTTACAGGTTTTAAAAAAAAACGGACTGCTTGCCACGCTGGGGTGGGCTCCCAGCATGGCAGAAGATGGCTGGGCGGGCCAAGGAGCCGACGGGGGATTGGGCACCCCCATCGGCAAAACAAACGGGAGGTTTGCCACGCTGGGGTGGGTTCCCAGCATGGCAGAAGGATGGCTTGGGGGCTGTGACCAGACGGGGATTGAGCACCCCATCGGCAAGCAACATTTGCCACGCTGGGGTGGGCTCCCAGCGTGGCACCAAAGCTTTGGGGGGCAGCGTGACATGAGGGAGTGCGTGAGCGAGGGCGTGATGTGATGCTCGAGGCATGACAGCGGTGGTTTTCGTTGGGCGACCACCGCTGTCATACAGAGCTCCCGCACTCCATTGGTGCAGGACCGCCATGCCTGCTCAACAGAGCACTGGATTGAATGGGAGAGGCACACCTCCAAAGTGTGCTACTCTCCCAAAACGTTCCTTGTGCATGCGCGCAAGCGAACGTAAAAAGTGAAAACAAAACAAGCTAGCTGGGCCACCATGATAGGCCAGTGGTAACGCATCAAGGTTCCATGATGGCAAGCCATGTCCAGGTGTCATTCTGGGATTATCTGCTCTAGTACAGCCCATGGTCAGGGCGTGAGGCAGATGCCAGAGCTTTCAGGCTAGGGCAGGGAGGGGCACATGAAAGAAAATGAAGAAAAGATGAAGCCAAGTTAAGAAAGATGACAACCAAGCTAAAGATGAATTCAAAGTGGGAAAACAGTGAAACAGAAAAAAAGAAAGAATCACACTGACACCGAAGCTGCTGAATGTTTTATATTTTTAAAGGATGACAGTTTTTGAAGGTGCCCCCCCCCCCAAAAGCCCACTGCCCCCATTTGAGACTGTGTATGGGGTTAGGTGCACCATGGGAATGCTATTTAAGGCTTCCCTTTGGGGAACATCTATTCAGCTGGTTGTTTGCTGCCAGCAGGTTGAGGAGGGTACCGACCAGTAGACATTAATGTTGCATACAAGGACACTAAGACTTAAATAGGTTAAGATAAATATCAAAACCCAGTAAAGCTGTTGAAAGCATAAAACTGGACTGGACGTCTAGGGTGGTGAGGGTGGCTAAGGCAAGGAAGGAGCAGAACCTGGCCAGGGAAATTAGGAGAGGGAACAAGGGGTTCTTTAGATACATTGGGGAAAAATGAAGGGTGAAGGGGCAGATTAGCAGAATTAAATCAGGGGAGAGATGGGCACAAGACCCAGGGGAGAAGGCTGAGGTACTAAATGAGTACTTCACCTCAGTTTTCACCAAGGAAAATGGGGGGGGGCTGCATCATACATGGGAGGAGACAGAGATACTGAGGAGGGGGGGACCCTTACTGATCAGCGGGTCTGTGGAGAGGGGGAGGCATCACTGGCAGGAGGAGGAGGGCTAATCAGGGAGAAGAGGTACCGGAAGTGGAAATCACAGCAGAGAGAGTGAGGGAAGCCCTCAGCTCCTTTAAGACGGAGAAAGCACCAGGGCCGGATAAATTACATCCCAGAGTGCTGAAGGAACTTGCGGATGTCCTGGCGAAACCCCTGGTGGAGCTTTTCACCATCTCTCTGAGGACAGGGTGGGTGCCCCAGGACTGGAAGGTGGCGCATATAGTACCTATCCACAAGGGGGGATCAAGGGAGGTGGCAGGGAACCCAGGCCTGTTAGCCTGACATCGGTGGTGGGCAAGGTGATGGAGGGCATTGTCAAGAAGAGGCTGGGGGGAACCTGGAAAAGTCGGGGTGCCTGGACAATAGACAGCATGGATTCGTCCCAGGGAAATCATGTCAGACAAACCTTGTGGAGTTCTATGACTGGGTGACGAGTGCCTTGGACCTGGGTAGACCAGTGGATGTCCTCTTTCTAGACTTCAGCAAGGCATTTGACTCTGTTCCTCACGTGGGCCTGTTGGATAAGCTGGGAGAAATGGGGGTGGGGAACCAGATGATCAGATAGATAGGCAATTGGCTCCAGGACCGGATCCAGAGAGTCGTAGTTGGCGGGATAGTCTCATCCCCAAGGAGGATCATTAGTGGGGTCCCACAGGGATCAGTCCTTGGGCCCTTCCTGTTCAGTGTCTACGTCTCTGACATAAGGACAGGAATCAGGAGTGAGATGAGTCTCTTTGCGGATGACTCTAAACTGGGGGTGGTGGTGGATGGGGAGGAGGGGAGGGTGGCCCTACAGGGGGACCTTAAGGCTCTGGAAAGATGGTCTAGAAAGTGGATGCTGAGGTTCAATGCAGGGAAATGCAAAGTACTCCACCTGGGGGCCCAAAACCTGGGCCAAGTGTACACCCTGGGGGGGGGGAATGCTACAAGTCTCGATGGCCGAGAGGGACCTGGGGTGGTGGTGGATGTCAAGATGAGCAACTCTAAGACTTTGTGGAGGGCAGCAGCCAAGGCCAACAGGATGCTGGGTTGCATCGCTAGGGGAATCACCTCCAGAAGGAGGGAAGTGATACTCCCTCTGTATAACTGCTTGGTGAGGCCGCACCTTGAGTACTGCATGCAGTTTTGGAGGCCACACTTAAAGAGGGACATTAAACTCCTGGAGAGGGTCCAGAGGAGGGCAACCAAAATGATTTGGGGCTTGAGGGACAGGACCTATGAGGAGAGGCTTGAAGAGCTAAATATGTACACATTGGAAGAGAGAAGGGACCGGGGGGACATGATAGAGGTCTTCAGGTACATGAAGAGGGTAAATAGGGGAGGAACAGTCAGGGTGCTTCGAAGGAAGGAGGAGGGGGCCACTAGAGGGCATGGGTGGAAGCTAGAGGGGGAAGATTCAGGGGAGAAAGGAGGAGGTGCTACTTCACTGAGAGGTGGTAGAGCCATGGAATGCACTGCCTAGGGGGCTGGTGGAGGCAGAGACAGTGGAGGGGTTCAAGAGGGGGTGGGACAGGTACAGGGGAAGGGTTCTGGAAGCAAAATCCAATGCAGCAAGAATATCCAGAACTGGGAAGGGAGAAGCCAGAGAAGGCGAGGGTGGCAGCAAGGTCAGCACCCAGGGTGGGGACTGACCAAACGCGCAGACACGAAAGACCATTAGGCCTATTCTGCAGGCATTTTAGTATGTTAGTATGTAAAGGAAATTATCTAACTTATATTTATGTGGTGTGAGTTATGAGACTTCCTCACAGGCCATTCTTGCTTCGTTCTCCCAAAATGTAATGCTAGCTCTGTATTATTTACTTACAAATGTGTGGCAGAGCTTAAAACCTTGCCGCAGAACTTGATATAAGAGTTCTACAGGAGTTCAGTGTCCCAATCACAGAGGCTACATCTCAGTTGCCACAGAGAACAGGGGGCCTTGAGTTTACTTCCCTACTGGCAGTGGTACTGTTTGATATATAATTGCAGCCAGAATGCTACTAATAGCGCTCCACTCTAAAGAGGCCAGGGACAGATTGTGAACTCAATCCCCCTGTTCCTTATTTACAGTTACAAGTAGTTTTCCCTTTAGTCAGAGTTGGAGATGTACACAGAACTTTATTCTGCTAGTGGGAATAAAGTATTGCAAAACTACACAGGATATAGTAGTCCCAAGTGACATAGAGTATTTAAAGAAGCCGCTACTCATGCTCTTTTGTTTAGGGGCCTCTTCATGTATGTCAGGAAGCATTTAGGTCAGAATTTATGAAAAGTGCTACATGTAGACCTGGGGTCTCTCATTTCCTTGTACTCACAGAACCAGGTAAAGTGTGCTCAGGTATAATGCTTCCACCACTGTGATATAGTTATTGCTGGTGAAAGGGGAGCGCATCTGGTCTGAAGGCACTGAAGACAGAAGTCCTTGTTTATCCACAGAGACAGAGCAGATACACAGTGGGCAGGTATGCTGCAGGCTTCCCGCAGTGTGATGTACAGAGTGCGTGTGACAGATGAGGGACTGACAGCACTGGAGACAGAAGTCCTGTGTTTATCCACAGAGCTACAGCAGATACAGAGTGGGCAGATATGCTGCAGGCTTCCCACAGTGTGATGTACACAGTGCAGATAATAGATATGGGACTGACAGCACTGGAGACAGACGTCCTGTGTTTATCCACAGAGCTACAGCAGGTACAGAGTGGGCAGATATGCTGCAGGCTTCCCACAGTGTGATGTACACAGTGCAGGTAATAGATGAGGGACTGACAGCACTAGAGACCGAAGTCTTGTGTTCATCCACAGAGCTACAGCAGGTACAGAGTGGGCAGGTACTGTGCGTGCTTCCCACAGTGTGATGTACACAGTGAAGGTAATAGATGAGGGACTGACAGCACTGAAAACAGAAGTCCTGTGTTTATCCACAGAGCTACAGTAGGTACAGAGTGGGCAGATATGCTGCAGGTTTCCCACATTGTGATGTACACAGTGCAGGTAATAGATGAGGGACTGACAGCACTGGATGCAGGAGTCCTGTGTTTATCCACAGAGCTACAGTAGGTACAGAGTGGGCAAATATGCTGCAGGCTTCCCACATTGTCATGTACACAGTGCAGATAATAGATGAGGGACTGACAATACTGGAGACAGAAGTCCTGTGTTTATCCACAGAGCTACAGTAGGTACAGAGTGGGCAGGTATGGTGCAGGCTTCCCACATTGTGATGTACACAGTGCAGGTAATAGATGAGGGACTGACAGCACTGGAGACAGAAGTCCTGTGTGTATCCACAGAGCTACAGTAGGTACAGAGTGGGCAGGTATGGTGCAGGTTTCCTACAGTGTGATGTACACAGTGCAGGTAATAGATGAGGGACTGACAGCACTGGAGACAGAAGTTTTGTGTTTACCCTCAGAACTACAGTAGGTACAAGTGGGCAGGTATGCCACAGGCTTCCCACAGTGTGATGTACATAGTGCAGGTAATAGATGAGGGACAGACAGCACTGAAGAAAGAAGTCCTGAGCTTATCCACAGAGCTACAGTAGGTGCAGAGTGGGCAGGTACTTTGCATGCTTCCCACAGTGTGATGTACACAGTGCAGGTAATAGATGAGGGACGGACAGCACTGGAGACAGAAGTCCTGTGTTTGTCCTCAGAGCTACAGTAGGTACAGAGTGGGCAGGTATGCTGCAGGCTTCCTACAGCGTGATCTACACAGTGCAGGTAATAGATGAGGGACTGACAGCACTGAAGACAGAAGTCCTATATTTATCCACAGAGACAGAGCAGATATATAGTGGGCAGGTTTGCTGCAGGCTTCCCACATTGTGATGAACACAGTACAGGTAATAGATGAGGGACTGACAGCACTGGAAACAGAAGTCCTATGTTTATCCACAGAGATATAGTAGGTACAGTGTGGACAGGTTTGCTGCAGGCTTCCCACCGTGTGATGTACACAGTGCAGGTAATAAATGAGGGACTGACAGCACTGAAGAGAGAAGTCCTGTTTTTATCCATAGAGATACAGTACGTACAGAGTGGACAAGTTTGCTGCAGGCTTCCCACAGTGTGATGTACACAGTGCTGGTGATAGATGAGGGACAGACAGCACTGAAGAAAGAAGTCCTGAGCTTATCCACAGAGCTACAGTAGGTGCAGAGTGGGCAGGTACTTTGCATGCTTCCCACAGTGTGATGTACACAGTGCAGGTAATAGATGAGGGACGGACAGCACTGGAGACAGAAGTCCTGTGTTTGTCCTCAGAGCTACAGTAGGTACAGAGTGGGCAGGTATGCTGCAGGCTTCCTACAGCGTGATCTACACAGTGCAGGTAATAGATGAGGGACTGACAGCACTGAAGACAGAAGTCCTATATTTATCCACAGAGACAGAGCAGATATATAGTGGGCAGGTTTGCTGCAGGCTTCCCACATTGTGATGAACACAGTACAGGTAATAGATGAGGGACTGACAGCACTGGAAACAGAAGTCCTATGTTTATCCACAGAGATACAGTAGGTACAGTGTGGACAGGTTTGCTGCAGGCTTCCCACCGTGTGATGTACACAGTGCAGGTAATAAATGAGGGACTGGCAGCACTGGAGACAGAAGTCCTGTTTTTATCCATAGAGATACAGTAGGTATAAAGTGGGCAAGTTTGCTGCAGGCTTCCCACAGTGTGATGTACACAGTGCAGGTAATAGATGAGGGACTGACAACACTGGAAACAGAAGTCCTATGTTTATCCTCAGAGATTCAGTAGGTACAGAGTGGGCAGGTTTGCTGCAGGCTTCCCACAGTATGATGTACACAGTGCAGTTGATAGATGAGGGACTGACAGCACTGGAGACAGAAGTCCTGAGTTTATCCAGAGAGATACAGTAGATACAGAGTGGGCAGGTTTGCTGCCGGCTTCCCACAGTGTGATGTACACAGTGCAGGTAATAGATGAGGGACTGATGTCCTCTTTCATCCACAGCATCAGGTACTGTGCTACAGGTATGGTTTAGGTTTTCTGAGATTCATCCTGCATGGCTGGTGTTTTCTGGGACTGATCGGCCGGGACATCTCTGCAGTGACTGGAGGTGGTAAGAGCGCCTTCAGCTTCCAAGCAGTAGGCTGTGAACCTTTTTCCTTTGTCTGTGACAAAATTTATCTGTCATAAGTTGTGCTGTTTTGCAGGACTTTTTGCTGAGCTGTGGACAATATGCTCTACTATTTCTCAAGTACTCTGTCCTGGACTTGCTATTGCTCTCCTTGTGGGTGTGGGGGTGTTGGTGCTGTTGAGTCTTAAGTTATATTGTGTGTGGTGTTGATGGTATTAGGTTGGTTTTGTATTAGTGTGTGGCTGGACACATGAGTGTATTTTTTAGTTAGCTTAGAAGTGTGTGATTTTGGGACATTACAGTCAGACAGGATGTGCTTCAGGAAGGATGAGGGCCTGGAGCGTGCTAGGATCGTGTATGGGCCATCCCTGGTGCAATCTGTGGCCCTTCTCTGACTTTCCAGTTACCACCACCATAGGACGTTGCTGCCAGGAGGTCAGAATGGAGAGGAACCACATTGATTGATTGTGGCGGGGCACCTCCTGCACGTCGGTAGGGGGTAGGATAGGGGTTGTTAGGTGCAGAAGACGCCCTGGGGTTTATTGAGCCCAAAGGAGAGGCAAAATGTGTTTGGTGCCCATCCCCAGGGTTCCCACCAGACCGAGTGGGCAGGTAACTAGAGTGGCTGCACTGCCCAACAATCCTCTGTAGGCAATTTTTTGCAACACCAGATCGATGAAAAATAATACTACAATTAATTGCGGATTTTGTTTCATCGGTCGATCTGGCCTGCATTATGGAGACCTGGGTGGGTGATGATGCCGGCCTGATTTTTGCAGCCCCCATCCCCCCCCGGTACTCTGTGGTGCACTGCCCCAGAATGAAACACAGAGGCGGGGGAGTTGCCATCTGTTTTAGGTCTGAGCTGGGATTCACCATGCACCCAGTGAGAAGACTGAGTTCTTTTGAATGTGTGGCCATTTGTTGGAGTCCAGGCGCACGCTGCAAAGTTCTCCTGATTTACTGCCCCCCTGGAGCGGCGGGAGAATTTCTGCAGGAGGTAGCCGACTTCGTCATTGGCAAAACATTGGAGGTCCCCAGCTGTTTTTTTCTTGAGGACTTCAATGTTTGGGCCAATGACAAATCATCTAGACTTGGTTACAATTTCCTCCAGACTGTATCATCTCTGGTCCTGTTGCAGGAAGTTTCCTCTGTGACCCATCAGGGCGGTCACAAATTGGACCTGGTCTTCTCGTTGGGGCTTGAGATGAAAAATCTCAAGACTGATCGGGTTGCTTGGTCCGATCATTGCATGGTGGAGTTCTTATTCGAGGCACCCCTCTGAGAGCCCTCCCCCTGCTAAGATGGTAATCTACAGCCCTTTGAGGGGTGTGACCCCCGTGGGTCTTCTAATGATAACCGATCTATCTATTGTGGGCATTGCATGCACAGGGAGGTACATGCGCTGCAGTCACCGCCTCTAATAAAGTGATGTCCGAGTTGCTTGACTCCTTCCCACCGGTCCGTGTATGACCCAAGTCTTTTCACTTGATGTCTCTGTGGTTTGATGGGGAGCTCAAGGCGAGGAAGATTTTGGGCTGGAGGTTGGAGCGCTGCTGATGGAGGACAGGCCTGGAGGCAGACAAGCTGGCCATGGGTGCTCACTATGTTTAGTACCAGCAGGCAATCAACTGTAAGAAGGCAGAGTTCCTGGCCAGGAAAATTGCTGCAAGGAAGAACCGACCAGCTTTGCTCTTTTGGACTGTAGTCAGGCTGCTAAATACTGCCTGTCTGCAGCCAAAAAAAGCTTTTTAGAATGCATTAAGCAAAGAGTTTGCTTGGTTCTTCTCAGACAGAGTGTCCGCCATCAGGAAGGGAATTCTGCCAGTGAGCCAATCTTTGGCTGACAGTGATCGTCTTGGGCACCCAGAGAGCACTCCGCCTAGTTGGGGTGAGTTTTGACCAGTGGAGGTGGCTGAGGTCATTGGCATTGCTTCCAACCGGAGGCACACATATTGTGAACTGGACCCGGTGCCGACACGTTTCTTGATGGGATATGTCAACTCCGTTGGCCCAGTGTTTGCCTAGATCATCTGGTGTTCCTTGTCTGAGGGGGTATTTCCTGATGCCTTGAAAGAGGCATTGGTGAGACCCCCTTCTAAAGAAGCCATCTTTGGACCCTGATGTCAAGGCAAATTACCGCCCTATCTCCAACCTGCCACTTCTGGGCAAAGTTGTAGAGAAGATTGTGGCACTTCAGCTTGAGGAGCATCTCATGGCCTTTGATCTATGTGAGCCTCTCCAGTCAGGGTTTTGGGTGAGGCACAGCACAGAAACTGCATTAGTTTGGGTGCATAATGACCTTCTCAGGACAAGAGATTGAGGGGAGTGGACAATTCTCATTCTCCTCTATCTCTCCTCAGCCTTTGACACGATGGATAATTATGTGTTACTTGACCACCTAAGGGAATTTTGTGGACTCGCTGGCATAGTCATCTAATGGTTTGAGTCATTTCTCACAAACAGGAGGCAAAGGGTAGTGATAGGGAATTTCTTCTCCTCCTCCTCTAGTCTCCTGTCTTGTGGAGTACTTCAGGGTTTGGTCATCATCAATGTTGTTCGCCGTGTACATGCTGCCCCTGGGAGTGCTCATTAGGAAATATGGCTTGGGTTTTCATTGCTATGCCAATGATACCCAGCTGTATCTTTCCTTTGCACCCAGGACACCCAACGCAGCAGATGTGCTAAACAGCTGCCTTGCTGAAATCCATGACTGGATGGCCTCCAGCTGGTTACAATTGATCCCCGATAAGATGGAGGTACTGGGATCACGTGATGCAGAGTGCTGAGTAGAAGCTCCTCCGCTAAGCTCCTGCCTCCCGAGTATTAATTTGTCTTTTTTAGATGTTTAATCTTCTCCAATTCCTCTGCCCACAAATTCTTCTATCGCTTAAACATCTTGTGAACTGGTTTTGGGCATCAGATTGGTAGATGGAGGCTTACATGAAGAAAGCCCTGCAGAAACATCCCCCCCCCCCCGCTACTCCTGACAAGGCCCCAAAGAAATCCTGAGCCTCGAGTGGGCCAGACAAGCCTGATCCTTCATGTCAAGCTGGGGAACAAGAACCTTTAACACTTAATAGGTTCCTAGAAGAGTTTAAACCTTTTCAAGAAGAGATGAAAGATATGGCAATTGATTTGAAAACCCTCTCTGGAAAATTGGATGAAGTCTCGCTCACGGCCTCTGACAATACAGTGCAAATAGTCTCGATGGAGAGGAAGCTGGAAAGCCTGGATTCTGAATTGGTGTCAATGAGACAGAAGTTGTCTCGCTTAGAGGCTAAACTTGAAGATTTGGAGGGCCGTAGCCACAGAAATAACGTTGTAATACTGGGGCTACCAGAGGGTGAAGAGGGCTGAAATGCTGTTGTTTTTGCGCAGAAACTGGTGGAACAGGTTGCTGGTCCCTCTCCCTTCAGCCCAGTGTACATGATAGAGTGAACTCATAGGTCCCTGCGACCAAAGCCTTCTCTGGATGCTCCCCCCCCCCGTCCAATTATTTGCAGCTTCTTGAATTATTTGGAAAAGCAGCATTTTTTGCAGAAAGTGAGGACTTTACAAGAGGTTCGTTGGGAGAATGCAAAGCTGAGAATCGCACATGATCTCCCTGGTTTGGTCCATCTGAATCAGAAAGCGTTTCATCCTATTGTATCTAAGATCATTGCCGCGGGTCTGAAATTTAGGATGGGGTATCCAGCCAGATTACAAGTTTCAGTAAATGGTTCCTGGTTTAAGTATGATGATCCTGAAGCTGCCCTGTCAAGCCTTAAATCTATGCTACCCGACTTGTTCCGGAAGCCCTGAGAGTTCTTGCTAAAGTATCAGGAATTACTGAGAGCTGTTGTTGGAACTGTTATTCTTTTTTTTCTCGGAGAAAATATTTTCCACGAGCTGTATTTGGACTTACTCGTTCTCTCATCTGGAACTGGGCTACCCTGTGTATGGCCTAATTGTTAACAATTTCTCAAGCCCTGGCTTCCTAGTGTTAATTCTGGTTCAGAGCGAAGCCTTTCAGGGTCCCGGGGATGGCTCACTTAGGAATATAGTTTGGATATTATTGTATTCAGTTTTGAGAGGTTGCATACAGTGGGGAAGTTTTGGGTTGTTGATTATAGGAGTAGTCTTCATTTTTCAGTTTGGTAGGCACCAATGCGGTTTTGGGCTTTCATTGCCATTCAGATATACCCTTTTAGGATTGGGGGATGACCACAAGAGGGCGCAGCATGCCTAACTAATATACGCCCGTGTGGCTCTGATTTCGAGAAGGATCTCTCCCAGCCTTTGTGCTACTCCAGCTTTTTTAAGGGGTACTTTTGGAATTGGGGGCCGGCAGCCTCAGGGAAGACACGTTTCTCGGTTTTCTCTTTTCAGGGTCTCGTTTTCAATATTTGTCTTGTTTTTTGTTCTCAGCTCAAGATTGGGGCTATCCCCCTTCATCATTTTTTCCCTCTGGCTCTGATCTTGGTATAGTTCTCTTTGGGGGCAAGGTAACCCCTAATTCTCACTCTGGTTTGTAAGGTTACCTGTCATACTCACAATTTTGTCAGTCTGTTTCATTCTCCCTGGTCCTACTAGATTAATAATCATGCGCATACAGGTACTGGAAGCTTGGGACCACTCTTTAGGGGTTAAGGGCTAATATCGTTTGCAACTTATACATGCATTTTGAGATATAAGTGGTCTGTCATTAGAAGAGTATATTATCAGGGGGCGGGAGAGGAGGAAACGACCCAGTACTGTGCTAAATTGCTTGTGGCAGTTTGGGGGTTGGGAGGGGTGGGGGTATGGGTTCTTGTTGGGGGTGGGGGTCATAATGGGGTTTAAAACTGGCTAACTGTGTGGGGATTTGGGGGGCGGAGGGCCTTACAGCAGCAACTTGTGGGGTTAGGTTACATGTAATATATATCCTGAGTGCAGGGCTGAACCTATTAAACTTAGCAATTATTATTAGGTGGCCAAGGAGGTGACTTTTGCTATGAGGAATGTTAAGGGGATCAGGAGAAAACCTAAACAATATCAGGTTCTCAAACACTTAAGCCTATTACGCTCACAGATAACTTTTCTACAGGAATCACACTTATTAGAAGTGGAAGCTTCACAGTTAAGGAGACAACAGGTGGGGACGGTGTACGATGCTCAGGGTTCTACCAATAGCTGTGGGGTCATGCTTATTATTAATAGGGGCATTCCCTTTGTCTCCACACAAGTTATCAAAGACCCCGAGGGTAGGTTTGTCCTAGTTAAAGGTACTCTCTGGTCAGTCCCACTTTTACTTGGCAGTATATACGGCCCTAATGTGGATTATCATTGGTTTTTTATGAGACTCATACACATAATCCTGCCTTTGCTTCCCATTAGAATTATTTTGGGAGGTGACTTTAATCAAGTTGTAGATTCTGATCTGGACAGGTCAGGTAGTGGGCCGGGAGTGGTTTCTCCAGGACAGAGGGCTCTCAGAGATTTATTGGATCAATGCGGGCTCTGTGATGTCTGGTGCGTTCTATTTCCGGATTCTAAGGAGTTCACTTTCAGGTCATTGGCGCACAGCTCGCAGTCCCGCATTGACTATATTCTTATTTCTCAGGCTCTCCTACCGGGGGTTAAGACCTCTTCGATCCAACCTGGCCCTGTCTCTGATCATTCATTGGTGCTATGTAAACTGGCATTCCAGGACTTACCAAATAGGGAAACAAGATGGAAACTTAATGAACAACTTCTTAAGGATTCTAAGTACTGCAAGCTCATAAGGAGCAAATTGAGGCTTTTTTCTTATCCAACCCCTTAGATAGTGCAAAACCAGATATTATATGGGGGGCCTTTAAGGCCTACATGAGAGGGATCCTTATTAGTATGGCGGTGAGTAGGAAAAGGGCAACGGAGAAAGAACTGTTATCATTATTGTCCCAAATCTGGTCACTCAAAACTAACATTTCGGTTAATGCTCCAGAAGAAGACAGGAGGAAACTTTTCTTGTTGAGAGACAGATATTTAGAGTTACTATGGGAAAAGGCAGAATTAGCTATTATTTGTACTAGAGCCAGTTACACAAATCAGGGAGAGAAGGCGGGGCGGCGCCTATTGGTACTCCGTATCAAGCAACAAGAATCTGCGAGATTCATCCCTCCAATTAGGGCGTTAGCTGATAGGTCTCTGAAAATATTTCCTACCGAGATAGTTCAAGAATTTGCCCTATACTATAAAACGCTTTATAGTGATATGGAGCACCCTCCCTGTCCTGGGAGCAAGGAGAAGTATCTGAGGGATTCCCATTTGCCCTCCCTTTCAGTACATCATAAAGGATTTTCTGGTCTCTCCTATATCACAGGAGGAAATTGCTGAGGTCATTAGTGGATTATCCTCAGATAATGCTCCCGGCCCTGATGGATTCTCCTCCCTATTTTACTAAATGTTTTGGGATCTTTTACTACCAGTACTTAATCGATTATTCCAATAATAGAGGTTGATTCTTATCTCTTTGGGGCCTTGATTGTACTTCTCCCTAAACCAGACAAGGACCCAGAGCTTGTCCAAAGTTACAGACCTATATCTCTTCTAAACAGAGACATAAAAATTCTTTCGAAGATTTTAGCCAATAGGCTAACCGTAGTTCTCCCTGAGTTAATAGGTACGAATCAGGTAGGATTTATAAAAGGGCGCTCATCAGCTGATCATTTGCGTACACTATCTCATGTCTTCTCGGCTACCAGAGACGCTGAGTTCCCTGCAGGTCTGGTCTCCCTAGATGCCGAGAAGGCGTTTGATCGTGTGAATTGGATATTTTTGTTCAGTGTTTTGGAAGCCTTTCAATTTCCTCCTGTATTTATATCGTGGATTGCTGCACTATATAAAACCCCTACAGCAAGAATTTCAGCGAACGGGGCCTTCTCCAAATCTTTCCCACTCCATTCAGGGACTAGACATGGTTGCCCCCTGTCTCCTCTGTTATGTAATTTATATCTGGAACCCCTCATTCAAAATATTCTCAATAATACCTCTATACAAGGCATTTGGGTTGGGCATCATGAAATTAAAGTCACCGCATATGCGGATGATTTGTTGATACATTTATCCCACCCGGTATCTTCTGTACCGCTTTCCTGAATGAAATAGCAAGATTTAGTGAATTGTCCAATTACAAATTGAATGCCAGAACATCTCTATTCTTTCCATTAAACCATAAAGTATTCAAGAATTATATTAGTCCCTTAGGTCTATGTTGGACTCCCAGTTCATTTTAAGTATTTGGGTATTAAATTATCCCATAATCCCCTAACATGGTTTAAGGATAATCTTGATGCCCTATCACACTTTATTATCCATGACCTTGACAGGTGGTCCAAACTTTCCATATCACTATGGGGCCGGAGCAACATAATCAAGATGAATGTTTTCCCTAGAATTTTTTACCCCTCATCTCTTCTCAATACTTTTATCCCTTTACTCTGGTTTAAAAAATTACATGGCATATTCACTAGATTTATCTGGGCAGATAAGTATCCTCGTTTGGCCTATTATAAATTAGCTGCTCCAAAAATTGAGGGGGGTTTGCGGATTCCTCATTTGGCTATATACTACTGGGCCAGTCATTTAGTAAAATGCTTAAGATGGGTATCCCCTGGCCCCAAAAAGTAACAACGGGTATGGCTTAGGATCGAATTGGACGCAATTAGATCCAAGAATCTGGACCCCCTAACCTTATTTTACCTTAAAATATCCCAGGTGCGTATGGTTGAAGAATGCCCCACAGTAGGTATTTCACTAAGGGTATATGCACAACTATGTTCATTTTTACATTATACCCCTCAGGCAGATCTAGCTCAGTCTATCTGGAATTCCCCATCCTTCACTATCAATAAGAAGCAGATTTCCCGTAAATGGATGCCCCAACTGGGGAAAGGGAAATTGTTTTCTTTGGTGGATGACGAGGGGCAATGGTTGTCCGCAGGTGATATTATCAAGAAATTTCTCATTCCGGTTTCCTCTCACTTCAAAGTTATGTAGTTAAGACATTTACTCACAATAGCTTTTGGTAACATTCCCCCCTCCCAGACGGTCTCAGCCCTGATACCTGAGGTCTCCTCACTTACTGGATCTTCAGGTGCCGTATCTAAATTATATCGAGTTCTGTTTCACAAAAGATATGGAGACTCTTTCGGACCCACTAGATTTTGGAATTCGATTCTTCCTCAGTATCATCTGGAATGGCAATCTCTGTGGAGATCCTGCCACAAATATGTTTCTCAAGACAGACTGCGCCTCATGCAATGTCATATATTACACAACATGTATTGTACTCCTGGAAAACTAAAGAAATGGGTTTTTTTGGACTCTAATATATGTATTAAGTGTATGCGGGAAAAAGTAACACTTGTTCACATGTTCTGGTCCTGTCCCAAAATATTCCTTTTATGGGATTCAATTAGGATTTCCCTGGATCCCTTACTGGGCCTTCAGGAGTATTTCACACCTGATATATGCCTTTTAGGGGACCTGTCTACTGTCAGGGTTAAAGTAAGGAAATTTCATATTTCTATGATTGCCCTATCTGTTAAGAAGCTTATCTTACATCATTGGAAAGACAAATCCACCCCAACTTTTCAAGAATGGTTGCATGAAATTCTTGCCAACCTTCGAACAGAAAAGGCGATTGACAGTCTCCACGATAGACTCGCAGTTTATACCAAAATATCGGATCCCCTTCATTCCTTAATTTCACTGGCTCAATCGTAACTAAGTCATACTTTAAAATCTCTCATAGGTTCTTTGGGAATGAGCTTGGCATTAGGAGTTATATGGAGTAGTTGCTGCTGTAAGGGAGGCAGCGGTGGGAGGGTGGGTTGGGCAGTTATATTCCTACAATTGGTTGCATTGCATCTTACTCTCATTGTAACTGCCCTTTATAATGGAAAATGTATTAATAAAGTTGAAACTGAAAAAAAAAGATGGAGGCACTGATAGTGGAATCGAACAGAGGGCATGATAGGTTAGTCTCGGGTGCTGAGACAGGACTTGTCCGGGGTTCTGTGCCTTTGGAGGCCTCCTCCAGGGTGCATAACCTGGGCGTTATTCTGGACAGCAGTTTGACACTTGAGGCTCAGGTGTCAGCCGTGGTCAGTACCAGCTTCTACCATCTTAGGAATATCGCCAGGAATAGGCTCCTGGTTCCACCCCTGGACCTCTCTGCCTTGGTGCATGCCTTCATGACATCAAGGCTTGATTACTGTAATGCGCTCTATTTTGGGGTCTTGGCTTCAGGTGGTGCAGAACGCAGCTGCCAGGTTGTTGAGGGGGCAGTCTAAGTACTGCCATGTCACCTCGGTGCTGCATGAACTGCACTGGCTGCCAGTCAGGTGGAGGATTCTTTTTAAGGTGGGCTTGCTCACCTTTAAGGCCTTACATGGCCTGGGCTCTGGTTACCTTGCAGACCTTCTTATGCCTGCTACCTCAGTCCGCTCCCTCCATTCCTCCTTGAGGGGCCTCCTTGTAATTCCCAGGATGAGGTTAAAAACTGCTGGTGACAGAGATTTTAGTGTCGGTAGCCCCATCCTGTGAAATCTGCTTCCTCTATCTATAAGGAAGACCTCCACGGTGGAGGTATTCAAGGCACCCCTCAAGGCCTTCTTATTCACTCAGGCTTTTCCTGACTCAGTTTTGTAAATATTGCCCTGTTCTGACTTGTTATACTGTCTGTCCCTAATTTCTATTTTATTTATCTACTGAACTGTATTTAATTAGTATTATAGTTGTTATGATTATTATTTACTGATGTTATTTTATGTATGGCACCCAGAGCCTCTGGGATAGGGCTTTCTTTAAATACACTGTGCTTTGCCTTTGCCTGCCTTCATGTGAAGGATTTGCTGCTACTGGAGAGTGAGAGACTGATACCACTGGAGACTGATACCCTCTTTTATCCACAGGGTCAGGTACAGTGTAGCACAGGTACAGAGCAAGCTTCCTCACACTGTGATGGATTTAGTGCTGGTAAAAAATGAGGAACTGGCAGCACTGGAAACTGATGTCTTCTGCTTAGTCACAGGGGCAGGTACTGTGTGGGCAAGTACAGTGCAGGTTTCCTCACACTGGGATGAATTTGCTGCTGGTGTAAAGTGAGAGACCGTTAGTATTAGAGACGGAAGCCCTATTTTTATTCACAGATCAGATACTGTGTGGGCAGGTACAGTACAGGTTTCCCCACACTTTGACAAATTTGCTGCTGGTGTAAAGTGAGGGACTAGAGACAGAAGCCCTCTTTTTATCCACAGATCAGGTACTATGTGAGGTAGGTACAGTGCAGCCTTTCCTTTACTGTGATGGAAGAAGTATTGGTGAAAGGCGGGGAACTGTTATCACTGGGAACTGAGGCTTTTGGTTTACCCACAGTTTTAGGTACTAGGCAAGCAGATACAGGGCAGGCTTTCCCACACTGTGATGTATTTAGTGAAGGTGAAAAGTGAGGAACTGACAGCACCAGAAACTGACACCCTCTGATTATACACAGGGCCAGGAAATGTGCAAGCAGAAACAGTGCAGGTTTCCCCACACAGTGACGAATTTGCTGCTGTTTGAAAGTGAGGGACTGTTAACACTGGAGAACCAATCCTCTTTATTCACAGGCCTGGTACAGTGTGGGGCAGGTACAGAGCAGGCTTCCTCACACTTTGATGGATTTAGTGCTGGTGAAAGGTGAGGGACTGTAAGCATGAGAGATGGAAGCCCTCTGTTCAACCACACTAAATACCATGTGGGCTAAGGGTGAGAATACAGTAGGTGAGGTTTGGCATATGGTTTTTTAATTTATTTTTTTTATTTAGTTGTTTAACCAGGTATAGCACACTAAGCTGAAAGCTTTTTTACAGAAGTGACCTGGGAGCACAAGGAAGCTAAGTGACTTGCTCAGGGTCACACAGTATGCAAGTGGAAGCTGTGGGATTCAAACCCAGGTCTGGTCTTCTGGATATCACCAGATTTGCAGTTCAGAGCCTTAGACCACCCGCTATACTGCCTCCTGGTTTGACTTCCAGTTGAGACCCTTGCTGGGATGATGGATCTTACTTAGATGATGACAGCTCTGTGGGAATGACACACATTACATATTGCGCTTGTTGCTGGTGATAATGCATGAGCTGTAATTTTATCAGGAGGAGGAGGACTGCTGATGTGCACATGGATAGTCCTTGTGCTGTCAGTACAGCTGGAAGGGGTGAGTTGGACTGTGTTGCCAATGTCAGTGAGAGTCCAGGAGGAATTTCCTTTAGGAGTAGAGCTAGGCAAAACTGGAAAATTCCACTTTCGTAAAAATGTTGCTAAATTTTATGGCATTCTTATTTTATTGATCATAAGTCAGCCATTCTTATAGCTAGAGACCTGAAATAAAACATGCTTACTTTCTGTAAGGGGTCCCAAAGAAATGCCATGTTTCATGACATTTGGATGAGCAAGGGGAAATTTTAGGGTCTCAAAGTCTGGCAATGTATTGTTTTTGAGAACATTTCTGAAAATATTTCTCTGTGTACATTCTAGTCACCTTTGGAGATAGATTACTGAAAATGTATATCCGTACTTTCTTGGAAGAGTCTTAGAAATGGCTAAATAGGGAGGCTGCTGGTTAATTCAATTGTAAATTACAGGAGTTCATAATTTCAAAATGTAATCATTTGTTAAATTGTGTGGACATTTTTCAAACTATTTGGATGATTATAGCATGTAGGTATACACCCAAAATATGGCATGCATACAGTACTCAGTGCAACTAGGTCCAGGAATCTAATTAAGCTGAATAAATGTGGTTTAGTAGGTTAAAAATAATAATTTAGTTTTTTTATTAATGTGCTGCTCATTTTAAGCACAACCAGAATTAATTAATTAATACCTGAATTTTTAATGAGTATATTCCATTTCAGTGATAGAGGATAATTAAGGACTTCTGGATTTTTCAAATTTACTTTTAAAGCATCCTTAATTTTGAATTAAGGGGTATATTCAAAATTCATGGGTCAGTTAATGCAGAATTTGGGGAAGGGAAGGGGAAATTGTTTAACCAGGAAAGGCACACTGAGCTGAAGTTTGTTTCCAGGAGCGACCAGGGAGCACAAGGAAGTTACGTGACTTGCTCAGGGTCACACAATATGCAAGTAGGGGCTGATGGAATTCAAACCCAGGTCTCCAGGTTTGCAGCTCAGTGCCTTTAACCACTACGCAATACTGCCTCCTCATTAAGGTGATTTTAAGCACTTTTCGTCCAATAGTGAATGTTTACCATAGAATATTTACCATGGAATATAAGGATTTAAAATTCTGCACAATTCCACAGCCAAAATGTTCCTCTCACAATCTGCTGTAATAC
Organism: Neoceratodus forsteri; assembly: GCA_016271365.2. NCBI lineage: Eukaryota > Metazoa > Chordata > Ceratodontiformes > Ceratodontidae > Neoceratodus > Neoceratodus forsteri. The sequence continues at coordinate 1,458,178,710 of CM028132.1, forward strand.
TGTATACACACACACACACACACACACACACACACACACACACACACACACACACCCCAACCACACTCCCAAAGGTCTCATGTAGAACCAGAGCCTCAGTTTTATCTCTGTCAGAGTAAACAGCAGAGATTTCCCTGATAAGCGTGCATTATGATAGGAGGAGGATTTTTCACGTTGGCAAAGAAACACTAGTAATGAAAACTGTAAACAATACTTAATGTTACTAATTTGTTGATGCTCATCAGGAAACAGAATTTGATGGCAGATATGGCCTGCTTGGCTCATCTAGTCTGCCCAAGGAAATTGTGACGATCAGGGAAACAACATTTAAATAACATGTAATTGTTTGTTATTATTATTTTTTTTTATTTAAAGCAGTTTTATTTTTAGGGCCTACTTGAAGATTTTTAGTAAGTAAAGTTAGCAGCTATGTTTGTGAAAGAATGTCATGTTCTGGTTGTAGGAGGACTGGCTTGCTCTACTTAGAAATCCTGTCAGGTTATGGCAAGGATGACCGTGCATGATGCTGTAATAATGCATGATCACCTGTCTGGTTTTACCCAATTAATTGTCTTTGATTTTTAGACCCATTTTATAAAAATGAATATCATCAACACCCCATAGTTAGAAACATAGAAACATAGAATTTGATGGTAGATAAGGACCGCTTGGCCCACCTACTCTGTCCATTTTCCTACCTAACAGATAAGCTGCAGATCCTAGTTACCCAACAGCTTACTTCCTCCTACCCCCCCACTAGGACTGCATTATGTCTGCCCCATGCATTCTTGAATTCCCCCACTGTTCTTGACTCCACGACCTCCTCAGGGAGGCTGTTCCATGCATCCACAACCCTCTCTGTGAAAAATACTTCCTCACATTACCTCTGAGCGCCCACCCTCTATCTTCAAATTGTGCCCCTTGTTCTTGCAATATCTCTTTTCTGAAAGATGCTACTCTCTTGACTTTGTTGATTCCTTGAGGTACTTGAACGCTTCTATCATGTCCCTCTCGCTCTCTTTCCTCAAAGGTATACATATTAAGCTCCTTTAGTCTTTCTTCATATGTCTTCTGGTGCAGACCTTGCACCATTTTGGTTGCCCTCCTCTGGACAGCCTCCACTCTGTCTATGTCTTTGCGGAGATGGGGTCTCCAGAACTGCACACAGTACTCCAGATGGGGTCTCACCAACTGTCTGTATAGAGGGATAACAACGTCCTGTTTTCTACTATTGATGCCTCTCCCTATGCATCCCAGTATCCCCCCAGCCTTCCTTACCGCCTAGTTATATTTTATATAACTGCTGGCTCAGAAACCAAACAAAAGTTGGTGTTTTCTCAGCTTTCACTCTGCAGGACAAGTCTTGGACTACATTTCAAAATACAGTACACACCAACACACCAGCAATGATTTTGCTGAAACACTTTTTAGTTTTAAGTTTTGTAGCACTAGCAACATTAGGGTTTATATTCAGATTTCCTCTTGACTGCTTTTACCAATTGCCTGGGTTTTCACGTCTACCCCTAGTTGAATTTTATGCTGAATGGACTTCAATAGTTGTCAGCTACGAGGTTGGCTTTAACTTCGTTCTTTTATTGCGCTGTTAATATCTTCATTTTAATTGATACCATGGCAGGTAGCAAATAACAAAAGCTGTCTGTATACTTCTTTTTTTAAATTATTTATCTTTTGAGAAGAGGGACTGTTGTAGACACCCGTCTAGCATAAAACTGTCACAGAGTTGTAAACACTTAACTGATACAAGTTGCTTCATTTTTCAACTTTTTATTTATCTATTACTTATCAAGACATTTCCAGTACTAAGATGCACATTTAATATTTAATTGGGGCCAGTGCTATTGGCAGTGGGTTGTTACATGAAAGGTGAGAGTTGATCATGGACATTTGTGGTTGAAAGCCATAGGTAGTCATTTTTTAATAAAACAAAACCTAAATGTTGGTTTAATTCTTTCAATAAAATTCACGCATGGAACACAAATATTGAGTCTAGTTTCTTATTTTCTGGTGATTTGGACTGTGGTAAAGGTGCGTGTGGTGACGATGGTATGGCATGGAAGTAAAATTAAAACAAAGGTTCGTGGAACTCTAATGCTGTGACTGACGCCCATGCCATATTAACTGGGTGTGTAATAAGGATAAAACCCAGTTAATACTGCATCTGAACTGAGTGTCAGTCCAGTTAATAAACACTAACCAGTAATTACAGCAACAGTAGGTCCTGTGCACCACTGCACCAGGGTGAATCCCCTATTCCCTGCTATCTACACAATCCTTCAGTATCACTGATATCTCACAATAACATTTCTCACCATTCGTTAACGTCCCTCTTGATCCTTTCAGTAATAGCCAGAGAGTATATTTCCAAAATTCTGCATGTATACCCTTTATCTGTAAAATAAAATGGTGATAAAAAATGTTATCTACAAGAAATTATGAAATACAATAGTACTGGCTGGGAGCGATGACAATACAGTCTGGTTTCAGCTTAAACTGGGTGGGGAGGGGGTCATTCAAGGACAATGATAGTTGATTTTAGGGGCGGACTTTCAGAACATGGGGGAAATTCTCAAGGGGCATTTGCAGGAGATAAAATCAGGTTTGGACGTGGAAGGTAGGTGGGAGATCATAAAGTGGGGGCTACTGGAGGCCACCAGGACCTGTGCAAGAGTGAAGTGCAAGGGCAGTAGGTCTCGTAAACCATGCTGGTGGACCAAGGAGGTCCAGGAGGCAGTATGGGAGAAGAAGGTTGCCTACAGTAGGTACAAAAAAATGAGAGGAGAGAGGGATAGAGAGAACTATCGCCTTGCAACCAGAAAAATCACAAGAGTGGTGAGGGGGCAAAGGCCTGGAAAGAGCAGAGACCGGCGCAGGGGATACAGAGTGGAAAAAAGGGGTTCTTTAGGTATATTGGTGAGCAGAGGAAGGTCAAGGGCCAGCTCAGTAGGTTGAGGACAGCTGGGGGGTGGGTGGAAGGGGCTGGAGAGCAGGTGGAGGTACTGAATGACTACTTTGCCTCAGTGTTCACTAGGGAAGAGGCTGGGGAACTTCCAAAAAAAAGGGTTGAAGGAAACAGAAGGTGCAGCAGACCTGAGTATTGGGGTACCTGCTGAAGAACAAAACAAGCCACTGGGGGAGGTAGGCCGGGGTGAGATGTCAGGCTGGTTCTGCTGAATGGGGAGGGGGGGGACAGATGCTGATATTCTTATCGGTCAGGTGTGGGAAGCCCTCCAGTCCCTAAAAAAGGCTAAATCTCCAGGGTCTGATGCTATTCACCCCAGAGTACTGAGGTAGTTGGCGGATGTTTTGGCTGTGCCATTGGCAGATCTCTTTAACTTGTCGCTCCAGACAGGGAGGGTGCCAAGGGACTGGAAGCAGGCGCATGTTGCGCCCATCCATAAAGAGGGATCGAGAAAAGAGCCAGGAAACTATAGACCCATCAGTCTGATGTCGGTGGTGGGGAAGGTAATGGAGAGCATACTTAAGGAAAGGCTGGGTGGTTTCTTGGAGGAGATGGGTTACCTGGATGACCAGCAGCATGGGTTTGTGCCAGGTAGATCGTGTCAAACAAACCTTGTAGAGTTCTATGAGTGGGTGACATCAGTACTCGACAGGGGGAGACCAGTGGATGCAGTGATCCTGGACTTCAGCAAGGCATTTGATTCGGTCCCTCACATTGGCCTAAGGAAGCAGCTGGGGGGGATGGGGGTAGGCCCATTGAAGGTTAGGTGGATTGGAAATTGGCTTTCAGGTTGCACTCAGCAGGTAGTGGTCAGAGGGGAGGTCTCATCTCCAGGGAAGTCATAAGTGGGGTCCCACAGGGATCAGTCCTGGGGCCACTCCTGTTTATCGCCTACATCTCCGATATCAGGGAAAGTATCAGGTGTGAAATGAGTCTCTTTGCGGACGACTCTAAGCTGGGGGCAGTGGTGGAGGGGGAGGAGGGGAGATTGGCCCTGCAAGAGGATGTGGATACTCTGGATAGGTGGTCCTGCACCTGGAAATTGAAATGTAACTCCTCCAAGTGCAAGGTGCTACATCTAGGGCAAGAAAACCCCAACTATGTGTACACCTGGGGGAGGGGATGAGTTGCAGGCCATGGCAGGGGAAAGAGACCTAGGAGTCTTGGTGGATGTTAACATGAATAATTCAGAGCAGTGCAGGAGGGCTGTGGTCAGGGAAAATAGGATGCTGGGATGCATCGCTAGGGGGATTACCTCAAGGAACAGAGAGGTGATTTTGCCACTGTACAACAGCCTGGTTAGACCACATCCTGAGTACTGTGTGCAGTTCTGGAGGCCGCACCTAAGGAGGGACATCCAACTCCTGGAGAGGGCTCAGAGGAGAGCAACCAGAATGATCCGGGGCCTGGGGGATATCACATATGAGGAACGACTAGGGGGAGCTCAACCTGTTCTCGCTGGAAGAGGAGGGACCAGGGGGACATGATTGAGGTCTTCAAGTACCTCAGGGGAGTAAATAAGGTAAGCCGAGATAGGATCTTTTGACTGAAGGAGGGTGGAATCACCAGAGGACACAGTTGGAAGATTGAGGGTGGTAGGATTAGGGGGGAAAGGAGGAGGAGGAGGAGGAGGTACTTCACTGAGAGAATGGTGGAACCGTGGAATGCGCTGCCCAGGGAGCTGGTACAGGCAACTACGATGAAGGGATTCAGGAGAGGGTGGGACAGGTATAGGCAAGGGGTGAAGCAGAGGCTGGTTTGCTCGGGGAGGGGGGCAGGACTGGGGGATGGATTAACAGTGGAAGGAGGCAGATAGAGGGCTATGGTACCCTATCAGGGTGCTGAAACATGAGCAGACTTGATAGACCAACTGGTCTACTCTACTGGTGTCTAGTATGTTAGTATGTTAGCAGCAAGGTCAGCACCCAGGGTGGAGACTGACCAAACGAGCAGACACAAAAGACCATTAGGCCTATTCTGCTGGCATTTTAGTATGTTGTATGTTAGTATGTCTGTATGTACTCTGTAACAAAAGTTAAGCAATCCAGATGGGCAGTGCAACTACCCCTACCTCAATAAAGAAAGGAGAAATACTGAGTGAACCTTGTTCAGGAGAAATACCTTTGCTTTAGACTCCCCCCAAGTTCCTGTCAGCCTTCTATCTGACACCCCCATTGGAGCCCATTCCACCCATGTTGTTCCTGTCAGCCTTTACCTGAACCCCCATTGGATCCATTTCCACCCCTGTTGTTGGGCCTCCCCATGGGTTCTACCTCTGCCTGAAGCAGTCGTTTCTCCCAACTACCACTGCACTGCCATGTTTCGGCCTGCTCTTGTCACTTTAATTTTGCATCAGCGTTGCTCATCGCACCAATCTGCGGCACGTTTGGTCTTGTACCATGTTGAATTGTGCACTGTTTACACTTTACACTGTGCTGTTCAGAGCTACTGAGTATATGCGTTATGGTTTTACTCCCTTTCCCTTTCCCCCTGGTCACACCTGAAAACAAGTCTTGGCCCAGTGTGCCTTTTCTGGTTATCAGTTTTCAAATAAATTAAAAAAACAGTAGCCTCACTGCTCCTGCCATAGATGACAGCTTCAGTTGCTACTGACCTTCATTCCCTCCACATTCTGTTGATTACGTTTTAAGCAAGCAAGCTGCTTAATAATGCTAATGTATTGTTACGGTATGTGTGTGTTTGTTTTGAAAAAGTCTTATTTGTTCCTTTTTTAGCTCCCCTAGTTAATGCTGTCCCCCCCCCGGCCCCACTATTCATCAGTTGATTGGAATCCTGCAATGAAGCTTTTCATGCAGGGCTTCTACCAAACCAATGTCACAAGAGTCTATTACTGCAAAGTAATAAAACAAGCATTTGTCAATGCCGAATGTTGTCTCGCTGGCATTGGCATTGGTAGTGCAGGAGTTAGAGATGCATGATAGGAATGGCAGTGAAGTATTGAAGTGGCGCCAACCCCACCCCCACCCTGCAGAGACTGACAGGCGTTGGGGTGTGCCTTTGGGTCGTCAGCTATAACACTCATGCCATTGTACCTCACCCTACCCTGTAGACACTGACAGTGTCGTGGTGTGCTTTGGTGTCTTTGGACGTTATACTTACCCCATTCTATAAGGAAATATACTGAGGTGGGTGCAGTATAGGAGAATGGGGTGAACTTTGTGGCTGAACACTCCAAGGCACACCACGATGCCTGTCACTGGCTGCAGGGTGGGGGTGGAGGTGAAATGGCTTGACCATTACAGCCGATGTTCCCAAGTCACACCTCTGATGCCTGTCAGTCTGTACAGGGTTGGGTGTTACAGTTGGAAACCCTAACGCCGTAGGCGTGTGTTAGTATTTTCACTCCAAATTTTCAACATGGGCTTTTTGTGACCCCACCTCACGAAAAGCGGCACTATCAGTTTGTTAGCTGAAAGGTGGTTTTACACAGTGGCTATGCCATTTGGCAACACAGAGACGAAAACACATTTTGGGCAGTATGTGAAAAATGACAATTGTATTGTTCATGAGGAGGTGTAAAAAATGGCAACGTTGAAAATCTGGAGTGAAAATATTAAAAACTGGTGAAGTCATGAGCATGCATAGAAAGTGTGCAACACACGTCCGTAACCCAATTATTTCTGGGATTTTTTTTTAATCACATTTTCAACATAGGCATTTTGGGACCTCCCCTCATGAACAGTGCATTATGATTTTGTTAATTTGTCCCAAAAGTTGATTTCCCACAGCGACCATGCCATTATGCGCCACAGGTGCGAAAACACATTTTGGGCAGGATGTGAAAAATGACAGCTGTACTTTTCATAAGGAGGTGTGGAAAAAATGTCAGTGTTGGAAATGTGGCATGAAAATATTGCAAATTTGCAAAGTTACAAGGGTGCATGGAAACTGCGCAATGCACGCTTGTAGCACAGTAATTTTATGGACTTTCGTCACCAGATTTTCAACATAGGCATTTTAGGACCTCTGCTCATGAACAGTGTCACCACTATTTCCTCAAACTGTCCCGAAAACTGATTTCGCACTGCAACCATGCTATGCTGCACCAGATGTGCGAAAACACATTTCGGCCAGGATATGTAAAATGATAGCTGTACTGTTCATGAGGAGGTATGGAAAAATAGCATTTTTGAAAATCTGGAGTGAAAATATTACAAATTTATGAAGTTACTAGTATGCATGGAAACTGCGCAACGCACGCTCGTAAAACAGCCATTTTTTTGATTTTTTCCTCCACCAAATTTGCAACATAGGCTTTTTGAGAGCCCCCCTCATGAACAGTGGCACTGTCATTTCATTAATTGGTCCCAAAAGGTGATTCTGTGCAGTGACTGCGAAATCATCTTTTGGGACCAAATAATGCCATGACAGTGACAGAATTCATGAGGAGGGGTCCCAATAACCCCATGTTGAAAATTTGATGTCAAAATTCCCAAAAATGCCTGAGACATGCACCAAAGTTGATAAAACCCTATTTATGCCATTATACAGCTTACCGGCATTTCTACAGTTCGTGGTCGGATTTGAAGAGTGCAGCTCGTGTTCCCGGTCCACCAAAGATCATCAGTCGGACTCCAGAGGTCAGTATGGGGTGGGGGTGTGAGGAAGCAGGGTGCGCTGTGGGTGGGCGTGGGTTGTGGGAGGGTAGGGAGACGCGAGGACTGTTTTCTTTACAGGGTTAAAAAAGACATCAGCGGGACAGTTTTTTTTTCAGGCACATTTGGCATGCTGGGGTGGGCTCCAAGTGTGTCTCCTGATTGCTTTGGGGGGGCTGTAGCTGACGGGGGATTGAGCACCCTCGTCGGCACATGGGGGGCAAGAGCCGAGGGGGATTGGGCACCCTCCTTGGCACAAAACAGAGTGGGGGAGAAACATTATGCCAATGTTGAGTGAGCTCCCCCATTGGCTAAATAAACAGGGACGGCAGGACTGTAGCCGACGGGGATTGGGACCCGTCATCAAAGGAAGACTGTTGGGGGGGAGTGCATGATGCCGAGGGGACTGGGCATCCCCTAGGCACACACTCAGTGGTCATTATGCCGACGGAGGGGTGGGCTCCCCGGTCGGCAAATTAAGTGGGTCGGGGAATGCGACAGGTGAATGGGGCACCCCTGTCACCATGTTTACGTGGGGAGGCTGTGCCACTGCAATGAGAAGCTTGCTTCTCATTGTAGCAGATGTTTTCTTAGATGTGGTGCCACATTACGTCTTGCTGGTGTGGCGCCTGCATGCTGTCTTACTGGGGAATGAGGGACGCACCTACTGATGCATGCCCTGCATTCGCCCACAGTGACCGCACTTCCAAATCTGCTCCTAATGTAATATGTTGGCTGGCGTGCAAGATCGAGCCAACATAAACATGGATATTCAGCAGGGAAAATGCTGCAATAAAAGGCAGTCCTAAATAATGCTTGAATGATTATCCAGAAACCAGGCCCCGTGCAGAGCTCATACACATTATTGATCAAAAAAGGGAGAATGTTCTTTTCAGAAAGGGCATGGAATGGTAAGGGTATTGGTATTTGTATGGCAGTTTTCATTGTATACACTGTATCTCAAAGTGTTTTGCAAGCCACAAACAGTTGCATCAGCCAACAAGTGAGGCTGACGTCAGTGAGGCTCTGTGAGATAGAGATGAAGGACCCAGTCCACAAAGCTGACTGAGATAAGCACTGTCAGAGAATATCCTAGCTGCTGCAATCTGCACCCTGATGCCCATCTGTACTGGAAGGCATCCAGGGCCCCTGCCTGCTGCACACACTTGTGTGGGGCGTAGGGTAGTGGCAGGGGGTAGCCGAGGGAGCAGAGCTGAGCAGAACACCGGGCATCTAATCGGATGCCTAATCTGGCTCACCAGTGGATCCCTGACTCCACAGGGAGCAGAGTGGATCCCTGACTCCACAGGGAGCAGAGTGGATCACTGACTCCACAGGGAGCAGAGTGGATCCCTGACTCCACAGGGAGCAGAGTGGATCCCTGACTCCACAGGGAGCAGAGTGGATCCCTGACTCCACAGGGAGCAGAGTGGATCCCTGACTCCACAGGGAGCAGGGGCCAGTGGAGTACAGCAGTCCTCAACAGACTGCTGCACCCCCGTCGTAACAAGTAAAAGTTTACAGTAGTCATCAATGGGTACTGGTATGGCTCCCCACCCCACCATGGAGGCTCTGAAGGCTGGGGACTGGTGGAAGAAGACCAATTGTGTTCCGAGGAACATCCTGTGACCATTCAGTTGGGGGGGGGGATATCCACTACTGTTGCTGCCCCTGGGGCTGCTCATCCTTCATGCCCTCCCCCATCCCTCCACAATGCAGATTTTGTTTCATGCATGTCATGCATTGGCGTCCCCCCCACCCCCGCCTTACTATGGTTTTAGATCAGATGCAGAGAGGGCCTACTTCCAGTGCTGTGGATGCGTGAAGGTCTCGGCATGTGCTGAGTGGGAGCCCTACACTCCACTAGCCCACACCAGAACCCCAGCATGGGTGCAGATCATATGTGGATCTGGCCATAAAGAAGGTTCAGGAATGTTTAGAGAGAGAGGAAGTTAAAGAGACACTGTGAACTCCTTTAGGCCTCAAAGTGTCCCCAGTTTAAAAAACAGAATGTGTTATGATTGTTCACATTCTGTGGAGGCTGCTGATGTAGCTGGGAGTTTTATTCTGATTCCCTTTCTCCTTTAAAACAATGAAAAACAGACAGACCACCAATCTGATGTTAGCATAGAAGAACATGTTGGTTTATATTCCTTAATCAACTGACCCTGCATCTTGCTTGTATTTGGGAACATGCTCAACACAGTCTAGCCATTTATAATGCAGTGGGAGGAAAGGCGACTATTGCCTCATGAATGGTTGCACTGTTTGCAGGTGCCCCTGATGTTCTGGAAGTGTGCAATAAGAGTAGATCAAGGATCTAAAACAAAACATAGATGAATACAACCATACCATTATCATGCATTTCAGTTCCACTAAGAAAGAAGTCAAATAAAACAACCAGCAACATCTCTTAATTTAAGAGAAGGCAAGCAATCATAAAACGTCTGTTTTTAACTGGAAATGTAATGATACAAAAAAGGATGACAGGGTCCATGTAAGTGCTAATGGGTTAAGTGATGTGCTCAGGGTCCCACTGTGAGTAAGCTGCAGGAGTGAGATTCAAACCTGGGTCTCCAGGCTCACAGTTCTGTGCTATACCCAGAAGGTTAAGTGGCTCTGCTAATAATGGCAGTGGTGTCTGTTTTTCCCCAGCACAAAACTGCAGAGCTAAGCTTTCAACAGAGCAGCTCTGAGGGTTTGGTTCAGTCAGTCTAAAGACAACTTTAACCTTTCAGAGACGGTTTATTTATCCTGTTCCTATTTATTTAGGTTGGAATACATCAGCAGATTTGCCCTGAAGCACGTTGTGCTAATACTAAGGTAATTCAACAGCAAGTGTCATGGGGATTATTTTTAGCTTAATGAGGGAAGACTATTATTGGAAGAGGCTTGTTCTTTTATGTTTCCTTCCGTTTACTCCCAGCTGTCAGTTTCCAGTTGCTTCTGCCTCTCCCAAGTACGTCTTTTGCTGCAGGTAAACAGCCGAGAGAGAGTGTGTCTGTGTGTGTCTCTCACAGGGTGTGCGTGCGTGCAGGTCATTAAGTTAAGGAGACTGTGGGAACCGCACTTAGCCATGCACTGTTCTCCCATGACTGCCAAGGCCATTAGGAAGAAGGCAACATTTTTTTCTTTTACAGTTCCTGTGAGCAGGACAGCCCAGCTGAGACGTCGCATCTCATTTTGTAGCGTGGTACTGCTTCCACTCAGCTTTCCAGAAGAGAGGGACAGAAGCACAGAGAGGTCAAGGGGTTTGCACAAGGTGGTTGTGGTTCAATGCTAAACTAAGGGCCCGATCCCCAAAGGCACTTCAGACATGCACAACTAGCAAATCAAATGCTGTACTAAGAGAACCTAAAGGACCTCAATATGTACACCCAGAAACAGAGGAGGGAGAGGGGAGATATGTTAGAGACCTTTAAGTGCCTCACAGGGGTAAATAAGGTACAGGAGAATACATTTCCGAAGAAAAGGTGCTCAAAAACAAGGGGACATGCTGTGAAACTGGAGAGGGGGTAGATTCAGGAGAGATATAAGGAAGTATTTCTTCACAGAAAGAGTGGTGGATTCCTGGAATAGCCTTCCAGCAGAAGTGGTGCAAGTCAGAACAGTGCTGGGTTTCAAGATATAAGACTGAGGTGTTGGTGGTGGACCCTGATCATCAAAGGGTGGGTGCGTTGGCAGGACAACCCTCTGGTCTTTAGCTCAGAGGTGTCCAGCTTACCATCTCAGACTGGTGCAGAACCTGGGTGTTATTTTTGACGACGGTCTGACCCTAAAGTCACAGGTGTCAGCCATTGTCAAGACCTCTTTTTATCACCTGAGGAATGTCACCCAGGTGAAACATCTGGTTCCTTCTGATGATTTTCCCACTTTGGTCAATGCCCTCATGACCACTCTCCTTGACTACTGCAACACCCTGTACCTAGGGTTACATGGGGTTGACATCCGTCACCTGCAGCTGGTGCAGAATGCGGCAGTCAGGCTTTTGACTGGTACATTTAGGACCAGTTGTATAATGCCTGTGCTCTGTGGATTGCATTGGCTGCCAGTGTGATGGTGTATCAACTTCAAGGTCAGTCTGCTGACCTATAAAGTCCTACATGATCATGGACCCAGTTACCTGCAAGATCTCCTTTCTCCCCACTGCCTCTCCAGACCACTCCAATCCACCAACGAGGGATTGCTAGAGATTCTCAGGGTGCAACTTCAAACATCTGGGGCCCATCCCTTTGCATTTATGGCCCCAACCCTGCGGAATTCTCTATCTCATTGGATAAGGGACTGCCTGACCGTTCAAAGTTTTAAGATGGAACTCAAATTATGCCTGTTTAGCCTGGCATTTTTAGAAGAAGTGTCATTTTAGTGTGGACTGTCATCTGTCTATGAATTTAACTGTTATTTGGAAACTGTTAACATTTTTAATGGTTTTAGTGTGTTAATGTTTGGTGGATTGCAATTTTTGTACAGGCGCCTTTTAAACAAATAAAGATTGATTGATTTGATTTGAAGAATGAATGGGAGAAGCATAAGGGAATCTTAGTGGAACAGAATGTGAAAGAGAGAAAGTGCTGGAGACCAAGTAGGCTTTGCTGCGGTGCTGTAGGTAGGAAACATGGGTAAACTGGGTGGGCCAAGTGTTCCTTATCTGACCAGTTCTATGTTTCTATGTTTTTATGTGCATTTACCTGCAGCTGCAGGAGTGGACGCACTTGTTGGCATCTACAACCTCTGTCTGCTGTGGTCCAGTGGTATGGATTTGCTCATGGGGGTTGGGGTGGCACTTGGAGCAGAGCTGTACTGGACCAAGGGGCATCCAATCAGAGGTCCACATCAGGCGGACAGTGGGTCTCTGCCACCTCAGAAAGCAGGGGATGATGGGATCTGGCAGTCCTTGACACTGCTGTATCCCTACTGGAATGCCAGAGCATTTCAAGCATTGTCTGCCTGTGCAGCTACTGCCTCCAGCCCACTGTAAAGGCTCCTTATGTTGGGGGATGGAGGAACTGAGAGACCCTAGAACAACTGTTGTGGCTTGGCAGAGGGGCTCATGTAGCCACTATTGCAGCACTCAGGGCTGTGTAGCCTCAGCCCCCTCCTCCAGCCATCAGCATCGGGGTGCCATTTTTGTGATTATTGATCAAGATCATCTGACCAATCAGAGTGCTCCTTTCCTCTGTGCATGAGATGTTCTTATTCTGTCAAACATGTCTCATGTTGCTGCCCATTGGCGCAGCAGTAGTGCTGCCTCACGTGATGCTGGGGACCTGTGTTCGAGACTGAGCCTGGGTCATTGGGGGCGAGCTGGGGAGAGGAGGATTGAGCATTGCAGGGGATACTGTCCTCCTTCAGTGAGAAAGGGCTCTCACACTTCTCTCACACTGTCCCCTGTGGATACACGGGTGACAGTTCAGGGTTAGCGGTGTGGGAGGAGGCTGTTTGGTACTTTGCTGAGACATGCACCAGCACGTGGCACCAGCCTGGACATCTGTCCTTGTGCTGGTGTTATTGGGGGGAGGGCAAAGGAAAACTAAGGGGTAAATCCCCCAATGCCGCAGCAGAATGATGGCCCCCAACAAAAAGGAGAACCTGAAAGTTGGTATATCTATCAAATTCTGCAGGTGAAGGGAGCAAAAATGTATTTCTAAAAAAAAGTGTCTCACACGCAGCAGCCCTGGAAATAGGCATGTTTGGGGAAAGTTTTTAAATTTTAAGATATGTATTTAATTATAAATGGGCAAGGAAATCCCTGTGTCCTGACTGGCTGAGACATGGTTCTAGCCATGGCAGTAAGACAGCACCATCAATGGCTAAAAATGAGTCCCTGCCAACCAGGGCAACTCACAGAATTCATAAGCCACTTACTTCTTAGTTTCCATCACAAACACTTATTTAAAATCTTCACCAGAAAAGACATACTGAAGTAGCAAGAGCTCGTTTCCAGATGTGTCCTAGGGGGAGAGAAAGGGGCGTACAATTGAAAATGCATAGAGTCGAAAACAACGTGTTACAACTGTAAACAGCAGAGAAATACGAAAGCAACTATGTCCAGTAAATTGTGTACATGGATTTAAGCCATGCAAATGAACAAATAGATAATCAAACAGTGTGAGAACTCATAAACCATGCACCACTGCAATGAAAATTATAGCTGCTAAAGCCGAATGTGTTTCCAGCACTGGCTAGTAGTAGAAGAATGCATGTTACAATGGGGGGGGGGGGAGCAGGCTTGAGGGGAAACAGAAAAGTTATGGTCATGGACTAAGAGAGGAAGGCTTGGTGTGGGGAAGGAGAGATAGATGAGCGGAAGGATTAGGAGTAAGGAAAGGGTTATGAGAGGAGACGGAGGAGGAAAGGAGAGGAGAAGGGGTGGAGTAGGGAAAGGTGGGCAGAGATGGGGGGGTAGGGTGAGATAGTAGAGAGAATGGGATAGGGTTGTCAGAGGAGGGGGATGAGGAACAGAAAATATGGGGTGGTATAGAGGAAGGGAGGGTAAGAGATGGGGAGGAGATAGATTGGATATAGGGGAGAAATGAGGTGAGGTTACAGCTTACAGTTGCAGGTGTGGGAGGAGAGGCTACGCAGGGAGGCTTGGCGGCTCGGAGTACTTATACAAAAGTAACAAACATTCATATGTAAAAATAGCATGTAAAGCAGTCACATTCGTATGTTTGTATGTAGATACACAGGAAGATATAGAAAAAATGAGGAGAGATCAGAACAGGCTAGAAAACTGGTCCAAGGAATGACAGGTGGGTTTTAGTGCAAAAAGGTGCAGGATTATACACCTGGGGAGAGGGAATCCTAGGATCGAGTGTGAACTTGATGGGGTAACACTAGAGGCCACCACAGAGGAAAGGGATCTAGGGGTAGTCAAAGAAGACAACCTCAAAGTGGCTAAACAGTGCGACAAAACAGTCGAAAGGCTAACAGAATACTAGGGTGCATAGGGAGGGATATAACAAGTAGAAGGAGGGACGTGGCGGTACCATTGTACAACTCCCTAGAAAGGCATCATCTGGAGTACTGTGTTCAGTTCTGAAGGCCCCATCTCCAAAAAAGCATAGACAGGATGAGACGATATAAAGGAGGGCGACAAAAATGGTATCCGGGATGCAACATACATCGTATGAGGAGAGACTCAGAGCTCTCAATATGTACTCCCTGGAGGAAAGGAGAAAGAGGGGGGGACATGATAGAGACCTTCAAGTATCTGAGGGGGATCAAAAGGGTACCAGAGGGGATCATCTTTCACATGAAGGGAAATAACAGAACAAGGGGGCACAGCATGAGACTAAAAGGGGGAAAACTTAGGGGGAACTTGAGGAAATTCTACTTCACTGAAAGGGTGGTGGAGAGATGGAGCTGTCTCCCCCAGGAAGTGGTGGAGGCGGCCATGGTTCAGGGATTCAAGAATGCGTGGGATAGGCACATGGGAATTTTCAAGCTAGGGTGAAAGGGGGAGAACTTGTAGCATCTAGGGTACCTTAAGCATTAGAAAGAGGGATAGGGCAGACTGGATAGACCACAAGGCTCTTTTCTGCTGACAACATTTGTGTATCTATGTATCATTTTAGTTGCCTCCTCTACTCTGTCTATGTCCATCCAGAGATGTGGCCTCCAGAACTGTACACAGTATTCTAGGTGAGATTACCAGTGATCTATACAGAGGTAGTGCTACCTTCCTCCTTCTGCTGGTGATAGCTCTCTCTATGCACCCCAGCATCCCACTAGCCCTCCCAACTGCCCTGTAGCACTGCCTGGCTAGCTTTAGGTCATCAAAGGTGATTACCCCCTGGGTCTCTCTCTGGCTTAGTGGTCATTTTGTACTCTGTCCCTGGGTCCCAAGTGCATTGCTGTGTATGTGTTTGCATTGAAACCCAGCTGCCAAATCCTTGACTACTCCTCGAGTTTTCTTAGGTCTCTGCTCATCCTTTCTACCTCCTCTAGAGTGTCCACCCTATTGCAGATTTTGGTGTCATCCACAAAGAGGCAGACCTTTCCCTCTGGCTCCTCAGCAATGTCTCCTATAAAGACATTAAAGAGGACCGGTCCCAACACTGATCCTTGACGCATCCCGTTGGTTTCACTCCCCTCCTCAGAGTGAACTCTGTTTACCACGACCCTCTGTCGCCTTTCCCCTAGCAAGTTTCTTACCCAGTTTACCACCTTTGGACCCACGTCAAAGCTACCCAGCTTGCTTAATAGTTTCTTATGTGGAAAGATATTGAATGCCTTATTGAAATCTAGGTAGGCCATGCCCAGCACTCCACCCTGATCTAATTCCTTGGTCACCCAAGCAATGCATTTTATTTAAGCATACGGTTTATCTAAACTGCGGAAAACTGTTCTATGGCTTACATTAAGTTCTGTGGTTATTCACACAGCTGCAGGACAGCAGAAAAACCAGGGCCTTGCATATACCCTAAGAGACACCCCTAGAAGGTCCTTTTAACTTATAACATACTGATAGTGATTGCTGCAGAACTTGGCCCATGGTATGACTCCAGGTGCATGGGGACATGTCTGTGCCCTGGACACATGGCACTACCCCCAACATTGTCCCCCAATCACCCTTGTCCACCACGTTTTGCCTGCTTCCTGGGCTTATTGAAAGAACTGTAAATTTGTCTCCTGATGGTATTCCATGGGGCTTTTCATCCTATTCTGTGAAGATCTCCTCCTAAGGTACTGGCCATGTATCTGAGGGCATGAAGAGGTGAATTATACAATGGCAAGGAAATTTCCTGACCCCTGATTGGTCAGTAGGTGCCCGGAACAGTGATGTTATTACACAGTAACATCACTGTATTAAGTCCAGGCACGTACTTGACCACATAACAGTGACAGAAATTATGTCATGCTTCAGAAGTACCCACAGTCGTAAATTGCTACAACTTCAGCTCCAGCACCTGCCGCCCCCCCTTCCCATACACATAAACATTCTGTCCCTCGTCCCTCTTTTTTTTTCACAGATTTTCTACAGAGCAGTGCTGCAGCCTTGTTTCTTTCCCCATGGGGCAGTGTATTTTCTCTGAAGCGCCGAAAGCAGGACTGAAAGCGAAAATGCCCATTGTGTGACCGGAGATTGCAAGCAGAAGAGAACCCGATTGCTTCTACACATTGCCATGTTCCTTTCCCTCTCACCTGAACAACTCTGGTCCGGCACAATAACTGAAGTCATGATATTCCTGAAAGGTGACTCAATCCCCCTCCTCTTGTTAACCTGATTGTCACAGTGCATACCCATTTTAATAGCACAATAGCTGTTAATGACTTGATGACCGCACCGTGACCGCACTTCATACAGCTCACATAAATGAAAAAAAAAGACACAACACAAAGTTAGAATATGGTCTGGGAAATGGCTATGGGGGTGTGTGTGCTATAAAACATCACTGCAGAAAGCAACAAAGAAGGTTACAGATTTGAGAAAGCAACATTATGTACAAAGCAGCTCCACCTACTGGTGGAAAAACATACAGGACTTTTTTTTTTAAAACATATACCTACACACAAAAAAATGGGAAAAAAAGCGCCCCCAATTTTTTTTTTATTATTAAAAAACAAACCATTGTATAATAGCAATAAGGCACTCTGTGGATTATGTGTTATTATGTATTAACGTCACCTCTTGGGTGTTGAAAGCCGCCTCTGACCTTATTAGCTAGCCACCAAGGCATGACGTTATTATAATTTTAACACACACCCCTGTTGTACCTTATTGCTAAGCATTAAGCTTCACCTGGGTTCCCAAGTTGTTGGTTCCTTCCTGGGATACAATGTCTTGACTCAGGCTAGGGAAATTAACTGTGGAGTTCTACTGCACAAGTTGCATCTTCTCATTTGATGGGTCACTGTCCATTGTTCCCAGGGCGATATGGGGTATTTCTTTAGCTGCAGGCTTCTTTCTGTGCACAGTATATCTTATTTCTGGATGTTTAGGCACTTCAGGTTTTTTAAGAGCAACCTGAGTGTCCATTGATCTAAAAGGTAGCAAACAATTTCTGCTAACTGTCCAGGTTGCACTTGACTCACCTTCTGGGTGCTTTATTGTAAACAGGCACATCCTGTGCTTGCTCCACCATAATATAAGAGCTGTTGCCTCATCTATCAGCAATCTTGTGCTCTCTGGTCTGTTTACAACACTCTATCGCCAAGCATCAGTTTATGATCCATTGCATTTGTACAGTACTGAGATTTTTTGGCTCTGTTCCAGATCCAGGCATTTCTGGGGTCAACTTTTAGGCCATATAATAGGTGTTTGCAGCTTTGGGCATTTTATTTATTTATTTGTAACATTTGATGAGGAAAGGCCCAGATCCCCAACACAGGGGGAGAAACTGGACAAGGCTCTGATGGAAGTCATTAGCACAATGGTAGAACAAGCATTTGTCAATGCCGAATGTTATCTCGCTGCCACTGGCATTGGTAGTGCCTGAGTTAGAGACACATAATAGGAATGGCAGTGAAGCATTGAAGTGACGCTAAACCCACCCCCACCCTATACAGACTGACAGGCATTGGGGTGTGCCTTTGGGTCATCAGTTATAACGCTCATGCCATTGTACCTCACCCCACCTTGTAGACACTGACAAGGGAGGAACAGGGTGCAGGAAAACACTATTTTTAAGCGAAAAAGATGTTTCAGGACTAGAGGGCATGGGATGAAGTTGGAGGGAGGACGATTCAGAGGAAACATGAGAAAGAATTTCTTCACAGAACGGGTGGTGGACAAGTGGAACACCCTGCCAGAGGAAGTGGTGGGGGCTGAAACAATCACGGGATTTAAGAATGCATGGGATAGACATAAAGGAATTCTAGAGGTCAGGGGTAAGGGGAAATAGACTTCTAGGAAAACAAACTGAACTTACAAGCTCAAATGGGCAGACTAGGTGGGCCATAGGCCCTTATCTGCCGACACTGTCTATGTATCTATGTATGTAAGTGTCATGGTGTGCTTTGGGGTCTTTGGGCATTATACTTATCCCATTACATAAGGAAATATGCTGATGTGGGTGCAGTATAGGAGAATGGGGCGAACTTTGTGACCAAACAGTGCGAGGCACACCACGATACCTGTCACTGGCTGTAGGGTGGGGGTTGGGGTGGAATGGCTTGAGCATTACAGCCGATGATCCCAAGTCACACCCCTGACACCTGTCAAATCTCTACAGGGTGGGGTGCTACAGTTGGAAACCCTAACACCGTAGGCGTGTGTTGGTATTTTCACTCCAAATTATCAACATGGGCTGTTTGTGACCCCACCTCACGAAAAGCGGCACTATCAGTTTGTTAGCTGAAAGGTGGTTTTGCACAGTGGCTATGCCATTTGGCGACACAGGGATAAAAACACATTTTGGGCAGTATGTGGCAAATGACAACTGTATTGTTCATGAGGAGATGTAAAAAAATGGCAACGTTGAAAATCTGGAGTGAAAATATGAAAAATTGGTGAAGTTATGAACATGCATAGAAACTGTGCAACACACGTCCGTAACCCAACTATTTTTGGGATTTTTTTAACCACGTGTTTAACATAGGCATTTTGGGACCTCCCCTCATGAACAGTGGCACTGTGATTTTGTTAATTTGTTTGAAACGTTGATTTTGCACAGTGACCACGCCATTGTGTGCCCAGGTACGAAAACACATTTAGGGCAGGATGTGAAAAATGACAGCTGTACTGTTCATAAGGAGGTGTGAAAAATGCCGGTGTTGAAAATCTGGCATGAAAATATTGCAAGTTTGCGAAGGTACAAGGGTGCATGGAAACTGCGCAATGCACACTTGTAACACAGTCATTTTATGGAATTTGGTCACTAAATTTTCAACATAGGCATTTTAGGACTACTGCTCATGAACAGTGTCACCGTCATTTCCTCAAACTGTCCCAAAAACTGATTTCACACAGCGACCACACTATTCTGCGCCAGACGTGCGAAAACACATTTAGGCCAGGATATGTAAAATGACAGCTGT
Organism: Neoceratodus forsteri; assembly: GCA_016271365.2. NCBI lineage: Eukaryota > Metazoa > Chordata > Ceratodontiformes > Ceratodontidae > Neoceratodus > Neoceratodus forsteri. Next base: position 1,458,198,288 of record CM028132.1, read on the forward strand.
ACTGTTCATAAGGAGGTGTGGAAAAATGCCAATTTCAAAAATCTAGAGTGAAAATATTACAAATTCATGAAGTTATGAGCGTGCGTGGATTTGCATAGCATGCCGCTAAATAAAACAGACATTTTTTTATTTTTCCCACCAAATTTGCAACATAGGCTTTTAGAGAGCCCCCTCATGAACAGTGGCACTGTCATTTCATTAATCAGTCAAAAGGAGATTCCACACGGTGACCGCGAAACACCTTTCGGGACCGAATAATGCCATGACAGTGCCTGAATTCATGTGGAGGGGTCCCAATAACCCTATGTTGAAAATTTGGTACCAAAGTTCCCCAAAATGGCTGAGATATGCACCAAAGTTGAAAAAAACTTATTTATGCCATTATACAGTTTACCAGCATTTCTTCAGTTTGCGGTTGGCTTTGAAGAGTACAGACGTGTTCCCGGTCCACCGAAGATCATCGTGCCAGACTCCAGAGGTAAGTATGGGGTGAGGGAGTGTATGGGGAGGAAGGGTGTGCAGAAGGTAGGCACGGGTTGTGGGAGGGGGAAGGAAGACCGCAAGGGACCGTTTTCTGTTTTACAGGTTTAAAAAAAAAAACATTGGGACAGTTTTTTTTCAGGGATTTGACACACTGGGGTGTGATCCCAGTGTGCCACCGAGTGTTTTTTGGGCATGCTGTAGCCGATGGGTTTGGGCACCCGCCAGCACATACTGAAGGGGGGGCAGACGAACCAATAGGGAATTGGGCAACCCCTCAGCATGCAACAAAACCGGAGAGAGAGACATTATGCCGATGGGGAGTGGGCTCCCCCATTGGCAAAATAAATGGGGATGGGGATAAACACTGATGGGGATTGGGGGTGCATGATGCCGAGGGGGATTGGGCTCCCCCATCGGCATTGTGTTAGGAGGCGGTGGCAATCACTGCCGCCATGTTGCATGCATGTCAGGAGGCATGTTGTGGTCCTGCTGCATGAGAGCTTCATTCTCATTGCAGTGGACCTTTTCTTTGATGTGGTGGCCACATTAGGGATGCGTGATGTCAGTGCCTGCTGTTGGCTGATTGGGGAATGAGGGATGCACCTACTGATGCGTGCCCTGCATGCGTCCAAAAGTGACCGAGCCTCCAAATCTGCTACTACCGCAATATGTTGGCTGTGCATGCGTGAACCAACATAAAAAGGGGAGGTGCTGCTGAAGAGGGACTTCAATCTGCTGGATGTGGATTGAAGCCTCCAAGTGTCAGCTTCTGCTAGAAGCAGGGATAGCATAGACTCCCTCCAGTTTACCTGCATTTCTCAGGCAGCCAGTTAGGAAGCCTACTTGAGGTGGTGCAATACTGGACCTGGTGCTCACTAAAAGGAACACCACTGCAAACATTAAGGTGAGAGCCCACCTTGGGATCAGTGATCACCGTACAGTGTGATGCAATATAAGGAAGGCAGCAGAAGCAAATCACAGAAGGATGAGGGTCCTGGACTTCAGGAAGGCAGATTTAAAAAAGAAAACGGATGAATGCTTCAGAGACAACCTAGTGGGAGGGGGAGTCCAGGGGGTGGGGTGGAGGAACAGTGGGCAAAGTTAAGGGAAGGCATAGTGAAGGCAACAAACCTCTGTGCAAAGGAAGTGAGCAAAATGGGATAAAAGAGACTGCTGTGGTTCTTAAAGGAAGTGGCTAAAAAGGTAAAAGCTAAAAGTGTAGTATTCAGGAGGTATAAAGAGACACAGAGCAATGAGGATAGGGAGGTATATCACGAGAAGCAGAAAAATCAAAGAGGCACAAACTGATGAAAAAAAGCCCAGGAGATAATAAAAGGGGACAAGATCCTTTTTAGGTACATAAGTGAAAAGAGAAAGACTAGAGAAGGGATTGTGAGATTAAGAAGGGCGGGGGCGGGACTGTGCAGAGGAGGATCAGGAAAAGCAGATATCTTGAACAAATACTTTTGCTCAGTCTTCACAGAGGAAAGTGAGGGGCTGGGCCACCAAAAAGAGCAGAAGCACTTGGGGAGGGAGGTAGACACAAGAACATTAACAGAGGAGGAAGTCCTGAAAGGACTAGCAAATCTGAAAGTGGACAAAGCTATGGGGCCAGACAGGGTACACCTAAGGGTATTGAGAGAGCTCAAGGAGGTACTGGCTACACCCCTGACAGCTCTATTCAACAACTCACTGGAAAAGAGGAGTGGTTCCAGTGGAATGGAGGAGGGCAGATACAGTCCCTCTTCATAAGAGTGGTAGCAGGGAGGATGCTGCCAACCATTATCCAGTCAATCTAACATCAGTGGTGGTGAAGTTAATGGAGTCACTTACTAAAGGAAAGGATTGTGAAATAGCTTGAATCCAGCAGATTACAAGACCCAAGGCAGCATGGATTCACAGGAGGGGAAGGCATATCAAACAAATATTATTGATTTCTTTGACTGGGTGACTAGGGAAATAGATTGGATGAGGCAGAGGATGTGGCCTACTTAGATTATAGTAAGGCATTCAACACCATGCCAAATAGACTCATGAGGAAACTGGCAGCTTGGGGGTGCATCCTAAGGTGGTAAACTGGATAAGAAATTGATTAATGGCTAGGCAACAGAGGGTGGTGGTAAATGGAGTTCACTCCACAGAAGGGAGGGTGACCAGTGGGGTGCCTCAGGGCTCAGTACTCTTTAATGTCTTTATATGTGACATTGCAGATGAGCTGGAAGGGAAGGTATGTTTATTTGCAGATAACACCAAAATCCACAGTAAAGTAGATACTCCAGAGTGGGTGGAAAGAATGTGCAATGACCTGAGAAAACTCAAGGAGTGCTCCAGGGCATGGCATCTGAGTTTCAATGCAAAAAGTGCAAAATCATGCACCTAGGGCATGGAAACACAGAGGCAAAGTACAAAATGTGAGGAGTGGTATTGTCAGTCACCAACATGCTCTTGCCCCAAGCTGATAGGGCTGCAGCAGAGGAATTTGGGGTAAAAATATTGAAAATTGGTATTTTAATATTTTTACACCAAATTTTCAACATAGCCTTTTTATGACCCTGCCTCATGAAAAAGGGCAGAGAAAATGTTCAACTCCTGGCCTAAAGGTGTTCCTGGGCAGGGACTGCAGAAACCCATTTTGGGCAGGAGTTGAAAAATGACAGCTGTCACGTTCATGAGGTGCTGTAATTTCACGCAGGGGATGTAAAAAAACATTTAGACCAGGATTTGAAAAATGACGGGTGTCACATTCATGAGTTGCTAAATAGATATGTCTGTTTTGTACATTTGGAATAAAAATATTAAAAATTATCAAAGTTACGAGCCTGCATTCACAAAATTCAATGTAGGCTCATAACGTTGTTGTTTTTTAATATTTTTACACCAAATATTCAACATTGTTATCTTATGACCCCATCTCATGAATAATGGTGGAGAAAACTATCAGCTTCTGCCTGAAAGGTGATTTCATGCAGCAACTGTGAAACTCCCTTTCAGGACAGATTTACCTAATGTCACTTGCATTGTTCATGAGGTGGTGTCCCAAAAAAGATATGTTAAAAATTTGGGGCAAAAATATTGAAAAATGGCCATGTTATGCACTAAGTTCAAAACCCCATTGAAATACATTGAACCACATACCTGATTTCCTCAATTCACGGTCCAGCTTTGAAGAGTGAAGACGTGTCTGTGGTCCAGACAGGATTACAGTGTTGGACCCCGATGGGTATGTAAGGGCTTGGGGGAGTGTGGGGTGGTGGGAGCTGAGTGGGAGGGTTGGGTGGGGGTCAAAATAGGCCTAAAAGACATCGATGAATGTTTTCATTTTACAGGATTAAAAAGCTCCGTCTCACATCACTGGGAATTGGGCACCCCCATGTCACTCTTATGTTTCAGTGCTAGAAGGAGGTCGGGTGTGGGAATATTAAAAAACTCAGAGGAGTACTGTTGGTGACACTGGGGGATTTGGCAGTTCTGTGTCACTCTAATGTTTCTGGGGGGGGCATGAAAACAAAAGTGGGCACAGAATGTGATCGTGACACTGGGGGATTGGGCACCCCCAGTGTCACTGTTATGTTTCTGTGTTTGCATGATGGATGTACCATGCTCATTCAAAGTTCATTACTCTAACCTCTAGGCTATACTGTATTCTTGCAAAACTGGTATTTTTTTAATGAACAGATTCAGACCAATCAATCAATCAAATCTTTATTTATCCAGGCGAACATCGGTGAGCAGTGCTCATTTGCAAGATGGACCTGGTTAGGTCAGGGTCAGTTACATAGGCATAGTGCAATGCAGGGATCAAGATACAATGTACACGGTAGATAAGGCTATACAAGTCAATAAAAATACCCATACGCACGTGTGAAAAGTCATGATGCATTAACATAAATTCTCATATTTATATACTGTTTTACATATTTACATTTTTACATAAATCTAAGGTCATAGACAGAATATTGCAATATGGCAAGGAGGAAATGTTGTTGATGACTAACATACATGATTGAGTAGAGAGATTTGTCAGGGGGCAGAGGAAGTGGTCAATGAAAGATCTGGGTAGGAGGTGGGTAGTAGGGCTTCAGTGGGGGGGGAGCGATGGGAGAGGGGAAGGAAGTGGGTGGCAGGGAAGGAGGGAGTGAGAATAGTTAGTGATGGGGTGGAGAGATGTAGGGGAAGGATGGACAAAAATGGTATTATCGAGGGTGAAATATGGTAGGATTGCAGAACATGTGGAAAGTTAGAGGAAGGGACTAGGATACAGAAGATAGTGGGCCAAACTGCTCCAATTGATCCAGCACTTTGAACAAGAGTGTTTCATGTTCCTCCACGGTCTTCCTGAACCCTACTGGGTCATAATGTCGCATACTTAATAGCGTACAGCATTATGGCAAACCCGGACTTGTGCGCTCCCCGAGTTGGCCCCCCCGGAGTTGAGAATCTTTAGTGGGGGGTGCAGGGGCACAGCCCCCCATAATGGGGGGTGTGGGGGGCAGAGTCCCCCATAGAACAGAGACATATGCCTCATGACATAAATCGTGCAGCACGATTGTGCCATGAGGCATTATGTTTTGCGACATAATGACCCCGTGCCTTCCGGAACACAGTGACATCATCAAGAAAAAAACAGCTATTCCAGTAAGTTCACATCCTATATGGCATGTTTTAGTTGTTGAGATGTTGCAGGGGTGTGAGAGATTCCTTGGGGATCTGTTCAAAATTTGTTGAATGCTAAATGTAAAAGAAAAAGAAAAAAAATGTTGCAGGTGATATCTTTTATTGGACTAACAAAATTATTTCTGAGACTAGCCTTCAAGAGATAATACTCTCTTCTTCAGGACTGTGGAAACATATGTGAGTAACATGTCAGATATAGAGGCTGGATGTGCATTGAAACGGGCCATGATGTAGCATGTTAAAACATAAAAGCACTAAAGTCAATTCACATTCGTAAAAGAATCCCATTGTCATTAGAGAGGCCTGCAGAAGATACCACCTTAAGATCAAAGTGATAGTTACATTTTAGTTGGGAGGGGGAAGCTGATGTGACGGTTCAAGGATGAAAGGAAAAACATCTGAAGCATTTTTTAATTACCTCTGGTAATGTGCTAAAAAGACAATATATTTATTAAGTCCTTTTCCTTTATTTCAAAAAGCTGTATTATCTTCAGTTCAACTGTTCGCCATTCCTGACTGTTCTTGAAATTACTTTCTAATACTCTGACAGTATAGTCACTGATGGAGTGATATGGTTTTGAGAAATGTTCCCCTATCAGTGTACTTTCATTATTGTGGGTTATTGTGATTCATTCTTGCTTTGAGCTTCTGTCAAGTTTCACTGATATAGCAGCCATCCTCACGTTTTGTACATTGTATCATACATACTACATTGTTAGAAGAACACGAATATGAATTTTGGATTTTAAATATTTTTCCATTATGAATGACGGATGTCTCAGGACAGATGTGTGTACATAGTCTGCATTGCAGTGAGGTGTTTTGCAAGGTTTTTTACCTTTGTCGCCCAGCTGGAGCTCTGCAGGAAGTTTATTTCGCACTAATTTCTGCTTCAGGCTTGGTGGCTGGTGGAAGGCAAGCACTGGTGGTGTGGGAAATACATTTTTTAGAGTCTCATCTTCAGACAATAGTGGCTGTAAATCTTTTATTATTTTTCATTGTTTTTCCAGCTCCGGATTGTTTGTTACTACCAGAGATGTGCGTTAAAATGTTCTCTATGGTTTGAGCAAATGTGTTGGTACAGGATGGCCTGACTGTGTATTATGGATGTTTTGGTATGTGAAGGCTGAAAGCTCAAGCTGTGAAAGTAACTACATCTGTCTGTAGGTTTCCTGTGCAAAGATGTTTGCAGTGTTCCATTTTTATGTTGCTTGCACGCATGTGCAAGAAACATAGTGCCATCATCGGAGATTTCGGAGGTGTGTCCCCTCCTCCTCCAATTCAGGCAGTGTCCTGGCCGGCGCGGCCCCTGTAAGCCAATGCATTTTGGAGCTGTCTATGACACACTCCAAAATACAGTGGCATACAGTTGAAAGGGGGAGCTACGCTTGAGTGAGCAGTGATAAGAAGCTGCTCACACGCAGCTCCCACCCCCAGCCGCAGTCGTGCGCGCCCCCGGCACGCAGTGTATAGCCGCCGGGGTGCCCAATCCCCATCGGCTGAGCTGCATTGTCTCCTCCCCCCCCAGTAGTTGGTGCCCGCTGGGAGCCCACCCCAGCACATGGCAATCAGTCATTTTGCCGTACGGTGCCCAATCCCCGTCGGCTGAACTCCCAAAGTCCTTGTGCCATTCTGGGAGCCCACCCCAGCGTGGGCAAACGGTCCCATGAGGTCTTTTTATTTTTTTCCCTTATTTTGCTGATGGGGTTCCCAATCCCCGTCGGCTAAACGCCCAAGTCCTTGTGCCATGCTGAGAGCCCACCCCAGCGTGGCAATGATCCAGCGTCTTTTTTATTTTTGTACCTGTAAGACAAAACAGTCCAGCGGTGCGCTCCTGACCCCCTCCCACAACCCGCACCTACCCACTGTGCACCCAGCTCCCACACCCCCCACCCCATACTTACCCGACTCCGCGCCGACGCATCTTCGTGGACAGGAACACGTCCGCACTCTTCAAAGCCGACCGCGAACTGAGGAAATGCCGGTAAGCTGTATAACGGACTAGATAGGGGGTTTCAACTTTCTTGCATATCTCAGCCATTTTGAGAATTTCTGCAAATTCTCAACATAGGGTTTTGGGACCCTTCTCATGAATGATGTCACTGTCATGGCGTTGGCCGGTTCGAGCGGTGATTGCGCAGTGACTGTGAAATCACCCTTTGGGCATGAATACCCCGTGACAGTGACATCATTCATGAGAAGGGGCCCAAACCCCGATGTTGAAAATTTGGTGCTAAAATTCCAAAAATGACTGTTTAACTAGCGTGTTTGCGCAGTTCCTACGCACGTCAGAGGTTTGCGAATTTTCAATATTTCCACTCCAGATTTTCAACATTGCCATTTTTAACACCTTCTTATGAGTAGTACAGCTGTCATTTTTCACATCTCACACAAAATGTTTCCGCCCATGTAGTGCACAATTGCGCAGTCGTTGTGCGAACTCAGTGTATGGGACACATTAAGAAAATCACAGTGTCACTGTTCATGAGCAGAGATCTTAAAATGGCAATGTTGAAAATTGAATGAAAAGAAATTCTAAAATGACGTGTTTCACGGTGTGCGTTGCGGTTCCACCTGCGGCTTTCGTAGGTTGCAATTTTCAATATTTCCACTCCAGATTTTAACATTGCCATTTTACCACACCTCCTTATGAGCAGTACAGCTGTCATTTTCACATCCTGCCCAAAGCGTGTTTCCGCCCATGTAGCGCACAAATGGCGCAGTCTGTAGCAAACTCAATGTATGGGACACATTAACAAAATCACAGTGACACTGTTCATGAGCAGAGGCCTTAAAATGGCTATGTTGAAAATTTGGTGAAAAAATCCTAAAAATGACTGTTTTACAAGCGTGCGTTGCGCAGTTCCTACGCACGCTCGTAAGTTCGCAAATTTTCAATATTTACACTCCAGTGACTTCCAAATACCTAAACAGCATAGAAGCAAGCAACATTCGGCATTGACAAATGCTTGTTTAGTGTGGCTGTTGTATTCAGGAAATGCACACACTTTGAATAATTTATGTGGAATTTTGTGAAAAGGATGACATTTATTGAAGTCGTCAAAAAATTGTTTTCAGTTTTTCTCTCCTGTTGTCCATATCATAAAGATATCATCACTATATCAGTAATATTTTAATGGTTTATGGTATTATATACTGAGGAATTTTTCTTCTAGATCTGCCATGAAGAGGTTTACGTACTGTGGTGCCATCCTGGTGCCCATAGCTGTTCCCATATTTTGAAGATAAAGCTGAAGTACTTGTGTGTAAGGATGTAGTCAAGGAGTTTGGCTATCACGTCTGGAGGATAGTTGCTATCTGTGCTTGCTTAGTGTAGGTATTCATAGCACACCATTGTGCTGCCTCTGTGAGGAATGTTGCTGTATAAGGGGTCAAGGTCCAGGATGACTAAGATAGCGTCAGGAGCTAAATAGTCAATAGAGTGCAGTTTGTTTAAAATGTCTGTTATATCCTGTATGAAACTGTCCATGTTTTGCAATAGTGGTTTGAGTATACCCTCAATGAGTCCAGAAATCCCCTCTGTTAATGTGCCAGTTCCTGATATTATTGGTCTGCCAGGGTTTCCAGGTTTGTGAATTTTTGGTAACATGTAGAAGGTTCCTAGTGCTGGCCTTTTTAGTATCAGATTTTCCAGTTCATTGTGAATCCTAGAGGGCAGATGAAGGTTTTTTTTTCATTGTCTCTGTGAGCCATGGATATTTGGTAGTACCTGCTCCCCAGATCCAGTATGGAAACCAAGAACTCTCACTCAGGCAATTGAAGGTATCCAGAATCCTTGGCATAGTGTTCTGATTGGAAATTGTTTTGGTGTTGTTGAGCATCTTGTAGTCCAAACACATGTGTACAGTCCCATTTTTCTTCCTGATGGCCACTACAAGTGATGCATATGAGCTTCTCATTTACTGAATGATTCCAGTTGCTTAAAGCTCTTGCAGGTGTCTCCTCGTATTTTTGATGTCCACAGGTGCAAGAGATTGAGACGTCTCTGTAAAAGGATAGTGGTCATGCAAGCAGATGTGATGCTGTTCCCCTGTCATGCATCCATCTCAGTCACTCATTGAGAACACATTTGTCCATTTTTTCAACTTCCAACTCGATCTCATCCCCAATTCCTCAGGCAAAGGTGAGTTTCCTAAAGAAAAGACTGTACGGCCAATGTCTTGCTTGGCTCCTTCTGCCATAAGCTTGGTCTGTACTGTTGAATCTACAGAGTACAGTCTGATTAATGCTTGATCTTTTCCCACAGTGATGTCACAAGCAATCACATTCTTGAAATGCACAGTGAACCTCCTGACATAGACATATGCACGTACAGGTTACACTATTGGCTCATCAAATAGTCCCTCTAATAAACAACAGTCTTTGGGAGCACTGATCAGCAATATCTGGTTGATAACCTTCAATTTCATCACTCTACTCATATCAGATTCGGTATTGGGTATCATTGTTAACTCTTCTGAATCTCCGCACCCCATTATGCCAACAGCATCTTCACTATCTCAAGGCATTTGCTGCCCCTGCCTCTGGGAGGCTTTTCTCATGAGCTCATGCATGTGCTGAATTCATTCTTTTGGTGGGCTTCTATTTATTGATTGATAGATTGACTTTTTTAACTCTCTTTATTCTGTTGTGGTCAGCAGGGATTTACCCCATATTAGCCCTTCTGGACCCCTTTCAGGTTCACCCCCATGCTCCTGGAACTTACAATTCATTTGGGAGACCGTGGCTTACCCCTCCATGGTGGAACTCCCCCCCTCTGGACCCCCTTAGGAGGGAGGAGGACTAAGATGCTATTCCGATTCCATGGCAGTTGTGGGAGGCACAGTGTGTGCTTGCTAGGCTCTGGCTTCATGCTACTCAGCCACAGGGGCTTTCTCTCAGTAGGTTCCCCCAAGGTGGAACAGATGTGCAATGATGTCTATGTGACATCAAGCATTCTCCTGCCCCTGATGTGGCAATGTCTACAGCACCGCAAATCCAAGGGACCCAGTATAGTGCAGTGATTTAAGGCTCTGAGCTGCAAATCTAGAGACTTGGGTTTGAATCCCACAGCCTCCACTTGCATACTGTGTGACCCTGAGCACGTCACTTAATTTCCCTGTGCTCCCAGGTTGCACCTGTAAACAAGCTTTCAGATTAGTGTGCCACTTCTGGTTAAACAATTGAAAAAAAAAATCTCCTTGTGCTGCAAAGTTAGTGCATAGGCCCCAAGCCACAGCTAGGGGTCAGAATGTTGCTCGACCACACTACCCTCCCTCCCTCCCTCACTGGAGGAAGAGAGCTGTCCTTCAGATGCTATATCCCAGCGCCCCTCCAGCCAACCCACCGATGCTCTGAGCTCATTCCTGAACCTGTTTTTTTGGCACCACAAGTGGTAGCACTACCGATGTGCCCGCTGGCCAATCAATTGATTGATTTATTGATTTATTTCAAATGTTCTAACAGGAAAGACATACTGAACTATTAATAGCTAATTTCTAAATGTCCTAACTATTCAAATGTATGTGCTGGTTTCAGTTAACATTAGGATATTGTTGTACATTCCTGCCTCTGGGCATACTAATGTCAGAGTTTCCATTGATCCTCTGACTCCAGCAACCTTAGTTAGGAAATCAGTCCATACTTTGATGCATCTGAAGTAAGGGTCGGCCTTATCATTGAGTCCCAATAGTATACATCAAGTCCTTGCTGGGGTCCTGACTTCCACTGGGACAAATATTTATCATAGTAGTCTTTGAAGATGAGCATCACTTAGGACCCGCTCTCCGAAACTGCATGTGTCAGTACTTCATTGACTTTAACCAGCATCTCTGAAGAACTAAATCACCACACAAAACCATACAACTATGCTGTTTCAAGTCTCTTGACCTTGAACCTCTCTTGAGTAACCTTTCCACTTCTGACTGGTCCCCCCTAACCTCCCTTCCCTTGGTTGATAAGGCCCTTGCCTACTTCAAAGAAATCTTTCTTGTAAACTGGAACACCTTTGCACCACTCAAACTAGAGTCAGATGTAACCACTTACCTTGGATAACCCCTGAACTTCTGGCCTGCCTCAGGGCTAGAGATCGAGCCTGGAAGTGTCATAAAGCTACCCAGCATCCTAGTGACCTCGTGAACTACCGCATGCCCCAAAACGCTTGCACCAGGGCTACAAGATTAGACAAGCACAAATATTTCAAATCGACCCACCAGCTTTACCTGCGGAATTTAACTCCCACTATACCTCCTGCACCACTGAACTACTGAAATCCCTCCCCTTCTACCCATCCCCCTTCCCACCCTCTTCTGGTGTGCCACCTCCACCACCCTCCCTCCTCCCCCTGTCTTTCACTACTGTAACCCTAAACAATACTCTAAGTGCCCTCCTCTCCATCATCCCCTCTAAAGGTGCCTCCCCTGATTGCCTTGACCCAAAACGCCTCTCCCTCTCTGCTCTGGCCATTCCCTACCCCTTCTCAATAATCCTAAATCTCTTATTCTCTACTGCCTCAATCCCTCTTCATGGAAACATACAACAGTCCTCCCTCTACCCAAAGGGGGTGACCTCTCATCCCCGGGCAACTATTGCTCCATTTCTCTCCTCCTTACCCTTTCCAAGCTTCAAGAACACATTGTCCTCTCCCAACTCACCACTTATCTATCTGACACCTCCTTTTTCACCCCTTTCCAGTCTGGTTTCAGGAAACACCACTCAACCACTACCTCTGTCCTACCGCTCACAGACTCTTTTCATTTCATTTCATTTCATTTTTTTATTTTATACTGAAAAATCTGTGAGCACAAAGTGCCCATTTTCACAGATGTCCAGTGACAACAACAATACAAAAGACAGATACAAAATACTGATTAAACATTAGACAAACATGCATACAGAAGTACAAAAATAATGATAAACACACCAAAATAGTTTCAAACAGTTACAAGTAACCTCAGAAGATAATTTTTGTTCAAGTAAACCCTTAAAACCAACCACTCTACGACAATCAGTAATATTGCTAGAAAATTGATTATACAGTCTAGTAGTTTTAAACTGTATAGAATTTTGTGCAAAGTTAGTTCTAAACCAGGGTAGTTAAAACAAGTTTCTAGTACTAGATCTAGTAGCAATAGGACACACGAAAATAGGGAAAGCTAACAACACTGCTGAGGATAAGACCTATTTGAATCTTGTGCAGAAAAGTCAGAGATCTAAGATTAAAAAAAGCACTAAGTGGTAAATATCCAGACTTTTCATATGCGGTACAGTGACGTATCATCCTAGGTAAACAGATAATAAAATGTAAGATACTATGATATGTAGTTGTTAATTTATTCAACATCTCCTCAGAAGAATAAGAATAAACAGTAGAGCCATACGTCAGTAGTGAAAACAGAAAGCCATTTGCCAAAAGGGTCCATGTCTCAGGATTAAGAAATTTCTTAATACGAAACAACATGCCTAAATGCTGATGTAGTCTACCAATCAATGAGATAATATGCTGGCCCAAAAATAAATGCTGATGAAGCACAAGACCCAGATACTTAAAATTGTAAACCCTTTCAATTGAGTTACCAAATTTATCATTTAACTGAAAAGCATGAGTACTTTGGTTCCTGATACCAGAAAAAATCAGGAACTTGGTTTCGGCAGAATTAAGTACTAATTTGTGAAAAAATAAGCCATGAGTGTAAAGCTTCAAAGTATCTCTGAAGGTAGACCTGAAGCTTATTATCATCAGAACCAGTACAGAATAATACAGCGTCATCCGCAAATAAAATAATTTCTGTATTAGAACAAATATCAGGTAATGAATTTATAAACAGAGAAAATAACAGGGGTCCTAAAATGGACCCCTGAGGAACCCCATATTTTAATAAATTTTCCTGAGGACAAGGAACCGTTGACTAGGGTTTGCTGCCTTCTATCACTTAAGTAATGGCCAAACCACCCAATAACTTCATCCGAGAAATTAGCTTTACTCATCAATCTCATTAAGACATTGTGATCAACAAGACTGAATGCCTTGGTGAGGTCCACAAAGGCCGCCGCCACCATGCTGCCCTTATCCAGGGCAGCCCGGGCGTGGCCAGTGAACCTCACCAAGACAGTCTTGGTATTGTGGACCACTCTGAATCTGTGCTGAGAAGAAGTCCAAAGATCATATTTACCAATGTGCTCATTAATTTGGTCATTAACAATTCTTTCCAATACTTTAGACAAGAGAGCAAATAGAGAAATCAGACGATAATTATTCAAATCGGTCTTTACACCTGCTTTGAATATAGGCTTGATTATAGCACACTTCCAGACATGTGGGAAGACACTGTGACAAAGAGAATTATCAAACAATTTCATGAGACAAGGAACAAGCATTTGTCAATGCCGAATGTTTGATTACTGGCATTGGCAGTGGTAGTGTAGAAGTTACAGAGCTGCGTAATAGGAATGGCAGTGAAGTATTGAAGTGAAGCCAACCTCACCACCACCCTGAAGAGAGTGACAGGCATTGGGGTGTGCATTTGGGTCGTCAGGCATAACGGCCTCGCCATTTCACCACACCCCACTCTGCAGAGACTGACAAGTGTCACGTGTTCCTTGGGGTCTTTGGCCCTTATGCGCACCCCATTTCATTAGGAAATACAGTGAGATGGGTGCGATATAGGAGAATGGGGTGAAGTTTGGGGCTGAAGAGTCCAAGGCATACCTCGATGCCTCTCAGTGACTGCAGGGTGTGGAATGGTATGAGCATCACAGGCAAGAATCCCAAGTCACACCCTGATTCCTGTCATTCTCTATAGGGTTGGGCGATTTAGTTGAAAGCCTAATACCTCAGGCATTCGTTGGTATTTTAACTCCAAATTTTCAACATGTTTGTTTTGTGATCCCACCTCATGAACAGGGGAATATCAGTTTGTAGTGAAGCTGCTTATGTACAGTGACTACTGGATTTAGCACCAGGTGCAAAATATTCCGAACAGGCTGTAAAAATGACAGCAGTACTCTTTCATGGGGAGGTGTAAAATGGCTATGTTGCAAATGTGTAGTAAAAATATTTAAAAAATGGTGAAGTCACAGAGTACATAGAAACTGTGCAATGCACACCGTTATATAAGTAGGTTGGGGATATTTTATAGCAGATTGTCAACTCAGGCATTTTGGTGCCTCCGATCATGAACAGTGTCACTGTGATTTTCTTTATCTGTGCGAACAATGATTTCCCACAGCGACCAAGCATCTCTGCACTGAAAGTGTGAAAACACATTGCCATGTTGTGAAAATGGCAGCTGTACTGTTCATAAGGAAGTGTTGAAAAATGCCACTAGTGAAAATCTGGACTGGAAATATTACAAAGTCATGAACTAAGCGAGGATGCGTGAAACTGCACAATGCTCACTCGTAACACAGTCATTTTATGGACTTTGTCACCAAATTTTCAACATAGCCATTTTAAGACCTCTGCTCATGAACAATGTAACTGTGATTTTCTTAATCTGTCCTGAACATTGCTTCGCACACCAACAGCACCATTGTCGCTGCATGTGCGATAACACATTTTGGGTGACATATGAAAATTGAAGCTGTACTGTTCATAAGGAAGTTTAATAAAATGGACATGTTGAAAATCTAGATGAAAATATTAAATTTGCAAACTTACGAGCATGCATAGGAACTGTGCAACGACGTCAGAAAAGTCATTTTTAGCATTTTGTCACCAAGTTTTCAACATAGCCATTTTAAGACCTCTGCTCATGAACAGTGTCACTGTGGTTTTTAATGTGTCCCATACATTGAGCTTGCACACCGACTGCCATTGTCGCTACATGGGCGGAGACACGTTTTGGGCAGGATGAAAAATGACAGCTGTACTGCTCATAAGGAGGTGTGGAAAAATGGCAATGTTGGAAATCTGGAGTGGAAATATTGAAATTCGCAAACCCTACGACGTCGCGTGGGAACTGTTAGCGCACACTACTTAAAACAGTCATTTTAGGAATTCTTTCACCAAATTTTCAACATTGCCATTTTAAGATCTCTGCTCATGAACAGTGACACTGTGATTTTCTTAATGTGTCCCATACACTGAGTTCGCATGACTGCGCCATTGTGCGCTACATGGGCGGAAACACGTTTTGGATGAGATGTGAAAAATGACAGCTGTACTACTCATAAGAAGGTGTGGAAAAATGGCAATGTTGAAAATCTGGAGTGGAAATATTGAAAATTCATAAAACCCTCTGATGCGTAGGGCATACTATGCGCTCGTAAAACAGTCATTTTTAGGAATTTTTTCACCAAATTTTCAACATAGCCATTTCAAGACCTCTGCTCATGAACAGTGTCACTGTGATTTTCTTAATTTGTCCCGTACATTGATTTTGCACACCGACTGCGCCATTCTGCGCTACAAGGCGGAAACACATTTTGGGTGAGATGTGAAAAATGACAGCTGTACTACTCATATGAAGGTGTGGTGAAATGGCAATGTTGAAAATCTGGAGTGAAAATATTGAAATTTCGCAAACTTACGAGCCTGCGTAGGAACTGCGCAATGCATGCTCGTTAAACAGTCATTTTTTGGAATTTTGGCACCAAATTTTCAACATGGGGGTTTTTGGCCCCCTTCTCATGAATGATGTCACTGTCATGGCGGTATTCAGTCCCAAAGGGTGATTTCGCAGTCACTGCGCAGTCACTGCGCGAAATCACCCTTCGAGCCCGAATAACGCCATGACAGTGACATCATTCATGAAGTCCCAAAACCCATGTTAAAAATTGATGCCCAAAAATGCCTGAGATATGCAATAAAGTTGAACCCTCCTATCTAGCCCATTATACAGCTTACCGGCATTTCCTCAGTTCACGGTCGGCTTTGAAGAGTGCAGACGTGTTCCGGTCCACGAAGATCGTCGCGCGGAGTCGGAGGTAAGTATGGGGTGAGGGGTGTGGGGGAGGCTGGGTGCGCAGGTGGGTGAGTGCGGGTTGTGGGAGGGTTCGGGAGGCACAGCGGGACCGTTTTGTTTTGAGTTAAAACAAAAAAAAGCGTCGTAGGACCGCTTGCCCACGCTGGGGTGGGCTCACGCCGTGGCACAAGGGACTTTGGGGGCGTTCAGCGATGGGGATTGGGCACCCCGTCGGCAAAAAATAAAAAACCTCGTGGGATGTTTGCCACGCTGGGGTGGGCTCCCAGCGTGGCACAAGGCCCCTTGGGCGTTCAGCCGACGGGGATTAGGCACACGTCGGCCAAAATTACTGATTGCCACGCTGGGGTGGGCTCCCAGCGTGGCACCAACTGGGGTGGGGGAGGGAGGCGGCGATGCAGCTCAATAGCGGGGATTAGGGCACCCGTCGGCTGCTCTGCGTGCGGGGGTTGCGTAGCCCCTGCGGCTGGGGGGCTGCGGCGTGAGCAGCTTCTTATCGCTGCTCACTCCAAGCGTAGCCCCCTTTCAACTGATGTCACTGCATTTTGGAGCGTGTCATAGACAGCTCCAAAATGCATTGGCTTACAGGGGCCGCGCCTGCCAGCACAGTGCCTGAATTGGAGGAGGAGGTGACACACCTCCGAAATCTCCGATGATGGCACTATGTTTCTTGCACATGCGTGCAAGCAAACATAAAAATGACATTGCTAACCTTTTTAAGTATCCGAAAATCAATAGAATCAGGGCTGGAATGAGGATGAGGGCTCATTTTACACAGATAATAAAAAACATCTTCCGGCAGCAAAGCACGAAAGTAAAATTTAGGAGCTAAACACCCCCCATCCTGACTTTTAAACTGCCCATTAGTGGCACTGGAATCTAACTTACCTGGTGTTCTATAGTTATCCAAGCAAGAAAATTGAGAGTTGATCAGCTGGGCTACTTGTAATGGAGCACTAATTAGATAACCATTTGACTCAATAGTAATGGAATCTATCTTCCCCCCTACCCAGCAATAAATTCAGAGTGTTCCATGTGGCTTTAGAATTTCCATGAGCAGAACTCAGTTTAGCCCTATAGAAGTTAACCTTGATTTTATGAACTTCTGACTTACATTGATTGCGCATGGATATATAAGTCTGTAAATTACCACTAGTTTTAGACTCCATCCTAATCAGGATGGACAATGGCCAAATTACCTCTGCCATTTTTGTCGACCTGGCCAAGGCCTTCGACATCATCTCTCACTCCCTTCTCCTTGACTCACTCCCGGCAGCTGACCTATCTCCCTCCACCACAAACTGGTTCAAGGCCTACCTTATTGGTAGAACCCAATCAGTTAAGATCTTGGATGCCACTTTCCCTCCCCTCCCTATTAGCACTGGTGTCCCCCCGGGCTCTGTATTAGGACCCCTCCTATTCTCCATCTTCTTAAATGACCTTCCCTCTGTTTGCTCCCCCTCCTCCGCTATACATATGTATGCCGATGATACAGTCCTGTAGGCATCTGGCTCCTGTCCTGGTGAGGTTACAACCAGCTTACAACAAGACTTCGACAAGGTCAGCTCTGGTTTGCTAACCATCAACTTTTTCCTGGTAAAACATTTCAATACATAAATAGATAAAAAAGGTCAAACTAACTCATTGCAACTGGCAATTTCTTGTTGGCAAGTGCTTGCTGGGAGTACCTGAAAGTCAGATGCTACCAACTGTTTGTTGGGAGCGTCTGACTTCCAGGGCTCCATTGAGTTCCTTTGCTATGCCCCACTGTTATTTCCTTGCATTGTCAGTGTCCATATCAGTCCCTCATTCACTTTTTATAAGGCTATGGCACTCTTCAATGCTGCCTTTATTTTCCACATTGGTAACACATGAGCCCATCCCTCCCTCCGCTGGATCTGGGTGCCATCCATGACACTGCCTGACTTTCACCTCTTGGAGGAGCATCCTTCTGTCCATTGTTTCAGGACCAGCTGACTCAACCTCTCAATTATTGCCAGGAGCTCCATGGTTCCAGGAGTGTCTTGAATAAAATGCGTATACTCCCCATTACTTTAGTGCTTGCTGCTTGGCTGTCATCTAAGGGTACTTATGGATAGCAATCTCTTTTCCTGTATTCTGACCTCACCAACCAGATCTCCATAGACTGATAGCTTGTCCATCCTTTCCATCAGCCAAAGGTTCATCAGACTCTGATCAGAGTATACCGCACTGTGTATTTGTTCCATGCACACTGTGTCCGTAGCTGACAAGGTCAGACTGCCTTTCTGGTATGCCAGCTGTTTTGTGTTCTCCCATGACCACCAAGAACTCTGAGGTCATTCCTCCTTCCTTCTGTTTTAGGAGGGACAGCTGTGTAAGAATCCTGCCAGGCTTCTCTACTGTTTCAAATATGCATTCCAAGGTGGACAGATAGTCCAAAAGTGTAATCAGTTTGAGAAATCTTTTTTTTTTCAAATATTTTTTAAACTCCTTCAGGGGGCCACAGGCTGGGACCTCCTTCTGCTACCTCCAAGTGAGCTTCCTCCTCTGCCTGAGACCTGCTGGAACTCACTCCCAGTCCCAGCACCCACCTGCGACATACCTCTGTGCTGGCCCCTAGCTTACCCCCTTGGACCAGGTACGACATCGTCTTTCTGTGGTATTTCTTCCTCACAGTCATCTGGTCCACCCATGGTAGAGGTGAAGATGTGGGTCTGTCCAAGGAGTGGTGCAGTCAGGGTCCGGCATGAGATTGTGCCACCAGAAGAGCATAATCTGCCCAACTGGTGCACTCTTTTACTGTTTCCCTCCCACCAGGAACATGCATCAGGATTGGCTGCAAAAGAGGCCTGACACAGCCAACCTGTGGGGATGTTCCACTGGCTTCTCCTATCATTGACAGATTCCCTGCACCACCACCTGTGGTCAGCCATGTGGCGGTAAAGCAGCAGGATGCAAAACCCTCCCTCCCTTCCCGGAGGGGGAGAACATCCTGTGGGGCATTCAATCCTCCCCTCCCTCCCTGCAGGAGGAGAACATCCTGTGGGGCACTCAGTCCTCTCTCCCTCCCTGGAGGAGAACATCCTGTGGGACACAGTGCTCCCTCCCTCTCTGGAGGAGGAGAACATCCTGTGGGGCACTCAGTCCTCCCTCCCTCTCTGTAGGAGGAGAACATTCTGTGGGGTACTCAGTCCTCCCTCCCTCCCTCCCCAGAGGAGGAGGAGGACATCCTGTGGGGCAATCAGCCCGCCCTCCCCGGAGGAGGAGGAGGAGAACATCCTGTATGCACTCAGTCCACCCTCCCTCCCTTGAGGAGGAGAACATCCTGTGGGGTACTCAGTCCTCCCTTCCTCCCTGGAGGAGGAGGAGGAGGAGAAGATCCTGTGGGGCACTCAGTCCTCTCTCCCTCCCTCCCTCCCTGGAGGAGGAGAACATCCTGTGGGGCACTCAGTCCTCCCTCCCGCGGCTGGCCCTCCAATGACCCAGTCTTGTTACCGTACCCGGGTCACTGAAATTGCAAGCAGTAGTGCTACCACTGAGCTGTGGGATGGCCAGTTTGAGAAATCTTATAGCCTAGATGACATTCAACATCCTTCTCCTCCAGTATTTTCCTATGCAAGTGTTCCTTTCAACTTCAGAGCACCTCAAGTCCTGCACCATTAAAGTGGTTTGCTCAGTCTAGGTATCGGAATCACTTTTCCTGAAGAAAATGGGTTTGAGTCAAGAAAAGGGGTGGAGCCTCCTGCCTTCCTTGAACTCCTTCCTAGTAGTACTTGGATAGCATGAAATCTGACCTGATCGGACTGTGTCAGATAGTCAGAAAGTCTGAAATCCAACCCAAGGTCCAATCTAAGACTAGATGAGATTTTGGATATCTGGATCTGAACTGACTGATGTGGCACAGTCTGGTTGTCTGGTCCTCTCAAACCCCCCCCAAAAAATCCCTCCTTCTAGCCGGCTTGGTTCCTATAATTCCTACAGTATCTACAATCGCTGCATCTGTCTGCAGCACCTCAAAAATCTCTATTAGCAGTATATTTGCAGATTTTGTATCCACTTTGCTGGAAACTTGCAAAAAAAAAATCACATTTCCAGAGGGACTGGGCAGGTTACTGACAGGATAGAAGCAAATACCTACACATGATTACAAGGGCAAAGCAATTTATTTTCAAAATTTTACTTGTAGACATTAAGAAGTCATACCCAGAAAATTTCTGGGGACTTGTAGGCAAGCTCCAATTGTTAGGTAGCCCTGAGCTCCCAAGTATCTTTTTGGTAGATGTTGATTACACTGGGCGAAGAAGTAGCCAATGGCTTAAACAACTTCTTTTTCAGAATGGGTACAGATGACTTAGACATGATAGTTAAACTCCTGCATGTCTATAATAAAGACCCCTTTGTTGAACAGAACAAATGAGTTTAGGCTTCAGGAAATAAATCCTGAAGATGTCCTGAATGAAATATTTAAAGTGGACACTTCAAAGTCAATTGGACTTAAACATTTACCAATAAACATACTAAAAGGTGGCTTTCCAGTTCTAGTGAATCAATCAGCTACCATTTTTAATATTTCCTTATCAAATGGAGAATTTCCTTCAAATTGGAAAAGCACTAAAGTCATCTGACTGTTAAAATCAGGAGCAAAAGCAGAGTTAAATATTTACAGCTCAGTCTCATTGCTCCCCATTGCATCTAAAATATTTGAAAGATTGGTAAGTATACAATTGAAATATTATCTGGCTTCTAATAAAATCTTTTACCCCTGCCAATCAGGACTTAGGGGAAAACACAGTGCTACCACAGTGCTAACTAAGGTGGTAAGTGGCATTCAGAGCACCTAGAAACATCAATAGTAGGGGCAATTTGTATAGGCTTTCGACGCTCTTAACCAGGAGATACTACTGGATAGCATTTTTCCCATGATAATTTTTATTTAGTTATCTGATTTAATGTAACATTTACAAGTTAAAACAAAAATAATTAGCAGTTATACTACAACAGTTCAAGCTACTGTGCATAAGCACCATGTGTGACAAACTTTCACAAATATAGGGAACTACAACCACAGTTGCAATTCTACAATTCATTCTGTTTACCATGGTACAATGTTACAACCTTAAATAATTACTTAAATCATTGTTAATTTTCTTAGGGGACTGCAAATCCACCCCATCTTTGCAGTTATTCTATGCACAATGATGGAGGTAATATTTCAGCTGTATGGACAGCAAGAGGCCCAGCAGTGAGTTGCCTTTCCCACCATAGAACCACCCTCACTCCTCCAATCTTGCACAGCACCCGTCTGCTCTTTGCTGCCTGTTTTTAATCCTGGAAGATGTCCACATCTCTTCTGAGGGCAGCATCCAATCAGAGGGGCTGTTTTCCAAGTGGAGGTGTGATTTCAAAGCCCGTGGCTTCTGAACAAAACTTCAATGCCAGCCAGCGATTTCCAACTCCTTTCAGCTTCATGGACAGCAAGAGAGATGATGGTGAGTCACCTTTTCCATCACAGAACTCCCCTCACCCATATAAATCTTCACGGCACCATTCAGCTCTTTGCTGCCTGTTTCTAATCTTGGAGGATAGCTATGTCTCCTTTGATGGCATCATCCAATCAGAGGGACTGTTTAGCAAGGGAGGGCATGTTTTCGAAGCCCACAATTTCTGAACAAAACTTCACTGCCATCCAGCCGTTTTCAGCTCTGTTTAGGTTCATGAACAGCAAGAGGGCCAAGGGTGAGTCACCTTTTCCACCACAGAACTCCCTTCACCCCTCCGATCCTGCACAGTATCCTTCAGCTCATTGCTGCCTGTTTCTGATCTTGGAGGATAGCTGTGCCACCTCTGACAGCATCCAATCAGAGGGACTATTTTGCAAGCAGGGGCATGGTTTCAAAGCCTGCCATTGTTTGTATTAATCATATTTAATCGGCTCTTCCATAGTGGTCCCTCTCTACTGCTGCCCTCTATGCAAAGAACCAATAGGAAAGGACATTGAGGTGTCTGCCTGCAGTCAGTTGTTCACCCAGCCACAGTGTACCCCAGACCAGCCTCCTTCCATCCCTGCTGTTTCTGCATTACTCTGTGAGTGCATGTAACTGGTGGTGGTCATCCTGCACACCTGTGTAATTACATTGTCTAATCCCTAACACAAACGGTGTTCTTACCTCAATGTCATCTTGCCCATAGCCTCAGTGCTACCGTGCTAGCCTGACCAGTCAGCTGCATAAACCTATTTGCTTGTTTTATTGCTAGTTTGTTAACCTAACTGGCAATCTGCATAGTTAGACAGCCCCCCTTACTGTTGCTTACTGCCTTCAGTTTTGTTTTTTTGTCATTTTCCTGACTCCTTGCAAACCCCTATCTGGGTGCATTCACTTTTTGCATTTGCTGCTTGCATCTGCTCATTGTTTTAGTTTTTACACTTGTTTGGGCATAGAATACTCTCTGGTGTTTCTACCAGCCTTCTACATGTAACCCCTCACCCCTGCCTTTTTTAGCAAAATGACAGGTGGCATGCTGTTGAAGCTGACAGCAGTACCTGGTGGAGACTGGGTTCGGGGAGGATGAGGTTACTCGGCACAGGGGACCTAGGTTTGGCTACTCTGCACAGGGGCACCCAAGTAAATCCGAACACAGGAAGCAATAACTGTAATGTCCGGAACCAGGAATAGGATTCTTCAGTGTGGCTTTTATTCACATCCAAGCTGAACAAATAAAGCATAGACGGACCCCCACGGGCTACATTTCCTGGTAATGCAGATTAGAGACAACAGAACACTTTATCACTGTTTCCAGCCCTCAGGCTCTAAAACCACCAGGCACACAGGCCGGACTTGCACGCAGCTTTGGGTACACAGCCCGACTTGTACACTGCTTGGGTTTTCCCCACTGGCCCAGCTTCCCTGCCGGCCACTTAATCCGCGGTCCATTTGAGGAATGAACCAATTATCCTGTTGTGGCTCCCCAAACCACACTAGGGCCTTTGACTCCTAGAGAGACTTTTCCTTACAATCCCATGTCTGGGTACTTCCCTCATCACTGGCCAAGTGCCTGAGGTAAAGTAGAAATCCACAGAAGAAATCCGTAGAGGTGGACCTGGTCACTAAAGATGGGGGGCCACCCACCTCCAGCTCCCACAGCCCATACCCAGCCATTTCTCTGGAAACTGAACAATTCCTTTCCTGAACTTTCAAATGTAGATTATGGGTAGATGTCTGTCACATCTCCTGTACATATCACTTGCATCCCAACAAGCTCTGGACTTGAACCTACTTTTAATTTGCTTAGCCCATTATTCCAGGCTTCCACTATTTTAGTAGTTCAATCCCCACATTGTGATGCAAGCCCCAGGTTGAAAAACATAGGCCCTTTTAGCAAGAGCAGACACTCACCTTCACGTTGCAGGTGCCCCACAGGCGACTCACAAATCTTCTTGTTGTCCCAAATAAACTCTGCAACACATAGGCAGCTTTTCCTCTACAAGCAGAACTAGGGGGTTGCCCCAGGAATCTGAGGGAACCCTTTCCTGCCCCCCCCCGAAGGGAGGGGGCACTGAGACCCGGAAACAGCGGTCTCCACCACTTCAATTATCTTCTGCGTCTCTCTTTAAGGTGGAGACACACACCCTTTTACTTAAAAGTAGCCCTCTGACAGGGCTGAGGCTCCTACAGCCTTCACTGAGCTGCTTTCTCAGCAAACTCCCAACTTCACACTGAACTGACTCACACTGACTGACTGATTTCAAAACCTCCCAACATTCTATGCCAGCTCCTTTGCTGCAGATTCCAATGTGGCTCATGCAGCTGCGATAGTTCTATGATGACGTCATCCCTCAGTCTCAGCTGAGACTAACAGAGTGTGACAGTGTGAAACCCATTTAACTGGAGTTTCACTAGCTGTCTTCCCTGCCTACCACTAGGTCTTACTGGGATTCTAGTAACCTCGGGTAACAAGGGGGTTACATACACTTGTTGAGCTTAGGCAGAATTCTGTTGCATGTCTCTAACAGTGTCACAGACCAGTTAACTGTAGTTATCCCAAATCCTAGTTACAGGCTAAGCCTGTTACTAGGGGACTGCTATTTTATATTGATCTTATATTCATTTATATTATATTATATTATATTATATTATATTATATTATATTATATTAGGAAGGCAGTATAGCACAGTAGTTTATGGCTCTGAGCTGCAAATCTAGAGACCTGGATTTGAATCCCACAGCCCCCCCTAGCATACTGTGTGACCTTGAGCAAGTCACTTAACTTTCCTGTGCTCCCAGGTCACACCTGTAAACAAGCTTTCAGCTTAGTGTGTTACTCCTGGTAAAACAACTGTAAAAAAAAAAAAAAATAAATAATGGTTATTGTATCACACCTCCTGATCTTATTGTACCGTACCCTCCATTACCTTACCCCATTCCCTCCAGTGCCCCTACATCCTTCTCCTCCTGCTCCCCTATCTCTCCTTCATCCCCCATCTTCCTCCCCCTTCCACACTTCCATCCTTCTTTCCACTCCTTTTCCCTTCTCCCCTCCTATCCACCTTGATTGTCTCTCTTCCCTGTTCCTTAACCTGGAGTTTCTCCACTGTGCCCTTCTTTCCTTCCTCTGCCTCCCTCTCTCCTGCCCTCACCCTGATCTATGAGGTGGAAATCCCACGCCATCCTGCTGTCCCTGTCGCTGTTCCTACTCCTTCTCCTGTCTGGAGATGTGTACTCTAAACCTGGACCCTCCCTTCCCTCCTTCTCCACCTCCCCAGCTGCTAACGTCCTGAGCATATTTCACCTCAATGCTCGGAGCCTTCTTCCAAGACCTGATCCCCTGACAATCTGAATTTCACAACAGTCACCCAACATCCTACGTTTCTCTGAGTCCTGCCTGTCCTCCAGGATCACAGGCTCTAGCTTGTCTGTTCCTGACTGTCATCTTTTCAGGCAAGACTGAGGAAAATGTAGGGGCAGTGTTGACATCTATGCCCATCAGAGCCTTTCTTGAACCATGGCTTTCAGAGAGGTTACATCTTCCTTTCATGAATTCCTTCTGATCAGGCTTACATTCCCCTTGTCTGTGCCCATCTTCATTGAGGTTTTGTATGCCTCACCCAGAATATCTCTCCACTCCTTGGTTGATTCTCCTTCTACAATCACTTATTCCTCTGCTGGTGAACTCATCTTGCTAGGGGATTTCAGTGTCCATTGGTTCTCTCCAGCCTCCAGGCTGATCATGCACAAGGCTGAGTCCCTAAGTCTCATGCAAATCATGACTGAACCCACCTGGCTCAGTCCTCACTCTCAAAATCATTACCTCCAGCACTGGGTTCTCTACTTCCACCCCCACCAAATTGCTGCAGCAGGAATCCTGCCAGATGCTTTCAGTGACCACTGCATGACATGCTCCCCCAAGAAGATCTGGCATCCACTATCTCCCTATATATATATATATATATATATATATATATATATATATATATATATATCTGGACCAGGTCCTCCAGTCGCTCAACACCTCTGCTTTCTTGAGTGACCTCATAACCTCCACCACTGATATCAATGTTGGCATCTTCCTGTTTTATGCCAGATTCTCCTGTCTGAGACATGCATACCTCACTCAGAAAATCCAGGGTCAGAACTCACCACTACCTCTGGATTACCCCAGAAATCATTGATCGGTGCATGTCCAGTGATCTTCTCTGGGTACGTTTCAAATTAACACACTCCCTTCCCAACCTCCACTTATAAAGGACTATCAGGAACTCCTGTACTAAGGCTGTCTGGGATGCAAAATTGCAGCATTTCAAGGCCAGCCTTCAGAACAACTTTAACTCCCCCTCAAAGTTCTAGAAGGTAATTCACTCCCCTTTTGACCCCCCCACACCCGGTCCACCCATCCAGTCCATCTAGCAAATGTTTCACCAGTGTCCAGCCCCTTCTTTGTTGCTGTTCATTTCAATAAGTCCTTTACCACTTGAGCTCTCCCTTCCATTCACCTTCCAGATTCCTCACATTCCCTCTCATCACCCTTTCACTGCTTTCTGCTTTCCCCTTGTTTATCCCAGGAAAGTCTTAATGCCCTTTGCTTCCTCAACCTGAGCAAATCCAGTCCTGATGAACTGGATCCTAAAGTACTCCATATGCCTGGACCTGTGGTAGCACACCCTCTGACTCAGCTACTCTACCTCTCCTTTCCCTCAGTGCTGTCCCTCAGTCATGAAAGTTGATCAAGGTTCTTCCACTCCATTACAGGGGACCCCTGCTCCCCAGGTAACTTCCAGCCACTCTACTTCCTCCCTTCTCTTGCTAAGCTGCACGTGAAAGTTGCCTACACTAGACTCTCTGATTTTCTATTCTCCACTGATTTCCTCTCCCTGTTCCAATGTGACTTCCTGAGGCATCACTCCACTGTCTCCTACCTGCTGTATTTTACTAATGCTGTCTTCTGAAGAATGGATCAGGACTCATCACAGTTACATTTTTCATTGATCTGACCAAGGCCTTTGACTCAGTGTCCCACCCACTCCTCTTGGATAAGCTGAGTTCTGCTGGCCTCCCAGCTCCTGCTGTAGACTGGTTCTCTTCCTACCTCTCGGGCTGCTTACAGTCAGCACATGTTGGTAGCTCCCTGTCACCTCCACTTCCCATTCATGCGTGGGTCATACTTGGTGAGATTCTGGGACCCATCCTGTTCTCCATCTTCCTTAATGGCCTCTCCATGGCTTGTACTAATTCGCATATCCACATGTATGCAGACTGCAGTTATTTATACATCTGATACCTCCACTACAGCTATGAAAGGTCTACCCCAGAATGACATTCACAATATCCTGTGCTGGTTCCAATGTAACTAACTCTGGATCAAAACAAAAAAATAAAACTGTGCCCATGACCTTTGGCACCAGCCAAAAATTGGTTTGAAACCCAACTCTGACAGTCTTCTCTACCTTGGACAGCACCGCTCTTGTCTGCCCTAAACTTGGTGCACTGTACCACAATAAAGATGGTCTGTCTCTGCAGATATGAGAGCTTGTCACCAAAATGGTGCTCCCAGTCTTTGACTATGCAGACAAGGTCTGCGGCATTGCTCTCTCCACCTCTCTGGCTAGACTGGACACTCTCTGCAATGCCTTCTGTTGCTTTGCTACCAACTCTCCCCACGCACCCACCATTGCTAACTCTACTCCTCCTTATCCATTCTTCCTCTGCCCTTACATCATCAGAACCTCTGTGCCTCATTCATATCCAAATTCTGGTTTGGGTCCCTTCCTTCTTACCTCTCCTCACTCCTTTCTTCCATCTCCTCTGCCACCCGCTCCCTCCAAGGATCCTTGCATCTTCACCATTCCTCATCCCTGCTCCTCCACTGGGCAATCAGCCTTTTCCTATGTCTCTCTTCACTCTGGAACCTACTCCCATCTTTCTTTGGCTTCACTACCTGCCCTGCATTCCTCAGGTACCAAATGAAACTCTTTTCCTCGCCCTACTCATGTTTTCCCCCTGCCTGACTGCTCCCCTAACATGTGCCTTCTACCATGGTGTAGGTGTGGCTGAAACGCCTGATATTGCTCCTCGCTCTTACTACACTTACTCCTGTTTTAAACTCATTTTATTATAACTGTGTACTGTGCCAGTGCTATCTATTTGTTATGTAACTGTGTACTGTGCCAGTGCTATTGTATTTGCTGTGTAACTCTGTACTGTGCCATTGCTATGTATTTGCTTTGAAACCATGTACTGTGCCAGTGCTATGTATTTGCTGTGTAACTGTGTACTGTGCCAGTGTCATTGTATTTGCTGTGCAACTGTGCACCATGCCAGTGTTATGTATTTGCTGTGTACTGTGCCATTGCTATGCATTTGCTGTGTAACTGTGTACTGTGCCAGTGCTATTGTATTTGCTGTGTAACTGTGTACTGTAGCAGTGCTATGTATTTGCTGTGTAACTGTGTGCTGTGCCAGTGCTCTTGTATTTTCTGTGTAACTGTGTACTGTGCCAGTGCTACTGTATCTGCTGTGTAACTGTATACTGTGCCAGTGATGTTGTATTTGCAGTGTACTGTATTGTATTTGCTGTGTAACTGTGTACTGTGCCAGTGTTATGCATTTGCTTTGTAGCTGTGTACTGTGCCAGTGCTATGTATTTGCTGTGTAACTGTGTACTGTGCCAGTGTTGTTGTAGTCTCTGTGTAACTGTGTACTGTGCCAGTGCTGTTGTATTTGCCATGTAACTGTGTACTGTGCCAGTGCTATGTATTTGCTTTGTAACTATGTACTGTGCCAATGCTATGTATTTGCTTTGTAGCCATGTACTGTGCCAGTGCAATGCATTTGCTGTGTAACTGTGTACTGTGCCAGTGCTATTGTGTTTGCTGTGTAACTGTGTACTGTAGCAGTGCTATGTATTTGCTGTGTAACTGTGTGCTGTGCCAGTGCTCTTGCATTTTCTGTGTAACTGTGTACTGTGCCAGTGCTATTGTATCTGCTGTGTAACTGTATACTGTGCCAGTGCTGTTGTATTTGCAGTGTACTGTACCAGTGCTATGTATTTGCTGTGTAACTGTGTACTGTGCCAGTGCTATTGTATTTGTGTGTAACTGTGTACTGTGCCAATGCTATGTATTTGCTTTGTGGCTGTGTACTGTGCCAGTGCAATGTATTTGCTGTGTAACTGTGTACTGTGCCAGTGCTATGTACTTGCTCTGTAATTGTGTACTGTGCCAGTGCTATGTATTTGCTGTGTAACTGTGTACTGTGCCAATGCTATGTATTTGCTTTGTAGCTGTGTACTGTGCCAGTGCAATGTATTTGCTGTGTAACTGTGTACTGTGCCAGTGCTATGTACTTGCTGTGTAATTGTGTACTGTGCCAGTGCTATGTATTTGTTATGTAACTGTGTACTGTGCCAGTGCTATGTATTTGCTGTGTAACTGTGTACTGTGCCAGTGCTATGTATTTGCTGTGTAACTGTGTACTATGCCAGTGCTGTTGTATTTGCTCTGTAACCGTGTACTATGTACTGTGCCAGTGCTGTTGTATTTGCAGTGTACTGTACCAGTGCTATGTATTTGCTGTGTAACTGTGTTCCGTGTACTGTGCCAGTGCTATGTATTTGCTGTGTAACTGTGTACTGTGCCAGTGTTATGCATTTGCTTTGTAGCTGTGTACTGTGCCAGTGCTATGTATTTTCTGTGTAACTGTGTACTGTGCCAGTTTTGTTGTAGTCTCTGTGTAACTGTGTACTATGCCAGTGCTGTTGTACTTGCCATGTAACTGTGTACTGTGCCAGTGCTATGTATTTGCTTTGTAACTATGTACTCTGCCAATGCTATGTATTTGCTTTGTAGCTGTGTACTGTGCCAGTGCAATCTATTTGCTGTGTAACTGTGTACTGTGCCAGTGCTATGTACTTGCTGTATAATTGTGTACTATGCCAGTGTTATGTATTTGCTGTGTAACTGTGTACTGTGCCAGTGCTATGTATTTGCTGTGTAGCTGTGTACTGTGCCAGTGCTATGTATTTGCTGTGTAACTGTGTACTGAGCCAGTGCTGTTGTATTTGCTCCTTAACCATGTACTATGTACTGTGCCAGTACTATGTATTTACTGTGTAACTGTGTACTGTGCCAGTGCCATGTATTTGCATCCCAATTCCATTCCCCCAGGACACACCTGGAAATGAGCCTTGATGCCTTTCCTGGTCACCAATTTTCAAATGAATAAATAAATACATAAATCCATCCATCCATGCATACATCCATACATAAATACATATAGTACATATCTGTAAGACTGTATTCCAAGAAATAATTATGGAATTATAAATCATTAAAATTGTGCAATAGTTTCTCAGTATTTAGGTATTTAAGCAAATTTGCTTGCCATTTCTGTAATGAGAATTCTGGTAGATTGTGAGTATTCCAATGTTTTAAAATTAAGCACTTGTTGCACATGGTAGCTAGAGATAAAAAGGTGTTTTTCTTGTCTATTTATATTTTGAGGAAAAGAGAAGTTTGCATGTAATCTATAATTTGTTGTTCTGTTGTATTATTTGATTTTCAATAGATACTCATAGTGAAGCAAAAAATAAAGTTTCTCTGGTTTCTACATGTATTGATAATCGGGTTATTCCCATTTTTAATAGGAGGTATAATATTTCTTTCTGCATGTTTTTTCAAAACATGAGATAATAATTTTCCAGACTTATGTCCATTATACTAAAAATGTGTAATGTTTTTCTATCTGACTCAGTTATTATATTTATAATACTGTGTATTTTTTCTTGTATCCTGCAACAATGTATTGTCAAATCACTTTGATCTTCTGCAATTTGTTTGTCAATATCCTTTCCTATATGGACCAAGGCTCCCCAACGGGTACCCTCTTCATTGACCTATCCAAGGCCTTTGACTTGGTTAGCCATAATCTCCTCATCTCCAAACTCCTGCTCTTAGGGCTGGATCACCACTCACACTCCTGATTCGAGAGCTACCTGAGTGACCGTTCCCAAAAAGTCCGCTGGAAGGGTGCACAGTCTGGACCTAGATCAGTCTCTGCAGGGGTGCCTCAGGGCTCAATCCTGGGCCCTCTGCTCTTCTCACTCTTCCTTAATAATATTGAGGGAAACAGCCATTACAGCAAACTCATTCTGTATGCTGATGACACTGTCATATACTGCAGTGACCCCAACCTAGTGTCATCTCAACAAAACTGCAGGATAGTCTCCCCACCCTTGAGGCCTGCTTCTCCGCAAACTCCCTTAAACTCAATGATGAAAAAACTAAAGCCGTACTGTTTGGCTCGAGACGTCTGGGCTCTGACAGAAGTCAGCTTCTCCAGATCTGCACCAGCCAAGGAAAAAGAGTTGAGGTCATGTCTAGTTTCAAATATCTTGGGGTCCATTTAGACCAAGAAATGACCTACCAATTCCACATCGACTCCATAACCAGATCCACCCATCAAAAGCTTGGCCTCCTTTTCCACCTGGGGAACTCCTTATCCTCTATTGCACGTCGTGCAATTGCCTGCTGCAATCTCCTCCCTTCCATCCTATATGGGATCCACTTCTGCAGTTCCTTTGTGAGATGGAATACAATAAACTTTCTGTACTCTATAACTGAGTGGCCCATTTCACCACTAACTCCTCTCCTAGGAGACATCACTGTGAGGCTCTAAAGGAACTAAACTGGCCCACTCTCCGTCACAAACTAGCCTATCCTGTTGCCTGCCTAGCTTTCAAATTTACTAACCTAGGTCCCCCTCCCCATCTTAGAGGACTACTCTTCCCCCAGAAAACAAACCAGAACCCTGCGATCAACTGCAGATCACCCTCTCATCATCCCTAGAACGCGCTCCAACCATGGCAAACGTTCCTTCAAATTTGCTGCCCCTCACCTATGGAACTCCCTACCAGCTGGCTTGACTAACTCACCCACCCTCACCCAGTTCAAAAGTGGACTCAAACTATATCTTCTCAATCTTAGTCTCTGTGGCTGTAACCGCTAGCTCCCCAGACCAGTCCCCCTGGCCATTGCACTGCTCTGAACTCTCCCTCTGATTTGACATGAAATACTAATATGGACCAATCTGTTTAATCTGATTACCACTATTAATTACTGCTTCCACTGTGCACTGATGGAACTTATGTACATACTGTATATAATGTATGAGTTCTATACATACTGTTTATATTATGAGTCTGAATGTGAACCCTACTGCTACCCTTGTATAAATGTTATCATTGTACTATGGTGTAACAAATGTAACTAATGTAACTACTGTATATAACTGTCCCCAAGTGTCCTTTCTGTAACTAACTCTGGGTCGCCCCTGAAAAAGGGACCATTGGTCTCAGTGGGCTTACCCGGTAAACAAAATCTAAATAAATAAATAAATAACCATGTTTCTAATTTTTTTTTTGTTCTTTCCATTTATTATTCTTAATTTGATAAGAAATGCTGTATCCCCTTATCATTGTTTTGAAGGCATACCATAGATATATGACATGCTTTGCTCTATTATAGTTAAAGAACCAATAGTCCTTGATAGTATTATTCATCTTCTCAATATATTCAATAAAATCATGGTCTCTTACACATGATCAGTTGGTTTTTACTGTACAGAGAGTGCAATAGTGTGAGAACTTTCATTTCATGAGAGGAAGCAAGCCATGGAAAAGGGCGGATTTATGCTGGTCACCTTCTCCTATTAAGAAATGGGTGCTGAGGAGGTGGAGGGTGAGAGTAGGGTGCTGCCAGGGTGGGTGGATTGGAGGACAAGGCTGATTTTTTTTTAATGCACTAACAACAGCTATATGATAAGAAAGACAGTGGCTGACAGTGAAATTGGGTGGGTTGTGTTGGTCAACCACTGAGGGATTTATTTGACATTTTTCTAATTAAATATAACACATTTTAGGTGCTGGGGGTAGGGTGAAATTGTAGTGCTGATAGAGGGTGGGGGGACAAGGTTTGCATTTTATTTATTTATTTTTGGTTGGAAAGGGGAAGGGGCTTTTCTGTTTTTATTTCGTAGATGTCTGAATAATCTTTTCCGAATATTAATAGTCCCCATATTTGGGAAGGGCATCAGAATATTCAGAAACCTTACTATTGGTGGTGTTCAGGAAATAATATTCGGCCCCTGCACAGCCCTACAGTAGTTGTTGATATGATAGCATCTGCCTATTGGTGAAATTGAATCTCACACTGTTCTCCTTTTTGAATCTCATCTGCTGTTCACTTATGTGCTGATTACCTTTTAATTCTGAACTCAGATATTTCTTACGAGCATTTCCTTGAGTTGTGTCATTCATAAAAGTTACAGTTTTACCTGCAGTTATCTCTGGTCACAACTGGAATGTAGATGGTCTCACCAGCTGCTTTGCTGACTGTTCTATTGGTCCTGTTGCCAGTGCAGGTTTCATGTTTTCCTCTGC
The DNA here is from genome assembly GCA_016271365.2 of Neoceratodus forsteri. Lineage (NCBI taxonomy): Eukaryota > Metazoa > Chordata > Ceratodontiformes > Ceratodontidae > Neoceratodus > Neoceratodus forsteri. Next base: position 1,458,231,279 of record CM028132.1, read on the forward strand.
ACAAAATTGGTATTTGGATGACCTCACCGGCTGTTCTGCAGTCTGTTCCATCAATCTCAGCATCTCTACTGAGATCAGTTCAGTTTCTGCTGTCCTCAGTCCAGATGATGACTAAGATAATGTCTTCACTTCTGAACAAGTACTAATCACGTTGGTTACTGTTAGTATTCTAAAAGGGCCTTTGGCTACATCATGTACAGCCAATTTAAATGGTACTGCAGGCAATTATAATTTCCCCATACAGGCATTCAAATTCTATAATAAACTCAGTGACTGTACATATGTATTAGCTTCTGAAATAATGTTTTCTTGGTTGCAGTGTGATACAGCATCCCTTTCATTTTACTCTGAGAATTTTCAAATGTATTTACCTTTTCTGTAGCCAGAGGTTTAATCCCTGCTTCCACGGTTGTTGTCATTGCATGTTTTTTTCCACTACTGGTGTCAGACGGACTCAATATTGGAGGAAACTGCATGACTGCAGTTAATGTTACTGGGGTGGCAAAAATCTTTTAATTGTCTAGCCTGGCTCCTTCTTCTATGGCATTTGGGTTAGTTGAAAAATAGTCTGTTATCGGAGCCATGGTGCTACGAGAAATGGTTCCTAATTTTTTCAATTGTTTTTCACAGTTTGGGTTTTACTTCATGCACCTGTTGTGTAACGACTGAGGCATTTGGCAGAGCATAGTTTCAGTAAAGGCTGCTCAGATATGAGGGCAAGTATGAGTGCTACTAGGTAGCTCTACGGGGACTCTAATGCCTGTAATCACTCCTTATGTAGTAGAGCAGTACCTGAGAATTAAGTGCAGTATAAAGTGTAAATTGCTAGGTCAATGGGCTGGCAGTATAGTCTAGAGGTTAGAGTAATGGGCTGTGAATGAGCTTGGTACATCCAGCAGACCAGACGTGGTTTGATTCTCACAACCTCCACTTGCATATTGTATGACTCTGAACAAGTCGCTTAACCTCCCTAGTGCTCCCAGGTCACCACTGAAAACAGACACTTGTGCCTAGTGGGCCTTACCCAGTTACTAAAGACTAAAATAAAATCCTTTCAAGTCCTTCCACTCTTCTGAATCCTTTTTGGTTATATTGGTAAAGCTGCACAGTTATATTTTAGCTATCCTATATAGTGAAATGATAGTATAAAGATGGTTTAATAATAACTGATATCAAATAAAGTGTTTAGCAAGATCCCCTTTCTGGCACTCCCCTTTCTTAACCTTTGTAATGAACAGAAACAGGGAAGAATAGCCAATGTGCTTTTGCAAAGTTTTTCTTCACTTTTAACACTTTGAAATCATTGGTGCTTTAAAAATACCATATCAAATTATCATGTTGACTAACGGAATGTTGAAGGGAGAGATTATTTTGTTCTTCTGTTAGTGTGAGACCTGGAACTTCTTCTGTCCCCTACTTTGAACTAATCTTTTCAACTTTGTTTATACTTCATTGGTAACACATGGCAGATCAGTTGCAAACAGAGAGGTTGTTTTTTTAAATAGCAACCTTTAACAATCACCATCAAGCCCATCGTTGTTCCTCGTACCTTGTTTCTCACACCTCACTCTTGTCTGTATTTTGAGTATGAATTCTGTTTAACAGGCATGCATATTAAAGACATGTTTCCTGCAGTCTGTCATACTGTTATTCTTATTCATTGCTCAAAGAAAGAAAGAAGGCAGTGTTGTAATCCATTGCAGTTGGGGGGAGGTGCTTTGCAGGTCCAAATTCCTAGCAGCTCTCTTTCCTCACTCCTCTTGGCAGCCATCTTGAGTGGGTTGATACTAGTGGATAAACTTAAATCCTTGGGTATGTCGGTCATTGCCTTGATATGGTTCAGAAACTACTTGATGGGATGACTACAGTGAGTCACCCTGATTTCATATCAATTGAAGCACCTGCCAACAGCAACTGGAGTCCTGCAAGGCTTCATTTTGGGCTCTCTATTGCTTACTGTAAACATGAATTCCCTTTACTTTCCAGACCCTCAGATCAAATTACAATTGTACACTAGCAATACTGAAGCATTCTATGCAGTGCAAGAAGGCACTGTCGAGGGCAAACAGCATGTTGGGGTACATAGCCAGGGGGATCAGCAGAAGGTGACAGGAGGAAGTATTGTACTTGTACAGGTCACTGGTGAGACCACATCTGCAGTATGCAGTGCAGTTCTGGAGCTCTCACCTTAAAAATGACATCAACCTGATGGAGACGGTCCAGAGGAGGGCTACAAAGATGATTGTGGGGCAGCAGGGTAAATCATATGAGGAGCGACTGAGGGCCCTAGACATGTACTCCCTGGAGGACAGAAGGGAGAGGGGAAACATGATTGAGATCTTCAGGTACTTGAAAGGGATTAATAAGGTGAACAGAGAGGGTCTCTTCAGGCTAAGCTGCAGCACCGTCATGAGGGGGCACAGCCTAATGTTGGGGGGGGCTGTTGGACAGAGGTTAGAAGACACTTCTTCAAAGAATGAGTGGTGAGCACATGGAATGGGCTGCCAAAAGAGGTGAGCTTATGGAGGATGGTGGACAGCTTCAAGAGAGGCTGGGATAGTATGGGAAAGATAAAGGTCATGGAAGAGAGGGAGGAAAGGGATGGAAAGATAGGTGAAGGGAGAGCAGGGACAACAGCCTGAGCTGAGAACCCTGCAGAATGAACAGACTAGGTAGACCATAAGGCCCAATTCTCCCGGCTTCTTTGTATGTTTGTGTTTCGCATACTATTGTGTATGTTACAGGCAATACATATGCCCATGTTCAGAGTGCTCTTCAGAGAGATTTTGAGTTTTCGCAATGTTTAATTCTTTTAACACAAGCTGGTGCTGAATGCCTTGAAATTAAATAGGCATACAAATAGGGTTAAAACATACACAATAGCTTGGATATTTTTACATATGCTGGTAATAAATTACAAGTCAAGGCATATAAATATCTTGGCATGTGGATTTTGTGTAAGTGTACTGTGCATGCTGATAAAATGATTAAAAGTCTGAATCAGAAACTTGGCATGTTGTTTAAGGTTCAAAATAATTTCCCTCGAGATGCTTGATTAAAAATTGTTGAAGTGATGAGTGTTCTGCTTATTGACTACAGAGATGACATCTACAGTGGCACATTGAAAACTGAACTTACTAAAGTAGAGGTACTACACAATAAATGTGCGTGTTTTATTCTTGATGCCACACATACAAAACATAATTGTTTTCCGTATAAGAATCTAAACTGGCTAGGACTAGAAGATCATAGGAAATGGCATATGTTTAACATTATGTTTAAGGGTTACAAAGGGTCCCTCCCAGAATATAGTTTAGAAAATTTGACAATAAAATCAGCCAGAACAGGGCTGAGATTATCAGACAGCCTGGATGTTGTGGGCCCCTCTGTGAAGACAAATGTTGGCAAGGACATTCCTGAAGTTTTAGGGGCCCTGTAAGTGGAATTCTCTATTGATACAGTTAAGACCTAATTCAAAGCCCATAACATTCGGTAACATTCATAACTGACTCTTGAAACACGCCACTCAGCCAGTAAATTAAATAGGCCTTTATTTGTCTAGTGCACTTACCTGGTTAACAAAAAATGAAAGAAGGAATGAATAAATACATACAAACATACATATATACATACATACATACAAACATACTTCATACATACATACAGTACATACATATGTACATATATACATACAGTACATGCATACATACTTACATACTTACATCCATACATACTTACATACATACATACTTACATACATGCATACATACATACTTATATAATATATATATTTTATATATAGTATATATATACATATATATATATATATACTTATATACATATATATATACTATACCTATATACTTATATATATATATATATTCATACTTTCATACATACATACATACTTACATGAGCATACATACTTATATACATATATACACACATACCTACATATACTTACATACATACATACATATATACATACATACATACACACATATATACATACACACATACCTATATAGTTACATACATATATACATGTATACTGTATTTATATACTTGTATACATACATATATACTTACATGTATACATACATACTTATATACTTACATACTTATATACTTATCTATATATACATACATGCATGCATACATACTTATATACTTACATACATACTTACATATACTTACATACATATACATACATACATACATACATACACACATACCTATATATTTATATTACATTCATACATTTATATTTATACTTATTTATATATACTTATATATTTATATACTAATATACATATATACACACATACCTATACTTATATACATACATATCATACATATTATTACTATTATTATATACTTTTATATACTTATATATATTACTTATACATACTTACATACATATTATATATTACATAACACACACATACCTACATACTTATATACATTCATACATATACTATATGCATACTTACTATATACATACATATTCTATACACACATATATACACACATACCTACATACTTACACACATACATGCATACATACTTTATACTTGCATACATACTTACTTCCGTATACATACATACTTACATACTTACATACATACTTACATAATTACATTCATGCATACATACTTACATACATACATACTTACATAACGTGCTGCCCCAATCTTGACTATAGCTGAAAATATTTGTGTTCTTAAAGTTTTTTTATCAAACCTCTTTGCACTTACTTGTCTATTTATCAGATTAATATTGTAGAATGTGATTCCCCTTTTAATAAGAAATATTAGTGCTGTGCGGAATGTGGAATTCCACCGCAGAAATTAGCATGGAATGGCCATTCTAACGGCAGAATTTCCACTGGAATTTCAGTGGTTCTTCTGCGGAATTTCACCTGCTGCGATCCATGGAATTATATAATAATAATATTTTGTCCATCAGTTGGTCTACTTGAACAGCATTTTCCCCACGGAAAATCATTCTGCAACCATTTCTGCAGAAAATATTAAGATCCATGGAAAAATATTCCATGGAACAGCATTTTTTCAGTGGAAAATCATTCCACAACCATTTCCACAGAAATAATTGAAATCCACAGAATAAAATTCTGTGGAAATGGGGACAAATTAATTCTGCATTTTTCTGCCATGGAATTCTGCCATTCCATTTCTAGTGAAATTTGACAGAAATGTGATGAAATTTCAAAACTTCCACAAACGTTTTTTCCACTGTAATTTGAAAATTCCACACAGCACTAAGAAATATGTACTGTATATGTGCTGTAAATTAAGTTCACCTGTTTGAAGGGATTTTTATCTTGAAAAATGTTATACTATTAGTATAAGTTTGATACTTGCTTTCCTATTTATGTAACTAGGTTTTTGTATGCTAATGGTACCCACTGAAAATGAGCCACTTGGCTTGTTGGGGATTGTCCATGTTCATGCTTGAATGAAAAAAAGAATTTACTGTTACTTCTGCTATATATACTCATATGTAAACTGATATGAATCCATATTGTAGTCAAAATGTATGTTTATTGTGTAAGCATTAATCCACAAAAGAGGAGGGCTCTACTAGGAGATTAATGCCTGGTTGGGGGGGGTTGGAGCATGAGGCTGCAGGCCGAGTGCCTCCAACCACCAACCAGGCATTAATCCCCTAGTAGAGCCCGACTCTGGAGTGGATTAATGCTCTTGTAACACGGCTAATATAGAAGTCAGAAGTGTAGGATTATATAGTTAAAGACATCATAGACAGACATACATGCACTGTTTTATAATATATCAATTATATTGAAAAAAACTGAAGCAACTTTGATTTCATTACAGCCATATTATTCATATGGTGGTATTTATTTGTTATAAACATCAATAATTTGTTCAGTGAAAGAGAACACAATTATTACTGCAATAGTCTATTTTTTTTACAACGATATATACAATTTTATTTTTTATTTTATTCACTAATCTTGTCTCCTCCATATTTTTTAAGAATGCTGGGATGCAGGGGGCGTGGCTACCAGCTGAGCCAAATGGATGTTTGATCTCCGAGCTCCTGCTAAAACCCCTAAATAATCCGAGTTTAATCCGTCATTCTTCTACCTAAACAGCGTGACTAATCAGTATTTATTGCCGTGTAGTTTTTTGCTCATCGAGCGACTCATTCCTGAGTCCTTGGCTGCTCTGTATCCATTAATTTCGGCGGTTTCTGTCTGCATCACAGGGCCTAATCACCCATCGAGATGTATTCGGTTTCGGGTCCCAGCCAGCAGCAAGGCGACATGCCCGGAATTCGACAAATGTTTGTGGAGATTTTGCAACGCATGGAGAAGCTTGACTTAGCCGCTAAACAAAATTCAGTGGATATTATCGACCTCTCACGTGCATGTGTTACCGAGCACAGACTGGCTGAAGCTGAGGATGGGTGGCAGAAAGCCAATACTCGGTTACAAGAGCAAGAATGACTTATCCACGTACTTTGGGGCAGGGTGGAGGATCTAGAGAACCGGAGCCGCCGGGACAATTTGCGGTTTGTTGGATTCCTGGAGGGCTGTGAGGGAACTGATGCAATTCTCTTTTTGCAAAAGGAGCTGCCTGGCATGCTGGACTGGCAATGTATGGCCCCGCCTGAAATAGATAGGGCCCATAGAATTTTAGCTCCCCGCCCCGAAGCTGGTGCTCATCCACTCACAATTTTGGCCCGTTTTCTTTGCTTTCAGGATCAAGAAACGATCACCAGGCTGGCACGTACAAAGAAAGATCTGTACTGGAAAGGGCATAAAATACAGATCTTTGCGGACTACTCTCAGGAGGTTACTACTAGGCGTAGGACCTTCACAGCTGCCTGCAGAGGCTGCGTTGAATTGGGATTAGAATACTCCCTAAGGTATCCAGCCTCACTCAGGATCATCTATAATTTGGCCCCCAGAGTCTTTGACAATCCTACGGCTGCAGAGAATTTCCTTTGGTAAGCTCTAAATTGTCCTGGGGCCATCTGCGTGAGCTTCCTGGCTCGCAGGCCTACTCAAGCAAGTCATCGCCGATGGAGACATCACAAGTTTCTGATTATCCCACTCCGAGACTCCCTAAACATCAGAGCACCCCTAACCGTCTACTCCCACAAAACCCCCCGGGAAGTGACAGCAAGAGACGAAACACGAGACGGCAAAGACTTGAGGGGGCACATGTAGATAAAACCCCATGTCTCCAGTCGAGAAGCTGGAGTGGAAGCTCCAATTCGTCTGCATCGCAAAACTCTTTTCACCCTGATATGAGCAATAATAAGTACCAGGCTCTGATGGATTTGCCGACTGAAGGCTCCCTGGTTGACCCTCCTCTGCCTCCCCGAACTACCCCTTCAAAACACACTGGGGCCAAAGTGGATAAAAATACTGCATGAGCCGATGTACAAGATCCACCCTGGGATGCTGCGCACTCATCAGACAACCTGCATGAACTAAAGCCACTGGAAGACTCGACTTCAGTCACTGAGGCCGTGGGCTGACGACTCCTATGTCATTATGCTCTTTGTTATTTGTTGGGCTGGTATATACTCTCTGTGATACTCCCCCATGTATAAGTGTTTTTACTAAGGTGTTCTCCTTGTCCCCCCCTTGGGGATAATGGAGGTTGGTTGAAGGGGGGATTATATTTAGTAGTCGTTGTAATATTTCCCACCTTCGTTTAATAATTCAAGGAGTTTCACTGGGATTTGCTTGTGCGCATTTCCCCATCTGGAATGCATCGGATATAAGTGTGGACTTGCTGGCTCAACTCCTTGGTTACCAAGCTTCCCAGTCCCTTTTTGGGCTGCTGGGGTCTAATGTGAACTTCATAAATATATATATATATTTTTTGTTTTTTTGTGATGAAGGCTTGGGTAGAAGGACTCGTTTGCTGATAGGGGACTGGAAGTGGTAGTTATCGGATTTCGAAGAGTCCTCCCTGTTTAGTGTAGTCCTCGATTACACTACCCCCAGCGACCTCCGCTGGTATCTGGGCCATTTTAATGGTCGGTACATTCAGCAGTTGCTGGTCAGACAAGGGACTGTTTTTGAGTCAGGGTATGGGGTGGGGGTTGGTTCATGTTATGGTTGTTTCTTGGTTACACATAATTAGTTTGTGTACTTTCTTGTTAGGGATGGTTTTTGTCCCTGGAAATATTTTTGGAAATTGTTGTTCTGTGTGTTATTATGGCAATCTGGAATCTAGTGCTATATATTGTATTATGGATATAGGTAGGGAGACTGGGCTTATTGGGCATAGTTTACCTGAGCAGTGCTTCCTCTTGTACCTCTCTTCAGTCATGTTATTTCAATGGTCATATGGGGACTAGATTTATCTCTTGGCATGTGAGGGGCTGAATTCACCGATTAAGCATGAAAAGGTCTTGCTCCATTTAAAGAAGTTGCAACCTATGGTGGTGTTTCTCCAAGAGACAAAGCTGTCCCTTTTTGAAGCCAAGAAGCTCAAATGTGATTGGGTAGCCACAGAGCTACATAGTGCAGTGAGGACCCATAAAAGGGGGGTTTCTATTTTATTTCACAAAAATCTGGTGTGGCAAGTGAAGCGGCATAAACATGACAAGGAGGGAAGGTGGATCTTGGCAGATGTGGAGACCCCAGAGGGTTCTTTGATTCTAGCCAATCTTTATGCCCCTAATTAGGACTGCCCTCAGTTCTTTTTTACCTTCAACCAGGCCCTTACTGATTTTGATGAAGCTTATGCACCGGTGATAGTGGGTGGAGACTTTAACTTAGTTTTGGATTTCTCTATGGAAAGAAGTAATAAAACCCCTGAACCTCATAGGCAAGCGCTCAAAGCGGCCCAGACATTAATGTCAGAGTATATTCTGCTGGATGCCTGGAGAACTATGCATCCAGGTGTATATGACTAATCCTGCTTCTCTCAGGTTCACAGCTCATCTAGCAGAACTGATTTTTGGCTTCTTTCATCTGGTCTATATGAAAAAGTAACTAGTTCTGTTATGCATCCAATATATGTCTCGGACCATGCCCCTTTAGAGTTAGGGATCAAACTGGGATCGGACCCCCCCCCAATTCCTACATGGCGTCTGGATCCCCTCTTACTGGAAGATGCCGACTTTTCTCGTTGGTTGGGACCTGTGGTGCAAGAATACTGGGAAATTAATGATAATGGGGAAGTGAATGATTCAACTTTATGGGAGGCCTTTAAGGCCACCCTTCGAGGCAGAATCATTGCATATGCCTCTGCCAGATGAAAGTGGTGTGAGGCAGATCAAAGGGCTCTAGAAAAGCAACTAACCTCCCTGGAAGCTCAGTATAAATCCTCAGTCCCCTCTCAGTCCTTATTAGCACAATTAACTAGCACCAGGATCTCCATAAATGCTCATCTGACCTGGCAAGCAGAATTGAATCTCAGACGGTTGCGTCATTCATATTGGGAAGGGGGTGAAAAAGCCAGCAAACTTCTGGCTTATTGACTTAAGCAACAGCAGGCATCCTGTACCATTCATGCATTGAAAGACAAGCATGGGATCCTGACTCACTCCCACAAAGGGATGAATGGGATCATGGCCCAGTTTTATGAGGAACTGTATGCAGCCCCTCATCCCCCTGATCCATTGATTATTCAAAGGTTTCTGGATAAACTTCCTATCCTTCACTTAACAGTCTCTGACACAAAATTGTTGGATGCACCTTTTACTGTGGTGGAGGTGGAGAGGGCTATTACATCCCTAAACCCTCATAAAACTCCAGGAAAGGATGGACTCCCCATTGATTTATATAAAATCAGGGGAACAAACCTGGCTCCATATCTGATCAGGATGTTTCGACACTCATTACAGGTTGGACTTCTGTCCCCATCCCTGACAGAGGCTGCTATTACAGTGCTTCCAAGAAAAGGGAAGGATCCTCTTCTCCCTGGTAGCTACTGTCCCATTTCCCTCATCAACGCTGATGCTAAAATTCTGGCCAAAGTCCTTGCAAGTAGGCTGGAATGTTTCATGGTAGATCTGACTCACCCTGCCCAGGCGGGTTTTGTTCAAGGGCGATTGGGGTCGGATCATCATAGATCGCTGCTCTCGCTTTTGCATCACACCACATTATCTAATAAGCCCTCTGTAGCCTTAACAATTGACTTTGAAAAGGCATTCAACTCTGTTCAGTGGCCCTTTCTGTTCCTTACTCTCTCTAAAATGGGCCTAGGACCTGGTTTTATCGCCTTGGTAAAATTGCTTTATGCCTCCCCTATGGCTTCTGTCCTGATGAATGGTATTATCTCTCCGTCCTTTCCTTTACAGAAAGGAACTAGGCAGGGGTGTCTTCTCTCCCCTCTTCTTTTTGTTCTGGCTATAGAGCCCTTAGCCATCGCCCTTAGAGAATCCTCTAAAATCCCAGGGTTAAAAGTGGGAGATAATATTTTCAAAACGTTCTTATACGCGGATGATTTGCTCATCACCACAGAGTCCTCCCCCGAGGTGATTGATAATATCCTTGAGATTTTGGCCACTTTTGCCGAAGTGTCAGGTCTTAAGATAAATCACTCCAAGATCGAGGTGCTTCCCTTGAATTCAAGGACTCCCAGAACTGACTTTATAGCTAGAGGCCTTCACTGGTCCCCTAATGGTATAAAATATCTGGGTATTATCCTCCACTCAAATGTAGGGAAAATGCTCTCCGCTAATTTTACAGCTTTATTAGATTCCCTCAGACAGGACATGGGAAGGTGGAACGCCTTAAGACTGTCGCTTGCTGGTAAGATTGACTCCATCAAAATGATGGCTGCCCCTCGGATATTATACTTACTAGCTCATTTACCCATTGCTATCCCCCAGAGATGGTTTCAGAAACTTGATGCACTAATGGGTAACTTTTTATGGGAGGGAGCCCAGCCTCGGTATAGTAAACTCAAATTACGTCAACATTGGAGAAGAGGAGGTTGGGGCCTTCCTTGGTTTCAGAGATACCATATGGCCTTCATTACTTCACAGACTATTAGATGGTTCACTAGGTCTGGTCTGGCCTCCCCAACCTGGCTCCCTTTGGAGGCATCATTGGTTCAGGCTCCTTCACCGGTAGTGGTGCTCTATAGCAAGAAGAAATTACTCCTGGGTATCTCTCCCCCTATATATGTTTCCAATTTGTATTGGAAGCAAGCCCTCTCTATTTTGGGACACGACCCAACCCCATGGAGACATATGCCCGTGTGGAATAACCCAGCTCTACAGATAGGGAAGTCCCCAATATATTGGAAATACTGGGAGGCCCAAGGTATTTTCACGATCCAGGATTTATTACTCCCCAACACTGTCACACTGAATACCTATGAATCACTGAAAGACAGATATGGTCTCCCCCAGTCTTATTTCTGGAGATATCTTCAGATTAGGAATGCTATACTTCACTTGCCAAATGCCCCTCGGGATGGGGGGGGTGCAGCATCAACCTCACCTGTTAACTGCATGGGGGAAGCAAAATAAGGGCAGGGCCAGTGGGATTTACTCGGCTCTTAGGGATGCTACTGTAGACCCTACCCAGCGGGCTAAAGCACAATGGGAAAGGGACTTCTAGGTTTCAATCTCCGATCGGCAGTGGCAACACGGCTGGATCAGAGCGCATATGGCCTGTCGGGATAGGCGCACCCATCTTATTATGAATAAGACCAGTCACAGATGGTATAGGGATCCAACCAAGCTTCAGAGGATGGGTCTTCTTTCAAAGGACACCTGTTGGAGATGTGGTAATTCTGGGGCGCACTTGTTTCATGTTCTCTGGGACTGCCCCAATCTGCATTCCTTTTGGACATCGATTCAGGGCATGTGCCAACAAATCTTCCCAGACATAATTCCAGATCCACCCCATTTGCTTTTAGGCTGCGCGCAGCCTAATGTGTCCAAAAGCAACCCTGGGACTAAGTGGGTTACTGCAGTTGGGGCTGTAGCCAAATGGCTCATATTATTAAATTGGAAATCCTCAGTGACACCATCCTTTCAAGATTTTCTTCTGGCATTAACCCAAGGGGCTATATTTGAAAGAATTTCCAGCTTTGCAGTTGGTTCTATGGCCCAATTTGAGAAATGTTGGCAACCCTTTCTGCAGCCTAAATACTGTCATAATCTCCCCACTTGATCTGTTTCACAGCCTGTTATTGCCTCTGGGCTGGATATTTTCCCTCTACTGGATGAGGTGCCCTCCCCCCTCTTGGACCCAGCCTGTCCCTTTATATAGCTCCTTATCTAGTGAAAGATTGCCTTTTTGGGTAAGGTTATTGAAAAGGTGGTTGCACTGCAACTGGATTACCATCTTACAAATCACAATGTCTATGATACTCTTCAATCGGGATTTAGGAAAAGACATAGTACTGAGACTGCTCTTGTCCGGGTTCTAAATGATCTCCTGATAGCGAGAGATCAAAAGGCTTGTACTATTCTAGTCCTTCTTGATCTCTCTGCAGCCTTTGACACTGTGGACCATGGTGTGCTTTTGGAACGCCTCGGTTTTATTGTGGACTGTCTGGTATGGTTCTGCAATGGTTTCAATCTTTTTCTCACAGGGCGGAGACAGAGGGTTATCACTGGAATTTATTCCTCTGACGCTGTCTCTTTGCCTTGTGGTTCCGAGGTTCCATTTGGCACCCATGTTGTTCGCTGTCTATATGCTGCCATTGGGAGGCATTATTAGGTAATATGGCTTGGGTTTTCACTGCTATGCAGATGATACCCAGCTATATTTGTCCTTTAGTCCCGGCAAGAAGATGCAGTTCTATACTTAACAACTGTTCATCCGAGATCAATGATTGGATGAGTGCCAGCTGGCTAAGGTTAAACCTGGATAAGACTGAGGTGTTGGTGATGGACCCAGGTCGCCTTGAGGCGGGTTGTAGGGCTGGTCTCCCTTCGGGCGTATGGATCGATGGTGCCCAGCTCTCGACCTCAGACTGGGTGCGTAACCTGGGCGTTATTATTGACGACAGATTAACGCTGAAATTTCAGGTGTCTTCTGCTGTCAAATCTTCCTTTTACCATCTGAGGAATATTGCTCGGGTGAAACACCTTATTCCTCCGGCTGACCTTCCGATGTTGGTCCATGCCTTTGTTACTTCTCGCCTTGATTACTGCAATGCCCTGTACCTAGGGCTGCCGGGGGTTGATATCCGCCGCTTGCAGCTAGTGCAGAACGCAGCAGCCAGGCTTTTGACTGGGACATCTATGAGGAATCATATTACACCTGTGCTGCGTGAGCTGCACTGGCTGCCGGTTCAGTGGCGGATCACCTTTAAGGTCGGGTTACTGACCTATAAAGCCCTACACGAACAGGGACCGCGGTATCTTCAAGATCTGCTTGTTCCCTACTGTCCCTCTCGCTCAATCCGCTCCACCGGCGAGGGATTGCTAGAGGTTCCCAGGGTTCGTTTAAAAACTTCGGGAGCACGGGCATTTTCTTATGCTGCCCCTACCCTGTGGAATTCTCTACCTCGTCGGATACGAAGCTGCCTGACCGTTGAGAGCTTTAAGTCAGAACTTAAAACTTATTTATTTCAAATAGCTTATGGGTAGTGACTCGTTGTATTTTATTGTAATTATATTGTTATTTCTGTTGTTGTATATATGTATGAAATTTGTATGTATTTAAATTGTTCTATTTGTACAGCGCTTTGATATCGAAAAGTGCTTAAAAATAAATTTTTACTTACTTTACTTACTTACTTCTTGTATATAGTTGATATGGTCACATGGATTTTAAATAGGCACACACCTGGCTGCAATCTGGTGTTGGAATTGGTCCGGCAGGACTATCTATTCTAATTTTTTACTCAATGTAATCAAGCACCACAAGCCCTAGAGGCACTTGTTAATTATGCCTAGCCAGCTGTCTGTCTTTGTCTCGGTCTGTACATTTTTAGTCAATATCATTAGATATTTGGTTGCATTGTATTGTATCTTTATCTTTAACCGTACCCTCCTGGCCTCTCCAAATGTTGCAGTTTGGCCTTGTATTTGTGTACTACTGTATGGTTTGTGTGTGTCATATCAAATAATAAAAACTGTTAAACTAAAAAAAAGAATGCTGGGATGCGACCCTGTCTAATTAGCATAACTTGTTGATGTCTGTAGTATCAAAAGTGCACAGTTTTTATTTCTCTCACTTTCTTACACAACTCTTACTGCTTCACAACTCATAACTGTATAATACTAGTCACAAATTAATGTTTATTTTGGCAAAACATTCTGGGCCAGATATTCAAAGCTTTGCGCTGGGCAAAAAATGTTTGCGCCAGTTTAGCATGGGATTAGCACGGGTCTGCTATATTCAAAAGGCCAAATAGCACGGGCAAACCGCATTAGCGCTGGGCAAACCATAATTACATGCAAGGGGCAAAGTGAACATGAATACAGGCGCAATGAGATATTCAGCAACTAGCGCCACGCTAAGGTGCTTAGCGCGACTTAGCACGACCCATAGTGCAGTACAAATTACCGCCCAGGAAAAGCTGGTCTTAACCCTGGGCAAACAGCTTTGAATGGCATTGTTGTTTTGTGCAGTGTTAGTGTGGCATTAGCACGGCTTGCTCGACCCTAACATATGAGTATGACACTTAGAATCTGCCAGACATGGAGGACACATGCTGCTCACTGATGGCACCACCATGATGCCAACAGCTGCCACAGGTCCCAGCCATGCCAGGCAGTAAGGGGTGATCTGGCCCACAGGGGACATCATGGTAGTGTGGCCATACAGCACACACCTGCAGACCATACAGCTATGGTGCCCAACACATGCCAGCACACACAGGCATCACTGTGGGCATGGTGGCCATTGAGGGGAGGGTGTATGGGTGGTCAGACCTCACCACAGCCCAGGTGTGGCCACCGGACTGGGACACAGCACGCAGTGCACATGGGCCAGTAGTGGAAATACCCCACTGCCTGTGTGCCTGTCGGATCATATGTGCCCCCCCAGCCACATACAGCACAACTGTACAGATGCCACAGAACACACAGCCGGCCATGTATATGTCACTGTGTGAATCCCATACCGCAGGTGCAGCATCTGTGGATCACACAACAGCATAACAGTAATGTCCACTGTCAGGAAATACCTGCATGTTGGATCTGTCACTGTGTACAGTGCCGTCAGCGTCACTGCCCTAGACACCATAGGCAGTGCAGTGCCCCACACACTACTGGCCCCCTTGCTACTGTAGTGTCTGCTGTGCACTGTAGCATGCACTACAGTGTTACAGTTGCATGCAGCACCACCACCACCTGTGCCTATGCTGCGTTGTCCCCTGGGGTACAATATGCTATGCTATGCTGTACTGTGTACATGTAGCCTGCAGCTATCATCGTGCACTGCCAGACAGACCTACAGGTGGAGCTGTGGTCAGACCTGACCAGCCCCTGTACTTCCAGACTGACCTAAAGGTGGCTCTGTGGCACCCTGCAGTAACACTGGGCAAACTGCATGCAAATCTCCTTCTGGAACTGGCCATGCCTCCTGGACTTCCCACCTGCCTCAGGCCCCCCCCCCCCTTCTGCAGTCACCTTACTTGATCTCCGCTCCCACTGTTCACCTCCGAGATCTATCCCGTTCTGTCCCTTCCTACTCTAATGCACCATGCCAACCTTGTCCTAGAGTCATCCTTGAACTGCCTGTTATTTTAGCTTTGTTTCTTGTCTCCTCGAGTAGGAACTTTGTGCCAACTTTGCCCTAGAGCTAGCCCTGTAACTGCCAGTGTATTTCTTACATGCTCTTCGCTGTTCCTCAACTGATCAATGGATGCCTGAGGACCCAGCGGTCTGGACTGAATTGCCTGTTTGTTTGTGTACAAAGTATTTATATGTATCTACCTTCCTATGTATTCCTAATGCCGCCTCAATTTACTCCTGTATGAAGTAATTATCCCTGTATGAAGTCTTACCTGTAACTCTCCCGGGTCGCACCTGAAAATAGGCACATGGCTGTCTAGCGTGTTCACCCGGTTAACAAAAGCAAATAAATAAATAAATAAATCAGGGCATAATGAGATGCTAATCTGGATGTTTGCCCAGAGACTACCTGAGTAGGCATTTGCATGTCACTTTTGACTATGGCAATGTTTAGCACCGGGCAAATGTGTTTGCACTGGGCAAACAGCTTAGTTCCACAATAATCCCACGCAAACACGTTAGCTCTGCACAAATGGTTCGGGGAATATTATACCGTTTTGCATACTGTACCTTCCCATAGGCTGCTCCCTGCAGCTGTACTGGGTCCACGCATTTGTTGGAACACACATTGGCTACATAAGTCACCTCTAGCTACCTTCACATCGCTGTGCACTGTGTTGCTGTTGTGGTCTGCACTTCATGGTTGCTATATTCAGAGCTGTCTTATTCCAGGGCTAAGTTTGCCCTGCACTCCCAGCCCAGTTTGCCCGGCCTCATTCCCATGCTATATTCAGAAGCTGTTTGTCCCGGGCTATTCCTTCTGAATATAGCTTGCTTTATGCTCTGGGCTACGTTTGCCTGCCAGGCAGTGCTAATGTAGCCCAGGGGCAAAGCTTTGAATATCTGGCCCTCTATCTACTAATACAAATATTTAAGCTATGTGCGTCATGTGCAGTGGAAATACTTCCTGCTGCTACACAGCTTTGGCCATTAACAACTCGCTCTCTCAGTGGTTTAATATGAGTACTACAAGAGTGGGCACTATTGCATGTGACCTTCATTCTTGCTGGATGTGGCAGGGATTGCAAGAGCGGGCATTATTATGAGATTAATACCCGCTACATTTTGATCAGCTGGTATGTTTTAATAAATTGATATGTTCAGTTTTGCTACTCATTTATTGCCATGTTACAATAACTATTACATTATCTCCATCATGTAATCCACTCTAAATTGTACTACCTACTATCTGTATCCCTTTACTGTGTTCCTAATTTTATAATTCATGTAATTAATCTCTGGTCGCCCCTGAAAAATGGACTGTCTGAGGCCCAGTGGGTTTACCTAGTCAACAAAATTCAATGAATAAATAAATTACATTTGGAGGGATTGCCTCATTACCATCCCTGTTTGTTCACATTCTGGACTAGGGGTGTGCAAAATAAATCTTCCGCAGGCAGAATGTAAGCAAAAGTCGGACTTTCGCTTCCGAGAAAGTTCAGAAATCAATTTCAGATCTTTTGTGGAAATTCTATCTGCTATGTTACCTCATTGTTAAATTAAATTATTTCTATTCTGAATTTATGACTGGCACAGCAAGAAATCCCTGGTGGCTAGCAGTGCTCCCAACCCCCACCCAATCACCCGGACCAGCACCCAACGTATTTAACAGCCAAAACCTGGTGGCTAGTGGCCCTTACCCCACTGGACCACCCGCCTGTGTCCTGCACAGACTAATAGTCTGTTACCTCCCTGTGCCATCCCTATCCCCTGTTACTGCGTATACTATATTGATTTTTTCCCTGGTGGTCTAGTGGTATAATTTTTCCCTCCCAGGCTATGAATCTCATTCTCTATTATTTATTTATTTCTAATTTCTGGGGTCTAGTGGCCCCCTGCACTTTCTGCATCTCAGTAGTGTCCCACCTTTAGTCTTCTATCCTGTATTAGAGAGTAAAGCGACATCGCACAATTTTCGATTGTCCTTCACTGGGACTCATTGAATGTGAATGAATGAATGAGCACATGCACTCATTCATTCATTCATTCACATTTCAGTGGGCCACCAGTGAGGAGGAGGAGAGTGGACAGAGGAGAGTTGTGCCGGTGGCCCGCTGCCCCACTGCATTGCAGGATGGGGGGACCGTGGTGGGACACTACCTGTTGGAATGGGGAAGGGAGCAGGGGGGGCCACTAGACCACCAGGAATTTGGAAATAAATAAAATAATGTGGACTGGGATTTGGGGACTGGGAGGGAAGGGAATTTAATATCACTAGACCACAAGGAAAAAAAGCAATATTTTAATATATGGGGTAACGGGGGATAGGGATTGCATGGGAGTGGTAACAGACTATTATTCTGGGCAGGACACTGGCAGGTGGTCGGGTGGAGTAGGGGCCACTAGCCACCAAGGTTTAGTTGTTAAATATGTCGGGTGCTGGCCCAGGTGATCAGGCGGGATTTGGGGGCACTGCTAGCCACCAGGGATTTTATTTATTTATTTTTTGTTGACTGGGTAAGTGCACTAGACAAATCCTGCCTATTTTCAGGCACGACCCGGGAGGGGGGATACAGATGAATGCCAACTGACCTTGAACCAGATTAAGCTGTTGGTGGTATTTTTAGTGAATGTTCTTGCTGTGCCAGTCAGAAATTATTTAATTAAATTAGGGGTAGGTGAAAGTGGGCTACACTGTATAACTGGGCAAAATGTCACCATAATCACCAATAACATTTGCAGAAGTTTTTCGCTCCACCACAGGTGGAAGTTCGGAAAGTTCCCCAAAAGTTACCTGATTTCTGCTGATTTTTTGCAGTGGCGGAAAACCCCACTTTCGCCCACCCCTATTCTGGACTGGTCTGCTGCCGCAGATGGAGTACTCTGTTTCTCAGGCCCATTGGAGAGTCACTTATGCCTTGCTGCCCTGAACTCTTGCACAGCAGCCACTGGTGAACTCAGGATGAGTGCCCAATTACAATACCTGGCTTCTCCAGTTGTTCTTAAATGAGCAGCAGTTGGCAGGCATTAAACTGTGCTTCTTTTTTTAGTTTCTCAGATTTCAGCCACTCTCTTTCTGGGTATTACTTCACCAATCTTTTAGATAGGCTGAGAAGGTGCATGAAGTAGTAGAGGGCTATGCCAGTCACTGGGGAGGAGGGAAGGGGAAGGGAAAGGGACTGGACAGGGGATGCTGCAAAAAAGTTATTTCTCATGTTTGCCAGGAATGAGGTGAGGGAGGGGGCTTCTAATGGACACTAGGAGTCAGGACTCATGAGGATAAGGTAAGGTGGCAGGAGGGCAAATCTCGTGTTTGATCAACAGGATTCTGTAAAATCCTATCCGAGATTTGACCTTGCATTGGATCTCAGACTGGAAAGTACAAACTCCATCTGATCCAAAAATGGATAAACTGCTTGGATTTAAAGAAATGCAAGTTTTCAGATCCTATTCAAGCAACATTACTCCATCCTAGGCTTCAAAATTTTGTCCGTTAGGTGGCCTACTGCATCCAGTAGGACATCCATGGGTACCACTTCCTGCCCTGCTAAGAGTGCCAAAAATTCCCTCCAATCCTGCTCAGTTTTTCCTCCTTGTGTGAGCCAGTACCATGATTAATTATTTCAGTCCATAGCCAGAGCCAAGAGGGATCATTCTGGGGTGCTCCCCTGTGAAGGAAAGGATATACCACATATCCTTAGCTCATTCAGGGGTGGAAATTTCCAGTGTTCATGTCTTTTTCACTCTCCAAGGTGACACTAATGGTTTTGGTGCCCAGATCATACATTGAATGTGTACCTTTATTTTTCCATCTCCCTTTCAGCCATCAAGCAATATTCCCACTATGTCCATTTTGTTTTACTTTTTGGGATCTGAGCCCCTCAGCCTGACACATCCCTTGACCTCCTGGAAGGACATTACAATTCTCCAAAATTAGTCTGGGGTAGAGATTTTACAAAATAATAGTTTGCCAGTGAAATTCCCGCAAAATTGGCAATTTCGCTGCACGAAATATTTTGCGAAATTCGCCTGTTAGGCAAAATATTTTGCGGAGTGCAAAATGTGGAATTTTGCATGTGAAATATCACTGGAAAAGCAGTGAAATTTCACCTGTAAAAGGTGAATTTCATCATTTCGTGGGTGAAATTTCACCTTCTGCAGGTGAAATTTCATATTCCATGGGTAAAATTCAAAATTTTGCTTCTGTGGAAAATTTTGTGAAATGGGTGAGTTTTGAGAAATATTTTGCCTAAAGAAATGTGTCAATTTCACACATCTCTAGTCTAGGGGGGCACCAGACTGGTACAGACCACACAGGAGGCCAATGTAGGTGTTCCGATGGTAAACTAATGATCCCAGTGGTGCCTCTACTGGTGTAACTGGGTTATTATTGTTGTGGTTATTGTATATCCCTGCCTTGTTGGCTCAACAGTTTTGAAAGGTCTGGGTCTGTTGAACTCACTTGTTGGGGGATTCGTATCCAAGATTAGAAAGAAATACTGTGGTGCCTCCACCCAGAGGAAGGCTTAAGTGGACCCGGTGTAAGTATAGCCCCACTCCCTGGGATACAATATCTCCCTACCTCCCCAAAGGGTCAATCTATCCATGAACCAGTTGAGTGTAATCACAGTATCCAAAAAGTAAGCAACTTACACTTTAAGAATTACTGGTACAAATGCTCTGACAAGGAGTACAAGTAAAATAATAAGGGCTTTATTTCAGGATCAGCTTCAGGCCCTAAATGTAGAAAGGGGGTTAGGCAGTGAAGTAGACAAACTAGCCCTGGCAGGTTCTTCCGTGCCATTCCAGGCTGAGCCTAAACACACAGGGCTGCTCTTCAGCAGCCCTTCCAGGCACAGCCAAAACAAAGTATCCTCAGGTTATGCCTTATGGGCCCTCCCATGCTCAGCCCAATTATGGTAGCCTGCCCCCAAACCACACAGTCACAGTACCATTGCTAATCTGCCCACCTATACTGGGGTGCTACCATCTCCGCACTGGTACAAGTGCAAAATTCTTTATATACAACTGGGGATCTCCCAATGCTTCACTGAGTACCCAGCCATAGAAACAGTGTTGGCCCAATGACGGTGCCATTGTTGGCTAGCAGTGTTGCCCTTAAGCAAATAATGCAGTTGAAACCACAAACCCAAATGTTTGAAACCCAACTAGGTATTTGAAAATCATGGCCAGATGGTCTACTCCATTTTTTTTTTTTCATTTAGTTGTTTATAGGATCCATAGCTATAATACAAATGTCAGTTGCAGGGCAAGCCCTGAGTTTCCTCATGGTTTCAACTCATCAGGTGTTGTCTCTCAGTGTGCATGACTGATGGTGCTGATTGTTGTGAATCCTTGTCTGGTTAGTGTCACTCTCTCTCTCTAGCTCACTTTTCCCTCTGGGGCTTCCAGTGTCATATGGTAACTAGCATGAACTACAGTTGCTCGGATAGTATTTTGCCAGGTTGGATACCATTGGATACCATCATTTTGGTTGAATATTGGATAGCATCAGATGGCATAGACATCCATCAAAGGACCTGACCTGCTAGGATCTACAATACATATCTGAGGTATCCGTGGATCCGACCTGGCTCAATCCTGGATCCAAAGGCTCTGACCATTGGATGCAGGTATCCGACCATTAGATCCAACTATCCAAGATTAGATCCCATGGATCTAACCTTGGATCCACAACTATCTGACTATGGATCCAGAATCCTACTTTGATCATATCCTAGGTCAGATACCAAAACTATCTGATGGAGGGTAGTAGGATCCACAAAAGGACTATCCAAGCACCTCTGGCATGAACCCGTAGAGGGCATGCATCTCTTCACAGGGCATACTAGATATAGACCATCAGGCCTTCTGCTAACAGATTGTCTATGTTTGTATGTCTCTATAACTGTTATTCTGGTTCTTATCAGGCCTCTTCTGGCCCCTGCATTCAGTAGATGCTCTGTTTACAGTCTGTGAAAACTTGGTCCTACCGATCAACAGACTACGTCCTGGCATCTAGTCTCCAGTGCATGGTAGTAAGCAGTATTGGGCTAAAGCACTGGCTGGACAACTTTCAAGACTAGATTCAGTCACAGTACAGCTTTAGGCATGCTGCAGTGCAGCAGAAGTTTCTAAGTAAAACTGCAGCCTATGCCTTTCACTTCAGAGCTGAGCTACCATGCTGCTACCTCTTTTCTCTCAGCAGGAGGTCTGCTGCTCTCACCTTTCCATTCTGTGTCTGGCAGACATGCAGTCTGACTCTGTAGCAGCACAGCTTCAAGCTATCTATCTCAATTTGGCATACTGGGCCTCTGGGAAGACTGAGTGGGCCAAGCCGTCTTTTTCTGCCAACAAATTCTATGTTTCTGTGTAACAAAACACCAGCACCAGGCTGCTTGTCACTCAGCTTCAGACTGTTTCCTTTGGGATTTCACATACTGTAGATCTAAATTAGTTCTAGAATAGCCCTGGCAGTTCCCTGGGGGATCCACGGCTCTGATTAATGGTTTAGGCTGTCACTCACATCAGTCAGTTTTGGGTTGTCTATCACTCGACAGGCAGTTGGTTGCTGAAAGTGTGCCTGTATTGACAAAACCTCCATCCTTTGCAAAGCCATGTTGGTTGTTACCCTGTGCTCAACCAAATGTGCCACCAGTACATCCTTAATAACAGTCTCTACAATTTTACCAACAACTGCGGTCAAACTAATTTGCCTGCACAGTAGTGTCCAGTGTCAAATTCCGTCATGACTGAAGATATTTGGCTACTGCTGTCCCAATGTCCTCCATCACAACTAGTTGTAATATTTGGTGTCACTTGGTGTCACTGTTTCTCCGTGCTAAACTTATACATTGTCATCTGCAGGGCTGCTATAGAGTTATAGAAACAGAAATATAGATGATTACAGGCAGTGAAAGATTATAAGCAGGATCGTCAGAAGTCATAAAATGGACACAAGTCTCAGTTTTGTCAATGACAGGAACTGCTCAGGCATGTCTAGACCATGTTCTATCTTTTTGGAGCTATTTTCAAAAGTTAGGCATATCTGAAGCATTTAGCTGTTTCATGGTACAGTACTTTGCATCCACGTTTTAATAATATGAATCACTATTGTGATTTCAGCAAATCTGATGCTGTTAATACTGTAGACAGTACAAGCACTCCATGTCATTCCATATGGTGGCCAGTCGAGGTGGTGAGAGGAGTGCTGTGCCAGTTGCCATACTGGATCCACGCAGCACCAGCAGTGACACAGGTAAGGGAGGTGGCAGGGTGGTTTTCTAGGTGTAGATAGTGCAGGGGGGACTGCTAGATGCCAGGGAATAACACTTCCATTACGGGGACAGGGATCAGAGGGCAGGAGGGTTCCTCTAGATACCAGGGAAAAACTAGTTTCTTACAGGGATGGTGATCGAGTGCGGGGGCTCCACTAGACAGCAGGAAGGTCGAGTATCTTGTGGGGATGGGCATTTGGGGTGTAGGGGGCTGCTTGCCACCCTGCCTTACATGGTTGTTGACCTCTGTTGGGGTGCAACCTTCTTCCGCTTCACATTCAAATATGCCCATAGTGGGCATGTATATGGCTCCTTAGTGCCTTGCATGCCCGATGGGCTCATTTGCATGTTGCCAGCTGAATATCATGCTTGGGGTTCCGAGCAATAGCAGGTTTAATGGCTCTGTTGTCTGCCCATCCCTACGGGCTGCATACAGATCTGATCTCTGCGGGGCAGCGTTACATGGCGTTGTGTTGCACCAACATTTCCCTATGTTCAATCAGATAGCACCAATGCACTGTGCGACTGCATATAGCATCCTCAGGGTTGTGGGCATGGGCAAACACAGCGCCAACCTTTGTGCCCTGCTTTTGCCCACTTTCCAATATCAGATCCCTGGTTTCACGGGTTCTGACTACTGTGTGTGGGCACAACTATATCGGAACCTTGCGAACTGAGCATAACCAAGTCAGAGTTTTAAAAATTGGACTTAACAATCTCCTAGCTTTGAAAATTGAATGTAAGGGCAATCTGCTGCAATGTCCAGATCTGTATACAATAGAAAACAGCATCTAGAAATAGGCTTTAAAAATTCCCAGTATGTTTTCAATTTACAATGAAAGACAATTCCTTTTGATGGAACCTGTTTGCTCACTGTTAAACTGCATGTCCATCTGGAGGCAAATGACCTGGCGAGGGATGAGGGTAGGGTAGTGCAGGAGGAGTTCAGGGAGTTGGAGAGGGGTCTCAGGCACATGGCATGCTCAGTGGCCTTTTCTGAGGTGTTGCCAGTCAACAACAGGGGGTAGGATAGGGTTCTCCACACCAGGAGCTTCAACACATGGTTACGAACATACGAACATACAAAATTTGCCAGCAGATAAAGGCTTAGAGGTCTATCAAGTCTGCTCAAATGTGCAGCTAGCACCCCTTATTCTGCAGCTGCC
This sequence comes from Neoceratodus forsteri, assembly GCA_016271365.2. Lineage (NCBI taxonomy): Eukaryota > Metazoa > Chordata > Ceratodontiformes > Ceratodontidae > Neoceratodus > Neoceratodus forsteri. Next base: position 1,458,255,385 of record CM028132.1, read on the forward strand.
TCTCCCTTCCACCCTTCCCCTTCATTAATCCTCCCCCTTGTCCTGTCCCATCCTCTTTTGAAGCAGTCCACTGTTCTACTGGATACCACTTCTGCAGGTAGCACATTCCACCCAGCCACCACCCTCTCTGTAAAAAAGTGTCTCCTCATCTCCCTCCTGAACCTTCCTCTCTCCAGTCTCATATCATGGCCCCTCCCTTACTTTGAACAGCCCCTCTGTACCTATCTTGTTTATTCCTTTCATGTATTTAAAGGTTTCAATCATGTCACCCCTGTCCCTCCTCTCCTCCAGTGAGTACATGTTCAATTCCCTCAGCCTCCTCTCATATGATAAGTCCCCCAGCCCCTTGATCATCTTTGTTGCCCTGCGCTGCACCTCCTCCAGTAACTTAATGTCCCTCTTCAGATACGGGCGCCAGTACTGCACGCAGTACTCCAGGTGCGGTCTAACTAATGACCTATACAGTGGCAGAATCACCTCCTCCCTCCTCGAGGATATACCCCTTGCAATACAACCCAGCATTTTGTTGGCCTTTGCAGCTGCCTTCCTACATTGTGCCGAGTTGTTCATTGACCCTGTAATGAGCACCCCCAGATCCTTCTCCTCCTCTGTCTGGGCTAGCTGCACTCCCCCCCCAGCTGGTAACTCCTCCTTGGGTTCTTCATCCCAAAATGCAGAACCTTGCACTTTTTGTCATTAAACCCCAGTTGCCAGGTGTCTGACCAGGTTGCAAGCTTTGCCAGATCATCCTGCAACACCTGCCATCCCACTAGGTCATCTACCACTGCTCCTACCCTAGTGTCATCAGCAAACAGACTGCTCTTGCTCTTGATGTCCCATGATATGTCTGCAATGAATATTCCAAACAACACTGGTCCCAACACCGAGCCCTGTGGAACACAGCTCGTCACTACCTTTGGGTGTGAGAGCTCCCCACCCACCACCACCCTCTGTTGCCTTCCCTGAAGCCAGTTTCCTACCCATCTCACCAGCTTTGCACCTGCCCCTGTGCCTACTAACTTACTTCCCAGCCATCCATGCGGCACCGAGTCGAATGCCTTACTGAAGTCCAGATACAGAACATCCACTGCATGGCCCCCGTCCAGTTGCCTAGTTACCCAGTCATAGAACTCCACCAGGTTGGTTTGGCAGGATATGCCATGTATGAAGCCATGCTGTCTGCTGTTCTGAAGTCCTTTGGCCTCTAGGAGGGAAACCAGCCTCTCCTTCAGGATAGTCTCCATTAGCTTACCCACGATGGATGTGAGGCTCACTGGTCTGTAGTTTCCTGGTTCATCCTTGGGGCCACTCTTATGGAGGGGCACCACATGAGCCATCCTTCAGTCCTGAGGTACACACCCCAAATGTAGTGAGGCATTAAATAGGTCTGCCAAAGGTCCTGCAAGGACCTCTGCCAGCTCCTTCAATACCCTGGGGTGGATGCCATCTGGGCCTGGCGCCTTGTCCACCCTCAGTGCCTTCAAACCCTCCTGAACTCTGCCTTCCATGATTTCCCCATCTGTCACCCCTTCCCCCCATTTCTGCCATTTCTCCCCCCTTGGGTGTCACCCCCCTCTTTACTTTAGTAAATACTGAGCAGAAGTACTCATTTAGTGCTTCTGCCTTATCACTACCTGCTTCCACCCAACCCCCCTCCTTCCTAATCCTTACTATGTGGTCCTTATAGATCCTTTTCTCCCTGATGTACCTAAAGAGGTCCTTCTCCCCGTTCTTAATGCCTTGTGCCAGCCTGAGTTCTGTAGATGCTTTGGCTCCCCTTACTGCCCTTGTCACCTCCTTCGACTCTGTCAAGTACTCTTCCCTGTCCTCCCCCCTCCCTGTTTTCTTGTACTTCCTAAAGGCAGCTCTTTTCCTTCTTACCTTTTCCATGACCTCCTTGCTCAACCAGCTCGGTTTCTTAGCCCTAGCCTTCTTGCTCTGGGCCTTGCAGCAGGTTTTGGTTGCCTCCACTATCCCCAGCTTTATGAGCTCCCACCTCTGGTTAGTGTCCATACTAGATTGCATTCTGGCAGGTACCCTTTACCACTTCCCCCATCCTCCCAAAGTCAGCCCTTCTGAAGTCCAGCACCTTGTGCCAGATTCCACCCTTCCTTGCCCATATCCAATGTGAGCCATACTGAGTGGTGGTCACTCCCTGACAGTAGTTCCTCCACTGTAAGTTCTCTCACAAAGTCCCCATTTGCCAGCACAAGGTCAAGGGTATTCCCTAACCTGGTTGGTTCACTGACCATTTGCAGCAGGAAACAGGACTCCAATTCAAACAGCTTCACTAACAACACATCAAAATAGGCTTGAAATTAGAAGATATAGGTCTCCAATTCAAAGAAACAGACCCAGTTAAATCACACCAATTATGTTTTAAATCAGAAGAAATAGGCCTCTACAAATACAGCCTGCCACACAGTGAAACAGTGAAGGAGTGATGCAGAGAAGAGGGGTTAGACTTCACTGGGGACTGGGGTCATACCTGGAGGGATGTAGCCTTGTACAGGGGAGATGGCCTGCATCCATCTGGGAGGAGGACCAAGGCCCTCAGTGAATGGTTTAAATACTTTATTGGTAAACATTGAAACTAGCCAAGGGCGGTGGGGGTGGAAGGAAACAGGGAGAATCAAACTGCCCCCCCACGCAAGATGAAGTGGTGATTAGGCAGAACCTAAAGGGAGAGATTACCCCAGAGGTACCAGATAATGGGAGAAGCAGAATGGAAGAAAAAGAGAGGGATAGGAATGAAGGTAGAGGAGGCAAGGAGAGTAGGCAAGAGGAAAAGGGGGGCTGATAGGAGGGGTGGTAGGAGAATTTGGAAGGCCATGTGCAGAAATACTCATAGTCTGGGAAATAAAATCCCAGACCTAGTGGCCATAATGGCAGAGGCTAACCTGGACATTGTTGCTATTACTGAGTCATGGTGCAATGAGAACCATGACTGGGATAGAGCCATACCAGGTTATACTCTGTTTAGGGTGGATAAGAAGGGGGGAGGAGTGGCTTTTTACATAAGGGAGGGCATAAAAGCAACTGAACTACAGGGAATACAGGGAAGGGCAGATGCACTGTGGGTCACCCTAGAACTGGGAAATGGAGCTGCTATTTACACTGGGGTGCTCTACGGACCTCCAATACATGGGGAGGAGATGGACAGGGCTCTAGTGGAAGCCATCCTTAAGATGGTGACTAAGGGGGAGGTGCTTCTGGTGGGAGACTTCAATCTGCCGGATGTGGATTGGAGCATCCCAGCTGCAACTTCAACTAGGAGCAGGGATATCCTGGACTCCCTGCAGGGGGCATTCCTCAGGCAATTATTAAGAGAGCCCACTTGTGAGGGAGCAATATTGGACCTAGTACTCACTAATGGGGACCATGTTGCAGACGTCACAGTGGGTGACCACCTGGAAACCAGTGGTCACAGAATGGCATGGTTCAGTATAAGAACATTGAAGTTTCTGGAGACTAGCGAGGCACAGGATCCAAGGCATCATGGATTCTCAGCGGGAAGGTCCTGTCAGACAAATCTAACTGATTTCTTTGACTGGGTGACCAGGGTGGTAGATCAGGGAGGGGTGGTGAATGTGGCCTACGTGGATTTCAGCAAGGCCTTCGACACTGTCCCACATAGGAGATTGCTAAATAAATTGAGAAACCTGGGAGTGGGCCCTATGGTAGTAAAATGGGTTAAGAACTGGCTAAGGGACAGGACTCAGAGGGTGGTAGTAAATGGCATGAAATCAGAAGAGAGGGAGGTGACAAGTGGGGTGCCACAGGGATTGGTGTTAGGACCAGTCCTGTTCAATGTCTTCATTAGTGACATTGCAGAGCATCTGGAGGAAAGGAAACGCCTGTTGCCTGACGACACCAAGATCTGCAACAGAGTTGACACACCGGAAGGGGTGGAAAGAATGAAAAAGGATCTAAGCTTATTGGAAGAATGGTTGGGAGTATGGCAGCTGAGTTCAATGGTAAAAAGTGCAAAATAATGCACCTGGATCACAGGAATCCATGAGAGAAGTACAGGATTTATTTATTGAAATGTTTCATAGAACATAGAAACATAGAAGTTGACGGCAGATAAGGACCGCAAGGCCCATCCAGGAAGGCACACTGAGCAACAAGTTGCTCGTCTCCCGGTGCAACCTGGGGGGTAGGCAACAATGGGATAGAATACAGAGACACGTTATAATGTTGGAATACAGTTTGCTTACTTGCATACAATGAGAGCAGGAGGGATTACAGGTGGATCACATTGGCTAACAATGCAACAGTTAACTATAGTAGATATGTAGACACATATAGCAATTTAGCAACAGTTGGTGACAGTTGGTAACACTGGAACACATATAATAACTTGGCAACAGTATGTAGCACTGGATGGTAAGGTGACAATAGTAATTAGTATCCATTAGTGTAACATAGATATTCAAGATTTACAGTGATTGGAGTAAAGAGAGGAAGAATGGAAGAAGGGAATGAAAAATTGCGGAGGGCAGAATGGAAGAAGGGAAAAGAATTAACAGAGAGACGCAGGCAGAACACGATTTTCGAGGTAAACAGAGATGACAGGGTGGACTAAAGTGCATTTAAGAGGGGTATAGGGGTAGGTTATAAGTGCTTAATTGAGTGTAGGGGTAAGCCAGTGTTAGTCTATGTTAATCGGAAGGGCAGTAGGAGAAGATGAGAAGTAGAGGCAGGGTGATGAGAGAGAGGAATTGTGGGTGGGGGTATCCAAAGGGGGGGGGGTTCTGGCCACCACAAAGCAAGAAAAAGATCTGAGGATCATCATATCAGATGACCTAAAGGTGACCAAGAAGTGTGAAAAATCAGTGGGGAAAGCAAACAGAATGCTGGGATGCATAGGGAGGGGCATAACCAGCAGAAAGAAAGAGGTGGTGATGCCACATTACAGATCACTGATAAGGCCTCACCTGGAGTACTGCATCCAGTTTTGGAGACCGCATCTCAGGAAGGACATAGACAGGATGAAGGCAGTCCAGGGAAGAGTGACAAAAATGGTACATTGGCTGCACCAGAAGCAATTTGAGGAAAGACTCAGGGACCTTAATATCTAGTCATTGGAGGAGAGGAGAGAGAGGGGGGATATGATAGAGACATTCAAGTATCTTAGGGGTATGAACAGGGTACAGAAGAGAGGCATATTTCAGAGGAAGCATTGCACAAGGGCAAGGGTTCATGATATGAGACTGAAGGGAGCAGGGCTCAGGGGGAATGTCAGGAAGTACTTTTTCACAGAAAGGGCGGTGGATCCATGGAACAGCCTTCCAGTGGAGGTGGTGGGGGCTAAAACAATATGAGGGTTCAAGAGCGCATGGTATAGACATAATGGTACCCTGGAGATGGGCAGAGAAGTTGTGCCACAGATCAAATAGGATCTGGGCTGTCAACACAGAGTAGCGAAATTGGAAGACTTGGTGGGCCGTATGGTCCTTATCTACCATCAGATTCTACAGTATGTTTCTATGTAACAGCAGCAGAGTCAAACCACATGAAGGCAATGGTCTTGGACTTCAGGAGTGCTGACTTTACAAAGGGGATGGGGGAATGCCTCAGGGATGCCCTGGTGGGGCGGGGGGGTGGAACTTGGGTGGAGTAGAGGAACAGTAGGTAAAACTAAAAGCAGCTACAGTGAAGGAAACACACCTCTGCATTAGGCAAGTAAACAAAAGCAAGAGGAAAACAAAGACTGCTATGGCTCTCAAAGGAGGTGGCAGGGAAGGTAAGGGCAAAAAAGTTAGCATTCAGGAGGTATAAGGAGACCCAGAGACAGTAGGGAAGGGAAGTGTACCAGGGTAAGCAGAGGGAAGCAGGGAAAGCAGTCAGGTGCACAAAGGCCCAAATGGAGGAGAAAATAGACCAGGCAGTAAAGAAAGGGGACAAGGCATTTTTCAAGTACATAAGCAAAAGGAGAAAGACCAAGGGAGGAATTGTAAGACTAAGCAGGGAAGGAGGTAAGTGCGTGGAGGGAGACCAGGACAAGGCAGACATCCTAAGCAAATATTTTTATTCAGTATTCACAAAAAAGGTGTAGGAGCAGGATCACAGATAAGTGACTGGAGCATGAATGGAAAGGAGGTGGTCACCAGTCCATTTACAGATGAGAGAATCCCGAAGGAACTCACAAAACTGAAAGTGGACAAGGCAATGGGGCCAGACAGGATACATCCAAGGATACTGAAGGAGCTTAGAGAGGTGCTGTTTTTAATTTACATCAGGTTCCTGTTATGTTTGATTGTTTTTAATCCTGTATTTCCCTGTTTTAAAGTTGATATTATTATCTCGGGAAGGTTTCCCGTTTGTTAGAGGACCCTTTTCTCTTTTTTTTTTTGTGTATTACCGGTTGATTCCTTATACTTCAGAACTTCGAGTGTCTTTGTTGTTCATCTCATATTGTTTAGTTACGACACTGCATTATATATGTGTTTTGTATGTGTAACCCCTAGATGGCGCTATCCCAGGGGCTACTACCCCTGCCTGATTTGCCACTAACAGGTTGAGGGGCCTGGATCCCAATGGCGGGTGCCTCCACCCAGAGGTCAGGGTTTGCAATAGTTAAACTAACTTGGTCACAGCCCTCTGGGACACTGCAACCCCCCTTTCTTCCCACTAGTGGCCCACACAATATATCAGAATTACCTTCACAGTATACACTACCCCCAGGTCTGGTTCGCACTGGGACCTCCTGTGAAATGAGATACAGTGCAACAATCACAGTACAGTACTTTAACATAGACAAATACCTCAGGCAGTATAACTTGCTGAAACAAGCAGCTCTGATTTATTTAGGGGATATAACAAGGACAGAGGAAATCAGGTTAATTAGCTTATCACTCTAATAATCTACCTATGGCTCTGTGCACAGGCCTATCCCTATCAGTTACTGTCCCTGGGTACCCAAGCCCAGTGGCTAGTCCAAACCGTGGCAGCTGGTAGGGCCCTTTCACACAGAGAAAAGGAGAATTAAACAGTCAGCAGTACAGTAATTCCATTTGGATTTAATGTGGCATTCAACAGGGAGCGACCCTGAATTAGTACTCATGACCTCCAAATAAGATAGGGTCCTTCAATGTCGGCAGGGCTCACTTGAGGTACACAAACCTCTTCACACATCCATATAAAAGAAAGCACTATACCAGGCAGGCTGCATCTGTATCCCGATCGCAATTACTGCACAATACCCGGAGAACACACAGCAGATTCAGTTCCTGACAGACCGAAAGCAATTTTCAGCAATTCCTCCAGTCTTCTACAGGGTGAGCCTGGTTTCTACTCTTCAGAGATCCTTTGATTCTTTTCACAGGACGGATTCAGTCCTAACAAGCTGTTACACAAGCTGCAGACCAGAACTCTGGGCCTTACACACATTTTTGACTAAAACTGCACACTGAAAAAGCACAGGGCTCCTTCCTTCTTCACTGCCAAAGCTCAAGTGAAACTCCAACCGACAAAACCGGGCACTTCCTTTGAGTTCCTCCCAGTTCTTGACTGGATTGGCTGTCACTCACAATAGACTGCTGCTGTTGGTCCAAAAGGCACTGAAGTCTAAACTACATCTCCCAGAGTCACTGCCCATACAATCCTCTTGTGGCTGGCTCAGATTATGAGTCCAAGTTCTGATTCGTCCAAGGCACCATTTTAGAGCTAGCTTACCCCACACTGATTGGTCCAGTTCAGCAGTTCAAAACTAGAATGGGGAACTAGCAGACACAGTTCTGACTGCAAAGAAAGCAGGTTAGACAAACTGTAATTTCATTATTACTCTAAATAATTTCTGGCAAACAGTTACATCTTTCAGATAGGTTCCTTTGCACTCCTAGTGACTGCAAAATGAAGTGAATTGGCAGCAGCTTGAGTGGTACTCAATCAAAGAAACACGCAGTCCCCATACAAACTAATTATGTCTGCAAGCAGACAGCTCTTAAAGAGACAGTACCAGAGGTTCTAAAACACTCACTGATAAATGGCTTTAACGCCAAACACCATTCAGGCTTGGAGCATTCAAGCAAGCTCCTGAAGTCTTTGGGAACCCCCATTTGCAGGGGTTACACCTTCCTGGTTTGGGAAAGCTTGACATCCGCGCCAAGCAAGTACCCCATAAGTTTTAACTGCAACCATATATTTGCATTAGGCTCGCATATGTAATCATCAGTCAATATATCATTTTACCAAGAACACATTTCTGAAACATTGCAGTACGTCACTTTACACAGTATTACATACACATTGTACCGAACTCAAGTTATTACCTCTTGTACATGAAACCTGAAGAGAGGGGCCCTTCCCTATCAGTTACCTTGGGCTGGACGGGCAAGGCACCATACTTAGAGGGCAACACAAGTAACTTGGAGTTAGCACTGATGCTCAGTTTGGGCAATGAGCTCAGGGACACATACACTCTTTATGGACAACATTGAGAGGCAAATCCACAGGCCTCCCAAGGGAATCATAACTGAGGTGCACCACAGGCTTTACAGCTCGACCAGTCTTTCTAGGGGAACTGTTACAGTCTCTGCACTCTGAGCCTCATTTTCAGCATTGTCCTCACTTGTCAGGAGTCTCCCTGGGGTAGAGAGGCTAGAACTTGGGGCACTTTCAGCTCCAGGAGTTACAGTTTCTGAGTCCACAACATTTGGCTCGCATGGAGAGCTGGACACTGGCAGTGGACTGTCAGGGCACTCAAAATACTCTTCTTGTTCGGGTGTATCACCAGTCTGCCCTAATCTATCATTTTCTCCCTGAAAGCTCAAACAGTTCAACCATGCACAATGATTCCATTTCATCTGATCTGATGCTTTGCACTTCACTTTCTGGGAGCATTGGCTCCAGGGATGAAGCTGGGGCTTAGACAGTCCAGAAGGCCCAGCTTCATCTCCAGTATTGACTAGGGATTGCCCTGAAACAATTGACTCAGTTCTAAGAAGGATAGTATTCAAAGTCACCTCACTTTCTTCCGATATGGACTGACAGTCATGCTCAACTGGGACTTGTGGAGGGGAACACTTAACTTTGCTTCTGTAGGTGCAGACTTTCTTGATCTTTTCTTAGCAGCAGCTCTAGTCACTGGTCCAGAGGGGCATCTTCTAGGGCTCAGACTCAATTAAGATTTGTCCAATGGGCAGTAAATGATTTCTATGCATTGTTTTTACATCTTTGAATTATTCTCAGGCCTTACTTTGTACACTGGCAGATCATCTAGTTTGCCCACTACAATGTGAGGGAGATGGTGCCATCTGTCAGCAATCTTGTGCTTGCCATGCAGTCCCAGATTTCTTAGCAATACCCGATCTCCTCCTGGAGTTCCTGTGCTTTCACCTTTTATCATACCTTTCTTTGTTGGCCAGATTTCTTTGGCAGCCATGGTTTGAGCCAGTTGGTACGCATGAGTTAGCTGGGCCTTTAACTTTTGCACATACTGTAAATAGTTGTCAGCTTGAACCCCATCAGGAGAGACCCCAAACACACATCTACTGGTAGCCGAGCTTCTCTCCAAACATCAGGCGGTAGAGGGAGAATCCAGTGGCATCACTTTTGGTGCAGTTATAAGCATGTACCAGGGTGCTAATTTGTTGGCTCCATCTAGGCTTGTCCTTTGGGTGCAGGGTGCCTAGCATATCTAGCAAAGTGCGGTTGAAACGTTCAGGCTGTGGTCCCCCTGGGGTGGTAAGGAGTGGTTCTGGACTTTCGCACTCCCACAGAGAAAGCATCTCTTGATCAGACGACTCTCAAAGTCTCTCCCTTGATCAGAATAGATTCTTTGTGGAGCCCCATAGTGAACAAAAAGTTTTTCACAAGTACTTTGGCCACAGTGGATGCTTTCTGGTTTTGGTGGGAAAGCTTGGGCATATCTCGTGAAATGGTCAGGACCACCAGCACATTACTGATATTTCTTTGATCTGACTCCAAACTCAGAAAATCAATACAGACCAGCTCCATGGGTGCACTGGTGGTGATGTTAACAGGGGGCAGCCCTCTGGGGCAAAGCTTTCCTCTGTAAGCAGCGACTACAAGTTCGAATGTGTTGCTCCACATCAGCCCCATCTTAGGCCAATAGAATCTGGATCTCACCAAGTCAAGTGTTCTGTCTGTACCAAGGTGCCCCATGTGGTTGTGCAAGGACCTCAGTACTGATTCTCGAAGGCAGTGGGCAGCACTAGTTGTTGTTTGTCAACTTGTCCCCTCTGTCTACTGTTTCTCTGTATAACAGTTTATTGATCAGTTTCAACTTAGGACCTTCTTTGTATAACAGTGCAGTTCTCAAATCAGTGGAGCGTAATTTGGACACATCTTTCCTGCATAGAGGGCTTCTAAAGCTGCTTTGATCATGGGATCGCGGATTGAGCCTCTTTAATACTGTCATTGTCCAGCTGAGGCAGTGCACCAATGTCTATTGCAGAAAAGTGGCAATAAGCAGCAGGTATGCAATTCTCAGAGGCTCCCAAGCAATCCACCATGCAGTCCATCATGTCTCCGGGACATTTGTTCCTCCCTGTCAAACTTCCGCAGAGTGCCCGAATGTCAGGTTCTGCAATCGGACCCAATCATTCTGGGGAACAGGCCTCCGGAGAGAGCATCAGCATCTATGTGGTTCAGACCTGCTCGGTATTCAGAGCATAGTCATATGTAGATAATGCAGAAAGCCACCTATGGCCAGTGGCATCCAACTTAGCTGAGGTCTGCACATAGGTCAAAGGATTATTGTCAGTTTTACTAGTATTTTAGCCCCATACAAGTACTCATGGAATTGGTCAGCAATAGCCCACTTCAAAGCTAGGAACTCTAACTTATGTACAGGATAGTTCTTTTCGGATGGGGTCAGGCTTCTACTGGCAAAGGCCACTGGTCTCAGGCCATTCTCGTGTTTGGTACAACACAGCCCCCAACCCTTGCAAGCTAGCATCAGTGTGCAGGACGAAGGTTTTCTTGGATCGGCATAGGCCAGCACTGGAGCATGGGTGTTGATATATGATCTCATGAAAAGCAGTCTCACAATCAGAGTCCAGCGGCCCCAAATACTTCACTCGGATGAAAATACACTCTTTCAGTCTTGAGGACGCTGACTTTTGTATTTTTGTGGGTTGGGGATACCCTTGAGTAAGGTTAAGTAAAGGGCGGATCACTCTTGAATAGTCCTTGATGAAGCGCCGATAATAACCACAGAATCCCAGGAATCTTTGCAGTTCTTTAGATTTTGGGCTGTAGGCCAGGTGGTCAAGGCCTCAACTTTACTTGGGTCGGTCTCTATTCCTCGGTGGATACTATGTGTCCCACATACTTTGCTGATGTTTGAAAGAATTGACACTTATCAATGGACAGTTTAAGGCCAAAGTCCTCCAGTCGGTCCAGTACCTTAAATAATCTGCTCATGTTCCTCCAGTGAGCTGCCAAACACAATAACATCATCTAGGTATACCAGGCACTCTAGTAAGTTCATGTCCCCACTGCACGCCCATCAATCGCTGAAAAGTGGCTGGGGCACCTGAAACCTTTGAGGCATCCTCATGAATTCATAGAAGCCAAGCGGACAGATAAAGGCCGCCTCTCACGGTCCTCTGGGGCCATCGGGATCTGGTAGTACCCACTGCGGAGATCCAGCACAGAGAACCACTTGCTCCGCTTAGGCAGTTCAAAGCATCCTGAATGTGGGGCATTGTGTACTGATCAGGGATAGTCCGCCGGTTTAAGGTGCGATAATCCACACACATCCTTACTGTTCCATTCTTTTTCCTCACTACCACAATGGGGAAGCATAAGGGCTTCTGGATTCTTGTATTACACCAGCAGCTAACATCTCTTGCAGATGCCGCTCACATCATCTATGTCAGCAGGTGCCAGGCGCCGAGACCTCACTTAAATGGTCTTTTCATTGCAGCGGATATTGTGCTCAGCTCCTTGCACGCATCCTACATCCCATTCCTTTAAAGAAACACCTGGTCTCTCTGGGCAAGCTTTCACTGATCCTCACTTTCCATTCAGCTGGCAGCGGGAGTCGCCGAATCAAACAAGTCAGGCGTTACTCTGTCATTCTTCCTCGAACTCTTGCTGCTGGGTAGCACTGCAGTGTCTGCACAATGCACATTAGCCAGGATGCAACCTCTGTTTACTCGAATGTCTCTTTCAGACACATTATGAACTTGGACCATTACCCTTCTGGCATAAGCATGGGCTCTAGCGGGCAAAATACTAGGCTTGACCAGCAGTCCCTCTGGCAATTTTCCATCGCCTGGTGCATCCAACATTAATATTTTATTCTTAACATCCTTTCTGATACGGACCTCTCCTGTAAGGTACACTGGGCATTTGCGCCAGGATCAGAGACTCAGGATCCTTCTTCCATACAATTCGACCGTTCCTCTGGTTCTGTTTTTCAGCATCTCTCTGTGCCTCATAGGCCTTCTTAATTAAAGCCGGAACTCTTAAAGCTCTACTAGTCTTTGACCCTGTTTTCATAACACAACTGTGCCAGCTTCCGAACATACTCAGCATTTGTTCCAATCAACAAAGGACACCATCATACAGTCCAGTGGGGACACACTAAGGCTAGGGTCTCTACTTGTTCGGCCACTCCAGCCACGGAGGTGGGGAAAGACAACCAAATTCGGATATACCCAGAATAGGGTAGGCCTTCTCACTTAACCCCATACATGCAGTCCTTCTAATGGTTGTAAGGTACGCCTGACAAATGCTTCTGATACCAATCCTGGAACATAATTGTCACTTGGGGCCACTGTCTAATACAGCTCTTGTAGACACTCCATTCACCTTTACAGTGGTCTCCATGGAGGGACCCACTATTCTGGACCAGTCTGAGAGGCGGTAGTGGGGGCCTGGGCAACTGACCTTGCCACAAAAGGACGTGAATTAGCATTTTGGTGCCCTCACTGGGATCATGTCGCACCTCTTAACCACTGATTTCTTCTCCAAGCTCTCCTTGTAGCCTATATGCAACTTTGTCAGTGTCTTTTGGGGACTGGCATTCCTTTCATGTGCCCATCTTTCCCACAATTATAGCAAAACATACTTTCTGGAGTTTGAGCTGGCCGAGGCGCCACACTGGGAGCCAGGGCGGGGTATTACTAACTGGAAACCTGGGTGCCATCTCTGTCTGCGGCGTGATAAGCATTTGGAGACATCTCGTCAGTTTCTCCACTTCCATGGTCAAGGAATTGAGTTTGGAGCTGTTATCAGCAGGAGATACATGGTGGGTACCCCACCCCATAGCAGATGCAGTCGGATATAGGTCAGGCCTGCATTGCAGGCGTGGCCTTCATAAAGGGACTGTTTTTGAATTCCCGGATCTCTCAACAGTTCGCCCATTGTGGCATATCTTTTCCTTGTCAGAGCACTCATTGACTGTCAACCTCTGCCCTGAACTTCACTTGATGGGTCACCCTCAGTCACTGGTCGTAGCCACAGCTGTTGGTGCAGGTACCTCCCGAGGTCGCCTTTTCTCAACTCCCGAATTTCTCTCATTAACTCATCATAGGAGGGTGGGGATTCCAGTCGATTTGCCAGGCGTAACTGAAGCAACAGCAGTTCTGAGAAGGGGCAGACTTAAGGATTCTGTCCAGTCTGGTTCGGTCCAGTTCAATCGCTGGCAAACTACCCTTCTGAGGCATTCTTGCAACAATTTTTCCAGCCGAGACATACACAGACAACAACTCCCTTGGTACTGTTGTGCATTTCTTACTCTCCACCATAGGTCCTCATCAGAATCTGGGCTCATACACATTCTCCAAGGCCTCAAGATAGGCCTGTGCAGTCGCTCAGGGTTACTGGCCTGCTTAGCACGGATGGTAGCCAGGCAGGACCTCGGAGGCTCTCACTAACCTCTTTCGCCACCTTCCGAGCATTGCCATTCTAGCACTTGGGGCAACATAGTCTCATCCAGGTCTCCCAGTCATCCTCCCTTGGGGTGGGAGGGTGCCAGAGAAGATCCTCAACCTTCGGTAAGAGTCGTGACTAATGGCAGGTGCAGAAATAGAGTCTGCATTGGTTCAGCCACCATCACGGCACTGGAGCAGGAGAGGGTGTTGGGGAGGAACACCCCAGGTGGCAAGAATAGTTTCTTCAAGTCCTCCACAGTTTTCCCTCTCCCAGCAACCATTCAGCAAATTTCTCCTCAAAAGTTTCAGATAGTGGTGGGGGCTGATTCCCCGGTCTTTACTGTCCTTAGTTATCACTTCAAGCAGTGAGGGCTCCTCTGGGGTAATGGTCTGTGGCACTTGGAGCTATCTATGGGATCCTTAAACTCTACTAGGGCCAGGAAAGTGTGGGTGAGCAGATTAGCATGCCGACCCACCACCACAGGGTTTTGTAAACCTTCCACCTTGGAAAGTACTCCTGCACAGTGTCCTAGATGATACCCAGGGGATGTCCAGGATAAGCATAGCATTTTGGGGGTCGATCTCCTCCCAGTACACCACTCCACCAGCCGGTGCACAGCCACTTCTGTCGGGTACCCATTTTTCTTAACAGTGGTTCGAACATGGCCACTAGAGGACACACAATCCCAGCGGTGCCTCCAAGATGTAACCCTAGATGGCGCTATCCCGGGGCTACTACCCCTGCCTGATTTGCCACTAACAGGTTGAGGGGCCTGGATCCAATGGCGGTGCCTCCACCCAGAGGTCAGGGTTTGCAATAGTTAAACTAACTTGGTCACAGCCCTCTGGGACACTGCAACCCCTTTCTTCCCACTAGTGGCCCACACAATATATCAGAATTACCTTCACAGTATACACTTACCCCCAGGTCTGGTTCCGCACTGGGACCTCCTGTGAAATGAGATACAGTGCAACAATCACAGTACAGTACTTTAACATAGACAAATACCTCAGGCAGTATAACTTTGCTGAAACAAGCAGCTCTGATTTATTTAGGGGATATAACAAGGACAGGGGAAATCAGGTTAATTAGCTTATCACTCTAATAATCTACCTATGGCTCTGTGCACAAGCCTATCCCTATCAGTTACTGTCCCTGGGTACCCAAGCCCCAGTGGCTAGTCCAAACCGTGGCAGCTGGTAGGGCCCTTTCACACAGAGAAAAGGAGAATTAAACAGTCAGCAGTACAGTAATTCCATTTGGATTTAATGTGGCAATTCAACAGGGAGCGACCCTGAATTAGTACTCATGACCTCCAAATAAGATAGGGTCCTTCAATGTCGGCAGGGCTCACTTGAGGTACACAAACCTCTTCACACATCCATATAAAAGAAAGCACTATACCAGGCAGGCTGCATCTGTATCCCGATCGCACTACTGCACAATACCCGGAGAACACACAGCAGATTCAGTTCCTGACAGACCGAGTGCACTTTTCAGCAATTCCTCCAGTCTTCTACAGGGTGAGCCTGGTTTCTACTCTTCAGAGATCCTTTGATTCTTTTCACAGGACGGATTCAGTCCTAACAAGCTGTTACACAAGCTGCAGACCGAACTCTGGGCCTTACACATTTTTGACTAAAACTGCACACTGAAAAGCACAGGGCTCCTTCCTTCTTCACTGCCAAAGCTCAAGTGAAACTCCAACCGACAAAACCGGCACTTCCTTTGAGTTCCTCCCAGTTCTTGACTGGATTGGCTGTCACTCACAATAGACTGCTGCTGTTGGTCCAAAAGGCACTGAAGTCTAAACTACATCTCCCAGAGTCACTGCCCATACAATCCTCTTGTGGCTGGCTCAGATTATGAGTCCAAGTTCTGATTTGTCCAAGGCACCATTTTAGAGCTAGCTACCCCACACTGATTGGTCCAGTTCAGCAGTTCAAAACTAGAATGGGGAACTAGTAGACACAGTTCTGACTGCAAAGAAAGCAGGTTAGACAAACTGTAATTTCATTATTACTCTAAATAATTTCTGGCAAACAGTTACATCTTTCAGATAGGTTCCTTTGCACTCTAGTGACTGCAAAATGAAGTGAATTGGCAGCAGCTTGAGTGGTACTCAATCAAAGAAACACACAGTCCCCCATACAAACTAATTATGTCTGCAAGCAGACAGCTCTTAAAGAGACAGTACCAGAGGTTCTAAAAACACTCACTGATAAATGGCTTAAACGCCAAACACCATTCAGGCTTGGAGCATTCAAGCAAGCTCCTGGAAGTCTTTTGGGAACCCCCATTTGCAGGGGGGTTACATATGTATATTGTTATGGTCCTTGTTCATTATTTTTGCTCTTCAACTGAACAGTTCAATAGAGTTTGAGTACAAAAAAAAGAGAGGTGCTGGCAGAACCACTGACAGTCCTGCTCAACCACTCACTGAAGACAGGAGTGGTTCCAGAGGACTGGAGGAAGGCAGATGTAGTCCTGCTTCACAAAAGAGGGGAGCAGAGAGGAGTCTGGCAACTACAGGCCAGTCAGCCTGACTTCAGTGGTGGGGAAATTAATGGATCACTGCTGAAGGAAAGAATTGTGGAATATCTTGAATCTGGCGGCTTACAGAATCCAAGGCAGCATGGATTCACTGGGGTAGATCATGCCAAACAAATCTGATAGATTTCTTTGACCATGTGACCACAGAATTAGATCAGGGTGGAGCCGTGAATGTGGCCTACCTAGACTTCAACAAGGCCTTTGACACCGTTCCACAAAGGAGACTCATACACAAGATGGGCAACCTGGGAGTGGATCCTAAGGCGGTAAAATGGCTAAGAAATTGGTTGAGGGATAGGCAACAGAGGGTGGTATGTGGAGGGGTTGTGGGATAACAGATGGACCAGACACTGAACTTCAGGTTCAACACAAAATCTCAGTGTGATGTTTATTCAAAATACAGGAAACAGGCTTCTGCAATGCCATATTCTTTCTTCATTACATCAATTTGTAACAACAGACTATGTATGTCCTTTCTCTGCACTTAGCCAGCACCTACTGACACTGACCTCTGATCTAACCGTTTTTCAGTGAAAACCCTTCATCCCTACATGGGCCCCGTGTGCTTGGGTAGTGGGGGCTCAAAAAGAAAAAAGACAAAACAAGCTAAAAATAAAGAATCTCAGTGCAGAAACACTGAAAAACAGGTTACCCCAAAGGGAATTGGCAACAAATCAAATTTCAAAGAAATACAACATTATACATACTTCCATGGATATATGCAAATCACCATACAATTTCAGACTTGTTCAGTTTACAGCAATTTACAAGCATTTTAAATAGCACAACTAACTTAATTTCTATAATAGTCACCTAGTACTTTTTACCATTATCAAAAACACATAGGGCTGGATATTCAAACTGCGCCATTCTGTGGCGCAAGCCCTTGCGATGCTCAAAAAAGTTGCGCAGGGGTGTGGCCGGGGCGATATTCAACGGAGTTGCGCTATTGAGCAACTCCTTTGAATATCGCCCCCCAGCCACAGCCTCTGTGCATGGGGCAGTGGAACTTGCACCACCGCAAGTGGTCAGAGTGGAGCATTCAGATGCGGTGGCGCAAGTTCCATTGCGCCATGTGCAAATTTACGATATTCAAAAGGTGACATGCAAATGGTGCCATAATTTATGTAAGGCACACGGAGGGTCATTTGCATCTAATTATGGCCCCATTTGCATTCCATTAGCATGCATGTGTGCCGATCCCCGAAGACTTGCACCTGGCGCCCTGCCAGGCAGCAGCCGTCAGGGACCGACGCCCCCTGCAGCCCGATCGCGGGCAGAACAGTATTCCTTCCCTGCCCCCCAGCAGCCCAATTGGGCATAATGTAACCCCATATCCCAATCACGGGCATAACATACTGTCCCCTGCAGCAGCCCGATCATGGGCATAACGTGATTAATCCCCCACTAGCCCGATCAGTGGGCATAACGTCAACCCCAAAGACCAATATCCCTAGTGGTCCAGTGGACAGCAAACCCGATCCACCGGGCTTTAAGGAAACCTTCCCACCCCGACTAGCCCGATCGCTGGGCATTAAGGAACTCCTTCCCCCACAAAGACCAATATCCCTGGTGGTCCAGTGGACCATGAAGCCGATCAAGGGCATAAGGTCAAACCCACCCCCAATGTCCAATATCCCTGGTGATCTAGTGGCCCCCACCCCACCCACCCACGGAGCCCCACCACCCTGCTCCCTCGTCAGCCGGGCGGGTGGCAGCACCTCACCCGCCTGCTGCCCTGCCACCACGACTGACAGCTCAGTAGGGCTGCATGCCCAATGGTTCAGAGCAAGAGCCAATGGGCGTGTAGCCCGTACCATACAAAGGAATCCAGATATGTGAATGTATGTCCCAAGCCCTCTTGAACCCCTCCCACTGATTTCTCACCCACCACTTCCCCACTTCCCTAGACAGCCCATTGCAGGTGTTCACCACCCTCTCGGTAAAGAAGTACTTCCTGATGTTATCCCTAAACTTATCCCCCTCGAGTTGGAGATCATGACCCCTTTTCCCGGGACACCCCTTCTGTTGGAATAGGTTCTCTGAAAGCACTCTGTTGATCCTTTTTAGGTACTTGAAGGTCTCCATCATGTCCCCTCTTTCCCTCCTCTGTTCCAGAAAGTACATGTCAAGGGCACCCAGTCTCTCCTCACACGGCAAGTGACTAGGCCCCTTCAACATCTTGCTTGCCCTCCTTTGCACCCACTCCACCCTCTCCACATCCTTTCTTTGGTAAGGTCTCCAGAACTGGACAAAATATTCCAGATGAGGCCTGACCAGCTAGGTGTACAAGGGTATCAGGACCTCTTTCCTCCTGCTGGTGATCCCCCTCCAAATACAACCCAACACGCTGCTGGCTTTTGCCACTGCCTTGCCGCACTGCCCAGCCACTTTCAAGTCCTGAGAGATGATGATGCCCAGGTCCATCTCCTCCTTTGTTACTTCTAGCGGCTTGTCCCCCAATCTGTATTCCATTCTCCCATTCTTTCTGCCCAGGTGCATGACTTTGCATTTTGCCGAGTTGAGCATTAAATTCCACTTCCTGGCCCACTCATCTAGTTTCCCTAGGTCCCTCTGTATCCTTTCAGCTCCATCCTGTATGTCTACTCTATTGCAGATCTTTACATCATCTGCAAACAGGCTCACTCTACCCTCCCACCCCTTCGCTATGTCTCTTATAAAGATGTTGAACAGCAGGGGTCCCAGCACTGCTAGTGACCTCTGACACTCCCAAGGGGACCCCATTGACTAACACTCTGCATTCTGCTCTCTAACCAGTTGCGCACCCACCTTATAACCACCCCCCAATCCCAGGCACTTCAATTTGTACAATAGCCTTCTGTGCAGTAACGTATCAAAAGCCTTCCTGAAATCCAGGCAAGCTATGTCCACTGACTCACCCTGATCCAACACCTTAGTGACCCAGTCAAAAAACCCCTAACAGATTTATTTGACAAGATCTGCCCTTGGAAAAGCCATGCTGCCTTGAATCATGGAGGCCGTTTGCCTCCAGGTGGCCGGTGATTCTGTCCTTGAGCAGTTTTTCCATGAGCTTGCTGACCACAGAAGTCAGACTTACTGGCATGTAATTGATCATGTCTTGCCTCTCCCTCCCTTATGCAGGGGTAGTACATCCGCGCACTTCCAGTCCTTCGGGATTTCCCCAGAGCGTAAGGACTCATTGAACAGATAGGTCAAGGGAGCCACTAGCACCTCCCCCAGCTCCCTCAGAACTCTTGGGTGAACCCCATCTGGCCCCATGGCCTTGTCCATCCTCAACCCCTTAAGCTCTCTCAAAATCTCCTCTTCCCGAAAGGGAGTCACATCCACCCCTACCCCCTCCGTAGCAGCTGGTCTAGTGTTGCCTTCCACCCATACCTCCTCCCTCGTGAATACTGCGCTGAAGTAATTGTTCAGCATTTCAGCCTTCTCCTGGTCCCCTTTACCCTTTCTCCTGTCTCTGCTAGCAGACTAGGTATCCCAACTTCCCCTTTTCTCGGCTCACTGATGTACCTGAAGAAGGTTTTACCCCCTTCTTGACCGCCTCGGTGATATTCTCTTTCGTCCTTGCTTTTGCCCATCTGACCACCCTCCTGGCCTCCCTTTGCTTTTCCTGGTATTCCCCCCAGTCTAGCTCACTCTGCGTAGTTTTGTATTGTCTGAAGGCTCACCTCTTAGCTCTGATATTGGCCCCCACTTCCTTACTGAACCACAGTGGCCTCCTTTTCTTCCTATTTTTGCTTACCCTCTTTGTGCAGTGGTCTGTGGGCCCCATTATTGCTCCCTTAATCATGACTCATATATTTTCCACCCCCCTAAGTTCCCCCATCCCATTAATTACCTGGCTAGCATAATCCCTCATCTTGATGACGTCAGCATGTCTAATATCCAAAACCTTCACCTTGGTCCAGTGGCACAAGGCCGATGCACTTACCATGAACTCACACAGTGCAGTGGTCACTAGTGCCTAGGTTATCCCTTACCATTACACCCCCTACCCTGTCTCCATTTGTAAGCACCAGATTTAACACTGCTTCAGCCCTGGTTGGTTCCCTGACCAGCTGCCTGAGAAGAGTTATCTAGAGAGAGTCAATAATAGCTTTGCTTCTGGATGAGGCTGCAGACATTGATTCCCACTCCACATCCGACAGGTTGAGATCTCCCATCAGCAGCACCTCACCCTTGGCCACCATCCTAAGCATGTCCTCCACCATCTGGTTGTCCACCCCTTCTGGTTGCCCTGGTGGCTGGTATACCAGCCCTGTGAGCACAAACTCACCCTTCTCTGTGGTCAACGAGACCCATATAGCCTCTGTGTCCCTCACATGTCCTGTGTTTCTGATGCTGGGATCCCCTTCCTCACGTAGAGTGCTACACTGTCCCTCTTCTGTCCACCCTGTCCTTCCTGAAAAGCGTAAATCCTTGAATGTTCATGTCCCAGTCCTGTCACAAAGTCCTAACATAAAGATGTTCTACAGAGTTAACTCTTCGGGGGGGGGGGTTGAAAAAATGTGGAGGGAACTATGTAAGCTTGAGGAGTGGTGAAGAGTGTGGCAGCTAAGATTCAATGTGAAGAAGTGCAAAAGCATGCAGTTTATTCATTTATTGATGGCTAGGATTACAAATACCTTTGAACCAAAGGTTCTTTTACAAAGATTCCACGTCAAACAAGAATGGGTATCGACAAGAATACAATGGTTACAACTCAGAAAGATTACATTTCACTGTGGGTACAGTGTAACAAGGTTACATAATAGAGGAGTGAGAGGCAGACAAGAATGCAGCGATGATTAAATTGCAGCCATAGTATGATATTGTCAAATTAAATGCTAACTTCGAAGATTTTGAGAGCAGATGGGGTGAAGGGTGGGAGAGGAGGGGGAAAGGAGGAGGGGACAAGAAGGAGAAAGACAGAAGGAAGAGGGAGTGAAGAGGGGAAAGTGGAGGAGAGAGTGAAATGGAAGAGGGGAGAGGGGGATGGGAGTGGGACTGGGGGAGAGAAAGAGGGGAGGCGGTCAGAGCAGAAAATATTACCAACTGGGGGTACAGTCACAGCAATTAAGTGCCTTGAGGTGTTGTCGCAGTTTGAGTTTGAAAGGGCCAAGCTTTGCCTCGGTGGCAATGCCAGGCAGAAGTCCATTAAGCCAGGTAGATGTTCTAAAGCTGAAAGTCCACTGAGCTTGAGAGGTCCAGCAGAATGGGACAAGGTACAACTGTTTAGCTGTACTGTACTATGTGTGCACCAGAGATTAGGTGTTGGCTTTAGTAGAGTTTTGGTGGCTGGCAGGGTGAGACCAAAACTGATTCGTTGGGGGGCACAGAAACCCAGTGGCAGAGTACAAGATGGGGGTGTGGTACTGATGACTACCAAAAAAGGAAAAGGACCTGGGGGTAGTTATATCTGATGACCTAAAAGATGCCAAGCAGTGTAAGAAGACAGTGGGGAGAGCCAGTGGGATGTTGGGGTCCATAGGGAGGGGTATCAGCAGCAGAAAGAAGGAGGCGGTGATACCACTGTAAAAATCATTGGTGAGACCTCATCTAATGTTCTCTGTCCAGTTCTGGAGGCCACATCTCTGGAAATACATTGACAGAGTGGAGGTGGTCCACAGGAGGGCAACTAAAATGATGCAGGGTCTGCACCAAAGCCCTATGAGGAGGGATTAAAGGACCTCAATATGCACACCCTAGAGGAAAGGAGGGAGAGAAACATTGAAATATAGACTTTGACAGCAGATAAGGACTGCTTGGCCCACCTAGTCTGCCCATTTCCCTACCTGTTGGATAACCTGCAGATTCTAGTTAACCAACAGCCTAGTTCTTCCTACCCCCCACCAGAATTGTCTTATATCTGTCCCATGCATTCTTGAATTCCCCCACTGTTTTTGATCCCATGACATCCTCAGGAAGGCTGTTCCATGCATCCACCTGAAAAAATACTTCCTCACGTTGCCCTTGAGCTGTTCCCCCTCTATCTTCAAATTGTGCCCCTTTGTTCTTGCACATCTCTTTTTCTGAAAGATGCTACACTCTTGGACCTTATTGATTCCCTTGAGGTACTTGAAAGTTTCTATCATGTCCCCCCTCTCCCTCCTTTCCTCAAGGGTATACATATTAAGCTCCTTTAGTCTCTCCTCATATGGCTTCTCTTGCAGACCCTGCACCATTTTAGTTGCCTTCCTCTGGACTGCCTCCATCCTGTCTATGTCCTTGCGGAGATGGGGTCTCCAGAACTGGACGCAGTACTCCAGATGGGGTCTAACCAACTGTCTGTACAGAGGGATAAGAACTTCCTGTTTTGTTTGCTTGTGCATGCGCAAGAAACATTTTAGCACAGCTTAGGAGAGAAGCGGGGTTTTGGAGGTGGGGCACTGTGGGGGCCAATGCCTCAGTGCCTTTGGAGGCTTATCCCGCTTTCCCCAATGCGGTGGCACGCTGCTGCTGACACTAGTTCAGCCAGAGTGCCACCACTTTGAAACATTTTCGCCGCTGCAATCAGGGGCTGCCTTGTCCTTGCAGCGTCAGCCATTCCGCTGCAATGAGGGAGCGACCCATCATTGCAGGGTGGTACCTTGCCATCCGCATGCCCCGACCCACTTCACTTGCTGACGGGGAGCCCAGTCCCCGTCAGCATAATGTCCCCACCCCAAGTTTCTCTTAGATGCCGAGGGGTGCCCAATCCCCGGCATCAGCGCTCCCCAACAGATTTTCTTGCTGACGGGATCCCAATCCCAGTTGGCTTCAGTCCCCCTTCCCAGTTCAATTTGCTGACAGGAGCCCACTCCCCATAGGCATAATGTCCCCGATTTGTGTTCTGTCGGGGTGCCCAATCATAGCTCTGCCCCCACTTGGTATGTGCCGACGGGGTGCCCAATACCCCATCGGCTACAGCCCCCCAAAACACTCAGGTGGCATGCTGGGAGCCCACCCCAGTGTGCCAAATGTCCCTGAAACAAAAAAAACAATCCTGAGATAGTTTTTTTTATTTTAACCCTGTAAAACAGAAAACGGTCCCTCATTGAGTCTGTGGCCCCTTCCCCAACACGCACTCACCATCTGTGCACTCTGCCTCCCCACACCTCCCCTCACCCCATACTTACCTCCAGATCCCAGCGCGATGACCTTCGGTGGACCGGGAACAAGTCTGCACTCTTCAAAACCGACCGCAAACTGAAGAAATGCCGGTAAGCTGTAAAATGGCATAAATAGGGTTTTTTCAACTTTGGTGCATACTGTATCTCAGGCATTTTGGGGAATTTTGGCACCAAATGTTCAACATGGGGTTATTGGGACCCTCCTCATGAATTCATCCACTGTCATCTCATTAGTTGGTCCCAAAAGGTGATTTCGCGGTCACTGCACGGAATCACCTTTCAGGGCTGATTAACAAAATGACAGTGTTAGAGTTCATGAGGTGGGCTCTCAAAAAGCCTATGTTGCAAATTTGGTGAAAAAAATCCAAAAAATTACTGTTTTACGAGCATGCATTGTGCAGTTTCCACGCACGCTCGTAATTTCGTGAATTTGTAATATTTTAACTTCAGATTTTCAAAACTGGCATTTTTCCACACCTCCTTATGAAGAGTACAACTGTCATTTTACACATCCTGGCCAAAATATGTTTTCACACTTCCAGCGCAGAATAGCACGGTCACTGTGAGAAATCAGTTTTTGGGACAGATTAAGAAAATGACAGTGACACTGATAATGAACAGAGGTCCTAAAATGCCTGTGTTGAAAATTTGGTGACGAAAGTCCATAAAATGACAATGTTACAAGTGTACGTTGTGCAGATTCCACACACCCTTGTAACTTTGCAAATTTGTAATATTTTCACACCAGATTTTCAACACTGGCATTTTTTCATACCTCCTTATGAACAGTACAGCTGTCATTTTTCACATCCTGGCCAAAATGTGTTTATGCACTTCCGGCACAGAATAGCATGGTTGCTGGGAAAATCAGTGTTTGGGACAGATTAGGATTGAGCGAGTGAGAGGGGGGAGTGAGTAAGCTCAACTGAGCTCTGTCGGGACTGCTGCAGATTTCTTTGTGGGCAGAAAAAAGCATCAACACAGGCAGGAGTCCAGTACAAAAGGGCAGCCTGCAGTGCCGGGAGAAACAGAACGAGCGAGTGAGGGAGGAGGGAGTGAACGAGCTCAACGGAGCCCTGTCGGGACTGCTGCATGTAACCCCCGGGAGGCGCTACCCTTAGGGCTACTACCCCTGCCTGCCTCAACTGTGACAGAGTGAGGGGCCCAGATCCATTGACGGGTGCCTCCACCCAGAGGTCGAGGTTAAGACAGTCAAGATTGACTCGGTCACAGCCCTCTGGGTTACTGCAACCCCCCTTTCATCCCACTAGTGGCTCACATGGTTTAACGACAATACTTTCCCCCTGTACACTTACCCCCTGGCTCGTACCTCTCAGCTCACTCCGGAGACCCCCTGGAAAGTAAGACACCGTTATCGCATTTTCACTGTACAGTATATCGTCAGTAAAATACAATCCAGCCAGGGCACAGTTGCAAAACAAACAATCTGATTTATTTAAGGGGAGATAACAAGAAACATAGAAACATAGACTTTGAGGGCAGATAAGGACCGCTTGGCCCATCTAGTCTGCCCATTTCCCTACCTACAGGATAGGCCGCAGATCCTAGTTAACCAACAGCCTATTTCTTCCTACCCCCCACAAGAATTGCCTTATGTCTATCCCATGCATTCTTGAATTCTCCCACAGTTTTAGACCCCACAAATTCCTCAGGAAGTCTGTTCCATGCATCCACTACCCTCTCTGTGAAATAATACTTCCTCACATTGCCCATGAACCGCCCTCCTTCTATCTTTAAATTGTGTCCCCTTGTTCTTGCACGTCTCTTTTTCTGAAAGATGCTACCCTCTTGGACTTTGTTGATTCCACTGAGGTACTTAAAAGTTTCTATCATGTCCCCCCTCTCCCTTCTTTCCTCAAGGGTATACATATTAAGCTCCTTTAGTCTCTCCTCATACGGCTTCTCTTGCAGACCCTGCACCATTTTAGTTGCTCCTCTGACTACCTCTATCCTGTCTATGTCCTCATGGAGATGGGGTCTCCAGAACTGGACACAGTACTCCAGATGGGGTCTCACCAACTGTCTGTACAGAGGGATAACAACTTCCTGTTTTCTGCTGCTGATGCCTCTCCCTATACATCCCAGTATACCCCAGCCCTCCCTACTGCCTTCTCACATTGCTTGCTAACCTTAAGGTCATCTGATATGATTACACCCAGGTCCCTTTCCTTTTTTGTTGTTGTTACTACCTCCCCACCCATTGTGTATTCTTCCCCTGGGTTCTTGTTTCCTAGGTGCATTATTTTGCACTTCTTTGCATTGAATCCTAGCTGCCGTACTTCTGACCATTCCTCCAACCTTGCCAAGTCCCTTTTCATCCTTTCCACGCCTCCTTGTGTATCAACCCTGTTGCAGATCTTTGTGTCACCTGCAAAAAGGCATACTTTTCCTTCTAGTCCCTCTGCAATGTCACTGATGAAGACATTAAAAAGGACTGGACCCAATACTGAACCCTGCGGTACCCCACTAGTAACCACTTTTTCTTCAGAGGACCGGGGGAAATCAAGGTGATTGGCTTATCACTATAAACTATACATACTGTAACTACCTAGGACTCTGTGCACAGGCCTAAACCTATTAGTTACTGTCCCTGGGTACCTAAGCCCTAATGGCTAGTCTCTCGTGGCAGCTGGTTGGGGCCCTGACACAAATGAGCATTTACTGTCCTGGGCAGATCAGAATGAGCAGAAGGCTCAATTAGTACAGGCAGTAGTATACCAAAATTATTTTGTTTTTCTTTCCACTTGTCTGAACGACTAACAGGGAGCTACCCTGATCCAGTACTCACAACTCCAACAGATAACCACTCCTCCCTCACTTGCAGGACCGAGCCTGAACTTCAAAGGCCTCCTCACACATCTATATGGAAAACAACCGAGGGGTATCATACCAGGCAGCCGCTTTCAGGGCCCGAACGAATTCACAGCAATTGCGGGCGTTAGCAGCCACTCCAGACATCCTGACAGACCGAGCGCGATTCAGCAGATTCTCCAGTCTTCTTCAGGTGGAGCCTGGTAGGTAGCTGTGTTTGTACACAGCCTCCTCTGACCGCATGCTGGCGGATTTAGTCCGAAGCTTTCGGGCTAGAAAACGGTCGCCTCAGGCCCTTCACGCGCTTCCCGCACAAACACTCAACGCTGCAGAAGCTCAGTGCTCCCTTCTCCTTCACAGTCACCACGAATCTGCCCTCAGGCAGTTGGGGCCAGCCTCCTCAGTCGCACGCCACCCAATCCCATAGGTGGGCTGCAGGCACCAGGCTATGAGACCTGTCTCTATTGGTGCAAAAAGGCGCCCTTGTCCAGACTTCACTTCCCAGGATTACGAGCTAAGCCCCCATTGGTCCGCCGACTCTCTAGAGGGTCCTCATAATATGATTGGTTTGCTTCAGCAGTTCAGGACCAAAATGGTGGAGCAATAACAGAAACAGTCCAGGCTGCAAGAAAACAGGTTAGAACAAACTGTATCTTCATTGCTTTAACGGTTTTCACAGAAACAACTACATCTTTCTGATGGGCTCCCCCTGCGCTTCTAGCGACTGCAGGAACGGAGCAATTAACCAGCAGCCCATGGCGGGAGTCAAGCATAGAAACCCCAGCCCCCCTTTACAAACCCCCACTCTGCGAGCAGACAGCTCTTAAAGAGACAGCACTGGAGGCTTTAAAAGCACTCACAACCCCCATTTAGCGACCTTACACAGAACACCAGCCAAGCAGTGAGCACTCAAGCAGGCTCCGGGAAGGCTTCTGGAATGCCCAATTGTAGGGGGGTTACATGCAGATTTGTTTGTGGGCAGAAAAAGGCACCAATGCAGGCAGGGGCCCAGTACAAAGGGCAGCCTGCAGCGCTGGGAGAAACAGAATGAACAAGTGAGAGAGGGGGAATGAGCGAGCACAATGGAGCTTTGTCAGGACTGCTGCGGATTTCTTTGTGGGCAGAAAAAGGTGCCAATGCAGGCTGGAGCGCAGTAAAAAAGGGCAACCTGCAGCGCTGGGAGAAACAGAATGAGTGAGAGAGAGAGAGGAGGAGTGAGTGAGCTCAGTGGAGCTCTGTCGGGACAACTATGAACTTGTTTGTGGGCAGAAAAAGGTGCAAATGCAAATGCAGACAGGAGCCCAGTGCAAAAGGGCGGCCTGCACCACCGGGAGAAACAGAATGAGTGAGTGAGAGAGGGGGAGTGAGCAAGATCAGCAGAGCTCTGTTGGGACTGCTGTGGATTTCTTTGTGGGCAGAAAAAGGCACAAACGCAGGCAGGAAACCAGTACAAAAGGGCAGCCTGTAGCGCCGGGAGAAACAGAACGAGCAAGTGGGGGGGGGGGTGAGTGAGCTCAATGGAGCTCTGCCAGGACTTTAGAGTTGCCCACCATCCTGCTCAGGGTCCTCTGTGGTCCTATATTACAGTAGGGTCTCTGGGGTGGAGACAATGCAATGATTGGATACTTTGAGGATTGCTGTAATAATACAGATTAATTTGTTCTGTTTATTTCTCTAACTGAGCTAAGTACTGAGCTATACTGTTATGACTGCTGTAATAATACATATTTATTTGTTCTGTTTATTTCTCTGAGTTGCGTAATACCTGGAGTGCAATAGGATTTCTAACTGGGCTAAGTAAAACTATATGAGAGCTGAGAACAAAAAGTATGGTAGCTGAGGGGTGACAAACAGACAAGGAGGCTTTAGGATTGCTACAGTAATACAGTATCTAACGGATGAGATTTGAGACTGAATTACCCTGGTCAGCAAGGGGCCAGTAGGGGGACTAGTGTGTGGGGGGGAACAGGAATTTGAGTAAATAGGGCCTAACAGTTGTAGTAGGGTACAGAACCTGGGAGAAGAGCCCATAACATAAGATGGGCGGGTAAAATGGGGCAGCTGCCACATGTCAATAGCGCAGGCATCTTTGGAAGGGTGGTGGGGTGTACAGGGTGTGGGTCCGCCATGATCCTGGACTGGGCTTGGAGGATGGGGGGGTGTATGGTCTGTAGATGACTGGCTAGTTTGAGGGAGGAACTGTGGGGTTAGGGAGCAGTCTAAGTGGCAGGGCAGATGTCTATAGTAAGCATCCTGGCTGTAGGGGGGAATAGGGATGGCAAGGGGGACGGAAGAAGAACAACTAGGGGTGAAACTGACCCCAGTATCAGAGGCACTAGCAGAAAAGAGAGAGAAGGAGGGGTGCCCGAGGCAAGGGGGGGCCTCCTGTTGGGGGAGGAAGAGACCACGAGGAGTGCCAGGGGAGAGAGAGCAGATGGCTGCGGGTAGGGAGGGACCAGGGTGGCATGGAGGGGAACAAGTAGGAGGGGAGAACCGATAGGGGGAAGAGATGTAGGAGGGGTATTGACTAGGAATAGATTCGAGCCTCTGCGATGGGAGAGACGGGGGAGCAGGAACATACTCATGAGAGGGATGGCAACAGGTAAGGGAAGAGATAGCAAGTGCTAAAGG
The DNA here is from genome assembly GCA_016271365.2 of Neoceratodus forsteri. NCBI lineage: Eukaryota > Metazoa > Chordata > Ceratodontiformes > Ceratodontidae > Neoceratodus > Neoceratodus forsteri. The sequence goes on from CM028132.1 coordinate 1,458,284,349, forward strand.
GTAGAATTGGGGATAGTAAGGGAGGAGGGGGTGGTGACTGGAGGAGTGAAGGCTACGAGAAGGGGGAAGGATGGGAGGGGCATCACTATCGGGGTAAAAGAGAATGGGGGCTGTAAATCAACAACAGCTGGGATAGGAGAGGGGTTGGAAATCAGCCGGGAAGGAGGCGAGGTCGACATGGGAAGCCCAGTAGGAAGTAGTCAGGCTGGGAAGGGGTTCAAGGGGGATGGGAGGAATAAGGCAGAGAAAAGGGGTGAGGTGGAAGTAGGGGGTACAGATACAGAAGTCACAGAGGGTGCAGCTGGTGGGGGTAAGGGGCAGGGAAGAATGAATACTGGGGTGGTGGAAGGGGCATTAGAAGGGAAAGGGGCAAAGGGACGGGGGGTACTCATCCTAGGGGATTGTATACTGAAAGGGGTGAGATGGGGCGGAAGGGGGGAAGGCACAGCTGTATTTGGTTTAAAGCTATCCCCAGGTTGACTGCAGGAGGGGCAGGGCAGGCACTGCTCAAGTGTGCAGCGAGGGGGAGGAAGAAACCTCCTTTACTGTTGCATGTGGGTACAAACGTCTTGGCAGGGGAGACTGTGGAAGTAGTGAGGGGGAGATTTGAGTAGTTGGCAAGGCAGTGTGAGGGGGTGGGGGCGGATCGGAGACATTCTTGGAGGTACTCCCAGTACCCTGTGCAAGCATGGGGAGGAAGGGTAGGATTGAGGAGTTAAACGAGTGGCTGAGGGATTGGTGCCACACCAAAAAGTATAGGATAGTGACTAACTGGGATTGGGTCTGGGGAAATAGTGACTTGTACACGGGGGACAGGGTACACTTGAGCAAGAAGGAGAGGGGAGTATTAAAGGCAGGATTAGAGGGGTATATCTCTACTAAGGTGGATTTAAGCTAGTTGGGGGGTGCCAAAAGACTGAGGTTAGTAGAAAGGTCCAGACAGGAGAGCCGAATGAACTCACCCCCCTAGATATAGGCAAAGGTGAATGCGTAGTAACCCTGGCAGGGGGCGGGCAGAGTGGTTTGAGTGTAATACAGAAGGCACCACCACCCGGTAAGAATAAGGAGAAGAAAGGGTGCAGACTACCGGGAAGAGGGACACAGGCCAAGCAGGAGAAGAGTGAGGATCGGGAGGAGGGGGATGGTGGTAGGTGGTCTCTCTCTATGCAAGAAGCCTGGGGAACAAAACTGCAGAGCTTCAGGTGCTCCTTTCAGAGGGGAAGGTGGACACTGCTGCAGTGACAGAGACTTGGGCCACAGAGTACCATTACTGGGGCTTGGCAATCCCAGAATACAGGATATACAGCAGGGACCAGGGGAGGTGGAAGGAGGGGGGTTGCACTCTATGTGAGGGAAGGGATTAAATGCATAAGGGAGGAGGAAGAAGAGGAGATGACAGAGGCACTTTGGGAGCAACTCCTGGACTCCAAGGGCAGAAAGCTGAGGCTGGGGAGTGGTGTACAGACCACCAGCCCAATCCGGGGAACTGGATGGAGAGTTGGCAGAGCAGATAAGGAGGGTGTGTAGAAGGGAGAGTGTGGTGATAGTGGGGGAATTTAACCTACCATGGGTTGACTGGAACACCCTGGCCACTAGCAGTACCAGGGAGCAGGTGCTCCTTGATACATTCCAGGATGGCGTTCTGACACAGTTGGTAAGTGGGCCTACAAGGCTTGGTAGCACTCTGAACCTAGTACTTGCAAATGGGGAGGTGGTGAGGGAGGTAAGAGTGGAGGACCCACTAGCAGGTAACGACCACCAAACAGTGAGACTCATCACGCTGGGCAGGGTGACAGGAGGCACAGGCACTAAGGTGGTGGACTTTATTAGGGTGGACTTTGGGAGGATGGGAGCAATACTGCAAGGGAGACTCCAGGATATAAGGCCGGGGATGGATGCAGAACAAAAGTGGGAAGTCATAAAGACTGGGCTAACAGAGGCCACAGTAGCCTGCACCAGGGCCAGGCGAGAAACCATGCTGGCTGAACAAGGAAGTGCTGCAAGGGGTGAGGACAAAGACAGCTGCATACCGTAAGTACAGTAGAACAGGGAAGGGAGAGGATAAGGAGGCTTTCAGGAGGTGGTCTTCTTCTGGGTTTTTGTTTCCCATGTGCAATTCTTTGCACTTCTTTGAATTGAATCTAAGCTGCCATACTTTTGACCATTCCTCCAACCTTGCCAAGTCCCTTCTCATCCTTTCCACCCCCCTTGTGTATCAACCCTGTTGCAGATCTTTCTGTTGTCTGCAAAGAGGCATACTTTTCCTTCCAGCCCCTCCACAATGTCTCCTATAAAGACATTAAAGAGGACTAGTCCCAGTACTGAACCCTGCAGTACCCCACTAGTAACCACCCTTTCTTCAGAGTGTACTCCGTTTACTATTACCATCTACGTCCTTTTGCCCAGCCAATTTGTTACCCAGGCTACCACCCTGGGACCCACTCCCAGGCTACAGATATGAGAGAGGCTTTCAAATACCTCAAGGATATAAATAATGTACAGGGGGGAAGCATTTTTTAGAGAGAAAGATGTTCAAGGACAAGGGATAATGCTATGAAGCTGGAGAAGGTAGACTCAGGGGAAATGTGAGTAAGTATTTCTTCACTGAAAGGGTGATGGATTTATGGAACAGCCTCCCATCAGAGGTTTTGGGGGCAAATACGGCAAAGGAATTCAAAAATTCATGGGATAGGCGTAAGGGAACCTCAGTGGTTAGGAAAGGGGGAATAAAGCCAGAGATGAGGTAGGGTCTGCGGCATTATAGTAGGTAGGGAAAATGGGCAGATTAGATGGGCCAAGCTGTCCTTATCTGCCGTCAGTTTCTATGTTGTGTTCTATGTTTCTATAGCAAATGTACAGTCTTGTAATTCCCTCGGGGGGGGGGTTCAAGAAAGGGGACTTAAGACTCATCTGTTAGAGCTTAAGCAATACGCTTGGTGCCATTGAATACTGTACCCTCTTCTGCGACCTGTATTTCCCTACTGCAACTGTTTGTCTGTAACCACGAATGTAACCCAATTGTTAACCTATGCTGAGTGTTGAAAATTGTCAAACTCTAAACTATAATTTGTGTTATATACACTGCAATGGTCTGCAGTACACCATTCTATGCTCACTGCACTACTGTCTGCTGAAAACTGTGCTAACTTACGAAATCTCAGCCTGTACTTGTGTAACTTTATGGATTGTCTTGCCTGTAATTAACCCCAGGTCACCCCTTAAAAAGGGACTGTCATGGTCTCAGTGGGTTTACCCAATTACCAAAATTAAATAAATAAATAAACATTCTGAGGTCTTTGGTGCTGCCAGGAATATTTTATACAGTTGTCTTGGCAACTGTAAGGCAGGTTTGTCTGCAGAGATCATTTTTACGATGTATATTGTGATTGTATTTTGTACATATGACTATCTTCCGTCTGTATTTGTATATATTGTATGTTTCTGGGTCATGTCTGTAAAACGGGCATGTAGCCCAGTGTACCCACTTGGTGATCAGATAAAACTGAAATAAACTTAAACTGAGCACAGTACTGTTCCATACTAGAGCTGTAAGTTTGCTTCTACTAGAGAATCAAACAGGTTGAACATCTTCAGTTCACTTCTCGAGTACATGCACAAGTTTTTAGGGGAAAAAAGAAACATTGGTGCGTGCCACTCATACCAGTAAAATGGGTCAACTGGTGGATCCCAGTTTGCATGAGAATGAGATTATTTCTGCAAGGTGAGAGGCAGCCCCATAGTACACAACATCACTTTGATGTTCTTTTGGGGCTTAGCTGCAGCATGAGAGGGCACGCATGTGTTTAGTGTAGAGTTGATGGGTAGCAAGGGCAGAGATGTCTGATTATAATATTTAGTTTACTTAGGTTTTGCTGAAAATAAACTGTGTAGCACTTGATAAACACTGTGCATCTGATTTAAGCAGTAAGGCATGATGGGGGCTGGATTTTCAAAGCACTGGAATTGCCACAAGCCCTGGGTACACCAAAGACGGGCTTTTTTCCATCCCGTATGGCAACTAACACAAGTTAGACCATCTTTTTGTGGTCTAGCTTGCGTCAATCTTGTGGACTGTTTTTGCAGAGCATCCAACAGAGATTTGGCACAAGTTGCCAGAAATCAGGGAAAACTGTTGCAACTACATCTAACTATTGAACATCAGGTGCAGCTGTGGCAAAAGGTATTGGCATACGGGTAATTTAAAAGTGTTGGGGTGCAGGGCTCACCCTTTGATGATCTGGTCCATGGTGTGCTTTGTGCTGGGATAATGGCATGCCTCAGGTGGATGAAGCACAAGGCAGAAGGCCAAGTGCTTGCATCACCTGAGAAGTCCAGTGGTACCCTCTCTTCCATCCCAGAACCACGACTGTGGATAAAAGATTAAACCCAAACCCTCCCTTGTAGTCCAGTGGACCCCCACCCCATTCCATCCCAGCAGTGTCAAGGAGTCGGCAGGTAGCACAGCCCACCCACATGCCACCACGGCTGCCCACCGACTGAACTGTCATGAATGACAGTGTACTGTACCTACTACAATCCTGTTGGTTGACACTGTCAACGAATGGTTTGCAGTGTGTACTGTATGCTGTCATTCACAACTTTCACAAACTATAGTAGGTACAGTACAAATTGTAGTAGGTACAATAATTGCAGTAGGTACAGGATTGTAGTAGGTACAGTATGCTGTCATTCATGACAGTTCAGTTGGCGGGTAGCCGTGGTGGCTTGTGGGTGGTCTGTGCTGCCTGCCAACACTGCTGAGACTGGGGAGCAGGGTGGGGTTGGGGTCCCTCAGTGGGCGGGGGGGTCCACTGGACTACCAGGGAGGGTTCAGGTTTAATCTTTTATCCATGGTCAGGGTTCGGGGATGGATAGGACAGGACTATCAGGGTGTTTCAGGCTGGCTTATTTTTCAATACATCGAGGTTGGGCACAGGAGGGGGGTCCACTAGACTACCAGGGATGGAGGAATGATTTTATTTATTATACAATCGGGGATGGGAGGAAGGGCCACTAGACTGCCAGGGGCAAGAGAATGATTTTATTATACGATCAGGGATGGGGGCCACTAGACTACCAGGGATCACAGGATGATTTCTTTCTGTATACACTCGTGGATGGGAGGGGGGGACACTAGACTGCCAGGGTGGAGGGGATGCTTCATTTTATTATATGATCGGGGCTATGGGAGGCACTAGACTACCAGGGAATCTGTTGCAGCATTCTTCATTTGCACATCGGGTCACGCTTGCTGGGTGCCTGGCCCATCCTGACGGGTGCATCCCTGAAACTGACATGCAAATGGGGCCATAATGACAGGCAAATGGCCCCATTTGTACCTTGTATGGCTAATGGCCCCATTTGCATGTTGCGGTCTGAATATCTGGAAATTGAGTGGTGGGTCCCGAGGGTGCGCCGTGCATCTCCATTCCAGATATTCAGACCGTGCAGGGGGATGCATCAGAGCATCCTCAGCGGCCCCCATTTGCGCCTCCAGCATCTTTTACTATATTCAGAAGGGATGCACAATCGCGCATCTGGTTTGAATACAGCAATTGTGCACTCTGGCACAACTCAGTTGCACGGAGCAACCACTTGCGCCCTTTCCAGGTGCAGTTTGAAAATCCTGACCAAAGTGTACAATTCAGCTACAGCATAAACCCTTAACCACACTCCTACTGTCAAACCCCCAAAAAATACAGGTGTACCTGGGTTCTGATGGGTAGGGGTCCTGGCTGCTGGATGACTCCTGGCAGACTCCAGTCGATGTGCTCAGACTCAGTGAATAAAATCTGTGGCTAGGTTGAAACATTGAATTGTCTTTTTGATGTCCTTTCAGCTAAGGCTGATATTTTTAGAAGCATAAGTAAAAAGCACTAAAGACTAACTCCAAAATATAGAAAAGCAATTGGGCAAGACTACAGATTAGAGATTAGAGATGTTGTGAAGTTTTAATTCACTGGTAAAGTTAAGGCGAATTTGCTAACTTCCTTGTGAATCAATTTTTGCTATTTAGTAGGCAATTCTTTCACCTGTTGTAACTTTGCCTGGCAACTTCACCTGCAACTTCACCTTTAGGGTACATTTGGGTGATGTTTTGTCAAAAAGTGATATCACAAGGGGGCACAATCTTAAGCTGGAGGGTGGAAGGTTTAGGAGGGAGGTCAGGAAGCACTTCTCACAGAGAGGGTGGTAGACACTTGGAATGCGCTGCCAGAAGAGATCATCTTGTTGAATACGGTGGACAGCTTTAAGATAGGCTGGGATAGGCATAGGGGGAAGGTAAGAATCATGAGTAGGGAGGATGGGAGGAGTGGGGAGGGAGGGAACGGACATTAGCTGAAGCTGTGGACCCTGCAATATGAGCAGACTTGATAGACCAAATGGCCTTCTTCTGCTGGCTTCTTCGTATATATATTCATATATTCGTATGATGGAAGAGCTTCTGCAGGTCATGTGGTACATCTCTATACAGTGAATCTGCTTCACTTTCTGTTTTGTAGTGTTAGTGTAGGAGACAGGAAACTGATAATTTTCAGAGCTACATAGGAGATATATATCCTCATGCTTCATTTCCTTACCAGCTTATGTTTTATTTTTTTCTAATTCTCATTTAATTCTTTGACTTATTAGGAGTATGTAACTGGGTCGCTGTGCTGATGGAATAGGTGTTACTTTTTTAGTTACCACCCTTGCCTTGCACTCATGGGGGTCAAACAAGTTTGAGGGGCCAGTGCTCCTCAAACTCCTCACATGGGTGTGTGTGTTTTGGATGGGGTATAAAGGGGATAGTGTGGTGCTTCCAGTTAGAGAAGGAAATAGGGGGCTAATGTGATGAGTAGAATCCTGCCCTAGGGTGCAGTACCAGCTTACCTCCCCAACAACTTTCTGACCCCACTCTGAAACACACTGGTACTAGTACCCCTTTTTATCTATTTATTTATTGAGATCTTGGATTCACACCTTTAAGCAGAAAGCTCTTTCATGGGTTCCATGTCAAGTCTGACACAAACAAGAATACAGATATGTTCCACAGATGCAGATACAGCATGAAACAATTGTAAACTGCCTCCAGGAATAAATTCTAATAGTAGTTACACAAGCTAAGCACGTACAGGGTGCAGAGTCAAAACAAAGGCTAACGTTTCACGAGGTAACGGTAACATAACATGAGGACACCGGTTTAAAAGGAGAATTGTACAACTAACAACATAGGCAGACAATTGGATTGTGCCCGAGTCAAAGAAAGAAGGAAGGTACCAGTAGAGCGGGACAGGAGGAGGAGGAGGAGGAGGAAAGTGTGGAGAGGGAGAAGGCAAGCAGAGGTGGGGGGGTAGGAAGGGGATAGATAGGAGGGAAAGAGGATGAATAGCTATGTAGTCAAAGTGGAATAAAGGGGGAAAGGGTGGGGGAGGAGGAATGGAGGAGAGTGGGGAGGTCGAGGTGGTGTAGGTAGTGGGGTGATGATGAAGATGTAGTAAGGTGGTAGGGAGGAAAGAGGTATGGAATGACGGAGGGGCAAAAAGGGAAGAGGAGGTGGAGGGAGGTAGAAGGGAAACTAAATAATTTAGGCAGGGGTAGAAAGCCCATGAAAGTGTTAACTTGAACTTTTTAATACAATTACTGCACCTTGGATCATTTCAAAAACTGCTAGTAATATGCTCACATGCCAAATGTTAGAGACTAACCACATGGCTTTATTATTTGGCAGCTCTGGTCCTGCAAAAGAAATGGCAGGTATACCAAATGGGTTAACAATCTCTCTGAGTTGTAACAACACACTGACTCCTGTTCACAGTTCAAGTTCACCATCTTTAACAACAGCAGGAGCTTGGATGCCCAGGCCTCTCCACACCCGCACATAGGACGGCAACCAGGCCCACTGTATGGTAAGACCTCCCACTACCCATAGCAGCAGAATTCCACAGTTTACATTGACTTTCACAACAATTAAAAAGCACAGGGAAACAGTGGCTCAGTAGAATAAATGTACACAAATACACTTACCCTGGTATTGAAAAACATGTAGACACAGTGCTGTGAAACAGCAGGTCGAGCAGCACTCCAAGAAAGCCCGATTGTAAAAATCCACAACAGTGTGCATGAAATAAGGTCCAGACACTTAGGTAAATTTCAAAAGTCACAAACTTATTTTACTGATGTAACCACCCTACAAATGGGAGTTCCTGAAAAGTCTTCCTTGAGCTTGCCTAAATGCACACTGCCAGGCTGTTGTTCTACATTTTAGCAGATTAAATGTATTACTAGAGAGTGCCTATATAGCCTCTGTGTACTGTCTCTTTAAGAGCTGCCTGGATTGCAGTCTTAATTAATCTGAGAGGGAGCTCTGTTAGAAGATGTGCTTGCTTGCTGATCATCTGTTAGAGTAGTAGTAATAATATTGCAGTTTGTTCTAACCTGCCTTCTTTGCAGCAAGGACTGTTCTGTTTATCTCCACCAACTAGGCATGGGACTGTCAGAATGGGCCAATCAGTATTGTTGGGACTCTAAAATGGAGCCTGCCTACAGGGGCTTGGTGGGGTCAAAACTTGTAGGAATAGTAGTTTTTGCATTTTGGCGCCTAAAATAACCTGGAGGGGAGCCCTTGTTGTGACTTGACAGATAGATCAGCCAACTGAACCTTTTGGATCTTGAGGAAATTCCCAAGCTGCTTGCAGCTAGTTTCAGTTCTGAGTTGGGAAGTGAAGAGATAACAGCTTAAATAATTCAAGCAGCAGGCCCGGCATAGAGTCACGTGGGAGAACTATGGAAAGGCCTGAGTTTTGGCCTGCATGCCTGCTTGGTATCCCGGAGAGGGAACTTATGTCTTTTTCGGACTGAATCCGAACTTGGAGAGCGAAGTGAGCCACTGAATTGTGACCAGGCTCCTAGCTGAAGAAGAACGAAGATTTGCTGAATTCTATCAGCCTGTCTGGACTTCCAGCCACCTCTGAACTCCTGGATTGTGCAGAGACTCTGTAATTGCGACCGGAGAGCCTTTTGCCCGGTACAGTGGAATTTCCTTACATGTGAATGTGTTGTGTGCTCATAATGGGTCGTGATTTGGTTCCCCACTGTGGTTTGAATTGTGTTATGCTTGCTGGAAGCTGCATTAGAATTTCCTTACGTGTAAATCTGCTGTGTGCTGCTAGTGGGTCACGATTTGGTTCCCCACTGTGGTTTGAATTGTGTTATGCTTGCTGGAAGCTGCATTAGAATTTCCTTATGCGTAAATCTGCTGTGTGCTGCCAGTGGGTCACGATTTGGTTCCCCACTGTGGTTTAAACTGTGTTATGCTTGCTGGGAGCCACATCCAGCCCCATGGACTGAATCCAAAATCATCTCCATTGGGCCTGGGCCTTGCCACACTGGCTCAGCCTGACTACCCACTACACAGAGAAAGCCATCAATGAAAGACTTGCCTGGGGATCAGCCCCCTGCTCAACACTTGAACAGGAACGACACCTCGGTGATTCGTGTGGGCCCGCTTCTTCGGGCACTCCAGCACAACAACCTGCAGTCTCAGTTTCATACTGCCTGTGTCCAGTATTGGGTATCGTGAGTAAACATCAGGGTAGCTCCCTGCAACAACAGCTAAATCTAAAGTGTGGTCATCTGATTGTCTTGTTGCTTTTTTCTTTCACGAACTGAGCCCTCCGGCTCTGGATTACAAGTAGTGTGTGATGTGCATATTGCTTTACTTCCATCACAGGGCCCCAACCAGCTGCAATGTTCCTGGCTAGCCCACCATTTTCCTACCTGGATACCCAGAGTGTGTGACTGTGTGGGGACTTAAAGAGCATGCATAACTGTTTGATGAATATAGCCTTTAAGCCTATCAACTTGATTACGCCCCTTCCTTGTTTAAGTCCCTGAATAAATCAGATCTGACTTTTTTGCTGCATTTAACCTGCCTGTGGTTCCAGTTTGTGCCAAGAGTATATTGTACTGTTGCTATTCACTGTGCATAACCTTGTTTTACAGGGGGTCCCCAGGGTCAAGCCAGAGGAACCAGCCCTGGTGGTAAGTGTAAACAGTGTGGGTACTGGTATGGTGTACAAGGGGTATTGTGAAAGTGATTATCATATATTGCTCAGGCCACTAGAAGGGAAAGGGGGGGGGGTTGCAGTGTCCCAGAGTGCTGTGCCCAGGTTAGTTTGACCACTACCAACCTGATCTCCGTGTGGAGGCACCCGTTTCAGAACTCAGGCTCCTTAACCTGCTACTAGCCAAGCAGGCAGGGGTAGTAGCCCTTGGGATAGCGCCACCTAGGGGTTACACTGAAATAACACACGGCAAAAGTAAAGCAGGTAAAGCAGTCAAATATTACAGCAACAATAGGAAAGGAATCCATCATATACAGTGACTGAGACTAGAATAACAACTTTTAGATAAAAAAGTTCAAGTAACAAACTGCCATAGGTCCCGTGGGTCTCTTCAGACTTGGAGCATACTTGAACAGCACCTGACCCACTAACGTTTCAACATCGCAATGATGTCTTCATCAGAGTGAGGAGGGTCAGAAAGGTGTTCACTTAAATACTGACTGAAAGTCACAGTGCCCAGAAACCAGTGAAGATACTAATAGAAATGGAAATACTTTACCAGATAAACAGAGATAAATATAAGAGAACACACAGATATACTAAATACAGTCAGAGTATTAAATATATGACACAGATAGAAAAGTATATAGCAAAGAAATCTATATCATAAAAAGTAACAAATATGCAGCAAGAGGAAGTAATACATAAATAAACAGTAATAAGACTTAAAACATATAAATACAGTGATCGAGCCCAGCACATACATACAAATGATCTCATAACAAAATTGCCGTACAGAGTTGCAGAATCACATGGCTATATAAACAGCAAGATAAAAAACAGTATGAAGATGCAGAATCATAAACATTTCATCATCTCACAATTACCTTCTTCAACTGTAGTTTCATCTTAGCTGGTGGGTACCCAGATGATTTAAATACAGTTACAGGCCAGGGGTTGCAGTGTCCGGGATCTTGTGCTGGTGTACTTAGTGATGCGCAAGCTTGCTTTAACCCCACCTGACTGACTTTTTGGCTAACACTTCAGCATGAGCAACAGGAGGCAGTATAGCGCAGTGGTTTAAGGCTCTGAGCTACAAATCTGGTGACATCCAGCAGACCAGACATGGGTTTGAATCCCACAGCTTCCACTTGCATACTGTGTAACCCTGACCAAGTCACTTAACTTCCCTGTGCTCGCAGGTCGCTCCTGTAAAAAAACTTTCAGCTTAGTGTGTTACTCCTGGTTAAACAACCAAAAAAAAAAAAAACTGTAACCCAACAGGTAAGTTCAGGCAGCGGCAGCAGTTTTCCTGGCAGGCTGCCAGTACTTGCATGTCCTACACCAATGAAATAGTAGCTGATTCTTCAGGATGATGTTACAGCAGCAGGAACACAGTAGTCAATGGCCCAGGCTGGGCCTGATCTTTGATCTTTGTGTCGCAGTGCTCCTTCACTTGATCAGTACGTAGCAGTGTGATAAGCTTAGAAGGGGCTAGACCAAGGAGTTACCCTGCCTCACCCCAGTGAGTGCCACTTTGATCAAAGGTACAAGTACCCTGGAGACAAGCCCCTGACCAGCTCCTCCGCTGAACACACCAGACAGGGCAAAACAGCTTGTTCTTGCCTCTAATATCAGCAGTCTGCAGATGGCTTCAATAGATTCACTCTTTCCCATTGATACAGGGCTCTTAACATGGGTTCAGCGCAGACTGAGCTTCCAGTAATGGGTTGCTCTCACACCAGGATCTCCAGCACCTCAGCTCTCTTCCTCAGCACTCTAGTCTCACCCACTGCATACGAAGGACTGCCACAAACTCCTCCTTAGCTGGCAAAGATTTCACTCAGCTCTTGCCTTTGTTAGATTCTGATTGGTTGCCTTAACATGTTATTTACATTCTGACTTCATTAGTGGCTACCAAAGGGTGCCAAACGCTTGGTAGCTGTTCCTCTCAAGTGCCTGCATTCTTTCCAGGAGCACTTGTATTTTGGTTGGCCAATTGCTAGGGGGGGGGCAAGGATCACAAGATGGCAACGCCCATTTATATACAGACAGTTTAAAGCCTTGCTGCTGTTTCACACAGGTTAATTTACTGCTGGCTGCTATTTTTGATTTTTTAGACAGTAAAGCCAACTGGGATTATACTCTGGATTGTCAGGGGCAACATTGGAAGTCCTCCCGGTTCGTCTTCTAGTGCAGGAGCACCCATTTCTTTGGCGGTGTACAAAAACAGAACAAACAGGCAACAACAACAACTTTTCTTCTGGCCTCCAGCATCAGTTTCATCCAGCGGGCACAGGCGACACAGGTGGACCCACAATGAAAGGAAGGAACTGCGCCCAGGATAGCAGCTCAGGGTGCTTGGAAAAAGGTAGCCAACCAAGAAATATTGTAAAAGAAGTCCAGCACTCCAGGACTTTCAAGTATGAGTATTTATTTAAATAAGGAAGGTATTGGCATAGAGAGCATGCTAACAACTGCAGCCCCAGCACTTTGACTGTTCGGTCTTCCTCAGGGGTGACACAGGTGGACCCACCCCAAGCCACTGGGGACTCAACAGGAAAGCGCCACCTTTGAGGGGTGGTTACAAGTACTTTAATTTTTGTTTCTGCAATTTTTTATTTGTATTTCTGCAGTTAGAACTTGTAGTTAGAGATCTCAATTTTCCCTTTTGCTTCTCTTTTCCTTTCCCTTCCCTTCCTCTTTTGTCTAGTCTGTATTATATAGTACATGGTTAAAGAGCTAATGGATTGTGCATTTCTTTTTGTCTGTTAAGATATGGAGTAATACATTTCTGCTGTAAAGATTAAGCTTTTTTTTGAAATAAATAACAATGTTTCATGCCAGCACTGGATTTTGTGTTACCCAGAGCAGTTCACTTGCTAATCCAGTTGCCAAGTGGAAAGTGCATGCACTTCAGAACACTGAGCGGATGTGGCGCAGTGGGGGATAAACCGTGCAGTACTAAGACTGCTGTGCTCTGAGAGGAGTCAGACTGACACAGTACTTTCCACCTGTTTAGAGTCCATTCCAAACAGTAGAAGATGTCACATGTGGTTGCCTCTTAACCTCATTCTTTTATGTGATTTTTTTCAGAAGGAAGACATTTTGACAAAGCATACTGCTAAAAGGCAATTTATCAGCAGTTTAGCAACGCAGGATGCCATATTGTGGAAAGCTGATCCCCTGCTAAATGAGAGCTATTTTATCTAACTGCAACATAGATCCTACGATGGGCTGAGTCTGGCGCTGAGTGTGAGGTCGACACCAAGGGGGCCGAGAAGCAAGATGACCATGGTACTGCTCCACTCCACTCTGCTCTGTGCTTTTCAATCATAGGAAAATACTTTCAGTGAGTTTTAGGAATGAAACGTATTTTGTTTTAATTTGCAAAGTTTGGAATGTGCTTCCCTTTGTAGCTGGGAAAGCCATAGACCGGTTTTGTCTTTGAGTGACTGTTTTGGACGCCTGTTTATTCCAATGTTCTGTTGGTAATTTACTGAAATAGAGTGAGAGAGGTAAAGAGGTAGAGTAGTGCCCTCTCGCAGGAGACCAACCATAAGGATATGGAGGACAGCAGGTGCATGAAATGTGCTGAAATGCCTATTTTACACTCTGAAATGGTATGACACCATTGCCTAGGGCCAGGGAGGTCTTTGTTGCTTTTTCAAGTATCAAGTTATTGCGCTTAGTGGAGCACTGTTCTTTTACTTTTCCCACAGGTGAACTCAAGCAAGACAACCCCTGAACTTCAGAAATGAATATAAGGAAGGTTGGAGTTTCGGACGAGACCGTGCCTGTATTTGAGGACTCCCAGAGTAAGAGTGGGAATTAATTTTGTTTACTATGCCGACATAACTTCACCCATGAAGGATGCTGTATCAGCAATAGGTGGAAATAATTTAAGGGATAACTTGCCCTAAAAGGTTCATTTTTGCCTTGACTAATTGAGTGAGTACTGACTTTTTGGAGCTCTATTCACACATTGCCTTCCCCCCAAAGTCAGCATAGATATTAAGTCACTAGGGGAGTTCTATTGTTTGCGCATGGAGTCTCTTTGCTAGAAGTACTTTGGTAAATTGGCTTAAGATTGACAATCAATGGTGGAGTCCGTGACTCAAAATACTGTGCTGAAAAAAGACGTCCATTTGGATTTGGTTGTGTTTTGTCATGGGTATTCTCATCTGGTTCACCAAAGCGGAAAGGTTGGGAGCTGCACTGTGCCAGACTTTCTTTATGGACCAAAGGTACGCTGAATGTCTTTTTTGCCTGATATGTCTGCTGATCTCATTGATCCAAAGATCCTGGTAGCCTAATGGACTTGATGGACTATTCTGTGGACAACACTGTTGTTGGTGCTGGTGTTGGCCAGCAAGAGGGATACACAGGACAGGGTTGAGAGAGTAAGGTATAGGATTTTCACTGAGGGAGCCAAACATTAAATTTGTGTACGGCTTTGAGTATGGCACATGTGTGGAAGGTAAAGTGGCAAAATTAATTGCTGTCAGCAATAGGGGTCAAGTTTTTGGTTTGAATTAACAGCCCCCACATAAATGATGAACTCTGAGTTGAGACGCCATGCGGCGGCCTTTATCTGATTATATCATGGCAGGATGCAAGGAGCAGTACATGTTATTTGTGTTCTCACACTTAACACTGAATACTGAATGAGTTAACTCTTTTTCACAACTTTCCTAGGCTCCTCTATAGAACACCCAGTAAGTTGCATCATTCCTGTTCCAACAATAAAAGCATTTTCGCTTCTTCTGTTTCAACGTTAAAAACTATTTTTATTGGCCCCTGTGCACAAATAGGTGCATGTTACACACCCAATGCACCTAACCCAGAACCATAGCTCTGCACTTGTGGACAAGTGTGCACTGGCCATTATTCTCTAATGGCTTCCACCTGTCCATGGCTCCAACCCTTGGTGCACATGGCAATGCAATGCAGCTACAGGCAGAGTCACGGACCCAGCCAGGCATCCAATCGGATGCCCGCCATGGTCCCCCAGTGGATCCCTTGTGCTACAGCATGGGTCCGGGTGCATGAATGCCTACTGCAGGCACCTGGACCCACACAGAATGTCCCTGATGTCCGATGGACACCCCCATTAGCTCAAACTGCATGGCACCCTCCCAGCACACAGATGGACCCTGGTTGTGGTACCCCCACCCCATCCCACAGTCCACCCCAACACCATACTCGGCACCCTCAAGCCCCAAAGGAAGTCCATGAACCCCCTTCCGTGCACATAGAAGCCCCTTTGGTGCCAGGCCATGGGCCACCCCAGTACCCCCACACCTGCATCCTTGTGCAGTGGACTCCCCCACCCACCATGGCACCAACAACCTCCCCCCTGCCCCCAGCTTGTCAGTGCCGTAGCCAGGAATGGCCAGTGGCACAGCCCTCTGCACATCTCCCTGGCCACCAGCCATCCAGGTGCTGCTGGGAGCATGCACCTATAAATAGGCAGCAAGCTGTTGGCAGCACTTGGACAGCCAGCAGCTGAGGAGGTGTGCAGAGGACTGTGCTGTTGGCAGCCCCGTGCCATGGCACCAACCTGTAGGTACAGGGGGTTGTCAGTGCTGCAGGGGTGGGGGAGCAATGGCTACCACTGTGGGTGCTGTGGTCCTGTGGTGGTGATGGGAGGCCTAGATACTACCAGGTGTTGAGGGGTTGCTTGGATAGATGAAGATAAGCTGCCATGAGCTTGGGGGTGTCGGCACTGTATGGGTACCCACCCGCCCAGATGCCCCAGTCCTCGCCATCATCCTAGTTGGCTGGGGTGGCATGGAGGATGTTTGCCTGGGTCTACTGCAACTGTTGAGGCACTTATGAGGGGGTATGTAGTGAGTTATGGCAAGGTCTCCCCTGCTGTAAGGTGCACCCTGCTCCGCACTCCCATGGGCAGCACAACACGGCGTAGTGCATGGTGCGTAGTGCTGGCATGCCCCACCCACTCCCAGCATGTTGTTGTCTGTGCAGCTGGGGGATCAGGCATGCAACTGTCTTGTGCCTGGTTCTTGAATGCCATGCAGGGTCCGCGGGACCCTGCTCCGTGGCATTCACACATATTGATGCCAACACGCCTGGTTTCCACGGCGCATTGGCATCATGCATAGGGCTCAATGTTTGTAACAAGAAGGGGCTCAATTCTGAAAATTAAAAGTTGGAAGATCGAGATAACTCAGAAACAGCTCTGCATTTGATAACAACAGCTAGAACCAATTGCTAGCATCGAAACAAAACCGCGGTCTCTCATGGCAGCTATTTGAGATCATTACTTTGCATTTTAAAACTGGGTTTGAATTTTAAAAATCTCTTAGAATTCATGCTCGATTATTTGAAAATTGATATGTTTAATTTGCTGTAGAGAGTTTATGATCTTTTTGTCTTAAATGTGTCATTTTATGCATGATGGTGCAGAAAAATGTTTTTACTTATTTAACTGCAGCCATTCTCTCTGAAAGTTTTTAGAGGCAGATCATATCTTGTGTACATTAGAGATATATGAAAAATTGCCTAGTCTATTAACTTTAGTAGAGATGCCCGTCTAATTTTATCACACAAAAATGCACTGGTACCATAACAATGGCGATGACATTAGATTAATTAATGTGTTTGGCTCTAATTTAAACTACAGGGAAATGTATTTTATTTGATATAATGATGTGGTTACAATGGAAATGTAACCAAAATGATTATGTACAGACTAGAACTGTAGAAGGAAAACTACCTGGTATTTAAATGAGACTGCAATGATTTGATCATTGTTCAATTAATTTATAAGAATGGAATTCTACAGGAACAAAATATTCAGGCTCTCATAGGCTTAATTATTGCCTGATATTTGTGTACTAGGAGAGCTGTAGTACTTTAGAATAATAATTGTGTTATTGTATAGTGTATATTTTAGAATCTATTTTGTGTTTGTTGCTCTAATTGTTGTAATGGTCAATGACCGATCAATAAACCGAAACCTGACCTAAACAAAAACTGGAACATGTTAAAAAAAATAATACTAAAACACAGACACATGTTGGGTGTGTAATTAGAGCCAGACTGCAAAGTGTGAATTTTATTCACTGACTGCTGCGCAGGGTGTGTCTGTGTGTGTGGGGGGGGAAGGGGCAGAGAGGCAATAAGGAGTTTATAGCACTGAAAGTTTGACTGCACAGTTTCACAGTGTATTCTAACGCAGAGATAATGTAACTTAAGATTGGTTCCAAAGTGCAGCAACAGAGATTCTTGTCACTGTACAAGCTGCACAAAACAGAACCCTCCATCAGAGCCAGGATGCCTGGACATAGCAACCTCACCAGCATCTACTGTGTGGGGATGCTTCAGTTCTAACTGAAATGAGAGGCACCACAAAAACTCTGACCTCCCTTACTGCAGATATCTTGCAGGTAAAGAGTACTATAACAAGCCTGAAGCCACAGGTCTCAGACTTTACCAAGCAAAAGCAGAGCAGTAGATGAGTGCGATGGAGGATCAAGTGGAGCAATAAAAGCCTGCACGTATATGACAATGTGCTGCAGATTGAAACATTATAGGACAGGGCTGTCAATCTTGATTGCAGGGGGAGTCAGAAAAACATGCTGATAATTGAAGTACCAGAAAAGGTGGAAATCACAGATCTGATCTGGTTCCTGCAGTTACAGTCCCAAAGGTACTGGACTATTTTTGGGACACCCTCAACAATTTGAAGGGCCCCATGAGCACTACCCCCACCTAGGCAGTATGATAGATTTGAGATTACGTACAGGCAATTTAATGCAAAGACAGGAATCTCTCACTAACTCCTGAATGAGAACTGAACTCTTCATATAAATAATTCAGTGTCCCAGAGACTTGAAAATCAGTGCTGTAAAGTGTGAGGTCGTAAATTCATAATTTGATATTCAGTAAAGATTCAGAAGTTTCAGACCTCCAAGATTATAGGTGCATGAAATACTTCTCATGACAAATTCACCAGCAGGAAATTGGGTGCAACGCACAGTTGCAGCTTAGAAACATAGAGGCTGATGGCAGATAAGGACCGCAAGGCCCATCCAGTCTGCCCATTTCTTTTTCTACCTTATAAATGTGCCATCAGCCTTTGCTCTATCAGTGGTCTATCTATTGCTCCTTTATGCCTATTCCATGGCTGTTTGAAGCCCTGCACTGTATTTATAGCCACCATTTCCTGAGGTAGGCCGTTCCGTGCATCCCCCACTCTTTCTGTGAAAAAGGACTTCCTCACATTCCCTCTTAATCGGCCTCCCTCTAATTTCATGCTGTGTCCTCTTGTCCTGCTATTTTTCTTATATTTAAACATGTTAGACTCTTTCACCTTGTTAATGCCCTTAAGGTGTTTGAATGTTTCGATCATATCACCTCTCTCCCTCCTTTGCTCAAGGGTATACCCATTGAGCTCCGTTTATCTGTTCTCATACAGTATGTCTTCTGATGCAGTCCCTGCACCATTTTGATTGCCTTCTCTGGACTGCCTCAATTTGGTTAATGTCCTTGTGAAGGTGTGGCCTCCAGTACTGCATGCAGTACTCCAGCTGGGGCCTAATGCGTGTCTTGTAAAGAGGGATTATTACCTCCCTCTTACGACTTGTGATACCCCTACTAATACACCCTAACATCCCCCTAGCCTTACCTACTGCTTTAGAGGTCTGCTTGGATGATTTCAGGTCATCAGTGATGATGATGCCCAAGTCTCTTTCTTCCTTTGTGACTGTCAGCAACTCCCCTCCCAGCCTATAGGTGGCTTCAGGGTTTCTTTTCCCTATGTGCATGATCTTGCACTTCTTTGCATTAAATCTCAGTTGCCACTCTTCTGACCATTTTGCTAGTTTATCCACATCTCTTCTCACTCTGCCCACCCCATCTAGATCATCTACTCTGTTGCAGATCTTGGTGTCATCTGCAAACAGACAAGCCTTACCCTCTAGTCCATCTGCAATGTCACTAATGAAGATATTGAAGAGGACTAGCCCCAGGACTGATCCCTGAGGTACCCCACTTGTGACTTGCATCTCTTCTGACTGTATACCATTTACCACCACTCTCTGTTTTCTGCCCGTCAACCAGTTTGCCATCTAGTTGACCAACTTCTGACCCACCCCGAGCCTACCCAGCTTATTAATCAATCTTCTATGTGGAACAGTGTCGAAAACTTTGCTGAAGTCAAGGTAGGTGACATCAACTGCCCCCCCCCCCCTTGGTCTACCACTCTGGTTACCCAGTCAAAGAAATCTATGAGATTAGTTTGACAGGACCTTCCTTTTGTAAACCCATGCTGTCTTGGATCCTGTGCCCCTATGGATTCCAGGTGCTGCACTATCCTTTCCTTTAGGAGAGCCTCCATAATCTTGCCCACTACTGAGGTAAGACTGACTGGTCTGTAGTTCCCTGCCTTCTCCCTGCTACCACTCTTGTGGAGCGGGATCACATGAGCCCTTCTCTAGTCTTCTGGGACCTCTCCTGTGCTCAGAGACTCACTAAACAGTTCTGCTAATGGCTCTGCTAGTTCCACCCTTAGCTCCTTAAGTACCCTGGGATGTATGCCATCAGGTCTACCCTGAACTTAGCAAGCTCTTGTAGGACCCTTTCTTTTGTGAAGAGAGTAGTGCTCACCTCCTCCCCCCCCCCCGTGTCCATGGTGCTGAGCTGTGGGCCCTGCCCTACCTTCTCTTCAGTAAATACTGAGCAAAAGTATCTAATTAGGATAGATGCTTTTACAGGGTCTTCCTCCTCACATGCCCCCTTTTCTCCTTTGAGCTTAGCAATACCCCCTCTGGACTTTTTCCTTTCACTAATGTATCTATAGAAAGTCTTGTCACCTTCTTTTACTGTTCATGCTAGTGTTTCCTCAGTTTGGGACTTTGCCTGCCTTACTGCCTTCCCTGCTTCCCTTAGGGCAGTTTGGTATGCCTCCCTATCTTCATTCCACTGTGTTGCCTTATATTTCCTGAAGGCCAGCCTTTTGGCTCTGACCTTTTCTGCTACTGTATTTGAGAAACAAAGTGGTTTCCTTCTTCTTTTGCACTTCCTTTTCTGTCTAACACAATGGGATGTTGCTTCAAGTATTGCATCCTAATGCTTGCCCACTTTGCCTGTACCCCTAACCTGTGTTTCTTTTTGCCAGTGCTAGCTAACTCTGTTAGCCATCTTATCAAAGTCAGCTACTCTGAAGTCCCATATTTTGCCTTGAATGGGATGATTTAGATGTAGTGGCCAAATTGAACCATACCATGTGATGGTCACTGGACCCCAGGTGACCTTCTACCTGGAGATCTGTGATCCCTTCCTGTTAGTCAGTACTAGATCTAGGATAGCCCTGTCTCTTGTGGGTTGTTGTACCAGTCGTTTGAGGCCCTCCCTGCAGGAATCCACCATGTTTCTAGTTCTGGCAGATGTTCCTGCTGGTATTGACCAATCTGTATCCGGCATGTTGAAGTCTCCCATTATCAGAACCTCCCTTTAGCTGTCATGTTTTGTATATCTTCTAACAGTAATGTGTTTATGTCCTCCCTGATCTGGGGGCCTGTAGACAACCCCAGTTCTTATGGCTGTCCCATTTCCTGTTTCCAGGGTGACCCACAGTTATTCTGGCTCCTTATGTATTCTGAATTTCTGTAGCTTAGATATTTTCTTTGACATTACAGGGCCACTCCACCCCCTTTTGCACCTCGGTCTCTTCTGAACAGTACATAGCCAGGTACTGAAGTCTCCCAAGTGTGGTTACTGGTAAACCACGTCTCATTAATTGCTACTATGTCCAGTTTAGCCTCTGATATTATTGCCTGCATGTCTGGGATCTTATTTCCCAGGCTGTGAGCATTTGTGTACATGATTTTCCATTGGCCAGATTTCGGTGTGTTAGTTGTTGGGTGAGGTTTGGCATTTCCCCTGTGCATCGTATGGGGAGACGGACCTTTTTTCTTACCTGGTGATGCAAATGAACTGCAAGCATGCTGAATCCATGTTTGACCACTAGCTGAGGGGGGAGGGGTGTTCTTCCCATTCGACGTATGGGGTGCTGCACCCCTCTCCCCATTTGCTAGTTTAAATATTCTGCAAAGACGTCAAACTTCTGCCCCAATGCACTGACTCGCTCCTTAGTCAGATGCAGTCCATCAAATTTAAAGAACTTTCACTCCCAGAACTGTTGCCAGTTCCCTACAAATATGTGTCCTTTTTCCTGGCACCAGCCCTTGATCCACATGTTTAGCTCCCCTATCTCCCCTTCTCTGACCTTCCGTCCATCTGTCCCCCTCTCCCAGACTGGCAAGATCTCAGAGAAGGAGATGTGAGACGAAAAGGATGATAGTTTATCACCCAGCCTGGTCAGGTGTTCCTTGGTCTCTACAACTGACTGGCTGGTGAGATCATTAGTCCCTATGTGTACAGGACATCAATGTTTTCTCCTGCTTTGTGAATAATTTTAGCAATGTGGTCAGTGTCTCTCCAAGCTGATGTACCTGGGAGACATCTTACCATTAACCCTGGCTGGAGATGGGTATCAACTCCTCGAATCATGGAGTCTCCTATGATCAGAAGTTTTTTGGGTTTCCTTTTTGCTTTTTTTGTTTTGGTTCCTGATTTGGGTGAGTTTTGTTGTGCTAGCTCCTGTGCTGCAGTGTCCTGCTCTGCAGTGTCCTCTGCCCCTTTGTTTGATTTCAGAGACAGAGGCAGATACCTGTTTGTAGTGTTTATATGGTTTTTGGAGGTAATATGTTGGAGAGCACAGAGTGATGGGGCACCCGATTTGCCCCTCCTAATCACCTTCCAACCTCCTGGACCAACTATCCTCTGCGGTCGAGGTTCTTCTGTTGGATGTTGGGGAAATGGCAGCTTCTTTCCTCATACTGTATGTGCCTCCTTTGGCTGGCTACTGTGACACCCCAATAGTAAATGAACTACATTTTATTTGTGACAAGCACAGGGAACAAAATAAATTATTACATGAGCTTGCTCATGTCAAAGCAGAGCTTGACAAACACCACAGACAGGACCCACGCACTAAATACAGAACTAAAACCTTGTAAGGATAACAGAAAAAGATTATGAAATTGTAGATGGGACTGTTACAGCTCAGATATACCATAATTGAACATTTACCTAAAAGAGGCATGGGTGCTGACACAGAGGATTATGAAAAATGACTGATGCCTTGTTACAAACAGATCATACAAAAAAGGCAGAAGGACAATCAATCAGAATGAATTGCTGCTTTCTAATAGATTCTCTTTATTGAATGCAAAATCTGGGTGTACAGACACTCTTGAGTTGAATTCAAATAAAATTATACCAATAATAAGTCATTACAGAAACTGATTATTGGTGATTCTATTATACAGTACATGGACACACATGTTTGTAAGGGTGTAAGGATATAATGCAATGATAACTTGCCTTCCAGGTTCCATGATTTCAGATGTACAGGAAAAAAATAAATACATTTGGGATATAGTGAAACTCGTCAGTCATTCTGTGTGTTAATACCAATGATGTGGGAAAAGCCCATGAGAAAGATATTTGTGTTGATCTACTCTCCCCCTTGGCAAAATTAATAAAGGAGAAGGATTGTAATGTGGCAATTTCCTGCATCTTACCAATTCCAAAAGCAAATATAGAAAAAAGCCATACAGTCTCAAGAATTAATGCTAGACTCTTGAATTGGTGTAGGAAGGAGGGAATTATGTTTATTGATAATTGGGATGTTTCCTGGGAAAACTCCAAATTATATTCTAAGGATGGACTTGATCTTAATAAAAAGGGGGCACTGATCCTGGGAAACAGTTTCAAATATGCCATTGATAAACTATACTCACTCACTTGGGGGAAACTGTTAGAACGGCTCATGTTTTCAAGCAGTTAGGTGCACACGCTGCTAATATAGCTAAAATAGAAGCACTGATATTAATACAGTTATATGTTGCCTTCTCAGTGCCAGGAGCTTAAATAACAAATTTGATGAGCTGCTGGCTGTAGCCACCAACAATAAACCTGACGTAATTGGAATAACTGAGATGTGGTGGAATGAAAATAATGTGTGTATATTGCTGGCTATGAATTATTTAGTTTTAGCAGGAATAACAAAAAGGGAGGTGGGATTGACCTTTTTGTTAAGCAAGCATGCAAACTTTATTTATAAAATAGCACTATTCACACAAAGACCATAGCGCTAGCACAATATCATAAAACCACAGCTTAAATCCATAAATAATTAATAAATATCAGCATCAAAAAATTATACAGTCAGGAAAGGCAAGATTAAACAAATATGCTTTCAATGCAGATTTGAAATTCTCCAACATCAGGCACTCTCTTATTCGATGAGGTAGAGAATTCCACATGGTGGGGGCTGCAAACTCGAACGCTTGGGCCCCAGAGGTCTTCAAATGAACCCTGGGAATCTCTTGCAATCCCTCACTGGTGTAGCGGAGCAGGTGAAGGGTGCAGTAGGGGCAAAGTTCAGATAGCACGGTCCCTGTCCATATAGGTCCCTATAGGTCAGCAAGCCGACCTTGAAGGTGATCTGCCACTGAATAGGCAGCCGGTGCAGGCTGCACAGCACAGGCGTAACATGGCAAGCTCGAGAGAGCCCACTCAACAGCCTAGCTGCTGTATTCTGCACCAGCTGCAAGCAGTGTATATTAACCCCCAGTAGCCCTAGGTACAGGAAATTACAGTAGTTAAGGTGGGAGGTCACAAAGGCGTGGACCAGAGTTGGAAGGTCATTGGGGGGAATGAGGTGCTTAATCTGGGTAATATTCCTCAGATGGTAAAAGGCAGTCTTGATAATGGATGACACCTAAAATTTAAGCATCAGCCCTTCATCAAGAATAATGTCCAGATCTTGTACATGTTAAGAGGTCATCAGCTGGCAGCCATCAAGCTAGATCCCAAATGGCCATCCAGCTGATGGCCCCTCTACCTGGTGACCCAGGTCCACCACCAGAACTTCAGTTTTGTCCGGGTTCATTCCTCAACCAGATAGCACTCATCCAGTCTTGAATCTCAGAGAGGCAGTTGTCAAAGCTCGAGACAACTCCCACCTGTTCAGGCACAAATGACATGTAGAGCTGGGTATCATCTGCGTAGCAGTAAAAACTCAGCCTGTACTGCCTTACAATGTCTCCCAATGGCAGCATATACACCGTAAATAACATGGGTAATAGCACAGAGCCCTGCAGCACCCCACATGACAGGGAGAACTTGTCAGAAGAATACATCCCCAAAACAACTCTCTGAAACCTGCCGGTGAGGAAAGATTGAAACCATCTGAGGACCGTACCCAATAGCCCACAGACCAGCTGCAGGCAGTCTAGCAATACACCATGGTCCACAGTGTCAAATGCCACAGAGAGATCAAGAAAAACCAAGATGGAATGGCTCTTCCAATCTCTCACTATCAGGACATCACTGAGGACCTGAACGAGGGTCGTCTTGGTGCTATGGCTCTTCCAAAATCCAGACTGGAAAGGATCGTAAATGTGGATGGTAAGGTGATCCTCCAGCTGCAGCGTGACCACCTTCTCAATTGCCTTACACACAAAGGGAAGGTTAGAGATGGGGTGGTAGTTAGCAAGAGAGTCTGGGTTGAGAGAGGGTCTCTTAAGGAGAGGTGTCACCACCACTTCCTTTGGGGTGTCCGAGAACACACCTGACTCTAATGAACACCAGACAATCTCAGCTAGGACAGGACCAATGACCTCAGTGAACCCCACAAGAAGGCACGCTGGACCTGGATCCAAACTACAGCAGGTTGGCCGCATACTCTGGATAATCCTCATGACATCCCCGATCACCGTCCGGTTGAAGTCAGACCAGACAAACCAAGGAACTGCAACCTCCCACTGACCACCACCATCCCACTGGAGTGAGCTGCACAGATCTTGATCCTGATGTCGGCAACCTTATTTGCAACAGATCGAGCAAACTCATCACATTTCTCTTGTGACAACGCTCTCTGAGTCTGTAGACAGGCAGGATTGCACAGTCTGTCCACAGTTCAAAAGAGCTGAGCTGGTCGGGTCTGTGCAATTGCTAGCTCCCTGGACAGGAACTCTGCTTTCTTATGAGAAATAGCCAATTTATAGTCCTTATGGTGGGCCATCGATTTAAGTATGTCAGCATCAAGGTCAGATTTCCGCCAGCAACACTCCATCCTTCATCCCACTCTCCTCAGCTCCTTCAAAGTCCCATCAAACCAAGGGGACCGAGGGTACAGGGTGAAGGGGTGAACCCAGACAGGAGCTATGGAATCCAGAGCCTCAGCCACAGCCCTATTATAGGTAGTAGTGGGCGTGGCCCCTAATGGCACTCCATAAAGTGATTCGATGGAGTGAAGGCGAATTTGCAGAGTGCTCCACAACGCGAAGCGGAGTACTTCGCTTTATAATGGGTAATGCGAAGTCCATTGAAAACAATGACTTTACATTAATTCACCTTCCCAAACCACTACTCCACCAATTCTTAAGACAAAGTACATTGAAAATAATGTACTGTGCCTCACTTCGCCGTGTTTTTAAGCTCCAAAGGTGAATTTTGCAGTGATTTATGGGATTTCAGGTCACATGGGCTCTAGATTGTTCTGCACAGCCTCAGTTTGGGGTAGTGTGTGTAGGAAGCTGTAGGAGACAATCTGCTTTGAGAACTCTCTGTGATTCAAACCTTCTAAAAGCTGTTAAAAAATCCTTTTTGAGTCATTTGTTTTGCTGAAACTTTAGTTCATCGATCATAGGAAACCCTCCTGTGCTCATATCATTGAGCGTTTATTGTTTGTGTGTGGATTTTGAATGTTAATGTACAACATTCAGTCTGTGTATTAAGAGACAGTGGAAGTGTGCTTTGGGGGAGGGGCATATCGGTGGAGCAGGTAGATTAACTTGGAGAAAAAGACAGTGCTTTCTGTTTTGGTGATATTTTTCTTGTATAACTGTGTTAATGTACACACAGTAATATTTTCAATAATTCTTGCCATTTTTTTGCTGATTGTTGTGGTGCAGCAGTGCATAATTTTAGCTTGCATAAAATATGTGGTTATATTACTGAAGTTTTCAATTTGCTATGCATTACTTAATGTGTGTGTGAGTATGTGTGTGACGCGTATCATCAAATCAGATACTTTTATTGTGCCACATAATTTCAGCAATGTGAACCTGCTATCCACTGCAGCTATGTGATTTTGTACTTCTTTGGGGTATCTTTACTGGTACTAGTACTAGTGACTGTTACTGCAGCAGTGACATACACTGCCCCCCCACCCAGCAGCCCCCCAACTGGCAAAGGTATTATTTTCCAGATTAGAATTTCTGATGGTGAGCACTGGTTAAGTGTTGTGCCTTTGCATCTGCATCTCTTCAGTGCACAGTGCAATCTTAATCTGTCTATGCATTTTCATCTCTTTAGGGCCCAATCTCCATCTGTAACTTAGGTCACAGTTGTTTCTTTGGCTTCTCTTCAGAGTACTGAACCGGTGTGGTACATAATTCTGCATGAACATTGTACTCATTAATATGCGTTTTTAAGTCAGGAACATCATCACAAGTCACTCGTGATACAAATCACGTTCTTCATCATCACGGTCACAAATGCAGTCACAAATCACTATTCACGATCACGTCACGAATCATAGCATTAATTTTTTTTCTAGTTACTTGGACGTATCGTAAGCCTGTTTTGTAGTATCTCTCCAGGCTTCACCATCCTGCCATTGTACTCATTAATGAACATTTTTAAGTCAGGGAATTTGTGCTACAGCTCATCGGGGGAAGTACAGCCATAGGCATTTGAGTTCTCCTCCCAATACAGTTCCATATTGTCTATCTCACACCTTCGACACTGAATTATATTCTTCATCATCACGGTCACAAATGCAATCACAAATCATGATTCACGATCACGTCATGAATCACCACACTAATTTTTTGACTGTTTACTTGGATGTATTGTAAGCCTGTTTTATAGTATCTCTCCAGGCTTCACTACCCCACCATTGTACTCATTAATGAGTGTTTTTAAGTCAGGGAGTTTGTGCTACAGCTCATCGGGGAAGTACAGCCATAGGCATTCGCATTCCCAATACAGTTTTCATATTGGTTATCTCACACCGTCGACACCGTATCATGTTCTTCATCATCGCGGTCACAAATGCAGTCACAAATCACGATTCACAATCACGTCACGAATCACAACACTAATTTTTTGACTAGTTAGTTGGATGTATTGTAAGCATGTATTGTAGTATCTCTCCAGACTTCACCACCCCACCATTGTACTCATTAATAAGCATGTTTAAGTCTGGGAGTTTTGTGCTACAGCCCATCAGGGAAGTACAGCCATAGGCATTCGCGTTCCTTACCGTACAGCATGTGAGTTAAAAGTACTGTAAGTAGTGGTGGGCGAAGTGGCCCCAATTTGCTCCATGAAGTGATTCACTGTGTAACGTGGAATTCGTGGAGAACTCCACAATGTGAAACGGAGCACTTCGCTTCATAATGAGGAACGTGAAGTTCCATTGAAACCAATGAGTTTGTGTTATTCTGCCTTCCCCAAACCACTTCTCCACCAATTTTAAGATGAAGTACATTGAAATCAATGTAATTCACCTCAGTTTGCCCTGTAATTGAGCTCCAAATGAAATTCTGCAGTTATTCATGGAGTTGCAGGTCACATGGGCGCTAGATTGTTCGGCACAGCCTCAGTTCTGGTCTGGGTAGTGTGTGTGTGCAGTGGTAGCTGGAGGCAGTTTGCTCTCAGAGCTCTGCGATTCAAAACCTCTAAAAGCTGTTTAAAGTGCCTTTTTGAGTAATATTTTTTGCTCAAAATTTAGTATATCGACTGTAGGAAACCCTTCTGTGCTCATATCATCGAGTGTTTATTGTTATGTGTGGATTTTGAGTGTTAATTTAGAACAGCCAGTCTGTGTACTGTGAAGTGCGCTTTGGGGAAGGGGTGTATTTGTGGTGTAGGTAGATTAACTGGGAGAAAAAGGCAATCTTTCTGTTTTGGTTATATTTTTCTTGTATATCTGTGTTAATGTACACAGTAATATTCTTGATTTTTTTTGCTGATTGGTGCTGTGCAGCAGTGTACAATTTGTCTGCTTAAAATATTTGGTTATATTACTAAAGGTTTTCAATTCGCTACGCATTACTTGAGTGTGCGTGTGAGTGTGTGTGTGATGTGTGCCATTAAATCAGACACCTTTTATTGTGTTACAGAGTAATTGCAGCAGTGTGAACCTGCTATCCACCGCACCTGCATGAATGTTTTATACTGCTTTGTGGTATCTTTACTGGTAGAGGATTATTACTGCTGTGCACTAATCTCCCAACTGGCAAAATGTATTCCTTTCCAGATTTAGATTTGTGACTTGTAAGCACTGGTTAGGTGTTGTTGTGCCTTTTCATATGCATCCCTTGAGTGTGCAGCGCAATCTTAATCTGTCTGTGCATTTGCATGGCACCATTAATCCTGGGAGATTGCATTTCTTGTTGCACTCTAATTTCACTTCGTCAGCACTGGGGAATTTTCTGGACACAAGACAGTAGCATTTTGGGGATGCACATTAATTCTGGTGACTCTACGTGTGATCTGACCACTGCGTGCATGACTGAGTGTGCCATTAATTTTGGGAGACTTTGCATTTCTTGTTACACTCTCATTTCACTTCATCAGCACTGGGAAGTTTTCTGGACACAAGACAGTAGCACTTTGGAGATGCACATTCATTCTGGTGACTGTAAGGGTGGGATGCTACCAATATTGTTGTCACTTCACCTTACTTTGTGTTTAAGGTGGAATGACAAAGCGAAGTAATAATAACAAGGAGAAGTGAGACTTTCTTATGGGGCATTCCGCGTAGCGAAGTGCCAAGGCGAAGTGGCCACTTCACGTTCACTTCACTGCATCTCTAATTATAGGCCTGTACCAAAGTATCCGGATTGTCTCTTGCACTCAGTAGACCCAATAGGTCCAGTACTGCAGCTAGGCCATCTGGAGTCAAACACCTTAAAGGGCAGTACCGGACCAACTCCGTAGGGGCAGGCCTATGGGGGGGATCCTGGAAGTTAAACCTTGTAGTGTGATGGTCAGACCATCCGACCGGCTCCACCACCAGGTCAGAGGTCTCCATACTCAAGTAGGAAGACCAGGTCCAATGAATGACCATGATTATGAGTCACAGAGGTAATCACCTGTGTGAAGCCCAACAAATTCATAAGCTGGAGAAAGTCCTGACCAAACTGTGAAAGTTCATTGTTGACCCAGGCATTGAAGTCTCCTAGAACCATCCATCTGGGGGACTCCAACACCATGTCAGTGTCATCAGTGTTAGTGGTTCAGTAGGTAGCACACTCGCCTCTGAGGCTGGGAGATCAGAGGGCTGTGGGTTCAGTTCCCACATCTGGCACTTGGGTTAATATCTCATTACTGACACTGTAGTACAGCATGAGAGGGATGCTGCACTTCTGAGGTGCCATCTTTCAGATGAGACGTTAAACCGCAGTCCCATCTGCCTGGATTGGTGGTAGTTCAGGTGGATGTTAAAGATCCCATGGCACTTCTCGAAAACAGTAGGGGAATTTTATTGAGAAATTGGACTTCATTACATACAAAACAATAAAAATACAGAAACAGAATCATACAAAAATCAAAGTACCCATGATGCACAATGGATCCACAAATGTTGTGGTTGAGCACATAGACCAGTCTCCAAATCAGAGTTCATCAAACATTTAACAGCTTTACAAATATTAGAAAACAATTCAACATAAGGCATTTCTTTTTGTTGAAGGACCCAAAGACACCTAGACTGCCAAATATAATATTTTAAGATACAAAGGATCCCATACACAATGATATTTAGAAAAGGTATTCTTCAGGGGCCCAAACATCAAAGTGGGGTAATCAATATGCCCAAACTCAGCTTCATGCCAAGCACCTGCCACATAAACCCAGAACTGCTTAATATAATCACAGTCTAAAAACAAATGTTGGGCTTCAAGTATTTGAACACAACTGGGTCTAGGACAGTACCGCTCTGATAACTGCTTGTGTTTATGGTTACCATTCACCCCCAGCCTCCCATAGTTACCTAACCGTAAGCAATTCCAGGCATAAGCGGGGATTCTCTTATCTGCTAGGAGTCTCAAGACATCCAATTGTCTATCAGTTGGACAGTCAGGAAAGATTACCTCAGTGTGACTATCAACAGAAAGAATATACCTATAGAGCTTTTTCCTATCCAAGGTTTGTAGGTGATGAGGGGTAATGTTCCATTTAATGACCTGTTTTACTACTAGCAATTACATATGAGGGCAAAGTGGGTAATCTAGCTAATAACCTAGGTTTCTAGTCCCGCCAGCAACCCATACAGAGTTGCAACCAGTGCTCCATAAGAGGTCTCCACAAAAGTTCTCCTGGTCTCAAAACCGACCCAAAATTATACATTAAAAAAATACTGAAAAAGAAAGCAATCAGGTGGATCATAGTCACACCCCCCCTCAGTAATAGGCAAATTGGTCAAATTTCTCTTTATAGGGTTTAACCTAGACCCCCAAAATGCTTGAAAGTAGATGCTAAGCATCTTAGTCCAGACAGAAAAAGGAGGAGGAAAAATATAACTAATATAAAAAAAAGTAGGTGTGAGGAGTGTCTTAATTAACATCACCCTCTTTCTTTTTGAAATCAAATGACCCTTCCAGCTGCTAATCAGTCGCTGCCCCCTAGTGAGAGTTTTTTCCCAATTAACTCCCGCCATGTCACCAAACTGTATCCCCAAAACCTTAATCGGGTCCCTAGAAATCGGAACCCCAGGCAGCAAACCGGACGGCGGCACAAGTGTGGACCCAATGACCACTCCCTGGCTTTTATCATAATTCACCTTCAAACCAGATAAGCTAGAGAAGTGCCCTATAGTATCCAAGAGTGCCTAAACTGAAAAATGAGGTGATAAAAGTAAAACCAGATCGTCCGCATAAGCTAGAACCTTATGCGAAGGGGAACTAGGGGATAACTGTATACTTTCCAAAGCTGGATTCATCTGCAGCAGTCTAATAAGGATATCTATGGAAAAAGTATACAGTGTTGGACTCAGGGGACAACCCTGATGTACCCCTTTGCCCACCCGAATACTCCGACCATACCAACCATTTACATTCAGTATTATAACTGCCCCTGATACATGGAAGAAAGCCAGCCCACGAATGTATCAGGCATTCCAAAGGCTTTCAGGACCAAAAACAAAAAAACGATGAGAAATCCTGTCAGAGGCCTTCTCCTGATCCAGGCCCAACACAACCCCCTGCACTGATCAGTTTCTCCTTTAAAAAACAGTTCTCTAAGCCAAATCAAATTGTCTTGCTGTTTCCTGCCTCTTATAGCACAGGTCTGTGCAGGACTAATAAGAAACCGGGTGACACCAGACAGCTTAGCCAACAAACTTTTACTCAAAAGTTTCAAGTCTGTATTTAAGAGACTTAGCAGATGCCAGTTCCTCAAATCAGTCCTGTCCCCTTTCTTGTAAATCAAAAATAAAATGGCTTCCGTCATTGAAGGTGCAGAGGCACCAGTCTGTAAAATGTAATTCAGCAAAATAACTAATACTGGACTCAACTCGGTTAAGAAGGATTTATAAAAGCCTGCCCCAATACCATCTGACCCAGGGGCCGAGTGAGAGGACAAAGAGCCAATGGCTGCCTAGACCTCCTGTAAAGAAAGTTCAGCTTCTAAAGCTACGCTATCACTATCAGAAAGCTGAGGCAAATTCAGCGTAGACAAACACTGAGTTACATCTGTGTCACCTGAAGTTACATCTGTAGACATAACTTGGGAAAAATACTCTTCCACTACTGACAACAACTGCTGTGGACAATGTACTGTGGTATCATCCACATCAGTTAAAGATGTAATGAGCTGAGAACCAACTCTGCCCTTACATTCAGTAAAGGGATCCAAAGATCATTTAGTCATGTGAGTTCCAAATCGTAATTCCTGATTTAGGGACCAACCCCTATCACACTGTAGATTAGATATCTGTTGTTTGATAGTAGAAATAGCCTTACTATAGTCATGTCTAGTAGTATTGGACAGGGATATCAAATGTTGTAGCTGATGTCGAAGCGTGAGGTAATCCAAGTAATCTTTAGTAGCTTTAATATGAGCCTGGTGTTGAAAAAATTGACGCCACCCTTTCTTTGTATCTTCTCACCAGTCAACAATAGTGTCATAACATTCTACCTCGGTAAGGCGTGCTGCCCTCTCTGATAACCATAGTTTCTTAATTTTAGGATCCTCCAACATTGATTGATTCAACCTCCATCTGTTTTTCTTATATCTAGGGGCACCCTCCCAGATTATCAAAGCAGTAACCACCCCATGATCGGAAAATTCAATTGGGGAAGTATGGACCTTTAACAGCTTAACTACATTAGATAAAAAAAAATCTATTCATGTTTTAAGGGAACCCTTAAAAAACATGAAACCCCCTTCAGGGTGAATCGTCCTATAAGGGTCAATCAGATTCGCAATGGAAACCATCTTTTGCAAAGCTACAGAGTCACAAAAAAGTTTTGTAGTTTGAAGGCCTCAGTCAGCCTGAGTTAACCTACAATTAAAGTCCCCCAGCCAAATCACTAAGTGAGAAGTATGGAGAAGGGTTTGAATATCTTTAAATAATGCTATTCTCTGGGCTTTAGTCTGCTGAGCATATATAGCAATGAGTCGAAATCTCTCTGAAAGGAAAGAAATATCCAGACAGGGAGCCCTCCCTTGGTGTACATCCAATAGCCTAGAAACTGAGATGGCGGGATTAGAAAAAAGGATCCCAATCCCATCACAGAGGTCGGTCCCGAGCGATCAAAAGGACGGCCACAGAGACCAACTCTGTGAAGCATGTTGAAGTTCTAAATGGGTTTGAAACCTGGTGTCCTGTAAACAAATAATGTCAGAACGTAACTCCTTAAGTGTAAAAAAAAAAACCCAATACGCTTCTTCAAACTTTTGATCCCATTAATATTAATGATGGAAACCGCCAAAGAATGCATGTTGTGTAGAAAAATGAAAAAAAAAACAATACCCTGTCAAAGGAAAGGAAACCGTCCTAAGGGGTTTTGCCCACATGCCTCCATCTAGTTCTTTTGGTTATAGAGTCCTCAGCCCTACTCTCTGTGTCAGTAGTGGATAGGATAGACGAGGTATCCGTACCATCCTCCTCCGAGTCCCCCCCATATAAACTCCAAGAGGAGTATATCTATTACCCAGCTGAACTGTATCAGAGGGGATCTAGTCTGGAGGAATGTTTAGTAGAGGACATGGATTTCCCCTGCCGGTTTCGCTTTCTCGGAGGAATGATCTTAAAAGGTGTCTCGGGGGGGGGGGCATGTCAACCTCAATCACTTCCCCAGGAACAGCCACATGTGGAGTGTCACGCTCCTCACCCAAGTTATCCACTGGCACCATCTCCAATGAAGCCTCGGAAGGAGCTGACTGACAAGGCTCGGTATGGAGACTACCTCTCCCAACCCTGCAGTGGGAGACAATTCCTGATGACTACCATGTGGTACCGTCACTGATGCAGCGGTCTTGGCCAGGGCATGCTGTGCCTAATTAATAATTCCTTCACGAGAAGGGCAATCATCACGATCGTGGGATTCCCATGGACAATGACCATAAGCATGCCCCGTTTGCTCACAAAGGTTGCACTTGAACAAATTGAGGCACGCTGAGGCCACATGACCATACTACAAACAGTGACTGCACCTAGCAGTGTCACAGGCTGAGCTAAGGTGCAGCCGAGAGCAGCACTTAAAACA
Organism: Neoceratodus forsteri; assembly: GCA_016271365.2. Taxonomy (NCBI): domain Eukaryota; kingdom Metazoa; phylum Chordata; order Ceratodontiformes; family Ceratodontidae; genus Neoceratodus; species Neoceratodus forsteri. The sequence continues at coordinate 1,458,318,217 of CM028132.1, forward strand.
AGACCTGGGCTGTCCAATATAAAAGACAGACCCTCTATCCTTACCTAAAAAGAAAATACTAGGAAGGTGAACAGGACCTGAATTGGTAGACAGAAGTTTAACCTTCACCTTCCATCCACCATCCCAGATCTGCTCACTGTCCATCGTAGGCATAGGTCGCCCCAAAATCTCACATATCTGTCGAAGCCAGAACAAAATGTCCTCAACATTAATGCCCTCATTTTGAAATATAATAGTAATAGTCTTGATCAAAGGCTTAGTTAAAGGGACTGCCTGAAAAGGCACCCAAATGGGACCAGAACCTATCCAAATTCGATTCATTCTTAAAGCTGATATCAAAATTCCCATTACCAAGACTGATAAGAGCAAAAATCTCAGAAGAAAAAAACTTCATAGATGATTTCAACAATTGCCTAGCAATAAACAGCCTGTCTGGAGGAGATTCTAAACCCCTCCTTGTACAGCAACCGGACTGCGTTCCTCCTGGGGGCAGGTTCCCCATTGGAGTGGAAGAGATCAGTCAGTTTAAACATGGGGGGCTTAGCGGGTCCCTTCCTAGTGTCCCGTAAAGCATCAGGACTAGGTCCCAGGTGGACCGCTGCAGGCATCCCCTCCCCAACAATATCAATCTTATCAGAAACATAGGCCTTAGAAGAAATACCAGAATCAGTTTTAGGAAGAGTAAGAGTCTCACCCCAGGGACCGTTGGAGCTCTTTGAAGATCCGGCGTTGGTGGCCACAGTAGAAGAAGCTGACTTGCATAATTGCTTGTAGGATGGATCCTTTGGGTCAGGAATCCAGCATCCCGTCTGACCCTGAATCCACCCAGCGTCCGACAAGGCAAGTTCCGGGGACCAGGAGCCCGCAACAGGCCGCTGCACATGGGGGGATGTCAGAGGAGGTAAATACAGAACCAAGTCACTCCAGGCTGCCTCTTTAGCATGCTCCCGAAAAGAGAAGGCAACCTCTGGTACAGAGGCTTGTGGTGCCGAGGTACTAGAGCTGTTCATGACTCGGCGGTCCGATGCAAGGCAAGATGAGTCCAAAGAAACATGCCGTACATTCGCCTCCTGAGCAAATTGAACAGGCGGCTCACGGCACACATCAGGAGTGCTTTTCATACCGCCAGTCGCACTACAAACCTGAGGGAGAGGATCAACAAGTGATCAGGCCAGAATAGGGGTAGTGTTCTCGTCTTGGCATTCCTGTTCCTGTTTCTGTTTGCCCAAGGAAGGCACTGACACTGCCGGAGAGCCTGCAGTTAAAGCCTGTATTTTAAGGTCTGAGACCCGAGCCTTGTCCAACCAGTCCTGTTTCTGTATCCGAAGAAGCTCACACTGCTGCGATATAGAGCCCAAAGCAGACACCGAAGCACCCGCAGCAGTACACAAGGTAACCTCACATTTCCCAGATAAAGTAGCCGAAGTAGACAAAACCTCCAAGTGGTCCGATTCTAGGTCTGCATCCAAACATTCCGATGCTACAAAGGTGAGATCTTCAGCCTCTTGGGTAGATAGAACAGGAGCAGAGGCCTGAACTCCTGTCCCAGCTGCATTCACACACCGAGCTTGCTCAGGAGAAGTGGCCATCTTAGCAAGACAGCCAGCAATTCCCCCAGTGGAGAGTAGGGGAATTTCCCTGGTGCCCTGGCCAAATTTCCCTCATTCACTAAAAATACCACCAACAGCTTAATCTTATTCAAGGTCAGTCGGCATTCATCTGTATCCCCCTTCCCCTGGTCATGCTTGAAAATAGGCAAGATCTGTCTAGTGCACTTACCCTGTCAACAAAAACTAACTAAATAAATAAATGTTGATGATGAAGTCTGTGACGTCCTACAGGAATTGCTTTTCACCCCCAGGTAGATGGTAGATGAGAAGAATCCTGCACCCCACACCTACGCCTACGATACATTCAAAGGACTGGGTCTCCCCAAATGACACATCTTCAAGGCTCAAATCAGTTCTAAAACATATGGCTACGCTCTCACCCCTAAGACCCATCCTCAATGGTGTAACACTGAGAATCCGGACGGAATAGCTGACTCAAGAACTGGGCCAGAATTTTCATCCAACTAGGTCTCGGTGATGCACACCAGGTCTGATGACCCAACAAGATCTGTAATTTCTGCAGTCTTGTTTTCAATGGACTTGGCATTGCACAACACTGCCCAAGTAGGATGGGGCCCCAAGACCGGCCATGTTATCTGCCCACTCACAATGGAGCCCTTGGGTATGGGAACCAGATAGGGAGGACTCCTATCTAGGACCTATTTCAACCCAGGGCATCTTCTGGTCCCCACAACCCCAATCCATCCACCCAGCTCCACTCTCCCTCCAGATCCACAGCCCCCACCCCTACGCCTCTTCCTTACTATACCCAGAGCTTGGCATTGCCCGTATACCTCAGCCGGCAAAAGGGGACAGTCAAAAGGGCAGAGGATAGAGGGAGAGTAGTGCCTGACCGGGGGAGACCTCTACCAACACATAACTAAAAGACACACCAGCAAGCAAGCAACAAAAAAGAAAACAGATACAAACTAAAATAAAACAAAACTAACAATGAATACAAATAATAAAACCCTGTACCCACAGTTCCCCACTCCCCCCCAAAAAGCTACCCCTTAAAACACTACAAAACTGGATTTACAAATGAGTGGTAGTAAATGAAACAGAGATGGGGCTGAGCAAGTCAGTACTTCAGAGTCAGAATTTGGAAGAGATGAGGCTCTCACCCCCGCAGCAGCCAATGAAATTCAAGTCCAACCTGCTTTCCTCTCACTACAGCAGACAACGTGTGCAGAATAAAATAAATGAAATACCTCGTCTGAAGGTCCTCTCCCGGCCTCACCAGTTATACACTGATTGTACCTTCCAGTTACCGAAGACACTCCGCCTCTCCCTATATCCACAGTATCTTCACAAAGCAGCACCTCTGTCCCAAAGCTGAGTAAACCAGGCAGTCCACTTTAGATTTTCCAGGCAATTGAACCAAAGCCAGGGGCCCCAAGACAGGACCTGGTTTGTGGCTGAATCAGCCTGAGCACCCCCCCCGGATCAGGGACCCAGAGATGGAACCATCCTTCATTGTAAACACTCTGGATAGCCCCTGAGGTGGACTGGATCACTATACCCACCACTGAGTGCTCCTCCCCCCCCACCCCGCGGGAAGCACAAACCAAACCACCACTCCCCAGTCCAGTTAACACAGATCTTAAACCTGTTTACGGTACTTACAGTAAAATCAAAACACATAATGACACCGAAACCGTCTGAATAATTGTATTCCCTAATTCCCTAGACTTTTTAATCCTTGGGCTTTGTTGCCACCCCCAGATTTATCCTTGATGTAAATTCTCAACTTATTAATGAATTGACACTGCTTGTGATGCTGGTAATGTGTTATTCATTGGTGATTTAAAGTTTGGTTATTCAGATTGGCAGAAGCAAACCACCAGCGCACCTCAAAGTAAGAAATTTGTGTCCGTGTGTGTACAACACACATTGTGTCAATATGTATTTCAACCTACAAGGGGTTCTAATAGTCTAGACATCACCTTGTGTATTCTCAGCTTAAACATCACTAATTGTATTGTGGGTCCCCCCCGGGTACTGGTGACCATAACTCGGAATGGTTCAAGATTGCTTTACCTACATTTCACGTAGCAATAATTCTTATTTTTATAATTATAAAAAAGCAGACACACCAAAAATAAATACTGCACAATCATCCATCAGTTGGGACCTTCTGCTGTCTAACTGTGACGTGGAGGAAATATGCAGCAAAATTAAAAGCATTATTTTTAACATATGCAATCGATTTATACCCAAATATAAGAAAACTGACAATAACAACAGAAAAAAAGCCAAGATGGCTTAATAGAAAAGTCATAAACCTTATTAATAAAAAACAAGAAGCATTTAATCTATAGAAGGACACAGACCCCTGGTCACCAGAATAAATACAAACAACTTCTTAAAAACTGTAAGAAAGAAATTAGCATGGCCAAAATTAATACAGAATTATTTTTGGCTAAAAATGCTAATAAAAATAACAGTAAAACATTTTACAGGTATATCAGTTCCCTAAAAGAAGCCCAAGGGCCCAATATTCAAAACTTAGCCCTGGGGCAAAATTAGCACTGCCCGGTGTGCAAAAAAAGCCAGGAGCTATTTGCACGCTATATTCAAAGGAATAGCCTAGGGTTTACATCAGTTGAATATAGATAGTGTGCAAACGAATGTGTGTAATCAGGGCTGAGAGTGCACTGTAAAAATAGCCTGGCAAATGAGACAGCTCTGAATATAGCAACTGGGCAGTGCAAACTGCAACAGCAGCCTAGTGCACACAGAGGTGGAGTAAGGCAGAGTTGCAGTAGGTGGCTAATGTGGGTGATAGCAATGAAGTGGTGCACAACAACTACAAACAACATTGCAGGCCAAATACTGCTGAACTGTGCTATGGTTGTGACAGATTTGCCTGGCGCTAACTGGTTTGCGTGGCGCTAACACATTACCCAGGAGTAAATTTTGCTATATTCAAAGCACCTATGCAAATGGGCCTACTTAGGCAATCCACAGGCAAACAGCCACATTATCGTCTCATTATGGCCTGCTTTGCATGCATTACCATGTAGCTTGCCCAGCTCTATTGCATGATGCACACAGCTCCACCTCTATGTCAGACTGGAACTACAGGTCAGTAGCTGCAGGCTGGGTTGTGCACAAGGCACCATCTGTATGTCAGACCAGAGCAACAGTTTGGTAGCTGCAGCCTATGTTTGTACACAGCAGCAGAGAGTAATGTGCACCAGGAGACTAGCACCACAGGCACACAGGTGACGGTGCTACATGTCATAGACATATTGTTAACACTGCTACAGCACGTAACAGATGCTACAGTAACATAGTGGCTGGTATTGTGAGGGGCACAGCAATGTCTATGGTGTGTCAGGCATCAATGACAGCTGCCAGCTACACAGTAACAGGTCCAGCTTGCAGGTGTGTTCTGATAGTGGACACCACTGTCATGCTGTCTTGTGTCCCCATATGCTGCACCAATGGCATGGTATTCCAACAGTACCATACACATCGCTGGCCGTGTGTGAAGTGGTGTCTGTACAGGTGCGCAGTATGTGCCTGGGGGGGCAGATACATACCATCAGACAGGCACACTGATGTCAGGGGTAGTCCCGGCACTGGAACACGTGCACTATGTGGATGGCCCCTGCCGTGTGGCAGCACCTACTATGTGGTACAGCCGGGCCACCTGTACACCCTCCACTTGTACACCCTCATTTCTCCCAGTGCTGCATATGTCTGCTGGATTGTGTTGGTGTACCCCAATGGGTGGTCCGGAGGTGTGCGCTGCATGGATGCACTGCCATGGTGTCCACTGGGCACTATGGCACACACGGTAGCCTGGCAGGGCTCGGACCAGTGCCTGTTGACAGTGGCACGGGCAGTGCCTTCAATGAGCAGCATGTCACTTCCAAGGTATATAGGGTGGCCCAGGGTGGCCATCTGCCCTGCCTGCCTCCTCATTGGCTGCAGTCAGCAGGTGCACCATGCCATCGTTCTTGCAGACAGCATTGTAGCAGGTTGCTGCTGTGTCCATGTCCCCCCATCCTTGGTTTGCCTGAAGTTAAGACTACCTTTTCATATATGGTATTTGGTGACACACTACATGTCACTCTAATGCACGTTGAGCATTGCTAAAGTTTTGACTATACCGTTGCACCTGTATGCATGTCCCTACCCCTCACTCTTCCCCGTGCATACACTACCTTTTAGCGCTGGCACTATCGCATTGCGCTGGCATTATTTGGGCTTTTGCATATGGCAGCCAGGCATAAACTTGGTGCAATCAGTTTGCACCTGGAGCAAAGTTTTGAATATCTGGCCCCAAATGTAATATGGGACCTCTCACCTGTGATAATTTGCTCATAAAGGAAGCAGAACAAATTGCAGACATATTTAACAAGTATTTTTGCAGTATATATGGAAATCAACAAAATAAAACCATCACATTTGATGCCCCCCCACTGAATACCTAATTATTTTGGAAGAAGAAATTAATAGCAGGATTCAAAATATTAGGGCTGTCTGCTCAGCAGGCCCAGATATAATCACAGGCAGAATGATTACAATTATGTCCCAGTGTCTCCTTTACCCCCTTAAAGATCACATGCAATGGTTTGTAAAACTGAAAGAGGCAGCACCATCCAATAAACATTGCTATAAAAACGGTGGTGGGATTTACAAACAGCGGCACGGAGCTTGCATCAAGCACTGTGCGGCAACAGTGCGCCAATCCCCTTCACTGCAACTGCACCCGGTTTTGCAATCTCAGACACAACTGAGACAGCTTGTATGCTTTACAGCAGCTGGCGCCACATATCTGGTGCAAGCCCCATGAAAGAGGTCCTCGGCATTGCCGCAAGCTACACCGCAGAAAATTGGTCTAGCTTGTGGGAATTGTCGCACGAGAGAGAAAACCCCGATTGCTGGTGGGTGAATGCCACAAGCTCCGTGCGTCCTATATATGGAGCACCCGGGGCTTAGAGCATTCACAATTATTGGAAAATTCTGGTGTATGTGTCTTCCAGGTTTTGTAAAAAAAAAGTCAACAAATTGTAACTTTTTAGTGTCTTTTTGTTGTTGTTGTCCATTTTTCCAAAGTTGTTGGATGCTGGCCTTGAGGCTGCAGATGTCATTTGGAGTGCTACTCTACTGTGCCTGTTAGGAAGTTGTATTGGTCCTAGTATTACAATAGTGGTAACTTCAATGTTGTTGGTCAGTGTCTGCTTTACAATAACTTAGATTTAATAAGGACCTAAGAATAATTTAATTTTGCAGGTTAAGCCATGCGTGCCATTGTTTGAGGAGGAGACAGTGGTAGCAAGACTGCTATGCTCGTTTTATTTTTTAAAAGGTATGCCATCTATGCCATGATTTGCAGTCCTATCAGATCATCTTTTTGCTTACCCTGCTGTGCAGTCTGCTGTCCCCCTGAGTTTGTGTTTATTTGCAGGTTAAGAAAACAATGGCAAGAGCGAACTCCGAGGCAAACCACCATTCGGACCGGCGAAAGGTGGAAGAGTATGCACATGCAAGGGAACGAGGGAATTATGTGAGTGGTGGCCATGGCAGAGGTCTGGTTCTTCAAGCCTGGTCCGGAATTATTTTGCTGGTCCTGTCCCTGCTGGATTTTGATCCTTTAACATCCATTTGCTATAACCTAGACACAAGCAAGTTCCTGTAGCCTTGTACGAACTTCTATATGTTTTTTATCTATTCTTGTACTTGCTCTAGCATCTTGGACTATAGTATGAGTATGCCACATGGATGAGACAGTATTTTTTAAGGATCAGCGTGTCTACTTTATTCAAGCAACAACTTAAGGACTTGAGGTCATAAGCTCTTAAGGTCCCAAGAACTGAAAGACTTTTGGCACTAACCATATTGGTTTAAATTTCCAACTACTGACTGTTTGAGTAATCGATTGTCTGACTGATTGGCTGTTTATCCACCTAACTATTTAGCTTTCCAATATTCTTAATAAGTGCTCCTGTTTCAGCTTATTTTTCATATTTGTAGTTAAACTTAGCCGGTATTGGTACTATGGTTCTGACAAGGAAACAACTAGGAGTAGGAGGAGGTAGGCTGTTGGTTAACTAGGATCTGCAGCTTATCCGTTAGGTAGGGAAATGGGCGGAATAGGTGGGCCAAGCGGTCCTTATCTGCCATCAGATTCTATGTTTCTATGTTTCAATGAAAAAGGTTTGGCTAGGGCTCCTGCCGAGTCTGTTGACTGCTAAGTTATATCTCAGCTATCAACACTCCCAGTTGTAGTGTCATCAAATGTCGATGGCACTGAAATTATTTATCTAAACTTTGATGCCCACCCAACTCCGTTACAAGGCTGTCAAACAGTGAGTATAATTAAGGGAAAACAAAACTGGAAAAAAAGGTTTCTAAGCCTTCTAAAGTACTGCAAAAAGCCCAGGGCAATAAAAAAAAAACAACAGTAGTGGGAGTCAAAAAATGGGCTCCTTGATAAAGGGGAACAATTGCTCTAAGGTCAAAAAGCAATTTGTAGATAACAGACTAATTTCAAGACAAACAAAAATATGTGATCACTTTGAATTGTGTGATTCTCATCATTTTGATGAGAGGGAATATGACTCCCTAATATTGGGTGCATGTTATTTGGTGGAGCAATCCGCAGTGGACTCTGTGGCCCAGGTAGTGGATGAAGTCAGTTATTGTATGGTCTCCAATGAGGAGAAGGAGGTTGTTACTATTAATGTGACTCCAGTGCCAGACCCATTAAATTGCCTATAAGATAGGGCTGACTCTATATAGAGTATTGCTGTTATAGAGGCTGATAATCCATCTAATCTGTTTGATATCTTAGTGCCATATGCAGATTTAGGCACAGTGGGTCGGGATTTATGTTCTGGTTCTAATAACTAGACAGTAGACCACAGGCATAGTAATGTGATATCCCTCAATGCTTCATACCCTTCACACTCTTCAGCCTATGAGTATGGTAAAAGTAATTCAGCATCCCTGGAATTCTTTCCAGAGTATTGCTTAGATTTTAGTCTCCGTCCAGCGCGGAACAATGATTTAAAAGGCGTTGTAACTGACTTACAAGAAACTATAGAGGGGCTGAAACAAATCTTAATGCAGAGCACAACTCATGTAGAAACTCAGAGTACTGTGGTCCAGACGGGGCCTAGGATAGACTATACTAATCCTGTTGTGTTGAATGTTAATCCCCCTATTAGTTTAAGTAATGAAATAAAAAAAACTGTCCAAGATCCTTATACTGCAAATCTTACGATTATTGAGTATTTGGTCAATTTGCATCATGAAATTGACATGCCCAAAGGGAATATGCTCATTAATGGTTGCAGGTTGGATGATATTTTACTTAAATTGAATAAACTGGTTCCAGTCCCTGACACCTTGATAGAAATTCCAGAGTCTACTACACAATTACGACCCAACTTTCCTACGATTGTGTTTCCAGATTCTCCCATGATTAACAGGAGATCTAAATTGGGTAATGGAAAACCAAAAAGGAAACAAAAAGCGAGTAAAAAGAACTCTAAGATTAATAGATCTATTAACCACTTCTTAACTGTATCCCAATTAGCTAATACAGATAAGAAAAGTGATCCGCAGTTAGTCACAGAGGTTGAATCATATCTTCCTTTTGTTGACTTAGGTGATGTAGTCAGCACTTCCTTACCGATGTCTACCTCTGCTCATACAGTGGACAAAACAGTCTATAAAACAAATAATTCTGAGAATGAGTCCTTCAGTAATTTAAAGGAGGGGAAAGAACAACTTTCATCAGGAATTAGTGATTTTAATTTCTCTAATACTTCTGATCTGGTAATAGTACTGGCGGAGGGTGGCATTTCCCAAAAAGTCACTAAAAGTGGGATTTTTGACATCACAGATTGTGTTATTCTCTACCTGTTTGGCCTAGTTCTTCCTCAGGACCTGTGCCTTAACTCTATTAAGGAGCCGATTGTGCAACTGCTCAGAGTTACAACTGGTGCAGACATTGTTCCGTCTGACATTGTGCAAGTCTGGAGGGACAAAGACTATTCTGGCAGGGACTGCCTTTTCATTTTTTGCAGTGCTCCCCACATAGCAAATCAGATATGGTTAAATAACACTGGGCTGAGAGAGATGGGCTGCTCTATTGATTTTGTTAATAGGGAATTATTAAACCATATTGGATGTCAGGAGATGATTAAGCCCACTCAAATGAGTATTTCTGGATTGAAGTCAGCCCCAAATGAAACTACACTAAAGTTGGGACAAACAATATATACCTTATTAGCTCATACCCTGAAACTGTCAACAGCTCACTCAAAGTTTTGAATATTTTTAGACATGAATCTTGGGGTTTATATGGTAAGGTGGATTTTGTGATTAATAGTCAGGGTCAGGTGAAAGAAATACTGTCTAGAGTTTCTACTTTGGACAATATTGGCATATATATATATATTGGAAAGTGAGATTCTATCCATGCAGAATTTAATTAAGTCCAGCAGAGTGTTGGTTGATAGATCCCCAGTCATTTTGTGTTTGTATGGTCTTGGACGTTCCAAAAAGGAGAACTCCAAGGCTCTACAAAGTACAGTATAGAATTTAATGGAGCAGTTATTAACTATATCGATCGACGATCCCACTGTCCTTAAAGCTTTTAGGCAGAGTACGGACCCAAACTGTGATCTTGTCTTTATGGAAGTTGCTTATAAGAACCTCTCCAACGAAATACTGGAGAATGTTGCTCTTTTTGATTCGATGGACCTGTATGTTGTGCCCTCTGATAGTATTTTCAGGGCCTCGGTATGTATTGATACTTGTTTGGTGTCATTTCCCATGTCAATTCAACTGATAATCTGATATATGGTATTCCAGTCAAAAATAGATTCCAGATTTTTGCCAACGAGGGATGACTAGTTGATTGGGATATAATGAATTCAGTAACTGTTGACTTAATATCTTGGAACACAGTGGGTCTTAGTTCAAAATGGGTGGATACTGAATGGATAGAATTAATCAGGAATTACAACTTGATTTGCTTACAAGAATCTTGGCATAAGCCAGACCATGAGCTTTGTTTGAATGGTTATGTAACCTACCATGTTCCTGGCTTTAGGTCTGCCAATTTTGGGAGATATGCCGGGGTCTAGTTACCTGGATTAAGATCAGCTCTTTCATTAAGGCTGAGATCATTTGTCCAAGCCTAATTTTCAGGTTTTTGTCATTACATTTTGTAAGAAGTCCTTTTGTCTGTTTAATGCTTATATTCCACTGGTAAGAACTAGAAATCATAGTCCTGAAATCTGGAAGACCCTAGAGAATGCAATTCATGTGGTTTGGGCTGGCACTGGCTGTGAAGAATTGTTATTATATGGTCCTTTTAATGCCAGGATTGGCAATTATGATGGGTATGGGGACTGTAGCGTCCATCTGCTTACTCATCAACAATCCCGCAATAAGAGCAGACATTCTAAGGACCTGAAAGTTAACAGTTCTGCTCTTAGATTAATGGAGTTACTATCATCCCATTTTTTAGCACCAATTAATGGTTGAATTAAGGGCGATTGCACTGGTGAATCTACTCATTACTCAGCTAAGAGGCCTTCCACAACTGATTACCTGCTGTGGAATGGAGTTATGGACTTTTGGGAATCATGCAAGGTGATTGCAAGAGCTGAAAGTGATAATTTCCCCTTGGTTCTCTCTTCTATTATGTTTTCAGAGTGTACTGAGCAATGTGTTCTCCTACCAATTCTTGAAATAAAAAATCACATAAGAGTCAAATGGCAGATGTACAAGAGCTCTCTGATCTCACATATTATTTAAGACTTTACCACAAGCTTACATATGTCCAAATTGACTATCTTTCCATTAAGGGCACTTTGGAATTGTTACTTGAACAAATAAGAGACTTACTGATGACCAAGGACAGAGGTGTTGGTTTGGTACATCTGAGGAGTGGCTGGTTTGATGGGGATTGTAAGGTCGTCAAGTCTCAGTTAAACTGTTTAATCAGATGGTGCAGAGCCGAGTCTTCCTGTATGAACTAAAATAAATTAAATAGGGCAAGGGACAGTTACAAGAGTTTACTGAAAGTTAAAAGAAAACAATTTCAACAATCTCAGTTGGATAGGATGCTGGAACTTATTAACCAAAATGTACTCAATCCTACTAGTTAATGGTGGCCAAAGGTACCAATAATCTTAAATTTGAGATCAATTCACATATCAGCCTTGATACCTGGGTAAATTATTAAGTGGCAAATTTTTTCAACCTAAGATTGAACAAAGTAAACAGCAGGCCATTATTATGACTGAGTTTAAGTTTTTCACGAGATCAGAGGTATATTTTATCATATCCTCATTGAAAGGTAATAAGGCCCCTGGCCCTGACCTTCTTCCTAACAAAGTTTTTATCACGGCAGTTTCAGATTGGTCATCTATTTTGATGTATTTTTTTAATTACTGCTATTTACATTTATGTTTCCATAATTCTTGAAAGGGAGCTATTATAGTATCAAATTATAAAAAAAGATGATAATGCTGATCCTTCAATGTACCGGCCTGTCTCCTTATTGGATAATCTAGGCAAAATGTTTGCAAAATTATTATTAAATAGATTAATGGAACAGCTTCAATCTATTGGTGGGATATCTGAGCTGCAGTCTGGGTTTTGAAGAGGGTTTAGTACAATGGATAACTGTTATATGATAATGCATCTTTATGAGAAATACATCCACAACAGAAAACAAAAACTTTACGCTGCTTTTATTGATTTTAGCTCTGCTTTTGACACCTTGGACAGAGCTCTTTTGTGGTCATGCTTGGAAGAAAAAGGTTTCTCCTCAGAAATCATTGCAATGAGTAGGGAGCTTTATACTCAGATGTGGGCTTAAGTTAGGTTAGGCAGGAATGGTCAACTTTCTGCTAACTTTAAAACACCTTTCCAAGTCATTCCTTTGACAAAACAGGCAACAGGAATCTTAGCTATAGCTTTCAAGCGGCCCTTTTTGTGCACTGGGACTATAATGGCTCTTTTCAATGATAAAGGAACATAATTTCCAGTGACTAATTTATTAAAAAGGATAGTAAAACATCTGCCCCAAGTGCTGGACTAGTCAAAAACACCTCTGCAGGAATGTGATCTGATCCAGGAGCTTTATTTTTCTTTAGCAGCTTCACTGCAAAATATACTTCCTGCCTGGATATCTTGATTGTATAATCTCCAGCATTTATGGGTCGCCTGACTTCTATGTAAACATTTTGTTTGACTTCTATCTATGAATCATCAGTAAATATTTTTGTAAAGAAAGGAACCCAGTTAGCTTCTGGACTATAAGTATCTAGTTTGGTTTAAAATTTACATGATCCTTTTGCAACCAATGTCCAAAATTGTTTAGTGTCTCCTTTATATATAGTTTCAACATCTCATACCATTTATCTTGGTGGAATTGTATTTTTATTCCCATAATGAACTGTTTATATGTTTTCCTTTGTTGGTTTAATAAACTATATTTCCGTTTATCCTTAGTATTTCTGGTCTTTCTTATTATAGCTGTTAGTAAAGCTTTCTGCTTTTGACAATCTTTATCAAACTATGTATCCCAAATTTTATTGTCCCGTTTAATAACCACTTGTACAGAGACTCTTTTTAACTATTTCAGACATGTTGTTGACACAATCCCATAGCTCTTGTACTGGGAGATTATGTTGGAATTCCCAATTTTCTTTACTAAGGTTCATCTCAATTTGTTTCACAACCTCTAGTTCTAGCTTACTATCCCATTTCAGTCTTTTATTATATCTTAATTCCTTAAAGGGACACTGTCAGCTTTGCCCCACCGTTTGCTTCAGAATCACACTAGTGTGCCTCTAGGCACACACACAACAGAGGATTACTGTAGAATGCACCACCATGTCACAAAATTCCCAATCTGTATGTATTTTTATTATTTTTAACTTTTAAGTTATTCATTCAGTTGTAGTTCAAGGCACACACCTACTGGAAGCTGATACCAGTCAGGGAACATGCGTCTGCTACAAGCTTGACCCCAAACTGCATTTTTTTCATGAGCATGGTATGAAAATATGCTCCACCGATCCATTGCAGTAATTCAAATGTTTAGTTGGGACTCCAAAAACAAACCGAGCACTCCGAGTTGTATAAATAAAAATTTTTGACAAAGGTCAAAATCCTACACATGTGCAGGAGTGGACTTGGCAAAGATCCCGCACATGCACAGGAGTGTGCTGCCCTTGCACATGTATGGGATTTTGACCTCAGTCAAAAACTTCTGTTTATACAACTCGGAGTGCTCGGTTTGTTTTTGGAGTCCCAACTAAACATTTGAATTACTGCAATGGATCAGTGGAGCACATTTTCATATCATGCTCATAAAAATAATGCAGTTTGGGGTCAAGCTCATAGCAGACGCGTGTTCCTGACTGGTACCAGCTTCCGGTAGGTGCGTAACTTAAATTCGGGTCGAATGAATAACTTAAAAGGTAAAAATAATAAAAACATGTAGAGATTGGGAATTTTGAGATATGGGGGTGCATTCTATAGTAATCTTCAATTGTGTGTGTACCAAGAGGCATACTCATGCGATTTTGATGCAAATGGTGGCGCAAAGCTGACAGTGCCCCTTTAATATCCTCCTCTTTAAAGTTTTCAATTTCTGATCTGGATAAAAGCAGTGTCAGTGGCTCAGCAGGTAGCACACTCACCTCTGAGGCTGGGAGATCAGAAGGCTGTTGGTTCTATCCCCACACCAGGCACTTGGGTTAAATCTCAGTACTGACACTGTAGTGCAGCATGGGGGTGGGGTGCTGCACTTCTGAGGTGCCATCTTTCGAATGAGATATTAAACCGAGGTCCCATCTGCCTGCTCTGGTGGTAGGTCAGGTGGATGTTAGAGATCCCATAGCACTTCTTGAAAAGAGTAGGGCAATTTTTTATTGTAAATAATGAGAAAGATACAATACATCTTCAAACATACAGGAATAATACATATATGGCTCTATAATATTTTGACACCATCAAAAAGAGGGGAATATTTACAACTTCAGTTATTCTTTAGGATCCTTCAATATCTTTTATACTTTCTTTCTGTTTTTTTTACTTTATATTTCATTTATTTAAGTAACTGGAAAATCATTATTGGTGATCCATGGCATTTCTATCCATTTTCTTTTCAAATCTTCTGCATTACACTCTTGTGAGTCAGTTTCATATATTTTTTTAACATCATTTCACCATTTTTATGTAGGAACATTCCTTTTGCTGTAATGGAAATAAACATCTTGACAGCCAAATATGCCACTTTATTATGTCCAAAACCACCTGTATTGTTTCCCTATACCATTTTCTCCATCTAAAAGGAAATACGCCATATATTAATATATTATATGTTGTTGTAGTAAATATTGGTTCCTGCCATACGTGTGCTAAAAAAGCCCAAAAACCTTTAATAAAATTACAGTTAAAAAATAGATGCTGTATTGTTTCTATTTGTTGTATGCAACACAGACTACTACTGTATCTCTACACGACCTTTTCATATTTCTGATTTGATTTGTATTTAATTTTTCATGACATGTAAGCCAATCCATGTTGCATATTTCTGGGTGTATTTTTTTGTTATTTAACCAACTTTTTAAATCCTCTACTTTGTCTATCAGGCATTTTTCAAAAACACAGCTAACTTCATATATGGTTGAGATTAATATCTTATATAGTTGCTTCCTTTGTGTCATTTGTGGTTGTTGACTGGATAAACCCCATTGTTTTATTCTTGAAAAGGTGTCAGTTATATAATCCAGGACAGCTAGAGACCTTTTTACTGTTTATAGTTCTTTTTTCTCCCATAGATCTATCTGTCTTCTACAGGTTGAAGCTAATAAACTTTTCCATATCCCTTCTACTGATAGTAATAATGGTTTGTTGTTTGCAATTAGAAAAATACTGTTAAAAAACAGAATGGGATTCACCATATCTAGACCATCTTGTCTCTTTGGGAGATATAAGATGTTTCATTTCACCGGATTTAACTTGCTCCCCTATATTGCTTGGAAGAACAGGCTTAATATTGTCATTTCCAAATTCCTGGGAGGGGGCAATATATAGCTTATAAACAAAAATACTGGAATTATGTAGGAAGGCTTTTACTACATATACTCTCTTTTGTTTCCCAAGTTTCCATCTGTTCCAGTTTGTTGCTTTTTGTTTCCCAATTTGCAATTTTTGTAACCAGTTCATTTTGCATAGATTCCCTTTCCCAAATAGTATACCCAATATGTTTAAAGGGGTAGTAATTATATTTATTCCTTGTATCTGAGTACAGTAATCCAGTGTATAATCCAAACACTGTCCTGCACATTTTTCTACATTCAAAGAGGCTCCAGATAAGAGGCCAAATTCTGCACACATTCTTAAAGCTTCTTGTACTGATTATGTATTTAACACTAATAATGCCATGTCATCTGCGTAAGCCATTACTCTAGAGAGGGGTCAACCTATTTCTACATTAATAGGTACAATCTCATTCACCTGGTTTATATATCTTAACAATGGATCAATGAAAAATATTTATAAAACCGGACTTAAAGGGCAGCCCTGCCTGACTCCTCTTTTTATTGATACCATTGGCCCTTTCCATCTATTAACCCAGGGTATCACAGTTGCTGTTTTATATAGTCATTTTATCCAAGCTATTACTTCTTTGGGGATTTTAAAATAGTTTAGACATTCCCATAAAAAATTGTGACTAATAGCGTCAAATGCTTTTTTTTGATCTTGGAAGATCATATACCCATCTAACATTCATACGTTCCCTTTTTCTACCACTTCTCTTACTGTTAATAGATGGTCCTGAATATGTCTATTGGTCACTGAACAGGTTTGAGCTGTTGAAATAACATACTCTGTTATCCCTAGCAGTCTTTTAGCCAGAAAATGTGCCGATATTTTAATATCTGAATTTAATAGACAGATTGGTCTCCAATTTTCTATTTTTGCCTTGTCTCCCTCTTTAAAGATGTAGTTTAAAGCCCCCATATTCATTTATAGGGGTATTTCTCCTGAATTTAAAAGGTAATTGAAAGTTTGTGTAAGTTCTTCTGGTAAGTACTGAGATAAAATCTTATGTATTTATTTTGGAATTCCATCAATTCCTGGCATTTTACCTGAGTTTAAACTCTGAACTGATTCTAGTACCTCTTGTGTACTGATTGGTTTCCTTAAATTCTCCCTGATGTTTTGTGGAATGTCTGTGATCTCTAGTTGACTTAGATAAGAGCATACTTTTTTATTATCTGTACTGAGTGGTGCAAACATTTGAAAGAGTATTGTGCTACTATATTTATTATTGAAGTTGTGTCTTAATGTACTCTTCATCTTTTATCTTTTAGTTTGTTCATTTCTGTATTGTACATTTTTCTATGGCAGGATTCAAATGGACAGATAGAGTCTGTTTTACCTTGGGTTCCAAATCTCTGCTGAAAATAGAGAATCTGATTTTTGTTTATGAAAATTTATCAAGTCTTGCTTTACTGCATTTATTTCTCTGCTGCATTTTGGTTATTGTTATAGGCCAAGGATATGAGATGCTGAAGTTTCTGTCTATTTTGTAAATATTTTAAGTATGCTTCGTTGCTTATTTTCTTACTTCTATATTAAAAAAAAAAAACTAAGTCCCTGTTTGTGTCCTTCAACCACTGCACTGGCATATCAAATAAAATGAGAACTGATTTCCAAGCCATGCAGTATTGAATCAAGTCTTCCCTTAGTTCTATTTTTTGTAATATTGAGACATTGCATTTCCAAAAACCTGACCCCTCCTACTCTTTTGTTCACATCCCATTTCCACAAATAGAATACCATGATCCGAAAAAGCCACTGGCTCTATGGCTACAGAATTTATATTTGTGTGTTCTGACACAAATATGAAGTCTATTCTTGTCGCTATTTTCCCTTTATAAAATGTGGGGGTATGCTTTCCGGTGCAGACCAAATGTGAGTCTTTTAATCGTGCCATTTCTACCATGTTCAGTAAAAAGTTAGAATCATAATATAGCTTTGTGGTTTTTGCATTTTTACTTTTATCTAGAAGGGAAAGGGCACAGTTAAAGTCTCCTGCTAGTATGACTGCTGAAGCTGTATACAGAAAGGGTTTAATCATTTTAAAAATATCTATTCTTGCTCTTTTACATTGTGATGCATATACATTAATTAACTGATAGGGGGCTCTACTAATCACCACATCTAATGCTAGAACTCTTCCTGGACATAAATCATACATTTTAACTACAGACATGTTTGCCATATTAAAGAGAATTTCTACTCCAGATCATGCTTCAGTACCTATAGAACAGTAGGATGGTCCTACAAACCGATTTCTTTGTACTGTCCTGATTTTGTTCAGTATATGATACCTGATGTCCTGCAAAAAAAAGATGCCACTTAACAGACATTAAAAAGGAAAAAACAGCTTTTCATTTCCCATATCTCATTATACTGTTCACATTTACCGTGTGTATAGATATTTTGGGCAGCATTTATATACTTATTGATATTTCCCTCTCCTCACCCCCATCAATTTTTTCAAATTTTTTGTTTTTGCCTTTCATTTTTTCACTGTTCCTTTTGTGGAGTTCTCCTCTTCTGCAGAGACTGTTTCCTCTATTATAGAAGTCCCCACTGAGGAGTCTAGTTCCTCTCCAGTTCCTGCAGTTATGTCTTGTAGAATGTCAAATTTATTGGAAGTAGCTACTCCTTCTTTAGGGGTATGGTCTTTCCTCCAAATCTCATTGCTCGTTTTCCTTGTTCCATAGGCTTGGGGGGGGGGGGCACTATAGCATCCGAGCTTTGTTTTTGTATCTGAGTTTCTTCTTTGGAACCTGATTGCACTGGGTTAGTTTCCATGATTTGTACTGCTTCTTTTGATTGTATAAGATTATCTTGCCCTTTTCCAGCTTCTTTTCTTTCATTCTCTAGCTGTATGCAGGAAGACCTGGATGATTCATCCTCCACTCTTTCCACTCTCATTTCTCTTTGTTTTTGTATTTTATCCTTCTGGGCTTGATAAATACAGTCTCTCTGTATTTCCCCATTAGCTTTCTCTGGCATGTTGTGAGCTGCCCATTTACAGCTTGAAAATGTATGACTTATTGTGTCACAAATGTTGCACTTAAATTTGTTCACGCATTGTGATTCAAGATGTCCTAGTTCCCCACACATGTTACACTTCATTTGGTCACATACATTACTCAAATGCTGTACTGAACCACATCGGTAGCATGCTCTGGGTTGCCGTTGGTAAAAAAAGCACTCCCCTGTCTCTCCCTATGAAAAAGGAGTTTGGTAAATGTGATACCCCTGTGTCTGTTAGTTTCAGCAACACCAAAACTTTCTAACCCCCTATCCATATATTTTCTGAGTCTATTATCGCCTCTGGCTCCTTTAAAATAGTGCACCTTTGTTTTAGCCAGTGGTTTAAATCATGCATGCTGACACCTTCATTTTGAAATAAAACTATTATCCATTTCTGTGTCGGTTTGGTTAAGGGTACTACTACGAAGGGGGTCCATAGTGGTGTGCTTTTTACTTTGTTATACAAACTCCAAAATCTATCCAAGCCGGATGCTGTCTTAAAGCTCACACCATATGTCATCTCCCCAGATATGTGTGTGAGAGCATATATTTCATTAGCAAAGAATTTTAAGGATTCTTTCAATAGTGTTCTTGCAGTTCAGACTCAGTTAGGTGTTTCAGGCAAACCCCCTACATAAAATGCACAGCATTATGCCTCTTCGCAGGCAGAATAGATAATTTAAAGTGGGAGGTGAACTGTTTTTTATCTGTTTGTACCTCTGGTTGTGTAGGGTTTGTAACTTGGTCTTCTCATCCCCTTCTTTTTGTTGTTACTTAGATTGAGGTTCAAACTTGGATTTTGTGTCAATTTAAATTTCAGGGGGGGACTTCTGGCAGTGCCTGTTTATTATTCATTTTCCCTGGCATACATATTGGGGAAGGCCTGGATTTCCAGGCTCCAGACTCTGAGTCTTTCTCCCAGCCTGCTGCTAGCAGCGCTTTCTGCACAGACCAAGTTTTACTGCCTTGACTGTTCTCTACTTCAGGCTGTCTTAGGCCACACTCTGTTATATTTATATTCACCTTCCCTGACAATTCTCTTGAGTGAGCGTTAATATTTTTAGCATTTACACAGTGGGTGGGATATTCAAAGGAGTTGCGCATGGCGCAACAGGGTTGCGCCATGTGCAACCCACCAATGCACCCCGGTGCAATATTCAAAGGGGCAGGTTGCGCTGCACAGCCCCGATGTGCCGGGGCTCACCAGTAGTGTATGCAGCGCAAGTGCGGGGGGCATGCCCATGCATATGTAGCACACCCTGATATTCAGCCCGGGATGTGCTCGCATATGCTGGCACATACCCACCTTGCACCATTCAGAAGGGCACAAAGTTGTGCCTGCAAAACCAGGAGCAAGTCCTGGCCACCCATGGTGAGCTGCCATATTGAAAGGTGCAACACGGCAGCTGCCTGCTGTGGGTGGCCACCCAACCACCCAGGACACAGTCCACATGCCCCCTGCCCAGAGGGTGTTCATGCCCCCCCTCGCCCGATCGCAGGCATAAGTCGAATATATCCCTGGTGGTCCAGTTGACCAATCCCCAATGCCCAATCATGGGCTTATGTTTAATCCATCCCTGGTGGTCCAGTGGACCGAATCCCATTGCCCGAACGAGGGCATATGTCACAGTAATCCCTGGTGGTCCAGTGGAAACCCCCCCAGCTCCCAATCGTGGGCATTCGCAGACTGTAACCCTGATGGTCCAGTGGTACCCTCCGCTCCACCCACCCACTGAGGCACCAGCCACCCAGCGATCCCCCAGTCAGCGGCGGGTGGCAGCACCACACCCGCATGCCACCCGGCCGCCCGCCATCTGACAGCATACAGTAGGGATGTATGCTTATTGATCCACTGTGTGGGCCGATGGGCATGCAGTCCATACTGTACTACACAGGCCCAGAATGTGAATAAACACTCATTCACAATTCTGGACTGTGTAGTACAGTTTGGTCTGCATGCCCATTGGCCCATGCAGTGGACCAATAGGTGTACAGCCCTACTGTATGCTGTCAATCGGCAGGCAGGCGGCATGCAGGTGGGGTGCTGCCACCCACCACTGACTGTGGGGGTGCAGGGTGGCGGGGGCCACAGTGGGCGGGTGGGGAGCGGGGTACCACTGGACCACCAGGGTTACAGTCTGCGAATGCCCACGATCAGGCACTGGGGGGGTTCCACCGGACCACCAGGGATTACTGTGACATACAGTATGCCCGTGTTTGGGCTATGGGATTTGGTCCACTGGACCACCAGGGATTGCTTAAACATAAGCCCATGATCGGGCATTGGGGATTGGTCCACTGGACCACCAGGGAGTTATGTAACATGAGCCCACAATCAGGCAAACAGGAGCGGAGCCTGCCGAGGGGCAGCAGGATGTTGGTCCCCAACAGCTGCAGCCTGGCAGGGCGCCAGGCGCAAGTCACCAGGGATCAGCGCACCGCATGCAAATATGGCCATAAGGACATGCAAATGTCCCCATTTGTACCTTGCATGCTTTATGGCCTCATCTGCATGCCCACGGCTGAATATTGCAGTTGCTGTGCCTAGCGCAACCACACTTGCGCTGGCGTAGCCCCCTGCTCCCCCTCAGCCACTTGCGCTGGCGCAGTGCCACTGCGCCGTGCGCAGTGCATACACCCTCAGTGCCATATTCAATGGTGCTGAGCCATGGTGCAGCACCGTTGAATATCGCCTGGTCCATGCCCTGGCTCAGCCCAGTTTCGATGCGCCCAGGCTTGCGCCCCTGCCTGGCGCAGTCTGAATATCCCACCAGTCTGTTTTTAGATTCATGCCTGCTGTTTCCTCACTATTTCTTTTTTCCAGCACTTCTTTTTGATGCTCCAACTCCCTTTCCATGATATCTGCCCAGCTGGTAGCCGTCTCTCTTGATGTTGCTGCATCAACCGTTTGCAGCTGGGCCTGTTTGACAGCTTTCTTCTCCCTGTCAACGTACATCTGTTTCAGCCTTTCATTTAGCTTCATTTTGGTAATTGCATACTTTCTTTCCTCATTTTACAATTCTCTCTCCAGGGCTTGTTCTGCTTCAGATCTGACTTCTTTTGGCTCTTGATTTTCCACTTCTGTGTCAGAGATTTCTGAATCGCTTGAAGAACCATATAAACCTTCTGGAAGAATTGTTTGCTCTTTACCATTTTTCTCCATTTCTTGGTGTGTTTGTTCTTTGGAAGTTTCCTCTTCTCCAGTTTGCAGTTCCACTTCCATTTTGTCCTCCTGCTCAGCAGAGCTTTCAGACGCCATCTTGCTCAGAGATCAGGGGATCAGCATTTCCCCCTACAGGTTAGTAAGGGAATTTCTCCAGTGCCCTGGCCAAATTTCCTCCCATTCACTAAAAGAAATACCACTGACAGCTTAATCTGGTTCAAGGTCAGTTGGCATTCATCCGTATCCCCCTTCCTGGGTCGTGCCTGAAAATAGGCAGAATTTGTCTAGTGCACTTACCCAGTCAACAAAAACTAAATAAATCTAGTTAATGAGAACCTCCTTAAAAGGACTGGTAAGTGATCACTCTCAGGTCGAGCAGGAATCTGAAGGGTATCCCACTTTTGAGGGTCACCTGACCATAGTACTAGATCTGATAATGACATTCCTGTAGATCTAATATAAGTGCAGTTCCCAGGCAAGTCCCCCTGTATCTTGCCATTTAATGGATAAAAGTTGTAAGCTTCTAATAAGCCAATTAGCTTTAATCCTGCCTTATTCATCTTTAAGTCCAATGAACATCTAGTAACATTTCTAGTTAGATCAAAGTAATTAAAAAAACAAGCATTTGTCAATGCCGAATGTTTGCTTGCTGGCATTGGCATTGGTAGTGTAGAAGTTACAGAGCTGCATAATAGGAATGGCAGTGAAGTATTAAACTGAAGCCAACCCCACCACCACTCTGCAGAGAGTGACAGGCATTGGGGTGTGGCTTTAGGTCATCAGGCATAACGGCCACGCCATTTCACCACACCCTACCCCGCAGACACTGACAAGTGTCACGGTGTGCCTTGGGGTCTTTGGCCCTTATGCGTACCCCATTCATCAGGAAATGTGGTGAGATGGGTGCGGTATAGGAGAATGGGGTGAACTTTGGGGCCGAAGAGTCCAAGGCATACCTCGATGCCTCTCACTGGCTGCGGGGTGTGGAATGGTATGAGCATTACAGGCAAAAAGTCCAAGTCACACCCCTGATGCCTGTCATTCTCTACAGGGTGGGGTGTTATGGTTGGAAACCCTAACAGCTCAGGCATTCATTGGTATTTTCACTCCAAATTTTCAACATGTTTTTTTTGAGACCCCCACCTCATGAACAGTGGCAATATCAGTTTGTTAGCCGGAAGCTGCTTACGCACAGCGACTACAGCATTTAGCACCACAGGTGCAAAAACACATTCCGAACAGGATGTGAAAAATGACAGCTGTACTGTTCATGGGGAGGTGGAAAAATGGCAATGTTGCAAATCTGCAGTAAAAATATTAAAAAAACTGGTGAAGTCACGAGTGTGCATAGAAACTGTGCAACGCACACCTGTAATGTAATTAGTGTGGGGATTTTTTACAGCAGATTGTCAACTCAGGCATTTTGGGACCTCCGATCATGAACAGTGTCACTGTGATTTTCTTTATCTGTCCCGAACAATGATTTCCCATAGCGACCACGCATCTCTGCGCTGAAAGTGTGAAAACACATTTCGGCCATGTTGTGAAAAATGACATCTGTACTGTTCATAAGGAAGTGTGGAAAAATGCATCTGGTGAAAATCTGGACTGAAAACATTACAAAGTCATGAACTTACGAGGGTGCGTGGAAACTGCACAATGCTGACTCGTAACACAGTCATTTTATGGACTTTTGTCACCAAATTTTCAACATAGCCATTTTAAGACCTCTGCTCATGAACAGTGTAACTGTGATTTTCTTAATCTGTCCCAAACATTGCTTTCGCACACCGACTGCACCATTGTGTGCTACATGTGCGGAAACACATTTTGGGCGACGTGAAAAATGGCAGCTGTACTGTTCATAAGGAAGTGTAATAAAATGGCAATGTGGAAAATCTGGTGTGAAAATATAGAAAATTCGTGAAACTACGAGCGTCGCATTAGGAACTGCATAGCAACGCACGCTTGTAAAACACTCATTTTTAGGAATTTTTCCACCAAAATTTCATCATAGGCTTTTTGAGAGCCCACCTTAAGAACAGTGGCAGTGTTGTTTCGTTACTCAGTCCTGAAAGGTGATTTCGCACAGTAACTGCGAAATCACCCTTCGGGCCCAAATAACGCCATGACAGTGCAATAATTCATGAGGAGGGGTCCCAAAAGCCCCATGTTGAAAATTTGGTGCAAAAAGTCCCAAAAATGCCTGAGATATGCAACAAAGTTGAAAAAACCCTATCTAGCCCATTATACAGCTTACCGGCATTTCCTCAGTTCGCGATCAGCTTTGAAGAGTGCAGACGTGTTCCGGTCCACTGAAGATCGTCGGCGCCAGAGTCTGGAGAGTAAGTATGGGGTGAGGGGGGGGAGGCAGGGTGCGCAGTGGGTGGGCACAGGTGGGGGCAGGCACAGCGAGGACCGTTTTGATTTGCAGTCTTTTTTTTTTAATGACGGCACGCGGGGACGTTTGCCATGCTGGGGTGGGCTCCCAGCTTGGCAGAAGGATGACTGGTTGGGGGTGTGGAGCTTACGGGGATTGGGTACCCCATCAGCCATAGCATCTGTTGTCACGCTGGGTGGGCTCCCGCACATGGCACCCTGTAGGGGACAGTGGAGCCGACGGGGATTGGGCACCCCGTTGGCTGCTCTGACGATATGCCACGCTGCGGTGGGCACCCAGCGTGGCATATGGAACTGTGTTTCGGGGGTGGAGCACAGCTGATGGGGATTGGGCAATCCCTGTCGGCTATACAGTGTGTGCGTGGGGGCAGCATGCAGCATATATGTGTGTGTGTGTGTGTGTGTGTAGGAGTGGCGCATGAGCAAGTGATATCTACCACTGCTCACTGAAGCGTAGCTCCCACTTTCAACTGTGCCACTGATTTTGGAGCTGTCATAGACAGCTCCAGCAGGCATTGAGAACCGTGGCCGCGCCTGCAAACACATTGACTGAATTGGAAGAGGGCTGACACACCTCCGAAAACCCGGATGTTGGCACTATGTTTCTTGCACATGCGTGCAAGCAAACATGAGTTCTCAAGAGGCTCATCATATTTTTCTTTTCTAGTGTTAAGGTCACCTATTAAAATAATTTCTGCCTCTGGGAATCTACAGTGGATATCTGAGAGAATACTATCAAACTGATCCCAAATTTCCATACAACAGTATTTTGAGTGTATTGGTGGAACATAAGCATTAATTAACACTAAAGTTGTATTCTGATGAATTAGTAAAATAACTATAACGTTTTTCTGAGAGTAGAGTTTACAATGCTTCTCAAAAAGGCCCAACCAGACATATGTCACGAAGCTCCCCAAGGGCCTACCCATCCTATTCTCCCTTGTACAGTAGCTGAATGTTGTATCAACTCATGGTCATTTAAGACTATGCTGTACTCATTTTCATGCCAAGTCTCCTGACAGCAAATAATATCACCTTTTTTGATAACATCTAACCAGTCTTTATCCGAGTATTTGTTTACAACTCCTGCTGTATTCCATGAAATGATAAGAATATCCAGGGCATTCCCCACTATTGATTAAAGCTCAGTTCATCATTGATCTTACTTTCCGCATTAAGTCACAAATTCTCTTGAGTCTGGCGTGATTTATTAGTATTGTCCTGGAAGACTAGATTATATTCATTAGATTTTTCCCTTGGTTAAGTAAGGAGGAGTCAAACACTTCAGTTAAATCAATTAAATATAGTCCCAAGGGCACAGATATTCACACTGCGCCAGGCTGTGTCGCAAGCCTGGGCGCAGCACAACTTGGCTGTGCAGAGGCGTTGACAGGGTGATATTCAACGGAGCTGCACCATGGCACAGCATCGCTGAATATCGCACCCTGGCCACCCGCAGTGCGCATGGCGCAGTGGCACTGCATCAGCGCAAGTGGCCAGAGTAGAGCAGGGGGGATACGCTAGCGCAAGTTCCATTGCGCTAGGTGCAACAACCACGATATTCAAAGGTGCACATGCAAATGGGGCCATCATGCATGCAAGGCACAAATGGGGCCATTTGCATGTCATTATAACCCCATTGCATGCAGGTGCACTGATCCCCGGCGACTTGCACCTGGCGCCCTGCCAGAGTGCAGCCGTCGGGGACCGACGCCCCCTGCACATTGCGGAAATGTGCCCCACTGCCCGATCACAGGCATATGTAGAATTAATAACCGTCCAATATCCCTGGTGGTCCAGTGAACCGCTTCACGCCCGATCATGGGCTTAAGTAAAATAATACCGTCCAGTATCCCTGGTGGTCCAGTGGTCCGCTCACAGCCCGATCACGGGCATATGTGTTAGAAGTAAAGTCCTATATCGCTGGTGGTCCAGTGGACCGCTCGCAGCCCGATCATGGGCATATGTGTTAGATGTAAGGTCCTATATTCTTGGTGGTCCAGTGGACCGCTTGCAGCCCGATCGCCAGCATATGTTAAAGTAAATGTAAAGCCCAATATCCCTAGTGGTCCAGTGGACCGCTTGCAGACTGATCGAGGGCATCAGTAAACCATTAATGCCACAGAAACCCAACCCTGGTGGTCTAGCGGTACCCTCCCACCGCCACTAAGTCCCACCGCCCTGCTCCCCCAATCAGCGGGGCAGGTTCCCCACCCACTTGCCTCACGCCTGGCCGACTGACACCGCACGGCTGTATGTCCACTGGTCCACAGCGTGAGCCAATGGGTGTGCAGCCCGTACCGTACTACACAGTCCAGATATGTGAATGGATCAATACCTAAGCACAGGGGGACATATTGGGGCAAATGGTTAGATTGCTTTTGATTATTTCCCATATGTCTAGGAGTTTCTGTCAATCTAGATTTAGCTATCTTGGACTGGTTTTAATCTCTACTGTAAGCTGTATTACAAGATTTATCATATTTTATTGCAAGTTGTTTCATGCCCTGTATGTTATTTTTTTGTAGCTCTGAGGTCACATTTCCAAATTCAGGGCCTGAGACTATTAAAACATCTTTGTGTTTATTGACTGGAAAACCATTATTAATTAAAGTGTTTTATCTGGTTTGTTTCTTTAGATCCGCTTAGATAACTAAAATCCTGGAAGGCTATAAAATCAAGTTCTTCTTGGTTGGTCATCTCAAAAGCCCTGGAATGACTGTCTTTTATTTTTAGAGAATTATAAATTGTTTCCAGGTGATCTTCACTACTAAAGTTTGGCCTAGGAGAATGTTCCAGGCTAGAATCTCTGGACATAAACAAGGCTGCTGTCAGAAGAGAATTATTAGCCTTTAGAAAATGGCAAGAATGGATTCTCAGTGCTGATTGTCTAATACCACCTCCAAGCTGGGCATTTATTTTTCAATAAATGCCCAGCAAGAAATTAGTACCAGCCTAATTGCCACCTTACCACATACCCTTGTGCAGGGGTGCTCACCCTGCTTTGCCATTGGCTCAAACCACCAGATAAAATTTAAAATCCCTGCCATGTTTTTCTCTTGCTTAGTGAAAGCAACTGGAACCCCCCCCCCCAACACACACACAAACAGTTGCTGCTTCACTATCAGCTCACGCCCTCTTCATAAAAAAAAAAAAAAAACACACTCCACTTATTCTGCAGTCAGGAAGGGTGCCAAAATGTTTTTTTTCTCACAGCTGCACTCTCCTGACTGCACTCTCGCAGCACTGCGCTTAACAGGAAGTAGACGAAGCTGTTGCTCTGAACAGCTTGTTAGTCAGAAACAGCATTTTTAAAACCGTACCATTCTAACTCCACAGACGCTAGAACTCTCTCAAAGCACAATGCTCCCACAGTTATTCGATCTACCAATTTAAAACAAAATGCATCATTTACCTCAGGGCTGTTCCTCATGGCACATAGTTGTCATCCACAGGTCCCGCGATTAACAGACGCAACGTCCAACTACAGCCCAATTTAAAAAAAATAAATCTTACACAAACATGACACAGCTTGAAAATGATGCCCACAGACTGCTACCGGATATTTACTAGTTCTTCAGGTGGATGTATGTGTGTCGGGAGGCGGGGGTGGCAGGTGATAGCTGTGGAGAGAAGCAACAGGATCTTGAACAGCCTTAAAGAAACATGGACTATTTTTTCAATACTTTTGTTTCTGCTAATGCTATTCATTTTTTTATAATCATTTCCTCTCTTCTTTTACCACTTCATTAAAACTTACCAAAAGCCATTTTAAGTGCAATAATACACTCCATGGTGGGCATTATTAGAAATATCGACCTTCAGGGGCTATTAGGTCCCTCTGCCTGCGGCGTCGGGCCTCATCACGCCCCTGGGCTGTCCAGTATTTCCCAATAATGCCCACCCTGTCTGGTATTATTGCTTACATGATTTGGCCATCGAAGACTTTTCTCCATCTAGAGAGTTATAATGTTTCATATGATCAGTAATTTTTGTCTGTTTAGTTTTCATTGATTTTGACTGTTTATTCTTGTTCCCGTTCCCTAGCATGGATTCTCCCAATAAGGGGAACAGCTATCCTGATTTTTTCTTTGTAGCCTTGTACTAACCATAATGGATAAAATGTGCAAAACTCGCTCTTAAATGGATATTGTATAAAAGGTCAATCTACACAGAGAAATTGCACAGCCTCAATAGTAGAAAGAAATAAATCACCACATATATTAGTTGAAAGTCTCAGTTCAGGTAGTTTGTTAAGAATCTCCAATCCAGTCCAGTTTTTCATGTATCTCGTACACTTTTAACCTTTACTGGACGTGGCAGCAATCTGTGTAGTAGTTTCAATGCAGTCAAATAAACAGCAAACAGTTTCCAATTTGACTGGGACCTCAGAGATTTAATGACCCATGGCTTTGTGCACTTTCTCGCAGATATTTGAGATTTGCCATTTTTATTTCCATGTGAAGGCCAACATTTTATTTATTTAACAAATCGGAAAGACCTTTGAGCCAAGGGCTCTTTTACAGAGGTTCCACGTCAAGTCACAAGAACAGCAGATTACAATGGTTTCAGTAAGTAGTACAACATGAGGAAATTAATTACATAAACAAAAGAACAATACGGCAAGATAAATATTGTGTCAAGCGCAGCCAGTGGCCTTGTCTGAAAAGGGCTGAAAGGGCTTACAAGGAGAGAAAGTACAGGGGGTGAATTGGGGGGTGGAAGGAGCAAAAAAAGAGCAAGGAGGGAGATTCTACAATGAAGCTTGAGCAGGAAAGACCCACAGGGCGAGGGGTAGAGGGAGAGAACAAGGTGAGGAAACAGAGGAGAGAGGGGGGAAGTGAAAGTGGAGGGCAAAGGGAAGGAGGGATGAGGTAGTATGAAAAGAGGGCAGGAATGGGAAAGGAATAAGGGAGGAAGTGCTGTGAGTGGAATAGCACAGCAGCAACATAGGGCTATACAGGGCAAATGGTAAAAGAGGGAGGTCCCAGTGCATTTCGCTGTCAGCGGAGATTAGATAAAGTAGTCACAAGATGCTCTGGAAACTTAGAATTGATACAGCTTCCGCTTAAATGGTTCCAAGGTTGCAGTCGTTGCAATCTCAGGAGGAAGGGAATTAAATAAATTAGCATCTCTAACTGCAATGGATCGCTGTCGGAGCGAGGTTCAACAGTGAGGGACAGTAAAAGTTTGGCTCACAGAACTTTGTGTGTTCAGAGTGCCCCAGAAGGGACTGGAAAGCTGAAAGGACCCTGGTGGTAGGAGACCAAGATCTGCCTTCTTAGCCAGAAGGCAGGCTTGATATTCAATGCGAGCCTGGAGTTGAAGCCAGATTTCTTGTTCGTAAAGGTCACAAGTGTGAGTATGATACACTGCACCAGTTAGTAGATGGCATGCCTCATTCAGAGCTGTGGTGAGCCAATGTAGGGTTGTGTCTGTGGCGGGAACCATAAATGACCAAACTATTGTCAATAATGAACACAATTGAACTTTGGATAGCTAATCTGAGGGCTTTGGTAGTAAGGCAGTGTTTATGTCTGTGTAGAAGGCCTAGGCGAATGTTAACTACCTTGACAACATTCTCAACATGGTTGGAGTAGGAGAGCGTACTATGCAGAGTAACTTCTAGGTATTTAAAAGATTGAGTCTGATCAAGGTTAACACCCGCACTGTTTTTAATCACCAATTGTTTGGCTTTGTGCTTGCTGTGGGTACCATGGAAGAGCATGACCTTAGTTTTTTTGCAGTTAAGCACCAACTTATGAGAGATGAACCAGGACTCAGCTTCAGTAAAACTTTTCTGAAGTTGGGCCTGAAGGAGGGTAGGGTCAGCAGTCTTTGAAAAAATTACCATATCATCTGTGTAGAGGAGTACTGGTTTGGAACAGGATGCTGGAAGATTATTGAGGAAGGTGCTAAATAGAAGGGGTCTCAGTATCGATCCTTGAGGAACCCCAGAGCAGACAGGCAGTTTAGCAGAAAGGGCAAACCCTATTCTCACCTGCTGTGTGCGGTTTGCTAGATAGCTGGTGAACCACTTTAGGGCTTCTGAAGATATACCAAGCCCAGCAAGTTGATGTATCAGCAAACGGTGATTGACCCTGTCAAATGCTTTAGACAGGTCAATAAAGTTGCACCAACAGGTTGACCCTGATCAAGAGTATAGTGAATGAAACCTGTGAATTCCAATAGGGCTGTAGATGTGCTGTGCACTTTCCGAAAATCATGTTGTTGGACACATTGTAGGTTGTATTTTTCCAGGTGCTCCACAAACTGATCAGCAACAATCCTTTCAAGTGCTTTGGACAGCGGGGGAAGAATAGATATTGACCTATAATTCCCAGGTAGTAATCTGTCCCCACTCTTAAAAACTGGTGTAACCAGAGCAGATTTCCAGATCTGGGGGAATTGTGAAAGTATGAGGGAGCGATTGAGAAGCTTGGTGAGGGGAGATAGGACTTCATCTAGAGTTAGGATAAGAAGTTTTAGGTCGAGGGATTCACTGCTTATCCTAGTTCCTCCTAGAACTTTACGTAGGTAGGTCTTGGTCTCACTTTCTGAGATAGCTTTGAAGTAGAAACATGGGTGGGTAGAGGTCTCTTCTGATTTGGTGGAGTAGGAGCTGTGCTGGGTGGTTCAAAGAAATTTGGGGACAGAGTTTGGCTAAGGTCTGTGAAGGATGAATTAAATATGTTGGCAATTAACACGGGGTCATGGGTGATAGACCCATCAACATTTAACATAGTTGGAGCCTGTTTGGATGCTTTCCCAGTGATTTCCGAGACGTTTTCCCAGAATTTTTTCCCATCTGCCCAGGTCTTGGCAAGGATGTCCTTATAGTAACGTGCTTTGTGCTCACAGATAGCCTTAGTACATGCGTTCTTGGCCATCTTATATGCCTGTATGTCAGGTTGACTGCCAGAGGTCCTGGACCTATGCCAGAGGTGGTCACAATCTTTCATTTGAGCCAGAAGGCTAAAACAGATCCAGGGATTATCAAGTCCTCTGATCCTATGTGTCCTAAAAGGGGTGTGGATGTCACAGGCTTCACTTAAACGTTCAAGGAAGTATTGTAGAGTAGAGTCAATATCAGGTCCAGTTTCAATGTAAGACCAGTCTTGCTGTTGGAGGAGAGACTTCAGTGGCTGCAGGTGTCCACGGAAGAGCACTCTACTTGTAATTGTTCTGGCAGGGGGCTTGATAAGTTTGTTAGACCAATAACACTTGGTAGGAGAGTGATCACTGATAGTGTCAGGCAATACTTCAGAATGGGAGATATGTGTTGGATGAAAATGATCCTCCTTTGAAGTGTTCCACTAATAACATAGAAGCAACAGTTTTTAGGTAAAGAGTTAGGATAGCAATATGATATTAAACAGACTTCCTTATTTTTTTTTTTATTTATTGATTTTATAAGAAAAACTTACAAAGTGCAATACACAGGAGCATAAAATATGGTATATACAATACCGATGATGAAATCTTACATAGGACTAAAGAACAACACCCTCTCTTAAGGTACATTATAGGGAGGATCCACCATCTTTTATACTAACATAACAGGAAGTTCACTCAAAGCATGCAGCCAGGAAGGCTAACAGGGAATCTAAACAAGAGATGTCTACAGATGTTCCCTTTTATCAATGTGACAATACTGTCAAATGATTCCCCCATTGCAAACCTTATAGAAAATTGCCTAGGTGATTCCCAGTGCTCCCAGAGAAAGAAAAACGAATACTTCTGTAGAATGATTAAAACAATACTAAGCATATATAGTATCCCACAGTACAGCCAGGACAAAATAAAGATAACGCTTTCGTACATTAAGCA
The DNA here is from genome assembly GCA_016271365.2 of Neoceratodus forsteri. Lineage (NCBI taxonomy): Eukaryota > Metazoa > Chordata > Ceratodontiformes > Ceratodontidae > Neoceratodus > Neoceratodus forsteri. Next base: position 1,458,350,332 of record CM028132.1, read on the forward strand.
AGAGTCCCCAGAATAGTCATAACTCAGGAGAAGGGCAGTAGAGCCATTTGTAAAGTCCCAGAACAGGCAAGAGTCACCATGGGTAATATTTAAAGGGTAGTCCAAAGAGAAAATCGACCATTACTTGCTGCACAATCCTACATGTCCCAAAACATTAAATGAAACTGTCCCAGCCCTAATGTACTGTATTTATATTACCAAAGGGTGGGATATTCAGACTGTGCCAGGCTGTGGTGCAAGCCTGGGCACAGCGCAACTGGGATGCGCTAGGGTGCTGACAGGGTGATATTCAATGGTGCTGTGCCATGGCTCAACACCATTGAATATGGCACTGAGGCCACCCACAGTGCGCATGGCGCAGTTTCACTGTACCAGCACAGGTGGCCAGAGAGGAGCAGGGGGATACGCTAGTGCAAGTCCCATTGTGCTAGGTGCAGCAACCGCGATATTCAGCGTGGTGGTTATGCAAATGGCACCATAATGCATGACAGCAGCAAATGGGGCCATTTGGCATGCCATTAGGGTCTCTATTTGCATGTAGGTGCGCCTGATCCCCGGTGACTTGCACCTGGCGCCCTGCCAGGCTGCAGCCATCAGGGACCGACACCCCCTGCCCCTCGGCAGTCCACATGCCCCACAGCCCGTTCATGGGCTTTCAGTAAAATGAATAACCCTAGTGGTCCAGTGGACCCAATCCCACAGCCCGATCGTGGGCTTTCAGTAAAATGAATAACTCTGGCGGTCCAGTGGACCCGATCCCACAGCCCAATTGCGGGCTTTCAGTAAAATGAATAACCCTGGTGGTCCAGAAGTACCCCTCCCAACCCACCCACTCAGTCCCGCCACCCTACTCCCCAGTCAGCGGCGGGCGGCAGCACCCTGCCCTGCAAGCCGTCCAGCCACCTATACACTCTCCCCTGAACACCCTCCACGCACCCAGTGCTGCATGTGTGTTCTGGATTCTGTTGGTGTCCACCAGAGGGTGATGCAGGTGTGTGCTGTATAGACACACTGCCATGGTTTCCACTGGGCACTGGGTCACCCCTTAATGCCTAGCATGGCTGAGACCAGTGGCAGATGATGGCAACATAGCAGGTGCCATCCGTGTGCAGCATGTTTCTTCCATATCTGGTTTCTTTCTATGTTTAATAATTACTGGTTAGGGTCAATAAACCACCGCTGGCAAACCCTCGCAAAATCCATTATTACACACTTGTGAATTACTGAGTTCCATGAACCATGATTCTATGTCACGCAAAGTCGCACAAAGCTGCGCCAAGCCACAAAATCGCGCAAAGCTGGTTTGCTCAGATTTAAGACAAGCTTTTCCTGGGCAGTAATTTTCAACATACAAAGTGTCATGCTAAGTCATGCAAAAACACTTTTTGTGGCGCTAATGTACTGAATATAGCATTGCGCCTGTATTCATGTACACGCCCCCTCTTTTGCCCTTACATACATTATATCTTTGCCCAATGCAAGTTTAATACTCAATTATTTGATCTTTTGAATATAGAGGACCCACGCAAACCTGGCACAAACCCTGTGCAAATGATTTGCACCCAGCTCCAAGTTTTGACTATCTGGCCACTTGAATCTTATGTCCTTGAAAACAAGAAGGCATAGGGGCAAGCTTCCTTTTATGTGGGATGTAATAAATGACCCTTATTTTTTACTGGGTTTCACTTTCAAACAAGAGTTGATAGAAGCCAGACGTCATCCTCTTCAAATGCGTTATTTCAAATATAACACTAATAAAAGAAAGTTTTATTTTACTCAGAGAGTGGTCAATGCATGGAATACACTCCTGCTTGATATAATTACCTGTACAAATAAATCAGTTTTAAGTGGAAATTGGACTATTTTTTTTTAGAAGAAGAGAGGCAGCATCGTTAACGGTTCTGAGATGGGTGCTGCCCATGGACACCTTGCCTTTAGCTCCCAGTCACGTACGGCAAGGTAATGAATATAAAGTAACATACTAACAGCTCAAACAATCCACTAGCTCTTTAAGTGTTGTTGTGTATGGATTTCCATACACTCAAAATCATTGTTATGCATGGGTAAAAGCTGTTGTGCACAGTTCAAAGGTCATAAAAACTTGTGTGCAGTTCAAAGGTCATACACATTTTTTTTGTGCACAGCACAAAATTCACAAAAAAGCTGCCGTGTATGGTTAGCTTCTGTTCAGCTCTCTCCCACTGACATAATGTATCTGTAACTATAGTTATTAACGGTGAGGAATGAAAAGGTGGGCAGGAGTGGAGCAGCTGGATCCCACTAACATAATGCATCTGTAACTGTAGTTATTAACGGTGAGGAATGAAAAGGTGGGCAGGAGTGGAGCAGCTGGACTGACATAATGCATCTGTAACTGTAGTTATTAACGGTGAGGAATGAAAAGGTGGGCAGGAGTGGAGCAGCTGGAACCCACTGACATAATGTATCTGTAACTGTAGTTATTAATGGTGAGGAATGAAAAGGTGGGCAGGAGTGGAGCAGCTGGATCCCACTGACATAATGCATCTGTAACAGTAGTTATTAACGGTGAGGAATGAAAAGGTGGGCAGGAGTGGAGCAGCTGGATCCCACTGACATAATGTATCTGTAACTGTAGTTATTAACGGTGAGGAATGAAAAGGTGGGCAGGAGTGGAGCAGCTGGATCCCACTGACATAATGTATCTGTAACTGTAGTTATTAACGGTGAGGAATGAAATGGTGGGCAGGAGTGGAGCAGCTGGATCCCACTGACATAATGTATCTGTAACTGTAGTTATTAACGGTGAGGAATGAAAAGGTGGGCAGGACTGGAGCAGCTGGAACCCACTGACATAATACATCTGTAACTGTAGTTATTAACAGTGAGGAATGAAAAGGTGGGCAGGAGTGGAGCAGCTGGATTCCACTTTCAACTATATAGAAACTGGAATTTTCATGTCTGACATACTGGAAAGCCATATACAATAAAAAAATAACCATGAGTAGCCATGCCTAACTAGGCTTGTGTTTCTGTCTCAGGACTGAGATGACATCATGGACCACGCAAGCTTTGCTCTCAAGGTTCATATGATGTAATCTCACCCCCTCAATGGACACACAGCCTCCATGTGTATAGTTGCCCGTGCATTATTCTCTACAGAGTTAGCCTCTATATATTTTCTTATGGTTTGCTTGTTTATAATTAAAATAAAAATGAGTCACATACCAGAAGAGGAGGAAATGGAGGAGAGGGGGAGTCGCGGTCTTGAGCCATGTGTTTTCACCAGACAGCACCAGGTCTAGGAACAGGAGGCAGGGGAGCCAGAAGGGTGATTCAGAATACCCCCTTCCCACAGCGCCACAGCAGCAGCCTTCAGTTAGGCAGCATCTCCCAGTGTGCAGTAGCAAGTTATGCAGCAGCAGTCCCCAGTTGCACAGCAGCAGCCCCCAGTTGTGCAGCAACAGTATCCAGTTGTGCAGCAGCAGTCCCCAGTAGTGCAGCAGCAGTCCCCAGTTGTGCAGCAGCAGTATCCAGTTGTGCAGCAGCAGTATCCAGTTGTGCAGCAGCATCCATTTTTTTTTTCAGTTGTTTAACCAGGAGTAGCACACTAAGCTGAAAACTTTTTTACAGGCATGACCTGGGAGCACAGGGAAGTTAAGTGACTTGCTCAGGGTCACACAGTATGTAAGTGGAAGCTGTGGGATTCAAACCCAGGTCTGGTCTGCAGGATGTCACCAGATTTGCAGCTCAGAGCCTTAAACCACTGCACTATACTGCCTCCCTGTGTGCAATTGTGCAGCAGCAGTCCCCAGTTGTGCAACAGCAGTCCCCAGATGTGCACCAACATTATCCAGTTGCACAGCAGCAGTCTCCAGTTGTGCAGCAGCAGTATTCAGTTGTGCAGCAGCAATCCTCAGTTGTGCAACAGCGGTCCCCAGTTGTGCAGCAGCAGTCCTCAGTTGTACCCAGTTCCCCCTGCTTCACTGCTACAGCCCCCCATGCCCTCCATGGCACCACCACTGGAATGAGCTTATTCCCCTGAGGAGCCACATGCAGGATCATCCAGTTCCTTATGGACCCATTCCAGGAAGCAGCCAATGTCTTCCCTTGTGTGGGAGTATTTTACACAGGACCCCAACACTGACAGCATGGTGTATTGCAACCTTGCAACTCCCTTGTTCAGTGCAGGAAGAGGGGAATCATTTAGAAACTGGTGGGCAGCAAACCCACTTGAAAATCCAGGACCTGTGCCAGTGGGAGGTGAGAAAGGAGGTGGTGAGTGGTGGTGGTTCAGTGGTTGTTCTGCACCACTGATGGGGCAGCACAGTGTTAGACCACAATGATCATGTGAGTAGTTGCCAGAGGGGGGCACACATGGGTCTGTACCTTGGTGTCAGGGAACAGCACCAGTATCAGCACTGGCACTGATGGCTACAGCAAGAGGGAAACAGGCACAAGTCAGTATGGAGAAAAGAGACTGCCAGGTTTTTGATAACCATGTCTGTAACCACCATATGCCTGTACAACCTTGTGACCAAAAGTTTCCTCCACTGCACCATGCCATGTATTGTTATCCCGGGTCGCCCCTGAAAAAGGGACCTTCGGGGCTCGGTGGGCCTACCTGGTCACCAAAATTTAATAAATAAATAAGTTTTTTCATGGAGGAAACATTATAAAAGCTGCTGGAAAATCAGAAACTACTGGAGGGCTTGTCAGAGCTCCACCATGGCATCTATCCATCCTTTCTTCTCCAGTCCTCCTGACTGATCCTCCCCCTTCTGTTCCACTCTGTCCTTAGCTGTAACAATACCTTTACAATACTTCCTCCTGTCTCTTCTTAATCTTGCATAAATGGGTGTTTTGGGGGAGCTTTATGAACTTCAGCACTAGGTAATTGATGTACAATGGGCTTATCGGTAAGAAGAACAACTGATGCAGTATTGTGGGGTAACTTTGATAGTTGTATGAGATAGTGGTGGGCAAACCCTCCCCCATCCTCAGTAGCACCACCCTTCATCTTCGTCTTTTCCAGCTCCCATAGGGGATCCAAATCATTATCACAACAGTCATGAATACCCTCCTCCTTCTGAGCTCTGCCCTCATCTTCACTTTCGCCAAACTCTCTCTCTCTCTCTCTCCCTCTTATCATCCAGAGCCTGTGGCACATTTTCAATGTAATCATTTCTGAGTGTACAATAGTCGGATCTCCCCTCCTCAGGCTCTGACTCATGCACAAGCTCCGCACTCATTGGGGAATGGGAAACTATTGTCAATACTGGACTTAGCACCACTACCACCACCAGGAGTCACAGGGATATCTCCTTTTTGACCACTGCCTGAGCTAGAAGTTTTGCTACCTCTTGTACTACTCCTCTTGTCACTGCCCCTCCCCCCAGCTCCCACCAGCATAGATGTCACAGATGTGGCAAAGAAAAATCTGGCCACACTAAAGCCACCACCACCACTGCCACCAGCTACTCCTTTACTACCATACCTCTCAACCTTTTGTCCCCCAAATGTCGAACACTGTCTGTCAAAATGTGGAACAAATGGGCAAAATGTGGAGCACTTAATCAAATCTTTATCTAAGAAGCTCAACATACTGTTAAAATGTTGCCTTTATGTTCAGAAAGTCTGTTATTAATTGAATAATATATTTTTTGCATCATTTGTTATGGATTTTTGCTTTAAAATGTTGACTTTGAATGTGGAAAAAGTCCTCACAATGTGGAACACGGAGCTTTTGTGAAGTAAAATGAGGAACGTTCCTCGTAATGTGGTACAGTTGAGAGGTATGTTTACTACTGCTACTACTATCAATCTCAGAGCCCATAGAAGACACTGATGCAGACATAAGCCCCCATATTCAAAAGGTTAGTGTAGTGCTGACTGGATTAGTGCCATGATAACCTAGATTAGCATTGGTGCTTCTGGCGAGGCTGTATTCAGAGGCCCCAGAAGCACTGCCCAAACTCAGCAGCATGCTTGCATTCATGATACTGCTGTGCTAATGCAAATGAAAGGCTCCATGTATAACAGCACAGCAGTATATTCAAAATATTTTGGCAGTGCTAAACGCCACTGAATCCTGGCCTTAACTGGGCACTAAAGTCACACCCCCACTGCCCGAAGGCAGAGAAGTTGTAGCAGGTGCTGATTCGGCCTGGAGGCTGTGGTGTGAGGTGTGGGTGGCCATATTAGATCTTCAGCAGAGTGAATTTCCATCACATATCCCCTGGACACTTACCTGGTGGCACCTCGTTATGTGCAGGTCCTGTCACTAGACTAAGGGGAGGTTGTGAGAGGACCTCCATGATTCACTATAGAACTGTTTAACGTCTGCTGTTGGTGAAGCTGGAGGACATTTTCCAGGCAAGCAATTATAGATCGGTTGAGGGTGAGAGCCTCACCTATCTGAACATTTTGTTGGAGGTTTTGGAGTGCCTTCTTTACAATTTGGACTTACGTGGACTATAATCTGGACTCATATATGGACCATTTCGGCTAAGGTCTTAAGCCTTAATTTTTGGGGAGGGGGGTAGTAGTTGATTATTTGGCTTAGTTTGTTCCTGGATTTGGGTTTTATAATTTGGGGGTGGCCATATTGGGTGGCTGGAGATCATGTGCTGGCAGGTGGCTCTCCCGGTTAGGCACTACTCCCTCTCTGAATTCCAGGGCCTCCATCCCTTTAGTAGCCACCCTCTGCATGCTGACATTTACAATCATTGTCGAGCATTGGGGATTGTTAGGAGGAGGCATGGGGGGCCCTGGACCGGGGGGGATCTGGGTGGCCAGATTGGGGTGTGGGGATGAGGAGATGCCCTAGGGTGAAGTGGAGACTGGAGTGGGGTCCTCCCTGTCTGGTCCCCATACCCAAGGGCTCCACCTTTGGTGGGCAGCTGACTTAATCAGCCTCAGAGTCTCATCTGACCTGGGCAGTGTTATGCAATGCCAGGTCTATTAAAAACAAGATGGCAAAAATTGCTGATCTTGTTGGGACATTGGACCTGGCATGCATCACCAAGACCTGGCTGGACAATAATGCTGGCCCCATTCTTGAGTCAGCAGTTCCATCTAGCTTCTCGGAGATACAGCACCTGAGGTTGGATCATAGGGGTGGAGGTGTGGCCATTTGTTTTAGAATGGAATTGGACCTGACAGATGTGCCAGTGGGGGAGTCCAGATCCTTTGAATGTATCCTAGGTGCAGGTGTGGGGTGCAAAATTCTTCTCATCTTCCATCCACCTGGGGACAGGAAGCAATTTTTGCAGGAAGTCGCAGACTTCATTGTTGACATGGTGTTGGAGTCTCCCAGAGTGATGGTGCTGGGTGACTGCAATGCCTGGGTCGACGATGAACTCTCGCATTTTTGTCAGTACTTCCTCCAACTTATGATTTTGTTGGGCTTCACACAGGTAGTTTCCTCTGCAACCCATAATTCTGGTCATTCCTTGGACCTGGTCTTACTACCGAGTATGGAGACCTCTGACTTGGTGATGGAGTCAGTCAGTTGGTCTGACCATTACACTGTCAGGTTCAATTTCCAGGCCTCCCCTTTATAGGCCTGCCCCTCTGGAAATGGTTCGGTACTGCCCATTAAGGGGAGTGACCCCAGATGGCCTGATGGCGGTGCTGCAACTATCGGGATTTCCGACTGCTAGTAGAGGTCCAGACAACCTACTACAGGCCTGTAATAAGGCCATGGTGGTGGCTCTGGACTGTATTGCTCCTGTTCATGTTTGCCCCCTCACTCTTCACCCTCAGTCTCCGTGGTTTGATGGGAACTTAAAGGAGATGAGGAGAGAAGGGTGAAGGATAGAGCATTGCTGACGGAAATCTGGTTGTGATGCCGACAGGCTTAGATTGATGGCCAACTATATGAACTATCGATCAGTGATCTCCTGTAAGAAGGCAGAGTTCCTGCCTGAGGAGATCACCGTTGCACAGAACCGGCCAGCTCAGCTCTTCCAAACTGTGGACCGACTGTGCGATCCAGCCTGTCTGCAAGTTTGGAGAGTGTTGTCACAGGATAAGTGTGGTGAGTTTTCTCACTTCTTTGCTGATAAGGTTGCCGACATTAGATCAGAGATCTGCATAACTGACTCCAACAGGTGGAGTGGTGATTGGTTGGAGGTTGCAGAGCCCTGGTTTGGTTGGTCGGCCTTTAGCCAGCCAGTGATCATAGATGTCATAAGGATCATCCAGTGTATGCGGCCAACCTGCTGTAGTCTGGACCCGGGCCCAACTCGCCTCCTTGGGTGCATTGAGGTCATTGGCCCGGTCCTGGCAGAGAGAGTCCAGAGTTCACTTGAGACAGATGAGTTTCCTGACTCCCTGAAGGAGGTGGTAGTGACACCCCTCCTTAAGAAATCCTCTTTCGACCTAGACTGTCTTGCCAACTACAGACCTGTCTCTAACCTGCCCTTTGTATGCAAGGTTATTAAGAAGGTGGTTGCGCTGCAGCTGGATGACCACCTTACCATCCATGACATCTACGGTCCTCTCCAGTCAAGATTTAGGAAGAGGCACAACACCGAGACTGCCCTGGTTTGTGTGCTCAGTGATCTCCTGATAGCGAGAGATTGGAGGAGTCATTCCATCTTAGTCTTCCTGGATCTCTCTGTGGCATTTGACATCATGGAGCACCTGCGGGTTATCTGTGGTCTGTCAGGGACAGTCCTCAGGTGGTTTCACTCGTTCCTCACTGGTAGATCTCAGAGATTCACATCGGGAATTTATTCCTCTGACGCTTTCTCTCTACCATGTGGGGCACCCCAGGGCTCTGTGCTTTTTCCTGTTATTTGCAGTGTATATGCTGCCATTGAGAGACATTGTAAGGTTGTATGGCTTGGGTTTTCACTGCTATGCAGATGTTACTCAGCTATACATGTCCTTTGTACCTGACCAGGATGATGCAGTCTTGGTGTTCAACAACCACTTCACCGAGATCCACGACTGGATGAGTGCCAACTGGTTGAGGCTGAACTCTAACAAAACCGAGGTTTTGGTGGTGGACCTAGGTCACTGGATAGAGGAGTCTTCGGCTGAACAGACCTCTGGGCTTTTGCTCAGAGGTTGCCATATGATGACCTCTGAACAGGTATGGAGTCTGGGTGTTTTTCTGAAAAGGGATTGATCCTGAAGTTTCAGGTATCATTCGTCATCAAGATCTCTTTTTACCACCTGAGGAATATTGCCCAGATTAAGCATCTGGTTCCGCCTGCTGATCTTCCAATATTGGTCCATGCCTTTGTGACCTCCCACCTTGATTATTGCAATGCCCTGTACCTAGGGCTTCCGGGGGTTGATATCTGCGCTTATGACTGGTGCAGAACGCTGCAGCCAGGCTGTTGACTGGGCTTTCTTGATCCAGCCATGTCACACCTGTGCTGCGCAGACTTCACTGGCTGCCTGTTCAGTGGCAGATCACCTTCAAGGTCAGCTTGCTGACCTACAAAGCCCTACACTGACAGGGACTGAGTTACCTGCAAGAACTTCTACATCCCTACCACCCCCTCAGACCACTCCACTTCGCCGATGAGTGATTGCTGGAGATTTCCAGGGTCCGTTTAAAGATCTCTGGAGCCCAAGCATTTGCATTTGTGGCTCCCACCCTGTGGAATTCTCTACCTCATCAGATAAGGGGGTGCCTGACTGTGGAGAGTTTCAAGGCAACACTGAAAACATTTTTGTTCTTACTTGCCTATCCCGAGTACTAATTTATTGATGTCTGGTATTATAATGGTTTTAAATATTTACAGTTTTTAAGTGTAAGCCTTGTAGCGCGGTGCCTCTATTTTGTAAGCACTACATGGGCTAGCCTAGGTTCGGGGAGAAAACATTTGCTCAGCATCAGGGCTATGTTTGTACTTCTGGCCGGGGCACCCAAGTAATTCTGGACACAGGAAGCAGTAACTGAAAATTTCCAAACCAGGAGTGGGATTCTAAAGTGTGGCTTTTATTCACTTAAACACAAGAATAACAAAGCAAGATGACCCCCACGGGGCTACACTTACTGGATATGCAGATCTACAGAGGTCAGAATGCATCTTCTGTACATGACAACCCTCAGGTTCTGAACACATCTGGACTCACACGCCCAAACTGGTACTCTCACTCTTGGATTCCCTGGCATGGCACCCAGGCCAGCACTAAGACACTTTTCCAGATGGCATGGAGTTTGGTGGTGGCTCCCTCAACCACCCATGAATGTTTTCTAGCACTAAAGGGAAAATCTCATCCTTAATCCCACGTCTGGGTACTTTCTGCAGATACTGGCCTAGTGCCTGGGAGAAAGCTATAGGTACCCAAAGTGAATCCGTGGAGGTAAATCTGGTTACTCCAGATGGGGGGGTCTCCCGCCTCTTGTTCCCAAATCCATACCCGGCCATTCATTTGGAATCAGCATCTTTCTTTGAACTCTCTGGATGCAAATGCTATTTCAAAATGTATACCACATTTAACATTCTACTCTCTATGTAGCTGGTGTCCTGAATTGCAACGTACTGTAAGTGGCTATGTCCATCCCTGTAGACCCCACTGGTTAGATGTATTTCAAGCCATACACATATCTTAAAAGTACTATACTTGGCTAGTCCTTTCCTGACCTCACAGTAGGCAGATACTTTTACACAACTGTCTTGGTGAAAACATGGGCTCTATGTCAGAGCAGACTCACCATGGTTCGCAGGTGCACCGTGGCTTCTCTCACAAAACACAAAATTCTCTGGTAACTCAGAACAAACTCTTGTCAGGCAGCGTTTCCCATTCCCAGCAGGGCAAGGGGCTTGCTCCTGCAATGCTGGATTCCCCCCCCCCCCATTCCTCCAGGGATGGGGCACTGAAACAACTCAGGGAGCAGTCTCTACCACTTCTTGCAGGCTCTTCAGTGTTTTTCTCTAGGGTGAGAACACACTACCCTGTTTCTGGTGTAGCTCTATGACAGAGCTAGGCTCTGAGGGGCTGCCAACTGCAGCACACCTCCTCCTCTCTTGAGTCTGGCTGAAGACTAACTTTGAAATTCCTCAACGTTCTAACCTAATCCCTGCAGCCAACATTCCACTGTGGATTATGCTGCTGCAAGAATTCTATGGTGATGTCATCCCTCCAGCTCAGCTGAGACTGAAGACAGAGTGCGACAGTGTGAAACCCATTTAACTAGTGTCTCACAAGCTGCCTTTCCCTGCCTGCCACTAGTTCTAAGTGGGATTCTGGTAACCCCAGGTGACAAGGGGGTACACCCACCCTCGGCCAGGAAAATGACTGTCTGCAGTCATTATTTACCCAGCCCAGGCCATCCTACCCTATATGCTACCTACGGAGAGGGGTGATCAGGCCCTCTCCTACCATGTGCTAGGCACAGGCAGGCAACACTAAGGACCCAGAGGCCATTGGCTGATGCATCAGCCTCTACTCTATGATCTTGCTATGGTTACTTAGTGGCCCTGGTAGAATTATCCAGAGCATAGCCCTCAATAGATCAGTACTGTGGCCCCTCTGGCCGGTCAGGACCACAGCCTGCCTATCCCCCCTAGCCCTCTAGGGAAAACCCTATCTGAACAAAACCCAAATTACCCATAAACACAGGAGAACTTCCCCCATCCCTGGACACCTGCAACCAAAACACAAGGGAGCTAACACTACACTCTAAGCATTGCTCCCACACTCCCCCACAACCATACCTGTGGAAGGAAAAGTTAAACACGGTCAACAACAACACCGTACTTTAAATACTACTACTTTAAAGCACATGAGAAACTCCACTGAGTCCCTCACTCCTCTTCTTGTCTTCTTCAGGATCACCTGCAAGAGAAAAGACAAAACAACCCCTAATCTGCAAACACAGTAACTATCTAACCCCTACCGTCAAAACACTGGAGAATCCCCCAAAATAATTTTATTTTAGAGAAGTAGAAAAACAGCATAAACAGTAGAAAAACAATGACATTATTTACAATACACATTTTGCAGATGGAGTACCCTAATTGTCCCATCTAGTGACAACAGTGCCTGAAGGCAAGTCCAAAAAAGAGTCTCTCCTGGGCCGGAGCCTGATGAAGCACAGTTCTAGTAGGAATGTAATCCCAAAGGGGAGAGTCTTTGAGGACAGTTCAAACAGTCTGAAGTCTGCTAGGTGTAGGGTGTGTACTGCAATGTCATTAAAATAGAAAAGACTGGACTTATCAGTCCCTTGAAGAACAAAATCAATACAACATCTGGATTTCCAACCAAAGACTATCCCTGGCAGCATTCTTCAGATACAGCTGAGTGGACATCTTGCGGAAAATGACAGGATGGCACATCTGGAAACTGCTGGGTTGATGTCATCTAGGAGATGGAACCTTGGAAACAGGAAAGGAAAACAGCTGGTCTGAAGTCATCCGAAATCCCAGGTGATTAATTAGGATACAGCTGGGTTGGTGTCCTCTCTGGATATGAAGTCATCTGGAAGGCCAGGCGATGGAATCTGGAAAGCCAGTACACTGCAAGGCTGACGCATCTGGGGCACCTGGTTCCTGGAATGCCAGACAGGCGGAACAACATAGGTACAGCAACGGCTGGATGGCAGCACTGGCTACCACTGCTCTGCTGTCCACTTGGTAGGCATGGGCACATTCGCAGGAAGTTGCCTGCATTGATGAAGGTAACACAATGGGTCAGGCGCAAGAATTATTACCCCGTCTGGGCGCTCATAATTCACATTAAAAAAGGTTTCATGTCCTTCTCCATCCACAATCCAAACAGTGTCTATGAATAGTGTTCTGCCCACTTTCCATTGTCTGAATTTCTCTTGGCACACTCTGTCTTGGACATTTATTTATTGTTTATTTGCTTTTGTTAACTGGGTAAGCACACTAGATGGCCAAGTGCCTATTTTCAGGTGCGACCTGGGAGATTACAAGGTACATAACTTGGTACATACAAGAACATGAGGCAAATAGAAGTGGAGGTTTACGTTACATAGAATTAGCACAACAGGGACTTTACAAGCATATCGACTTGCACCGGGATGCACATGTTTTGTTGCTTCTTTCACTATCCAGGATTTCCTGTTTCTTTCTATTTCCTCCCAGACTCTCTGAGGAAAGGTAGGAAAGGATATCCCATAGATCTCATTCGCATTCCTAAGAACCAGTCTTTCCTCTTTACTACATTTCAACTTTAGACCTCTGGCCTGGCTTGGGGGCGGCCAGTCCTGGTTCTGCCAGCTACGCATACTTAATCCAATGTAAAATGGATCTTTGACTCCTTCTTGTGGGGACAGGGCTGTGGAGTCACCAATCTCTCCTTCTGTTTGCTCCTCTGAGGCATGAGCTCGAGGCTGTGGGCCCGCACCTTCTCCATAAGGCCACATAGGTCCCCCCTCATCTTCTTCCTCACTGAGGATCCGAGCCCGGGAGTGAGCAGTCGTCCTCACTCTTAAGACTATCCATTCTTCACTGGGTGCAGAGATCGACACCTCCCATTCAAGAGTCTCTGTCATCTCATCTTCTCCGATGAAACTAGGGCTCGGCCCCTCTCCCCACGGATCTGCTGATGCTCCCTCCGCACTGTCTGTCTGTGACCCGGACTTGGATTCATCAGCACTTTGCTCTGCCTGTAGATCTACACCCTCTTCCTTTGAGCCACACTCTGCCGGGTGTCCCCCAACAGGCTCCACCTGGTGCTGTGTGCTGCCAACTGCATATTCTTGAAGCTTTGTCCACGTGGAAGCCAAATGAATCCTGGGTGCTTTGGTTAGGCCATGTCTCTCTAGGCACCCAGAACAGTGAGAAACCATAAAGACGCCCCTCCCAGCCTTTAAGCACATTATGCACACTCTAACTGGATATCTAGGAATCACCAGATGAGGAGGCAAACGTCCCCCGTAGTAACATCTCTTAATGTCCTTCAACCTTTTAACTTCTACTATCATAGCCTGGGCATGATCCGGATAATGGGCTGATCCTGAAGACATGACTGCAGAGAAAAAACAAAACTCACTGTTATCTCAAGTCCAACTCTGTTGGAAAACTTTTACAAAATGGATCCCCTGCTGCTGTGTTTACTTTACTACTACACCCTGTAATGGCGTCGGCAGCACTCCTGGTGCATCAACGTTCTGTTTCTGACTCAAGCCACTGCGCATCCGATTTACACTCTCTAATGATAAAGTTCAGTCAAACTGCACTGTACATTCTCTTAGCACATTTATATGGTTTTTACTGTACTTTTCATTTGCTGTAACTTACTGTTCTTGCTTAAAAGTACCTAAAGCCACAGTATTTCATTGCACAGGATTGCCTATATTTCTTATTGCATCTTTCATACAACCCACTGTCTCTCACTTTGCTTTGAAAATCATATTGCTGCTGAACCCATAATTATGCTTACAGTCTAATGCTTAGAATTCCTGCTTAGCTTGATTAACTTGACACAGTCCTTCTTTGCAAAATGGTCACACTGCTACACAAAGATTCAGCTGGCTTTAGTTAAAATCACATACAGTTTGATTGGTTTCTTAGGTTGGTACTCACTTAATCAGTCGCTTGGAATTGCAATGGAAAACATTCAGCCTACAGCCAGTCTTGGAGGCCTCTGGAATGAAGCGGGCTGGCAGTCCTGTCGATTGTCCCTCCGAACATCTCGCTTTCATCCCAGACAATCGAAATGCAGGTTGAGCCCGATTTTAAACAGAACAGTCCAATTTTATTACTTTTATAACATTCTCAGTCACCGCGATGCTCCTCCTGGCAAGCCAGTTCGCACACTATTCTCTCTTTCTCTCTCTAACACTGTGCAGTCACTCTAGAGCTGGCTTGGGGGTAGGACTGATTGCAGTCTCACCAATCACTTGATGCCATGCAAATGAGCCTCTCTCTTCTCGTGCTCTTCTCCTCCACGGTGATCATCGAGCAGGCAAAATTTAAACTGCAAACCACACTTTTTTTTTTCAACTGTGACTCCTCAGCGGGAGAACCATTTTGACCATTCTTCATGGCATTGCACTCAGTGACTCTCTTTGTCCATACAACAAGCACTTTCAACTTCTAGGGCACAAATCTCTCTTTGTTTCCCACAGTTTTCCACACTTTTTCTTGTCACTGTCATGGCGTTATTCGGGCCCTAAGGGTGATTTCACAGTCACTGCACGAAATCACCTTTCGGGACTGATTAATAAAACGACACTGCCAGTGTTCATAAGGTGGGGTCTCAAGAAGCCTATTTTGAAAATTTGCTGGAAAAATTCAAAAAACGACTGTTTTACAAGCGTAGCTGTATTAGTTCCTACGCACGCTCGTAAGGTCACGAATTTTCAATATTTTCACTCCAGATTTTCAACATTGCCATTTTACCACACCTCCTTATGAGCAGTACAGCTGTCATTTTTCACATCTTGCCCAAAATGTGTTTCTGCCCATATAGCATACAATGGCGCAGCGATCGATGTCTTGAAATCAATGTATGGGACACATTAAGAAAATCACAGTGACACTGTTCATGAGCAGAGGTCTTAAAATGGCTATGTTGAAAATTTGGTGAAAAAATTCCTAAGAATGACTGTTTTACGAGTGTGCGTTGCGCAGTTCCTATGCATGCTCATAAGTTTGCGAATTTAATATTTTCACTCCAGATTTTCAACATTGCCATTTTATTACACTTCCTTATGAACAGTACAGCTGCCATTTTTCATATGCCTCCCAAAATGTGTTTTGCACATGTAGCGCACAATGGTGCTGTTGGTGTGCGAAAGCAATGTTTGGGACAGATCAAGAAAATCACAGCTACACTGTTCATGAGCAGAGGTCTTAAAATGGCTATGTTGAAAATTTGGTGACAAAAGTCCATAAAATGACTGTGTTACGAGTGAGCATTGTGCAGTTTCCACGCACTCGTAAGTTCATGACTTTGTAATATTTTAAGTCCAGATTTTCACCAGTGGCATTTTTCCACACTTCCTTATTTACAGTACAGCTGTCATTTTTCACAACATGGCCGAAGTGTGTTTTCACACTTTCAGCGCAGAGATGTGTGGTCGCTGTGGAACATCATTGTTCGGGACAGATAAAGAAAATCACAGTGACACTGTTCATGATCAGAGGCACCAAAATGCCTGAGTTGACAATCTGCTGTAAAAAAATCCCCAACCTAATTATATAACGGTGTGCGCTGACAGTTTCTGTGTACGCCGTGACTTCACCATTTTTTTAAATATTTTTACTGCAGATTTGAAACATTGCCATTTTTACACCTCCCCATGAACAGTACAGCTGTCATTTTTACATCCTGTTCGAATGTTTTTGCACCCAGTGTCCTGTACCTGGTCTAATAAATTTCTCAAGCCACCCCCCAAAGTTATAACAAGCAGAGTATTGCCTCATGGGAATCTTATCAAGTTGAAAACCCATCTCCTACAACAGGACTGGACACCAATCCTTGAATCAACTGATATTAATATCGCACTAGAATACTTCATTAAATCTTTCAACTCTGTATGCGACTTATACGCCCCAGTAAAAAAACGTAAAATCAAAGCGCTATCAAATCCATGGATTACTGCCAAACTACTTGCCGAGCTCAAGGTTCGGGACCACCTCTAGGCAGTTGCCAGAGACACAGACTCACCTCATGATACCCTAAAATACAAGCAGGCACGAAATAGATGTACCTCACAAATTAGGCAAATGAAGAGTGCCTATTTCAAAAATGCCCTTGAATCCACCTGGGGTGATGGAAGAGCTTTTGAGACAACTATACTGAAACATAATGGGTAAACAATCAAAATCGTCACCTACCATTATGAAAGTTGATGGATCCACCACTCTTGACCCAAAGTCTATTGCAGATGTGCTTAATAAGACATTCACAGATCTTAGTGGGTCCTCCCCAGATTTCTTCTCGGACTTACCTGTGCCTAGCCTAGTATCACAAAACACCCCTCGTGACAAACCACAATTTTACTTCAAGAAAATCAAAGTGCACGAAGCAACACAAGTACATAAGAAAGGCCTGCTCCAAATCCAGAACAAGTAGTGACACGCTAGATCTAAAAATCCTGTCTCTCACCCTCGATGAAGTAATTCACCCTTGCAAAAATTCTTAATCTGTCACTTTGCCAAAGTCAATTTCCCAACAAATGGAAATCTGCCATAGTTACGCAGTGCACAAAGGGGGACAAACCTCAACAGGAAACTATCGACCAATATCAATACTCCTCCCTCCAAAGCACTTGAACGAATAGTGGCAGACCAACTCTCTGATTACCTGGACAAATACAATCTACTCTGTAATCAACAGCACAGCTTTAGGAAAGGACATAGTACAACAACAGCCTTACTTGATTTCTCTGAGAAGTCCACTCAGCCCTGGACAAAGGGTGCCAAACAGGTGCAGTCTTTATCGATCTTACAAAACTTTCGACACAGTCCATCATGGCCTACTTACCTCCCTACTTTCTAGCCTAGGCCTGGCTAAGGTCCTTGTGCTTGGGTAAAAGTTACCTGTCCAATCGGTCACAGGTTGTAAAATCTCTAATGAACTCTCCGACTTCAAACCAGTTCTCTCAGGTGTACCACAGGGATCAATTCTTGGACCGCTCCTCTTAGCCTGTTCCTTAACTCCCTCCCAGATATCTGCCAGGAGAAAATAATCTTATACGCTGATGATGCTGTAATTCTTCTTCCCACAAGGATCCAAACTCCCTACGAAAAAGCCTGCAACTTGCTTTCTCTAGTGTTGAAGGTGGTTCCTGGATAGTAAACTGTAGCTAAACCACAATAAAACAAAAGCCATGCTCTTCTCCAATCACCAAAACAAAATAGGCATACTCCACTCACCATACAAACCTCTGCGGAATTACACTGGACCAAGTAAATAATTTCAAATACCTTGGCATCACTTTTGACCAAGGGCTCACCTTTGCAACTCACATTGACAACACTAAAACAGTGAACCAACGCCTTGAATACTATTCCGTAATCGTCAATTTCTAAATCAAGCGGCATTGAGAATAGCTATACAGAGTTCCATAATCTCAATCATTGACTATGGCCTTATTATTTATGGCTCAGCTACCTCCACTGCTCTAAGGCGTATCTCAATCATTCTAAATAAGGCCTGCCGGCTCCTCACGGGGGCTCAAAGACTGACTCACATGTGTGATCTGTACTATGAATCAGGCTGGTTGAACCTATCAAATTGTCTTATTTATCTCACCTGCACAATGGCTAAAAAATCTATCTTGGGACTGACTCCATTATGTATTCAAAACCTACTCCGACTGAATCCTGGCTCACGACCCTCCACCAGATCTGAACGCCAACCTTTCCTGGTTCCGAGATGCTGGACTGCACTGGGACAAAGATCTTTCGCATACAGGGCCCCGACATGGTTCAATGCGCTTAGTCCACCTACTCTATCCTCAACCTCGCTTGAAGCTTTCAAATCCATGCTCTATGCCCACCTCACCACCACTAGCAACTGTGATTGCGCTAGATAAAGACTACTACTCCTCATGTCCATCCTCACATCTGAGGCCTCTTCCTCCCTGACTAATGAACCCTCTGGTACCTCTACTACTTCCTGTCTCCCACCCAAACTTACTCCCTTTTTCCTGTCCCTCTCACTTACTCTCCCTCACCACCTTTCCTCCTCTCTAGCCTCCTTTGGCACCAAATGATGACCTCTCCTGGAAGTTTCTTAACCTCGAAATTGTCTACTCACTTGAACCTGTTATAGCTTGTTTTCTATGAAACTTAAAACGCATTGCCTTAAACTGTTAATAGCAAATTTATGATGTAACTTTCCTGTCTGGTTTTACCTGTAATGTGTATCGTGCTTTGTTAAATGTTTTTGTGACGGAACCTTTGTGAAAGAGCCCTGGCTCAAAGGTATTAATTCCTAGACTAATAAACTAAACCTGTAGTGTAAAGGCTTTAGTGGTCACAGCATAAGCAGCTTTTAACAAACTGATATTCCCCCTGTTCATGAGGTGGGGTCACAAAAAAACCATGTTGAACATTTGGAGTGAAAATACCAACGAATGCCTGAGGTATTAGGGTTTCCAACCATAACGCCCAACCCTGTAGAGAATGACAGCCATCAGGGGTGTGACTTGGGATTCTTGCCTGTAATGCTCATACCATTCCACACCCTGCAGCCAGTGAGAGGCATCGAGGTATGCCTTGGACTCTTTGGCCCCAAAGTTCACCCCATTCTCCTATATCGCACCCATCTCACCGTATTTCCTAATGGAATGGGGTGCACATAAGGGCCAAAGACCCCAAGGAACACCGTGACACTTGTCAGTGTCTGCAGGGTGGGGTGTGGTGAAATGGCGTGGCCGTTATGCCTGACAACCCAAAGGCACACCCCAATGCCTGTCACTCTCTGCAGGGTGGTGGTGGGGTTGGCTTCAGTTCAATACTTCACTGCCATTTCTATTACGCAGCTCTGTAACTTCTACACTACCACTACCAATGCCAGCAAGCAAACATTCGGCATTGACAAATGCTTGTCTGGAATTGTGTGGGTGAATAGTATGGACCCCATTGTAAATTAACCTCCGGTGAATTGGGCTATTCTTTTGTAGGTAAAATTAATAAATGTATACACTATTCTTTGCAAAAAAAAAAAACTTTGCTAATGCACCAGGGGCCTGATATTCAAATCTGGGCAAAGCAAAGGGCAAAATTTTGTGCTGCCCCCTGTAGTTGCCCAGGTGTCCAAAACTGCTATATTCAGTGGCACAGTGCACTGGCGCTATTCCACTGAATATAGGGCCAGTGAAACCCAGTGCTAGGCCACCTAGTGCCGGGCAGACACAACCCCCTCAATAGAGCAGCACAATGGCTTATGCCAAGGATAAATTCCCCATATTCAAAGAGATCTATGCAAATGAGCCCATTGGGCATGCAAGGTGGTAAGGGGCCATTTGTATGCCCATTATGGTCCATTTGCATAAGGAGCGAGGCTGTTCAGTGTGGCGCCACCCCTCCAATTGCTCGTGTCCTGAGAGCAATCCCTGGTGCCAGAGCCCCCCCGATCACCCTCCATCACTGATCACTGTCCCATTCAGAGGTAACACAGATAACACTGATGGTCTAGTGGTCCCTCCTCTCACCCAGTCATCAGCCCAAGACACACTGTATACAAATGTTCCCTGGTGTTCAGTGTAACCCTCCCCATCCCCTATTCCTTGTATAGGTAATGTAATCCTTTCCCTGGTGGTCTAGTGGTCCCCCAACCCCCACCCTGGCTGGCTGTGACACACTTCTCTGTCCAGAACTAGATTCAGGGACCAGCACATCCCTTCTCATTCCGCCATGGCTGGCTTCCAACTGAGCTGTCACTGAGCGCATACTGTATACAGTATGCACTCACTGATTGACAGCACTGTCAATCAATAAGTGCGTACTGTATACAGTACAAGCTCAGTGACAGCTCAGTTGGTGGCCAGCAGTGGTGGGAGAGGGAGGGATGTGCTGGTTGTTATTGGTTTTTGGGATGGGGAGCAGGGTAATGGGTTGACTGCCAGGGTGGGGGGTGGGGACTCCACTAGACCACCAGAAAAAGGATTACATTACCTATACGGAGAATTGGGGATAGGGGAGTTACACTGGACACCAAGGAATATTTTTATATGTCTTGGGTGGATGCTTGGGTGGGGGGAGGGACCACTAGACATCCAGGGATATAATGTTTTTTTATACTCAGTTTATGGAAATTGGCACTTGTAACAAGTTAACAAGCAAGCTTATATTCTTCAATATACAAAAATCAAGCTCCATTTGAATGTGTATATAATTAAATCAGATACAGTAATTTCAAACAAAAATATAAAATATTTTTTAATTGCTCTGTTTCTCTGCCTTCTGCGGCTCAACCGGTGGGGGCATCCAGCCACTGGCTCCCACCACACGGGAGTCAGCAGGCTCACTTACATGATGGGGTCTGGTGCAGCCACACCCCAACCCACCGGGGGGCCCCCCCTAAGCCTCCCCCTGCCTGGCCAGGACCAGACTCCCGGAGCAATTCCATGACAGACCTCCTGGGCAGTGTCGAGCCTGGCCATCAAGCTGCATGATCATGTCCAGCCATTTCCCTCCATATAGTGTCCCCCATTGGAGTGCAGACATGCAATGTTGTCAAAGGCACTATGTGCCGACACCCACCACACTCCACCCACTACTGTACCGCCCCTGCAGAGCACCCAATCTCCATCAGGGGCCACTGTAGAGTGGTAGAAACCCCAATCCCTCCAAAGGGGCAGGAGAGCAGTCTTCTGGATGCTCAATCCTATCCCTCCCCTGCCTACCACTGATGGCCCGGGCACATTCCCGAACCTGGGTTGCTAGCATGGCACGAGGTGTGGCATCCAGCACCTCAACCCTCAGTGCCACTGGGCTACAAAATATCAAATATTAATAAAACTCATTTGGTCTCACTTAAAAACAGTAATGTACGTACATATATTTCCTAAGACTGCATAAAAACCATGAATGGCCATACATAAACAAAACAGTTCATGCTCTTAACAAGCTGTGCACTTCGTCCTTCATAACTGGTCTTAAAAGGCTAAATCAGAACAACCCAGCCTCTCCTCACTAGTCTCCAGTGCTTATACTCCCTGACCTTGCTAAACCAACGGGGGTGGTACAAATAAACTCCTAGCCACTCAATCCTTGACATCAGCACAACAAAACTAATCATCTAGTGCAGGGAGACCTCATATAACATCAGTCTAGTCCATCTGTTTTGGTATAGATGGGGCTGTAGTAATATATTAAATGTTAGCTTTTCTAACCTCTGTATCTGATATATAATTGCCATCCAGTCGGGTATGATTGGAGGTTCAGGTTGTAACCATCTCCTAGTTAGGGACTTTAGGACAGACACCACAAGGATAGACCATTGGTATCTTACCTCCTTACCCCTAATATCCTGTGGGAAAATTCTCAATACCAGATGCTCCAGCCCCAAATCAGTCTGTTCCCCAAAAATTTGCAACAGATGATGTCGAAGGTCCACCCAGAATGTGACAATCACTGGACAGTGCCAGAATACATGGGCCTGGACCACACGTGGTTCCCCACAGTTTTGCCAACAATATGATGGTGTGTCAGGGTTCTGATGAGCTGTCTGTGTGGGAACTAGGAAGAAGCAGACCCAGGCCCTCCAACCAAACGTTCACCACATTGGTGGTGAGGCAATGGTCCAGGTATTTCTCCAGATGGAGAGCCATTGCTGCTCTGAAAGAGAGACATTTAGGTCCTTTTCCCTTTTTGTTTAATATACAGGGAAGACAGGTTTAAATCAACTACATAATTTGAGTACTACATGGTGATTGCTCACTTCCCATGCCAAGAGCTCCATATCTTCTGAAAGGGGATCCTCTCATCTGCCTCCTGCACCCCTGGGCCTGCCGACCTCAGTAAGAAGGATATGTAAGTTCTCAATCAATAATATCTAAATTTATCTTTATCCCCCTAGTCTAATCTTTGTTGTGCCACCTCAAATGCAATTATTGTCGCTCTTACCAATAATTGGAAAGGCAAATGCAGTCTCCCTCTTACCTGCTATGCAAACCACCTGTCCTGGGCTGCTGGGATGGATTGGGGGTCATGAATCCACCACCTGAATCTCCACATGTGTTTCCTGGTACCATCTCTTTGTGTTCCCCTTCTCCATCCCTCTAGCACCACTGCTATGGCCAAATACTCTATTTTGATGACTTTCCCCAAAAACAGCACTGCATGAAGGGGACGGTTCACATGCTCCCTCAAATCTATTAGTTTCCACAATGACTCATATCTTTTATTGCCCCAAAGTATTGCAACCCACATCTGGGC
The DNA here is from genome assembly GCA_016271365.2 of Neoceratodus forsteri. NCBI lineage: Eukaryota > Metazoa > Chordata > Ceratodontiformes > Ceratodontidae > Neoceratodus > Neoceratodus forsteri. Next base: position 1,458,373,143 of record CM028132.1, read on the forward strand.
AGCCACCCAGTACCCTTGTATGTTTGGGAACGCCAATCTCCCCTGCTGCTTGGGGGAGAAATAGGAGTGTTCTCCGCACCCTAGGTCTCCCCTGACCCCAAAGAAATTTAAAAAATATGAACACTGCCAGGCCTCAAGATCTTTCTGTTACTCAACATGGGACACACTGAAACAGATAAAGGAAGCAGGGCAAAGCATTCATGCTCAAAGCATGGGTTCTCACATATGTGGTAAGGGGCAGTAGAGACCACCTCTGGAAATCTGCTTTTAATTGATTAATCAGTGGTGGATAGTTTAAATTATATAGTTGAGAGGTCAGGCATCCATTCCTAATTCCTAGATATTTTATAGTGACCATATCCCACCTCATAGGAAACCTTGTCCTCACTTCAGCTGACAGACTATAAAGGAATCTTAGCACCTCGGTTTTAGTTTTGCTTAAAGTATATCCCGCTAGGGTCAAAAACTCCTCTATCCATCGGAACACTTTGGGTAGGGAAACATCTGGGTTTGTCAGGTACAAAAGAATATCATCAACATACAGTAGTAATTTGTGTTCCACTCCACTCAGCCTAATCCCTTTGACCTCACAGTTTTGTCGGATGCTTTGGGCTAACGGCTCAATATAGAGTGTGAATAATAGTGGAGAGAGGGGACAGGCCTGACGTGTCCCTCACTCCAGATGGAAGGCCCCTGAGACCTGCCCATTAGCTCAGGGATATAATTTTTACCTCTGAACGGGATGGCGATTGGTAATGGGGGAGGGAATACTAGACAACCATGGATACATGTGTTCTATTTGTGAACAGGACAGCAATTGGTGATGGGGAGGGACCACTAGACCACCAGAGATACCTACTGTATGTTCTAATTCTGAATGGGATGGTGATCAGTGATGGGAAAAGGACCACTAGTTCACCAGGGACTGCTGTGTTGGGGATCAGGGAGGCTGTGCACTTCCAACACCAACCACTAGGTTGTGTGGGAGTAAGTTGGGGTTTCAATCCTCAGTGTGTGTGTGTTGCTCAAGGGGACCATACAAAATGGTCTTCTGTGGTACACATACTCTAAATATTGGACTGTACCAATATTCAGGTCTCCACCCCTTCATTTACATTACATCCCCTCTGTCTTTTGCCCAGGTGCAAACCGAGTTTGCCTGCACTAACTGGACTTTTCAGTACTGTGCTTCTGCATAAAGCCCAGTTTGCACAGGCAAACTTGGTTTTGTGCCCAAGCAAAGTTTTGAATATCAGGACCCAGTTAAGGTAACTTAACACCACAAAAGTAGGAAATGTGGCATTAGGGTTTCCAACCCTAACTCCCCACCCCCAGCCCCCGGAATCAAAAGTAAAGAAATTTGGGATTTGTGTTTCCGGAGTCTTGGTGAATCAGTGGTGGGGTCTTCCTTGGAGTTGTCAACCCTAATGGTCCCCCCCTTCCCCAGCCCATAGCCCGTAGTTCAAAGCACAAGGTACGGCTCCAAGCCAATGTCTCAGTGATACACTCTTCAAAGGTAGAGAATTATGTCTCACCACATGTTGCCAACACAATTTGATGTAGCTTTCTTCATGCAGGGCCCACAGAAAGGAGATCATGTGTGATGTTGTTTGCTAAGGGACTAGGGCGGGCATTCTGTTTGGCAACCCCAAGGAAGACCACGGCACTGATTCACCAAGACTCCAGAGACCCCAAACCCTAATGTTTTTTCCTTTTGATGCTTGAGAGATGGGGGTTGGGAATTAGGGTTTCCAACCCTAATGCCACATTTTCCTGCCTTTGTGATGTTAAGTTATCCTAACTGGTGCATTAACAAAGTTTTTTCCAAAAAATGTCCTTTCTTTTTGAGATAGTGAAATCATATCCTCATTTACGCAGGTCCCGAACAGATGCAGATGTCCTGTGCCAAGGGAAGACTCCGTCTGCCTACAGAAGTGCAAGGACCTTGAGGGCACTCTATTTCTGTGCAATGAAGGATATGAAGAATTCATGCAGCTGTCTGGTGGGCTGCAGAAGCACAAGGCCCTGTGGCCCCTGCAGCTCAGTGTGGCCACAGCTACAGATGGTCAGGGCAAAGAGTGCATCAGTCAACCAATGCTGAGGATGCATTGCCACCCAAGGGGGAGAGAGATGCGGGGCCCTATGCCAAGAGGACAGTTGTCTTCACTATACAGTAGCTGGTCCTGTGCGTACAACCCTGCACTTTTCATTCCCTGGCTGGAGGAGTGTCATCCCTCCACCCTCACCCCATCCAGCTGGGTCACTGATCTCACCACCAAACTCAACTCACTGGCATGGGATCTCAAACCATTCCCACTGGCAGTCAAGACTGGTACTACACACAAAGTTTAAGTATTTTTTTTTTAATTTTAACACAAAATTTTCAAGATACTCGTTTTATGATTCACCTTATAAACATGACATGTACCATTTATAGTATATTGGATGAAATGTCATTTCGCACCAGAAGTCTGAAAGCACATCTTGTCCAGGATTTGAAAAATGACACGTCATGTTTATGAGGTGGTGTGGAAAAATTGCTATTGGAAAGTTTGGGTCAAAATATTTAAGATTAGTGAAGTTATTAGTAAACATTGAAATACTGCAATGTTCACTCATAACCTAGGTATTTTACCATATTTGTACACCAAATTTTCAGCATAGCCTTCTCATTACCTCACCTCACGAACTTAGTAGGTGAACATTTTTAAATCCCACTAAAATGTCTTTCCATGCCACTGAAACGTCATTCCATGCCACAGGTGCAAAAACACATTTTGGCCTGAATATGAAAAATGACAGCTGTCATGTTCATAAGGTAGTGTGAAAAAATGGCTATGTTAAAAATTTGGGGTCAAAATATTTAAAGATAACAAAGTTAACAGCTAGCGTAGAAAATTTTCAAGGTACATGCATAACCTTGCCATTTTAATATACTATATTTTGACCCCAAATTTTCAACATAGCCTTCTTATGACTCCACCCTCATGAACAAGCATGATGAAAATGTTCAGATCCTGCAGGAAAGTTGATTACTCCAAGCAACTGCAAACTCACCTTTTGGGCTTGATTTGCATAATTGCACCACCACTGGTCATGAGGTGGGATCCCAAAAAGGCCATGTTGAAAATTTGGGGTTAAAATATGCAAAAATAACAAAGTTATGCATCAAAGTTAAACCCCCCACTGAAATACAGCACACTGAACTGCACTTACCTCAGTTTCTTATATTGCAGTAGGTGGTTCCAGCAGCAAGATGTGTTTTTGATCGGAGAGTTGAGCTTTGTCCTGGGATGTGTGCAGGTGAGTGAGGGTGTTTGGGGGGTGTGGGGGGTGCAGGGTGGTGGGTGCTCAGTGGGAGGTTGGGGTGGGGGGTTGGATTGGTGAGGGACCATTTTCTTTTGTACAGGTTAATTAAAAAAATATAGAGGGACTGTTTTCTTTATTACAGGAAACATTAATGTGGGGATGATGATCAGAGGGTGGGTATGCCACTAGACACCATGGAAAACACACACTTAAGAGAATGATGCTCAGAGGCTAGGGGCACCACCTGACACCAGGGAAACAAAATACATAAGGGGACAGTGATTGGAGGGTGTGGATGCCACTAGATACCAGGGAAACATAAATACATAAGGGGATGGCGACCCGAGGGTCGGGGCACACAACTAGATACCAGGGATATATAAGGGGACAATGATCGGAGGCTTGAGGGGCAGCACTTGACACCAGAGAAATATTATATAAGTAAGGAATGGTGATCAGAAAGTGGGGGTGCCAGTAGACAACAGGGAAACATGATATAAATACATGACCAGTGATGGGGGGGGGTGCCACTAGACACCAGGGAAACATAATATAAATATGGGGTCGGTAATCAGAGGGTTGGGGTTGACACTAAACACCAGAGACACATTACATAAATACGGGGCTGGCGATTGGAAGGTGGAGTGCTACTAGACACCAGGAAAACACAATATAAATATGGGGATAGCAATCAGAGAGTGTGGGGGTGCAACTAGACAACAGGGAACCATTACATACATAAAGGGATGGCAATGGGGGGGTGCCAGTAGACACCATGGAAATGGCAGCTCACTGTTCTCAGAGCAGCCTGCATTATGAGTTCCAGCTGTGGCTGCAGAACTCAAGAAAGTCCTGCTGTTCTCATACAGAGAATGCAGGTCAACAGCTCCTCTCATTAAGCTGAGCACCCAGGATTTTGGGGTGCCCAGAAAAGGTATTTAACCAAAGATTAAGTGCAGAATCCACATAACGGGTCCAGATTAGAGATGCAGCAAATTTAAATTCCACCGGCGAAGTGTCCGTGAAGTGGGCACTTTGCATTGCCCACTCCACTATGTGGAGTGGGCTATGCAAGGTGCTCTCTCCACCTTGTCATTACCACTTCATGCTAAGGTGGAATGACAATGCGAAGTGAGGCAAAGTTGTTGTTTTCAATGGACTTCACCATGCTCTTTAGCCATAGCCAGGCAGGAAAAGGAAGGAAAGGAGTCATACAAGCAGCCACTTTCACTTTCTCCTGTGCAGATGGAGACAGAGAGAGGGGAGAGTGTTGTTTTGTCACTGCTGAGACTTGGAGATCAGAGCGAGGAGGAGATTTAAACTTTGATTTAGACCCAACAGCTTTTTTATAAGATACATTTTTTGGTTTTTCTGCACTCTTTTTTACTTAATGTGTTCTTTCTGTAAATTTATTTTTCTTACCTTTATAAGTAGTTAGTTGTTTGTCTGTGTCTGTGTGACTGTGAGTGTGTGTTGTGTGACAGTGTGAGTAGTCATTGCTCAGACTGAGGGAGCGCAGTAGGAGAGATGGACCAGGGTGAGGGTCTGAGGGAATGTCTGTGGCGTGGGCAGCTCTGGGAGAGCATGGTACTGGTAGGTGTCATACTGTGTGCATGCATGGTGAGCATGGCTGCTAGTTCCTGTTGGACAGATCAAAAATTCTGAGTGTCCCCTCCTCCTGAAGTAGGACCAGCACCACCTCCTGACTCTGAGGCAGTTGAACCACCACAACCACCACCATGTCCAGCACCAGGTCCTCTGGAGCAGGATGTGTATGTGCCCCTGTGCCCAGGTATGGATCCCAACCCTGCTGAGCACCATGACCAGCCAGCTGCCAGTTCATTTGGCCCTCCCCTGCCTGTGCCCATGGGCCCAGGTATGGATCCCAACCCTGCTGAGCACCATGACCAGCCAGCTGCCAGTTCATCTGGCCCTCCCCTGCCTGTGTCTGGTCCTTCCCGCACCTCCGTTGTTTGGCAGTTTTTTGACTGTGTTGGGGGGACAGCAGCATGATCAGGTGCCACATATGTGAGGTGGAGGTGCACTGTGGCCCCTGAGAGACTCACCTGGGGGCTGGGGGCCAGCGCACCCATATGCTTAATCACCACCAGTTGGAGTGACAGGCTGCCACAGAATGGGCCATGCCTGCACCTGCTGACCCTTCTGTGGCAGAGGGAGCAGCTGTGCATGGCAGAGGCCCTAAGAAGAGGAGGGAAAAAGCAGCACCTGCTGCTCCACCAGCACCCAAACCACCACCACCACCAGCAGGTTAGCCTGTAGAACGTCTGGACCCCAGACAACTGCATGTAACGCATGCTGACTTGGCAGTTCTCTGGAGTGCTGTTGAGGAGAACAATGAGAGGGTGAGTGCTGTCGAGCAGTGGTTGGATCACATAGAGGGACATCAGTTGCAAATGATGTCCATGCTGGAACTGCTGCTGGATCACCATGGGATCCCACATTAGTTTTTTTTTCCTCACACCATGTGCCCCCCCACACCTTCCATGCTGTGTTATAAAATGTATTCCTCCACCATCTCCGACCCTTGTATGTAATAATGCCCTTTTTTTGTTGTCTTCCATATGCATGACACTTCGTATTCTTTACCCCCTTCCTTCTGTTAAGTGTGTGTGTGTGTGCACTGTTTGGTGCCTCATTAATGTTTACTTTCTGTCGTGGAGTGTCTGTGGAAAAGCGGACTGAGCAGTGCAAGTATACTGTGCTAAACTGAATGTGTGCAGTGAATCTTCTTTCCTGTCTGTGTATGTATTGCAGACACTGTCCAACTCCCTGACTTAAAAACACTTATTAATGAGTATAATGGTGGGATGGTGAAGCCTGAAGAGATACTACAAAACTGGCTTACAATACATCCAAGTCACCAGTAAAAAAATTAATGTTGTGATTCGTGATGTGATTATAAATTGTGATCTGTGACTGCATTTGTGACAGTGATGATCAAGTACGTGATTCGGTGTCGATGGTGTGAGATAAATATGGAACATATTGGAAATGCGAATGCCTATGGCTGTACTTCCCCGGGCCCTGATGAGATATAGCACAAAACTCCCCGACTTAAAAACACTCACTAATGAGTACAATGGTGGGATGGTGAAGCCTGGAGAGATACTACAAAACAGGCTTACAATACATCCAAGTAACTAGTAAAAAAATTAATGTTGTGATTCATGACGTGATCATGAATCATGATTTGTGACCGCATTTGTGATAGTGATGATGAAAAACATGATTCGGTGTCAACGGTGTGAGATGCATATGGAACTGTATTAGAAACGTGAGTGCCTATGGCTGTACTTTCCCAATGAGCTGTAGCACAAAACTCCCCAACTTAAAAACACTCATTAATGAGTACAATGGTGGGGTGGTGAAGCATGGAGAGATACTACAAAACAAGCTTACTATACAGTCAAGTAACTAGTAAAAAAAATTAATGTTGTGATTCATGAGTGACGTGATCGTGAATCATGATTTTTGACTGCATTTGTGACCGTGATGAAGAAGAACATGATTTGTATCACGAGTGACTCATGAACGTGATGATGGTCCTGACTTAAAAATGCATATTAATGAGTATAATGTTCATGATGAATAATGCACCACACCAGTCCAGTACTCTGAAGGGAAGCCAAAGAAACAACTGTGACTTAAGTTACAGATGGAGATTGGGCCCTAAAGAGATGCAAATGCACAGACAGATTAAGATTGTGCTGTGCACTGAAGAGATACAGACACAAAGGCACAACACCTAACCAGTACTCACCATCAGAAATTCAAATCTGGAAAAGAATATCTTTGCCAGTAGGGGCAAGCCGCGGGGAGGGGGCAGTGTACTGCACTGCTGCAGTAACAGTCACTAGTACTAGTACCAGTACCAGTAAAGATACCACAAAGAAGTACAAAAATCATACAGCTACTGCAGATAGCAGGTTCGCATTGCTGAAATTACTATGTTAGCACAATAAAAGGTGTCTGATTTGATGACACACGTCACACACATACTCACACACACACTAAGTAACGCGTAGCAAATTGAAAACTTCAGTAATATAACCACGTATTTTAAACAAACTAAAATTATGCACTGCTGCTCCACAACAATCAGCAAAAAAATGGCAAGAATTATTGAAAATATTACTGTGTGTACATTAACACAGTTATACAAGAAAAATATCACCAAAACAGAAAGAACTGTCTTTTTCTCTAAGTTAATCTACCTACACCACAGATACACCCCCAAAGCACACTTTCACTGTCTCTTACTGCACAGACTGAATGTTGTACATTAACATTCAAAATCCACACACAAACAATAGACACTCGATGACGTGAGCACAGGAGGGTTTCCTACAATCGATGAACTAAGTTGGAGCAAAAAAAATACTCAAAAAGGCTTTTTGAACAGCTTTTAGAAGGTTTGAATCACAGAGATCTCTCAGAGCAGACTGTCTCCTACAGTTTCCTACACACACTACCCCGAACTGAGGCTGTGCAGAACAATATAGAGCCCATGTGACCTGAAATCCCATGAATCACTGCAACATTCGCCTTCAGAGCTTAAAAACAAGGCAAAGTAAGGCGAAGTACATTTTTTCAATGTACTTCAGCTTAAGATTTGGTGGAGTAGTGGTTTGGGAAGGCGGAGTAAAGCAAAGTCGTTGTTTTCAATGGACTTTGCATTACCCATTATAACTTCACGTTGCGGAGCACTCCGCGAATCCACTTTCGCTTCACTATTCACTTCACCGAGTGAATTGGGGCTACTTCACCCATCTCTAACCCAGATGACCAAGATACAAGTATTGGTGTCTGTTCAGGATGTCATTTTTGTGGGGTATGAAATTTTTTTTTGAAAAAAAAAAAACAGAATCAAGATGGCGGCCTTACGAGAAAGGATTTTTCCTCACAAAAAAAGATTACCCCATACGAAAAAAAGATCTTTTTTTGTATGCAGCAAATCCTTTTTTCATTCCAAGCAGCTATCCAAAAAGACTGCACTGATAATGCACAGAACTGAAATTTTAAAATTTAAATAACTTTGGAACAGATTATTATTTTTTCATCAAACCAGCAAAGGGCACATCTGTGGGCCAACCCCCTTCTACCCTGACAATTTCAGAGCAAATTTCCAAACCATTTGGGCACTAGGCAATGATGAAAAAACAGCAAACGGATCACCAATGTTTTAACTTTTGTGTCTATCTGCATCTCAGGATCCACACATCCGACAAGAACAAAACTTGACGCATCAAGAGACCTATCCCCTGAGACCGTGTGTGCAACATTTTGTGAAAATTTATTGAATGGGTGCGAAGATATTAAAGTGCAAAATTTGAGGTTTAACATAGAAACCCCTGTTCAACCCTAACTATAGTGGTGTTACCGCAGCACTGTAATATTTACTACAGTAGTAGCTGCCATCTACATGTACTTAAACAGCAACAAGAGCGACGGGGCTGCTGCTGATGATGATGTACAGGGAGCTGAGGGAACTGGGGATGAGGAAGGAGGTTAACATAGCTCAGGTGAAAGCAAAATTGAGTCATCTTCTATTCATAGGTTCTGTAGCCTACTGACTCCTAGACCTCAGCAAGGTCACAACTCACAATCTGCCTCATTCTCCTGAGTGACAAAAATAGAATTCAGCAATCGTGTGGAGTGACAGAGCAAATCAAGTATTCTTTGGTCAAGTACAGTAGCTGGAAATGAGCCAAAACAAATTAAACCAATGGCTTGAGGCCAAAAGGTTAACAAAAGCAACAAATATACAAGACTTATGTCTTACCACACCTGGACTATGGATCCCCAATCTGGAGCCCTTATCTTAAAAAGGATATAAACCAGTTAGAACAAGTATTTGTCAATGCCAAATGTTGATTGCGTTGGTGTGTTGAGCTCACTCACTGCCCCTCTGTAACTCGCTCAGTCTGTTTCTCCCGGTGCTGCAGGCTGCTCTGTTGTGCTGGGCTCCTGCCTGCCTTGGCACCTTGTTCTGCTCACTAAGAAAAATGCAGCTGTCCCAACAGAGCTGTGTTGAAGTGGCTCACTCCTCCTCTCTCACTCGCTCATTCTGTTTCTCCTGCCGCTGCAGGCTGCCCTTTTGTACTGGGCTCCTGCCTATGTTGGTGGCTTTTTCGGCCCACAAAGAGATCTGCAGCAGTCCTGACACAGGTCTGTTGAGCCTGCTGACTCCCCCTCTCTCATTCACTCACTCATTCTGTTTCTGCCAGCGCTGCAGGCTGGCCTTTTGTACTAGGCTCCTGCCTGCATTGCCGCCTTTTTCTGCCAACAAAGAAATCCGCAGCAGTCACGCTAGAGCTCCATTGAGCTTCCTCACTCCCCCTCTCTCACTAGCTTGTTGTGTTTCTCCCGACGCTGCAGGCTGCCCTTTTATACTGGGCTCCTGCCTGTGTTGGCATCTTTTTCTGCCCACAAAGAAATCCACAGCTGTCCCAACAGAGCTCCGTTGAGATCGCTCACTCCCCCTGTGTCACTCACTCACTCATTCTGTTCCTTCTGGCGCTGCTGCCTGCCCTTTTGTACTGGGCTCTGGCCTCTGTTGGCGCCTTTTTCTGCCCACAAAGAAATCTGTAGCAGTCCCGACAAAGCTCCGTTGAGCTCACTCACTCCTCTTCTCTCACTCACTCATTCCGTTTCTGCCGGCGCTGTAGGCTGCCCTTTTCTATTGGGCTCCTGCCTGCATTGCTGCCTTCTTCCGCCCACAAAGAAATTTGCAGCAATTACAATATAGATCCGATGAGCTCGAATACTCCCCCTCTCTCACTCATTCTGGGTTTCCCACCACTGCAGGCTGCCATTTTGTACTGGGCTCCTGCGTGCATTGTTGCCTTTTTCTGCCCAAAAACAAATCTGCAGCAGTCTCAACAGAGCTCTGTTGAGCTCACTTACTCCCCCTCCCTCACTCGCTCATTCTGTGTCTCCTGCCGCTGCAGGCTGCCCTTTTGTACTGGGCTCCTGCATGCATTGCCACCTTATTCTGCCCACAAAGAAATCCACAGCAGTCACAATAGAGCTCCATTGAGGTCGCTCACTACTGCTCTGTCGCTGGCTTGTTCTGTTTCTCTTGGCGCTGCAGGCTGCGCTTTTGTACGGGGCTCCTGGCTGCATTGGCACCTTTGTCTGTCCACAAAGAAATCCGCAGCTGTCCCGACAGAGCTCCGTTGAGGTCACTCAGTCTCTCTCTCTCTCATGCACTCATTCTGTTTGTCCTGGCGCTGCAAGCTGCCCTTTTGTACGGGCTCCTGCCTGCATTGGTGCCTTTTTCTGCCCACAAAGACATCTGCAGCAGTCCTGATAGAGCTCCGTTGAGCTCACTCAGTCCCCCTGTCTCACTTGCTCATACTGTTTCTCCCACCACTGCAGGCTGCCCTTTTGTACTAGGCCCCTGCCTGCACTGACGCCTTTTTCTGTCCACAAAGAAATCTGCAGCAGTCCTGACAACGCTCCGGTGAGTTCGCTCATTCCCCCTCCCTCACTCGCCCTCTCGTTCTGTTTCTCCTAGTGCTGCAGGCTGCCCTTTTGTACTGGACTCTTGTGTTCAGGCCTTTTCTGCCCACAAACAAATCCGCAGCAGTCCCAACAGAGCTCAGTTGAGCTCGGTCACTCCCCCGTCTCACTCGTTCGATCTTAATCTGTCCCAAACACTGATTTCCCACAGTGACGGTGCAATTGTCCGGCAGGAGTGCAAAAACATATTTTAACCAGGATGTGGAAAATGACAGCTGTACTGTTCATAAGGAGGTGTGAAAAAATGCCACTGTTGAAAATGTGGTGCAAAAATATTACAAATTTGCGAAGTTACAAGGGTGCGTGGAAACAATTCAACGCACGCTTGTAACACAGTCATGTTATGGAGTTTCGTCACCAAATTTTTAACATAGGGATTTTAGGACCTCTGCTCATGAACACTGCCACTGTCTTTGTCTTAATGTGTCCCGATTACTGATTTCCCACAGCGACCGCATTATTCTGCACCGGAACTGTGAAAACACATTTCAGTCAGGATGTGAAAAATGACAGCTGTACTGCTTATAAGGCGGTGTTAAAAAATGCCACTGTTGAAAATCTATCGTGACAATATTACAAATCTGCGAAGTTACAAGGGTGCGTGGAAAGTGCGCAATGCACACTTGTAACACAATCATTTGATGGGCTATCATCACCAAATTTTCAACATAGGCATTTTAGGACCTCTGCTCATGAACAGTATCACTGTCATTTTCTTAATCTGTCCTGAACAGTGATTTCCCACAGTGATCGCCGTATTCTGCGCCGGAAGTGCAAAAACACATTTCAGCCAGGATGGGAAAAATGAAAGCTGTACTGTTCATAAGTAGGTGTGGGAAAATGGTAATATTGAAAATCTGGAGTGAAAATATTACAAATTTGTGAAGTTACGAGCATGCGTGCAAACTGCATAACACATGCTCGTAACACAGTCATTTTATGGAGTATCATTACCAAATTTTCAATATAGGCATTTTAGGACATCTACCCATGGACAGTGCCACTGTCATTTTTTTAATCTGCCCCAAACATGGATTTCCCACAGCAACTACGCTATTCTGCGCCGGAAGTGCGAAAACACATTTCACCCAGGATGTGAAAAATGACAGCTATACTGTTCACAAGGTGGTGTGAAAAAATGTCAATGTTGAAAATCTGGCCCAGAAAATATTGCAAATTCACAAATTTACGAGCGTGCGCAACAACTGTGCAACGCATACTTGTAAAACAGTTATTTTTTGGATTTTTTCCACCAAATTTGCAACATAGGCTTTTTGAGAGCCCACCTCATGAACACTGGCACTGTCATTTTGTTAATCGGCACCAAAAGGTGATTCCACGCAGTGACCGCAAAATCACCTTTTGGGGCTGATTAACGCCATGACATTTCAAGAATTCATGAGGAGGGTCCCAAAAACCCCATGTTGAAAATTTGGTGCCAAAATTCCAAAAAATGACTGAGATATGCATTAAAGTTGAAAAAACCTATTTCTACCATTATACAGCTTACCGGCATTTCCTCAGTTTGCGGTCGGCTTTGAAGAGTGCAGACATGTTCCCGGCCCACCGAAGATCGTCGCGCCAGACTCCGGAGGTAAGTATGGGGTGAGGGGGGTGTGGGGAGGCAGGGTGCGCAGTGGGTGGGTGCAGATTGCGGATGTGGGGCAGGCAGAGCGCTGAGGGACAGTTTCCTTTTTTACAGGGAAAAAAAAACCAAAGACGTCACGGAACCATTTTTTACTTTACAGGGGCATGTGGCATGCTGGGGTGGGCTCCCAGCATGTCACCGGGGCTTTTTGGGAGCAGTAGCCGATGGGGATTGGTCACCCCGGCCGCTCACAAAAAAAGTTGGTATCATATGCCGACGGGGACTAGGCACCCCGTCAGCAGACAATAAAAGCAGAGAGGGGGTTTACCTAATGCCGATGGGGATTGGGCTCCTCCATCAGCAACAGAAACACGGGGGCACTGAAGCCAGCGGGGATTGGGGCCCCCGTCAGCAAGTAAACATGTGGGGGGGGTTAATATTGTTTGTGAACACGGCGGCAGTTCACAAACAATATCAGTATGTAAAGATCCCGCCCTGCAATGACGGGTCGCTCCCTCATCACAGCGAATGGCTTACGCTGCAATGACGAGGTGGACCCTGATTGCAGCGGCTGATTTGTCTCAAGTTGGTGGCAAGGTTCCAAACTAGTGTCAACAGCAGTGTGCCATGCTATTGGGGGAAGCGAGACAAGGCTTTGCAGGCTGTGGGGGCATTGGCCACAACTGTGCCATGCCTCCACAACCTGCTTTTGAGAAAGTTGTCCCAATATCTTTCTTGCGCTGCATGCAATCAACATAAAAAGTACAAAGAAGACTGACTAAATCCATCAAAGGATTAAAAACTATGGATTATGGCAAAAGATGGGAGAGTCTAAATCTTTTTTCCTTGGAAACTAGAAGAACCAGGGGAGATCTGTTATTAATGTGTTAAATTATGAAAGAACCACTAATAATAGAACAGTGTAAAATAAAGAGAGTTCAAAAAACAGTAAATTTAAGATCACATGATAAGCAAATTGTCATAAATAAAGTACAAACTGTTAGACACCAAAACTTCTACAACGTACGAACTGTAAAGTTATGGAATAAATTACCAGGGAATATTGTGGAGGCACCTACAATATATACCTTTAAAAAAAGTTTGGATGAATATTTAACATGTAAAAGTGTTAACTATTAGACCCACTAAGAGTGGGAGACAATTTAATGGGCACCTAGTCAACTTTGTCTATATGCACCAAGTTAAATCAAGTTAAAAAGCCATAGTGGAAATGTTGTCCGCCGACATGCTGCCATTCTACTTTGTGACCAGTGCTGGTTTATTGTTATTAATGCAAGTTCCCATCTGTACTTACTTCTTCACAGTGCACATCCAGATTTCTATCATACTGTTGACGAGACTGTGTTGCCTTAAAAACATCAGTTATTCCAGTGGTTCACATCACCACACAGACATGTGGATGAAAGGTCAGACCAAAGATTACATGGCAGTGACTACCCACTAGGTTAATTTCACTTTTCCCTTCTCCTTCTCCTCCCCTGGGTTAAGTGGCAGCAGCAATAACACAAATCACCAGGGTGCTCCAACTTCAGTTAGCAGATAGCTTTATGTGCCTGTGGATCCGACAATGACCAGCATGCAGAAAACCTCCTATTTCCCCTGCAAAGGGTAAAGACATAAAGTTCTAGCACTGAGAAATGGGGAAACAAATCATGGGTGCATGATCTATTTCTGCTTAGAGACCCATAGCACAGACCATAGCATAGAAGAACTTTGGTGTTGGATTTCCCCGTCACTTGTTTACCCCAAGTTTTTACCATCAGATGATGCAAAGAATATTGCAAAGACAGCAGTCCTAGGTGGTGCACGTAGTCCATGCTTTGCTCACTGTATAAATCTGGTAGTTCAAGGATGCCTATGTGAGGAATGCACAATGTGCAGACTTGAGCAATTGTAGCCAAAAAAGATTGCGGTCATTTTAGCCTTTCTGTTAATCCATGGGAAGTTGTTACGTAAGATTCAGCTGAAAAATCAGCCCCACTTCCACCACCCAAAACAAAATGCGGCAGCAAGGTGGAATGCTATCTTTTACGTGCTGCACTGACTGCTAGAACAACAGAAGACCATCCGCCAATAGGTAGGAGCATTTCTTTTGGCAAAGGAGAGATAAGCATGAGCTCTAATAAGGGGTCACTGATGGAAACCCTCTGCACTGTTCTGAAATCCTTCGAGGAGGCACACAGGTCATAAGTGCTAATGCAGCCAGTCTAAGCCACATAGTCCCCTTATCACCCTGATAAACTTGAGTCTTGTTTGCACAGCGTCTCAGTGAGAGAAGAAGGAGGAGTCCACTTCTGTGAATCTGGTAGGAAGAATAAGAACGTACGTTTGGAATGACACATGCATTTCATAAATGTAAACAGCTGATCGCTAAATTCTGACTACTCTCATGGATCCTTACTTGAAGGACATGTTTAAGACATTCTCTGATGCAGAAGAATGCATTAAGGTTTAGCAGTCTGATATAACCTTGCTTAACCCTCTAGTCTCTGTGTGTATGGCACAAAGAAGGCTAAAGCTCAGGAATATTCCAAGAGGAGAGGTCGCCATCACATGCACGCCTACTGACAGGCCAAGTGGAGGGGAGGAAAGACGGAGTCCATGGATACCAAGGTGTTGTTGCTGCTACTCACGAATGTCAAGGGGGCCATTCATTCTTGTCCCCAAGTCAACAGACAACTACTGTTACTGCTGCTAACCCCAACCCCCCCTCAAAAAAAAGAGACTGTGGGAAGAGCTGTATTACTATGACTTGATGAAAAAGCACAACAAACCACAGTCTGACTGTAACATAATGTTAAAAAAATTAAAATATCTGGATAATGGTCTTCTTTCTTGTTTCTTGTGAGCTCCCGAGGTTGTTTATACTGTCCACAGTGTTTAGAATGGTGGCAGCCTTTAAATTTTCAATTGAAGAAATCTCACTCCAAAATCGGATTTGAGTCCAAATTCTTTTTTTTTTTCGGTGCCTCCTACGTTTTGCTCTGTATGAACTTGATCACGGGGTTTTGTATCTATATTAAACACATATTTAAATTTTTATTAGTAGCTGTTTCTTTACAGAAAAATCTTTACAATTATTTTAAACATTTTTAGACGCTGACTGCTATTTGCCTCTTGAACTGGCTGAAATTTGAACTGTTATTGCTTTCCACTTTAATTTAATTCACTGCCTGTGAACATACATTTTTTTTTTCCTTTCAGTTTTTCTGCAGCTTTTCTCTTTTACTATCCCCAATTCACCACACACCGTGTATTCATACAGTTTGAGAATGAATTGTGTCAAGCTTGCTAGGCCTGCTGGCAGAGTCAGCGTTTTTTGTTCGAGCTCGATGTTTTGAATTTTGAGGTATAGTGTTTTAGGGCATAAAGAGGGCTAGTGCAGTGGTTTGGCTCGCGATGAGTCACGTGGCCTGTGTGAGCACAGGCAAACCCGAGATCAGGAGCTTTAGAACGGGTGAGGGGATTGCTTCTGTTTGCCTGGTTGCGGTTTGGGGTTTTGGCGGTCCTGTTCAGGTGGTCGGTCTGCAGCTCCGTCGACTGGCAGGGAACAGAGGACTTCTTGGTGGGCCGGGAACCATGTGTTGCAGTCACGGCAAGTTTGGCAGCGTTTCAGGTATGGTGCGTCCGGAAGGGGCAGGCCCCGGGGCCTACACGGGGTCTCGCTAGGAGCAGGATGCCGGGTGGTTCCATGGGCAGAACCATAGCGAGGACTGGGGGGCACCACTGTGAGGTGCCATTCACTTTGTTTGTGACCCTGGAAGAGGGTGGCAGGCTAATGCACACGGTCATTTGGCAGCTCCGGTTAGCTGCAAGGTGGAGAGGCTGGCCAGGTAGGCTGAAAACCTGCCAGCAAGAGGGGGGGGGCCTTCTTGAACAGGGAGGCACAGTGGGTGTTGTTGGTAGCTGGTGCTGCAATCAGTAGGCAGCGAGGGGGTGAAGGATAGCTTGCAGGGGCAGTTTACCGAAGCCCTGTTGTGGAAGGGTGGCCTGCTTGACCAGCGAGATGCAGGTGTGTTGTTTGTAGCCAGGGCTGCAGTCAGAAGGCAGTGAAAGGGCAAGGGATAACTGGCAGGGGTGGTTGATCAAAGCCCTGTTGTGGCTATTGGTGGGGTCACCACGTGGTCATGGGGGGACAGGGTGAGCCCGCCTATTCAGGGGAATGCAACAAGGGGATTAGGTCGATGGCTATTGAGACCTGGAAATGTGAGTGGGACACTGCAGCCTGCAGAGGGCCTAGAGCTGAGGGAAGTTTTCGATGCTGTGCAAGCCAGCGTTGGGCTGCCACGTGGTAGGTGGGGGGCAGGATGAGCCCGCTCTTATCTGAGAATGCAGCGACGTGTATTGTAGGTCGATGGTGCGATTGGTTGGTTTTGGGTCTTGGAATGTTTGTGGAACTAGAAAATGGGAGCAGGGGTGCTACAGCCCGCTGAGGGCCTAGAGATGAGGGAAGTTTTTCTGAGGCTGGGCAAGCAGTTTAAGCAGAGGGCCCAGCCCACCACATGTTCACTGGGGGGGGCACAGCTAGGGCGTTATGGCCTAACCAGCGGCGGAGACATGCAGCCTGGGGCATCTGGAATTGGATGGCTGTAAGGGGAGAAGAGGTACACAAAGCCTCATGTATTAGGGGATTTTAAGTGGCCTGGGCATAATAAAGTGGTCCGCTCTAAGGAATTTTGCGCATATTGGAAAACGGGCAGCTCCTAGGTTTGCACCGGATATCGATGGACAACACGTCCATGACTGGCTAGAGCCATGGGGACATGTCCGGGAAAGGGGATATGCACATGATGTGAGGAGTAGGTTGTTACACCCACGACTCCAAGCCCCCAACAGGACACAGGGCAGCTGGACATGGAGATCCACTCGGACAGAGACTCTCAGGGCCTTGGGGGGCAAGTTTGCTTTGTGGGGAGTTTGTAAAAAAAAAAAAAAAATAAGAAAGCAGTAGGATATAAGGCGCATGGGTTTTAATGCCAAACTGGGCGTATGAACACCAGTTAAGCCCCCACCCAGTGGTTAATGGTGCAGGAGTCGAGGTCTTAGCCAGAGCACCCTCAGACCAGTGTGTGGGGGGGGGGCAGCTGCTGGAGGCCAATCAGACACCACGTTCAAGGGATAGGGAAATGATGGGGTGTTGGGGGGAGACTCTTGGTATGGGGGGACAGTATTCACTTATGTCTTGTTATGCAGCTAAGGAGGATATGGCGCCAAAGAGAGCTACGACATCCAGTGCTACCATGCTAGCTGAGGCCGCAAAGCTGATGTCCCAGATGACCGAGTTGATGGAAGCAGTGAAGAGAAGGGAAGCCGAGGAAGAGGCACAGAGGAAGCAAAAAGAGTGGGATGAGGGGACTGGCCCCCGGAGGGGCAGAAAACGAGCGAAGAAGGCAGGTACCAATGCCCAGGCAGCACCGAGGATGGGAGGAAACACAGACCAGGCCCTGGACCAGCAACCAGATGGGGGTAAGGATAAGGTGGATATGAGCAATGAGGAGAATTTAAGAGAGTATATGGAAGGGTTGGTAGGGGATATGGGGGAGGAAGGTGTGGCGAGGATGGAGACAGCGTTGCAGGCCATCAAAGAAAAAAGAAAAGGGGACAAAGGGGCGGCGGGTGCTTTAGGAGGGACACAGAAGTTATATGACGGCCTGCCAAGTTTCTCGCTAGGTGACCACGTGCCAGTGTCTATTAAAGAAAAGATTTGGAAGGGAGAGTATGTTGATATCTTTGTGCTTGTGGATGAGGAGACAACAAAGAGGTATGAACAGAAAGAATCAGTAGGGAAGTCAGAGATGGCGGTGGCGCTGGCTGTTGTAGGGCACAAGGCAGAGGAGGCAAGGTATAAAGGAAAGAACATCGACATGTGGCAAGCAGGGTTTTTGATTTACAGTGCATTGGTACTTGAAAAGCAACCAGAGCTGGCAATCCCACTGATAACATATATGGCAATTATTAGGGACGCATACCGGGTGAAGCTGGGTTTTGGATGGCTCAAGTACGACGAGACATTTCAAAGACGCATGGCCGTAAAGGGTGACCTGAGGTGGGATTGCACCCATGAAGAGCTCTGGGTCAGGATGTTGTCTGGAGCAGCAGAGGGCCAGGCGACGGAAATCATAAAAGGCGGCACCAGCGCAGGGGGCCAAGGCCTGCTGGGCTTACAACAGGGCAGCATGTCATTGGCCTAGCTGTAAGTTTAGGCACATCTGTTCACGGTGCAGGGGTCTCACCCGGCCGCAAGTTTCAGGGTTGGTAGTGACATAGGGGGTCCGGCCGTAGGGCAGGCCTCCGAGCAGCCCTTTCGGGGCAGAAAGGGCGGAGCTAGCAGGAACTGGCGAGGCACTGGTACAGGGGGTTATACATCCAACTACGGTTGGAGCCAGGCCTGATTGGTCAGGATGTAGGTGGGGATACCCCCTGGCCTACACACCGTTAAAACTGGAGGTGGTGGAAGTTTGGACCAGGGACTACCCTGACAAGATAGGGGCAGAGTTTTTAAGAAGTCGGTTCGAGGGGGGGTTTGTGCTGGGGTTCGAGGGGAGGCGGGTGGGGATGCATGCCAAGACCTTAGGGTCATTGGCGGGGAAAGAGGACATTGTACTGAAAAAGATCCAGAAGGAGGTGAGAGCAGGGTGGGTGGAGGGGCCGTTGTCTGCACCCCCATGAGGGAGTTCCGGGTATCACCCATGGGTTTGGTGCCTAAGAAACAGGTAGGTGAGTTCCGGCTCATCCACCACCTGTCCTACCCAAAAGAGGGGTCAGTGAATGAGGGGATTCCAGACATGCTCAGCATGGTCTCTACGCATCACTGGACCAAGCGGTAGAGATGATCCGGGCGGCAGAGAGTGCTTGGTTAGCCAAGACAGATATTGAGGCTGCATTCTGACTACTGCCAGTGAGGCCGGAGGACTGGGACCTTCTTGGTTTCCAGTTCGAGAGCAGGTTTTACTTCGACAAAGCAATGCCCATGGGTTGTTCAGTGGCCTGTGCAAACTTCGAAGCATTCAGCCCATGGGTGCAGTGGGTGTTTGGGTGGCAGTATGGACATGGCAGGGTAATCCATTACTTGGATGACTTCCTATTAATAGGCACTAGTCAGGGGGAGGCAGAAATAATGTTAGACGATTTTCGGGACATGCGCGGGTCCATAGGCATTCCGCTGGCAGCCGGGAAGACCGAGGGCCCAGCGCGCATGCTGGAATTCCTGGGGATCGAGGTGGACACGGAGGAGGAAAGTTTTCGCCTCCCAGGGGACAAAGTCGAATGGCTCAAGGAGCTACTCACCCTAGTGGGGGGGGGAAGGTGCCACTGGTGCAGGTACAGCAACTACTGGGGCACCTTAGTTTTGCCTGCAAGTCCTTAAGCCCAGGCAGGGCATTCACTAGGAGGTTGGGGAGGGTCATGGTGAAAGCAAAACTACCACATCATTGGGTGGACATCAGCAGAGGGGTGAAAGAGGATTTAATGGTTTGGGAGACATTCCTGGAATCCTATAATGGAGTGACTTTTTGGCAGGAGGAGTGGCTCCCAACGCGGACCTCGAGCTGTACACGGATGCAGCCTGGGGATGGGGGCCTATTTTCAGGGGGAATGGATATCGGAGGCATGGCCGGGATGATGGCGGGAATGGGGTTGGATGAAGAACATCACATTCCTCGAGATCTTCCCAATATGGGTAGCCTTGGAAGTGTGGGGGGCACGGATGGCAGGGCTGTGCAAAGATTTTTGGTGTGACAATAAGGGTGTGGTTGATACGATCAGTAGACAGACTGGCTGGACGGAATCAGTGGGGATAGTGGTGAGGTAGATGATACAGTTGGGGTTACGGCTTAACCTGTCTTTCAGGGTGAGGCACATTGAGGGGGGCTCAGAATGAGGTAGCTGACTGTCTTTCTTGTTTTCAGATGGAGCAGTTCCGAGAGCTGGCACTGTAAGCCGCACTCACCCAGACCAGGGTACCGGAGCGGCTGTGGGAGATTGCAGAGAGAAGGCCAGGGCTTTGTTTAGTGGATCATGGGCAGCGGGCACCCTAAGGGCTTATGAGAGGGCGTGGGCGGCTTTCCAGTTGTTCAGAACAGGAATGGGATGGGAGACAGAGGACCCAGACAAGGAGGGGGAGGTAATGCAATATATAGTTAAAAAATTTGATGAAGGTGTAGCGCACACCACCATGGCAGTACAGCTGGCAGGAATCGGCTGGGTTTTCATGGATAGGGGGTGGGTAGTTGTGACGAGCGCGGCCAGACCATCAAGAGGATGATGGCAGGCTGGCAGAGGGGCCAAGGAAGGCGGCAGGATGGGAGACGGCCTCTGATGGGGCCTCTCCTCGCAAGGTATTGCAGGCAGTGCACCAAGTCTGCTATTCGGCAAATGAGGCCTGCCTGTTCAGGGCCATATTCACAGTCATGGCAAAGGTGGCTTTCCGAGTCGGGGAAATGCTGGCACCCAGAAAGGGAGCAACCAAGGTGGGGTTACAGGAAAAGTGTGTGATCTGGGGGAGGGAGAAGGTAACAATTTTACTTAAAAAGTCTAAGACAGATCAGCAGGGAAAAGGTGCTACCATGGAGCTGCTGAAGGAGGGGACGGCAGACACCTGCACAGTCCAGGCAATGGAGGCCTATGCGAGAGTCAGAGGCAGGTAGGGGGTCTTTGGTTTGTGCACGGGGACAGGTCCCCGGTGACGAGGTTCCAAGTGGGGGCAGTCCTGAAAAAGGCATTAGCATTTGTAGGCGAGAACCCCAGTGAGTTTGCTCCCCACTCCTTTCGGATTGGTGCAGCTTCGGAGGCAGCCGTTTCGGGGGGGGGGAGAAGGAGGTCAGGAGAGTAGGGAGATGGACGTCAAACTGTTATGAGAGATACATAAGGTGTTGACGGTGTCTAACTGGTGTCCCCTTTTTCTCCCCCACAGCAGGCTACAGGAGGCAAGTGTGGATCACTGGGCATTCATTTATCTACTGGGTGGAAAGATTTGCGGCAGCTACTAGGATGGGCATGCAGCTGTGACAGGGAATCGATCACACAAAAGTGAGATGGAGGGGCATGAGGTGGCCACAGCTGCTGCCGCTATTGGACAAACTATGGGTGTGGGCCAGCCCAGACTGTATTATCATCCATCTAGGGGGCAACAACTTGGGGGACATGCCCTGGGGCTCTTTGATGAAAGACATTATAGCAGATCTCGAAAAGATAAAAAGCTGGTGGCCCAGGGTGGTGATTGGGAGGTCTGAGATTACGTCACAGAGGGTATGGAGGGGGATAAAGAAGCCCCAGGTGGTGGAGGTGGTGAGAAAACATCTCAACAGGAAAGTGGCCAGGGTAGTGATCGAGATGGGTGGGATTCACATATGACATGGGGAAATAGCATTTGACCAAGAGGCAGTGTACAGATCGGGCGGCGTCCATCTCATTGAGTTTGGCATGGGTTTGTTTCTGTGCCCTTTCAGGGAGATAGTAGGGAGCATAAATAGGAGGGATCTGAAGGGCTAGTCCACAAGAGGGGGGCCCCATCTTCCATCGCAAGCTGGAGATGGGGGCAGGAAGGATTTGGGGGGCAAGGGAAAACTGGGGGGAGATAGAGGGGAGGGGGTAGAGACCATGGGCTGGGGGCAAGGAACCCAGGCATAGGAGTAAAGGGGGGTGGGGGGGAAGGACATAGAGGTAGGTGGTGGATCGCAGTGTCTACACCTGGCATGGGGGAGTGGTCCAGGTAACGTGGTACCCGATGGTGGTGAGTGAAAAGGGGGTGCCAGATTGCGGTGTCCGGGCCTCTAGAAGCATGATGAACAGGAGGAGAGCAGGACGAAGAGACACAAGGAAGAAGATGTGATTGTTACATCCAAGGCCCAGGGGACTGTTATGTCTTACATAGTAAATATGAATTGTAAATATGTTGATGATTTGGGATGTACAAACTTGCTGTGCCTAATGATTTAATAAACTATGCCAGTGAGTATCCAAGGTGAGATGGTTGTGGCCTGAGTCATTTCCGGCTGGGGATTCCGGGATTCTGGGACAAGGAGACTTACAGACACAGAGATACAGGTGTTAGGCCTAGGACTATCTTTTGCACTGACACAACCAGTAAATTTATTTGAGTTAGAGGT
This sequence comes from Neoceratodus forsteri, assembly GCA_016271365.2. Lineage (NCBI taxonomy): Eukaryota > Metazoa > Chordata > Ceratodontiformes > Ceratodontidae > Neoceratodus > Neoceratodus forsteri. The sequence goes on from CM028132.1 coordinate 1,458,395,712, forward strand.
TGATTTACAAAATTTGTTTCGTACACTGAGACTTAAGAATTTTCACATGACCCCACAGGGAATGAGGAACAAAAACATTTAAAATCAGCTTTAAATATCAAGTCCACATATTCACCTCTAGTTGGAAACAATTATGGCACTGAGACATTTTGTACAGTGGTGGAAAAAGAAATCATGTCTTTATATCAGACAACAGATAAACTAATACCAAAAAAATTAAAATATGACCTTTAAACAGAGACGGACTCTGAAATAATTAAGTGAGGATGAAACTAGTATCATCAAACCAGCAGACAAGGGAGGGGGGAGAGTATTACAAGATGTGCAACAATATAGAAACATGTTATTGGAGAATACAGTTAACTGTTATAGACCAACAGGAGACCCTACCCCATTGTTGCAAGAACAGATTAGAGAAATGTTGGCAGAGTTTGTGAACTTAAATTGGATATAAGACTGGGAAATGACTATACTGATTCAGTAGTTTCCTAAGATTCCAACTCTTTATAGCTTATCAAAAATGCATAAACATCAGACTAATCCCCCAGGCAGGCTAGTGGTGTCTGGCATTGATTCAATATTTGATCCAATATCAAAATATATTCATTTTCATTTGCAACCTTTGATTGGAGGAACTGACACCGATGTAAGAGATTCCACAGATATCATGTTAAAATTGGACAACATAGTAGAAACAAGAGTATTGAACCAAGTGTTATTAGTAACGTTTGATGTCTCCGATCTATACACATCCATACCACATAGAGAAAGAGTAGAAAGCATGGGAAAGATTCTCAATATGAAGGACAGGAAACCCAACCCAGAACTGAAGTACTACAGGAACTAGCACTATTTATTTTGTCTAACAATTATTTTGAATTTGATGGATAATTCTATCAACAAGACGGGAACTGTGATAGGCAACACTATGGCCCCGGCATATGCGAACTCATATATGTATAATTTTGAAATGGATCATGTATTGAATGATAGGGTTAATATACATATTGGCAATATCATCATTTGGTATAGATATGTAGATGATATATTTTGCATATGGGTGGGCAATGAGGAAGAATTGTCAGCATTTAACAGAGACCTGGATAGTTGGGATACGAATCTAAAATTCGTTTTGAATGTAAGTAAGGAAAGTATCCCATATTTGGATCTGCTGATTAGTTGTGAAAATGGAAAATTTAACACCACTTTATACAGAAAAGAGACTGAGCGTAACACATCGTTCCATAGTGCTAGCTATCATGAGCCCAGACTAAGCAACAGAATTCTTTATTTGCAACTGGTTTGAGTGAAAAGAAATTGTAACAAAATGGATCAGTATAAGTAAAGTAAGGCAGAGATGATACAAAGATTTAGGGATAGGGGTTCTAAAACCACAGTTTTATAATAGGCAAGCCACCGAATAGAAAACAAAACAAGACAGGAGCTTTTACAACCCAAGGGCCCCAGTACAGATGTGGAGAGAGTCATACTAGTGATTAAATATAACCATTGAATGTCAGATGTGAGAAGAATTATTACGAACTGGCGATCGTAAATACACCAATCTGATTGGCTGAAAGCTCTTTGAAGACATGATGATATCGAGCTACATCATCATGGCTTCAAAAAAGCTCCGGTGCCACCAGCCTCCTTACTAAGCCACATTAACAAACTCCTCCAACCCTAAACGCTCGCCACATCGCTTGCCTGTAGATTTTTCAACCCGGGTAGCAATGGTGAACATCCGGTTTATGCAGGAGCACGTAAGCAATTCTCGAAAGCCTCAAAAAATGTCCAGCTATTTTAAAACTAAGCCTTATCTGAACTCTAATTCAATTCTTTACACAGTGCCCAGCGAACATGTTTCTCACCCGCTGAAGCACGCGCTCATTTCAAAACGGCAGCAGCAGCGCTTCTACACTTACTGAACTTGTCCTCACTCCCGTTGCTTCCAAATCCTCAGTTATCGATCAGCAGCTTAATTTTTCTTTCATTTACTAAACCTCACCATGTCTGAGTCCATCGCTCAGTACCGTATTTATCGGGAGACCAGGGACCACAGACAACACACAGAGACTGCAAATACCATGGCAGAGTAGCAGCTTCACACACTAACAGAGCTCAGTCACCATGTAGCAGCAGCACCATCTGCTGGAGAAAGTAGAAACTGTGCACTTTCTAATTAAAAGGTATACTTCCACATCACAAATACAATGAAAAAAAAAAGTATTTAAACACATTTTTTTTTTTAAATAAATGAACTGAAACTTTAAGCCAGTTCATAATAGCAATAAGTCACTCCAGGGTGTGGTATATCATGGGATATCATCACTTCTCGGACGGTTGGACGCACTCGGCCTGCGGCCTCGAGCCCAACCACCCGAGGCATGACGATATCCCACGATATACCGCACCCTGTCATGCCTTATTGCTTAATTATACAATGACAAGAAAGGATCCTGCACTCTGACTGGTCAGTCTTGGGCCAGACCCGTGATGTTATCCCAGTACAACATCACGGATGTAGTCTCAGCACTGTGAAGCTCCTGACTGAATGCATTTTCTTTTGCACCTTTTGCACCTATTACATCTTCTCTTAAGAAACAAAAACATGTTTCCACACTAACAAAAACATTCTTTAATTTTTTTTTTTATTCTGCATAAGAGTGAGCCATTGTATAATAGCAATAATGTTCTTCCAGGTGTAGTAATACAGGATATATCGCCACACCAGGTATTGACGACCAGCCCGCGGCCTCGTGACCAACCACCTGAGGCATGACGTTATCCCAGCATGACACACACCATGTCGAACATAATTGCTTAATTAACAAACACTGGCACATGGTGACCACAGACAACCCCACTATATTAACCTTACAACAAAAGCCCTTCATAGTAGCCAAGAAAGTGAATAGTCTGAAGGACAATTTGGTACATTCTCAATTTAGGAAACCAACAGGTAAAGAAAGGACAGCTACTATTAGGGTCATTGCAGCCGGGTATGACAAAATGTGGTAGATGTGCGATCTGCAAACACACAAGTAAGAAACAAAAATTCAAACACCACACCTTAATCAGGAATTTGAAATTTAAACAACGTATAGATTGTAGTACAGAGGGTGTTGTATATGTTCTGCAGTGCCCCTGTGGCCATTTTTATGTAGGTCAAACTAAAAGGGCCCTGAAAAAGTGAATATTAGAGCACAAGGGGGACATCAGGAATAGAGATGAACAATCACCAGTGGCTCAACACTTTAACCAGGAAGGCCATACAGGAGCCTCCTTATGATTCTGGGGCTTGGAGAAGGTAATACCAACAGCAAGGGTGGAAGCTTCAAAAAACAATTACAAAGAGCAGAAATGAAGTGGATCTTTTACTTAAAAACACTAGATCCCAATATTGGGATGAAAATTGAAAGCAATTTGCAGGCATGTGCATAAAGATGGCTCTGGTGGGATGTGAACATAGGTAGTTAATTAAGTTAAATTCAATGTTGGGCAAATTATAGCCAAAGGTTATTACAACATAACATGAAAGAAACACTGTAAACATGGTGGCAAAATCCAATGTCTGCAAAGCACAGTCACTGGATCAGAAGTTGTCTTTAATGCCACCATTAAGTGTTTAAAGCCTTTACTGTTCCATTCCCCCCCCCCCCCCACACACACCTCAGCCTTTAACAATTCCAGTAGCAGAACGAATTGCACGATGTTGCTAAATAAGAATGCTTCATGATGTAAAGTTTATGCCCTGCCTGACTCAGTGGCAAATAATAGCTATGTTTTGGGTTTAAATTAATGTAAACACACACCCTGATTGCCAGCATGCAGAGAGCCCCCTTGGAAAACCTGCATCTGCCTTCGGGGCAGAGTGTACAGCTGCACAGCAACAGATTTCATGAGGTGAGAGGTACATGTGGGATTACATCACCACAGCGGTATTTTTCCCAGGGGAGCTCGAGAGGGGAAGACACACCCACGCACTCAGTGGTTACCAGTGGCAGCGTTTGGGTGCCATTACTGACAGGAAACAAAAGTGGAAAGCCACATGAAATTAAGAAGATGAAAGGAAAGCAAGTCTAAGGTAAATGACAAAATTTAGTATACTTTGAAAACCACAATATTGACTGCAAAGTTTAGAGCTTAAAAAAAGGATAAAAGAACTAGAATGTCGGCTTAGGAACGTATGGCTTTATGTTTTACAGGCACATATAAACAACTTGAGATGGACCTGGTAAAACAGGAGAAACTTGAAAAAAAAACATTTGGGGCTGCGAGGTATGTGTCCAGATAAAGGGCTATAACAGGCTTCACAGAAGTAACAAAATGAATGCTGAGTGTCACGCTGTGTGGTGAATTGGGGATAGTAAAAGAGAAAAGCTGCAGAACAACTGAAATGAAAAAAATGTGTATGTTCACAGGCAGCGAATTAAATTAAAGTGGAAAGCAAAAACAGTTGAAATTTCAGCCAGTTCAAGTGGTAAATATCAGACAGCGTTTAAAAATGTTTAAAATAGTTGTAAAGATTTTTCTGTAATGAAACAGCGACTAATATGAATTTAAATATGTGTTTAATATAGATACAAAACCCTGTGATCAAGCTCATACAGAGCGAAATGTAGGGGGAACCAAGATAAAATGAATTTGGGCTGAAATCTGATTTTGGAGTGAGATTTCTTCAGTTGTAACATGATGGTGCCAGAGATGCCAGAAAACGAAAAGTCCAGATAGGCCATGTTTACTGTCTTTCCCAGATCTGTTTCCCTAATCATCCAGTCAAAGAAATCCATCAAAGTCATTTGGCATCACCTTCCCCCCATGAATCCTGAGGAGGGAAGGTCACTGCAAACCAGTTAGGGTCTGCCTGGTTTATATTAATTTCCCCACCACTGATCTAAGACTGACCTGCCTATAGTTGTGAGCTTCCTCCCTGCTGCCGCTCTTATGTAGAAGGACAATGTCAGCTCTTCTCCAGTCTTCTGGAACCATGCCTGTTTCCAGCGAGCTGTTGAGCAAGGCTGTCAGTGGGGGCACCTAGCACCTCCCTGAGGTCCCTTTGCCCTCCTTCAAAGCTGCAAGTCCCTTCTGGAATCTTTCTTCTAAAACTGGGTTTGTGGGGGGGGCACTAGAAAGCCATCTTCCAGGCAAGCAACACTTTTAGCTCTTCACCAATGAGCAGCTTATTACTTAAAACTTGAGCAAAACCAATTTTTTTTTTTTAGTCTTTGGTAACCAGGTAAGGCCCACTAGGCACAAGTGCCTGTTTTCAGGGTTGACCTGGGAGCATTGGGCAGTTAAGTGACTAGTTCAGAGTCACACAGCATGCAAGTGGAGGTTGTGAGAATCAAACCCAGGTCTGGTCTGCTGGATGTATCAAGCTCATTCGCAGCTCGTTACTCTAACCTCTAGGCTATACTGCCAGTTTGAGTGCTCAAACATGTGAGACTCAGATTCTACAGACTTTGGCACAATTTGATATAAAAATTGCAATGGGCCATCCAAAGACTAAGCAGCCAGGACCATTCAAACAGCCACCACAGAATTTTGCTAAAGCTGCGGATATGGTGGGAAGCGCTGGAGCCAGCAACTCAACCATGCTGAATGAACCACCATGGCATACCATGTTAGAATCAATGTGGGCTATGGATGCTAAAATCGACAGAACACTGCAAAAATTGGAGTCACACGATGCTGCAATTAAACAAGTAACAGGATCAGTGGCTGACTCAGATAAGCACTCAATGACAGCACTCACAGCAGTAAATGCCTTAACGAAGGAAAATTATCAGCAACGTGGAAGAATGGAGTCTCTGGAGAATGAGATCAGAGCAGGGAATGCCCCGCTTGAAGGAGTTCACGAAGGAGCCAAGGGCACCACCTTGTTGGAGTTTTTAGTGCAGTGGCTGAAACAGACTGTGGCAGTCCCAGAGAACTTTGACTGGTGATCTCTTAAAAAAAGCATATAGGGTGAACCCAAGAGTTAGACCCTCATCTCCCGCCCAACCTCAGACTATTTTGCTGAAACAACCAGTTCAGAGGTACATGGGGCCAAGATTCACAAAACATTGCCAGGGCAGAAACCCAGTTTGCCTGGCAAAAACTGGGTTTTGCCTGGAGCTGGTATTCACAAAGCCCAATTTGCCCATGCAAACTGGGTTTGCACTCAGGCAAATGTGTGAGGGGTGCAACAGTGCAAATGGAGGTGAGGGGAATTGCAGATCCCCGCAGACCAATTCTCAAAGTTTGTGCTCCATGCAAGGGCCATTTGCGAAGGCTCTTGCATGCAGAAATTACCGCCATCAAAAACCTGGCGGTAATCCACGCAACCCTAGTGGTTGGTGGAGGTACTGCTGCCCCTCCACCCCCTCCCTGTTCTCCGATCACCATCCCCCAAAAAGAACTATACCTCAGTAGTCTAGTGTACCTTCCCCCTTCCTGATTGCTGATCCCAAAAGAAAACTTCCCTTTCCATAGTGTATTGGTCCTCCCTCCCCAGTCACCGATTGCCATCCCCATATGCTGTATTAATTTTCCATAGTTTAGTGGTGCCCTCCCCTGACCTGATCACTGACACCATATGCCAAAACAATTTTCTGTAGTGTAGTGGTGCCCTACCTCACCCCAATGGCTGACCCCATGTGCCCAGACAATTTTCCATAGTTTAGTGGTGCCCTCCCCCACCGCAGTCACTGACCCTATGTCCCATAGCATGTTTCCATAGTGTAGTGGCCCCTCCCCCTCCTCGGTCACCGACCGCCAGCAACAAATGCAGAAAACCCTATTCCCTGGTAGTCTTGGGTCCCTCCCACCACCCCCTTCCCATCCAGTGTGATCCACCACCCTGCTGCCCCCATCCAAATCCATGATCGGTGACCAGCACAGCCATCCTTACACCACCAAGGCTGGCTGCTGACTGACCCCTCATGGAGGCGTACTGTATACAGCATGGTTCATTGACCGTGACTGACTCATCACAGTCAGTGAGCCATGTGGTATACAGTACATGCTCCATGAGGCTCAGTCGGTGGCCAGCCTTGGTGGTGTGAAGATGGCTGTGCTGGCTGCCAATCATGGATTGGGATTGGTGGGGAGGGGTGGGTCACACCGGACGGGAAGGGTGGTGTTGGTAGGGATGCTAGTCTACCAGGGAATAAGGTTTCCAGATTTGGGAATAGCAATCAGTGACCAGGGAAGGGGGAAAAGACCACTACACTACACTATGTAAACATGCTGTGGAATATATGGTCAGTGACTGGGGCAAGGAGGGCACCACTACACTACAGAAAATGCATATAGCATATGGGGTGAGCAATCAGGGTGGGGGTGGGCACCACTACAATACAGAAAATTGTTTTGGCATATGATGTGAATGATCAGGGGAGGGCACCACTATGCTATGGAAAATTAATATAGCATATGGGGATGTGATAGGTGACCAGGGAGGGGAGGGACCACTACACTACAGAAAAGGAAGTTTTCTTATGGGGTCGGCGATTGGGGGGGGAGGGACCCTAGAGTACCTGGGTATACAAACATCTCTGGGGATGGTGATTATAGGATGGGGGGGCACAACACCAGGGGAATGCAACTGCGAGAGGCATGGCCTGGTGAGGGGGCCATGCCAGGCCAAATAAAGGCCATGAAAATGGGCCCATAATGGTCATGCCTATGGCCAATTGCACCTTGCATGCCCAATGGGCTCATTTGCATGGCCAGTTTTGTGAATAGGGACTGAACGCATGTGCACTATTGTTGCCAGGCCATTCTTCTGGCTGACTATGGGGGAAGCGCTACTGAGGTTTCTGGTGCTTTTTTTGGGTTAGCGCTGCCCCCACCTGCCCCTATTCAAAGTTGGATAGTGCACCACACCAGCTGACTGTGAGTAGCCCAATTGCCCACCATCACAACCGTGGGGTGCAGCCCAAACTTTTGTGCAGCACTTTGCATTTTTTGAGTGAATCCTGCCCATGATCTCTTACTCCAAGCAGCAAGGGCAGTTTATCTGATTACAATTAATGAGGCAGACATTAAACTCTACCCAGACTTCTCCTATCAATCCAGGTCTTGTCGCAAACAGTTTGACAACACAAGACAATGTCTTAGAGCCCTGGGAATCATCCATTCTGTTCTGCTGCCAGCCTGCCTGAGGATAGGATATGGGATAAAACATGACAATTTAATGATCCCGAGGCTGCTGGCTGGAGAAGGCACAGACATAATCTGCAAAGAAGAATGAGTTGAGAGACGAATCTGAGATACGCCTGTAGGTGGCATCTGAAAGCATAGCCACGCAGGCCAATAACGCTTGTAGATGTACTCAGCTGACTTTCACTCAGGCCAGGAAACATCTGAGGAAGTCAGCAGTTTGTACCTAAATATTGAACAAACCGAATTGCTTAGAATTGATTGCATAGCACCGTTAGAAAGGTAATTTTGTGCTGAACAATTTTGCTGCTGATACTTTGTGTCTATCATGTATACTTTAGGAGTTATTTGCATTTGTTTAAGGTATGGTGTGCATGGCTGACATTTGTCTCTGAAGCCTCAACTAAGCACCTTGAAAAAATCAAAAAAAAAGTTGTTTGGTATTTCAGCTAGTATAAAATAATAACCAAATTGATTACAGTTGATTGCATAGCACCATTGGAAAGGTAACGTTGTGCTGAACAACTTTGCCACTCATGCTTTGTGTGCAGCACTTATGGTTCAAGAGATATTCACATTTGTTTGTGGCATGCTGATTATGGCTTGATTTTACTTAGAAAGGTCCAGGATGCAGTGCTAAGAGTATACAGGGCACAAGTGGTGGAAGTCTCAAAGAGCTATTGTGATGTGAATGAGTTAAGCAAGCAATAACACACTCTGAGGTGTGAGTTACGTGCTGATAAGAGCATGCCCAGGGGTGTACTAAGGCAAGAGGCGCTTGCGCCGAGTGCCTTACGCGCTAGCTCTTATCGGCACGTAACCCACACCTCAGAGTGTGTTATAGCACTTATAAAATGGGTCTCGTAGTAAAGAAATCAATTAAAAATGGAAAGCAAAAGTGTAGATAAAGTAAAAAAAAGTGACTATATTAGTAGAAAAAGAAAAAGTAGTCCTTATTGTGTGGGAATACAGCTATTTTATTAAAAATCACTTCAGGGTTTTTGTGTCTCTCTGTCAGCATACTGAACAGCCACACACTGAAGATCTCATATAGCAGGGTTACTTTACTTTTTTATTCACATTTTTTTTGTGTTTTAGTTTTTTTAAGGCGTGACCGATATTTGCTATGGTGTCTCTCGGCAGCTGTTGTAGGAGCAGTTTTCTGATATTGTGTTTCCCCCATTTGTTCTGAACATACACACAAACATGATGCTGTACAGTAGGTTTTTTTTCTTGGTGTTTCTCAATAGACGAGGCAATGCAGAGTTTTTTTTTACGATGAGTGGCAGCGAGTGTGTCCCTCGCTACTCACCGTATGTAGAGTGCAATTATAACACTTCTGGTTTTTGTGGTTAGGGAGTTCACCTCAACCCGCACAAGGGTTGTATACAGACCCCCCTCTCGGGGAGGAAATGGACAAGGGAACGATAGAAAGTATACTTAGAATGGCAGAAAAAGGAGAGATATTGCTGATGGGTGATCTGAATATGCCAGATGTTAACTGGAGTGCAGCTGCAGCAGCCACTTCTAAGAGTGGGGTTATTCTAGATGCCCTACAGGGGGCATGCCTTAGACAACTAGTATTGGAACCCACTCAAGAGGGAGAAATCTTAGACCTGGTTCTCTCAAATGGAGATGGAGAGAGGATCACAGATGTAGAAGTAGGTAGCCATCTGGGAACTAGCGACCATCGAACAGTATAGTTCACAGTAAACACAGCAATAGAGTCAAGCCATACAAAGGCAAAAGTACTGGACTTCAGGAGGGCTGACTTTCTAAATGGGTGAGTGCCTAAGGAATGCACTAGCAAATGGGCAGGAAGGAGGGGTAAGAACAATGGGGAATAATAAAAACTGCCATCACAGAGGTAACAAGCCTTTGTGTGAAGCAAATAAACAAAACAAAACGATGTAAGAAACCACTATGCTTCTCAAAGGAGGTGGCAGTGAAGGTTCAAGAGAAAAAGAAAGCATTCAGAAAGTACAGGGAATCACAGAAGTAGCAGGACAGGGGAATTGTATCAGTTAAAGCAAAAGGAAGCTGGGAAGGCAGTCAGAACAGCTAAGGCCCGAACCAAGGAAAAGATAGCCAACTCAGTTAAGAAGGGGGATAAAACCTTTTTTAGGTACATCAGGGAGTGAAGGAAGACCAAGGGAGGGATAGTGAGGCTTAATAAAGGGGGGGGTGGGCAGAAGGTGACAGTGAAAAGGCAGAGATACTAAACAAATATTTTGCTCAGTATTTACAAAGGAAGAGGGGAGGTACCTAAAACAAACAATAGAAACACTCTGGATACAGAAGTTGATACCAGCCCATTTACAGAAGAAAGGGTTCTGAAAGAACTCTAAAACTGAAGGTGGACAAAGCAATGGGGCCTGATGGGATTCATCCCAGAATTCTAAAGAACTATGGTAGAACTAGTGACACCAGTGACTACCCTCTTTAACAAATCATGGGAGGATGGGGTGGTACCTGAGGACTGGAGGAGGGCAGATGTGATTCCCTTCACAAAAGTAGGAGCAGGGCAGAAGCAGGAAACTACAGACCTGTTAGTTTAACCTCAGTGATAGGGAAAATGATGGAATCACTTCTGAAGGAAAGAATTGTCGAGTACCTAGAGGCCAGAGGGGCACAGGACCCAAGGTAGCATGGATTCACAGCGGGAAGGTCATGCCAGACAAGTCTAATAGATTTCTTTGATTGGGTGACCAAAGTAGTAGATCAGGGAAGGGCTGTGGACATGGCCTACCTAGACTTTAGCAAGGCATTTGACTCGGTCCCACACAAAAGATTAATATACAAGTTAGCCAGCCTGGGAATGGGTCCCAAGATGATAGCCTGGGTAAAGAATTGGCTGGAGAATAGGACACAGAGGGTAATAGTAAATGGAGTCCATTCTGAAGAAAGGGGGTACTAGTGGGGTACTGCAGGTTCAGTATAGCAGCCGGTCCTCTTCAATGTCTTTATAAGCGACATGCAGAGGGACTGGAAGGAAAAGTATGTTTCTTTGCAGATGACACAAAGATCTGCAACAGAGTTGATGCCACAAGGTGGGTGGAAAGGATGAGAAGGGACTTGGCAAGGTTAGAGGAATGGTCAAATGTATGGCAGCATAGATTCAATGCTAAGAAGTGCAAGGTAATGCACCTGGGAAACAAAAACCCAGGGGAAGAGTACACAATGGAGGGTGAGATACTAAAAACAACAAAAATGGAAAGGGACCTGGGGGTAGTCATATCAGATGACTTAAAGGTGGGCAGGCAATGTGAGAGAGCAGTAAGAAGGGCTGGAGGGATACTGGGATGCATAGGGAGAGGCATCACCAGTAGAAAACGGCAATCGTTTATGAGATGGGATCCCAAAAAAAGGCATATTGAAAATTTGGGCCAAAAATATGCAAACATGACCAAGCTATGCCACAAGGTTCAAAACATCATTGAAATACATTGAACAGCATACCTGTGTTCTTCAGTTTGCGGTCTGACTTTGAAGAGTGAAGACGTGTCTGCTGTCCACAGAGGACTGTGGAGCTGGACCCCGGTGGGTAAGTAAAGGCTTGGGGTGTGCTGGGTGGTTGGTGCTGAGTGAGAGGGTCAAGTGGGGTAGACAGTAGCAGCCACAAAAGACATCAATAGACAGTTTTCATTTTACTGGGTTAATTACTGACTGAGGATTCCTGATCATGACACTGGGGGATTGGTCACCCCCAGTGTCACTGTTATGTTTCTGGGGTGGGGTGTGTTGAAAGGGAGGGTCATGTGGGTGGGAGAAAAACATATATATTTAAAAAAATAAATAAGCGCGCATGCATGTGTAACCACCCAGTCCCTGGGGTTACTAGAATCCTATCAGTATTATTGTTAGGAAGGTAGCAGACAGCTGGTAAGGAGCTCATTAGGGGCTCCTTACATAATGACATCACTATTTACTCAGGTAGCCTGAGCGAGGAATGATGAGGTCATCTTAGAACTCTCGCAGCAGCATAAGCCTCACTGTGTGGATAGCTGCTCTGGGGAGCTTAGAAATCTCAGTCTGAAGTAGTCTGTAGTGGAGTGAGGAGGTGGGAGTGGCAGAAGGACTGCCAGTGGGTCTGACAGAGAGTCATGGATTTCTCACCTTAGTCATGTGACATTTCCAGCTTCTAATGAAGTGGTAGAGACAAGACTACAGCAGATGTTCCTGATTTTTACTCCCAGTGAAGTGGAAGGATCTTCTTGTTCTCTGTGGACTCAAGGGGCAATCTCCTGAATGTTCTGAGGTGTTTTCAGCTGCCTTGGGTATAGGACCTGAAATAGGCTGTGTGGACCAGCTGCCCAGAAGAGTGCTTTTCCTTTTTCTTTTTTAGTTGTTCCATGACCACTGGATGGAACAAGTTCTATGAGTACTGAAATGAAGATTAGATCTCCACAAATGTTCTTAGGGGAGTGGATAGTCTGGGGTGCGTGTGCCCATAGATAAGGCTGGATCGCACCTATCCGTGCCCCTAGTCTTACTAGGTGGGTGACAGAAGTTAAACTGTGGACCTCAATGAGTGCAGTTTATTTTCTCTGTGTCACCCCAGTGTTGTGACAAGTAAAGTATGGGACCTCTAGCATTTTAGTGGGGAATTGGGGTTTCAATGGTGTAACCCTGAAGAATGGTAGAGTCTGTCGGCTGGGGCCAAGGGTGGGAGGAACGCCATCAAGTGCTTACAAGGCAGGGCTTCCTGGTTCATAAAGAGCACCAGTATTTTTACCTGAGTGAGTGACCATGTTGCAGATTAAGGTGTGTGACTGAGTTTTCACAAATTGTACCTATGTTCAAAAGGAGTACTGAGTGTGTGGCTTAGATTCACTAAATACCATTCATGGGAAAAGAGAGATGTTTATGTCCATAGCCAGTGTCTACAGATGCACTTTTGGAAATTTGGGAAGAAAATGTTTCTGTTTTGTTCATGAACTGTACTACAATGCAAGGAGAGTTCTTGGATTTTTGTACCTGTCCAGCCTGGACCAACCCTTGGGGGTCCACGTCAGCTTTACTTGCCATCTTTGAATAAAGCCATACTGCACAATCCCAGTCACTGTTATGGACATTCCGATTTATTGCTTCTGGTTGTGTGGACTTACTGGGGCCCCCTCAGCAGGTTAGATCAAGCATATACCTAGCAGCCTCCCCCCAGGACCTGGGTTGTGTTTTACACAGGGTTCAGGTTGTTTGTTTCTGTACCCCCACTCCTCTCTTCCTCTAGAAAATGAGCCAGGTACACATCCTGATGCCAAGGGTGGTACCTACCTTTTTAGTAAAGTAAATAGTATACCAGCATAAGTGCACCAGTTTAGCTGGGTGAGCATTATAAAAAATGGGGAGGTGTGCACACTAGTTAAAGAAGTGGCAGGGGATTACACATGGAAGAGTAGGACAGAGAGCTCAGGGAAGAAATGGGGGAAGCAGTGGCATTGGGTGATTTGAAACTACCAGACATCAATTGGGATATTCCAGTGGCCAGGAGCACCAGATAGCAGGCCTTACTGGATGCCCTCCAGGACTGTCTACTGGTACAGCTAGTTAAGGAATCCACCAGGCAGACTGCAATTCTCAGTGTGGTGCTCACCAACTCAGAGATGGTAGGAGCTGTGAGAACTGGGGAACCACTGGGGAACAGCGACCATAACTCCATTTGGTTTGAACTAGCTCTTGGGTCTGGAAAACCTCAATTAAGAGCTGAAGGTCTTAATTTTAGAAGGACTGACTTCAACCGGCTGAAGGAGCTGATCAGGGAAAGATTAGTCATTGTGGACAACATGGGTGTGGAAGAGAGATGGGAGCAATAAAAAGGAGCAATTCTCGAGACATCTAAGTGATGCATGAGAAGTGTAACCAAAAAGAACAGATTCAAGAGAGCATTATGGTTCTTGGCAAGAGTCCAGGAAGCAGTGAGGGTAAAAAAAAGTCCTTCTACAAGTATAAAGAAATGCAGGAGGAGAAAGAATGGGGAGACTACATACTGAAAAATAAGAAGCCCAAGTGAGCAGTTAGGGAGGCAAAACCAGACATGGAGCTGTGTATTGCAGAGGGGGTCAAGAGTGGTGAAAAACAGTTCTTCTCATACATTAGTAAAATAAAAAGAAGAGAGGAGGGGGGATCATAAGGCTAGCTGAGGAGGGTAGGGTGATTGAGGAGGACAGGCAAAAGGCCATTGTCCTTTGTGATTACTTTTGCTCAGTTTTCACTAGGCAGGACAGTGGGTCCTTGACAGACATTAGCATCAAAGCGGACACTAAGGGGGTCCCAGAGATGAGGCAGTCACTATTTACAAGTGAAAGGGTTCAGAAAGAGCTAGCAGGGCTGAAGACAGAAGACCAGACAGTTTGCATCTGAGGGTATTCAGGGAGCTGGCAGCGGTATTGACTGAACCCCTGGTGGGTCTATTCAATAGATCTTTACGGACTGGGGTAGTTCCAGAGGACTGGAGGGAGACGGGCATATTTTGCTTCATGAGAAGGCAGGACAAGGAACAAATGGAGAACTACAAACCTGTCAGTCTTACTTCAATTGTAGGGAAGCTGATAGTCACTTGTCAAGAGGACCTCGTGGACAATTTGGAGAGCAACAGTCTCCAGGACAGTAAACATCACGGATTCCTGGCAAGGAGGTCTTCTTAGACTAATCCGATAGTTTTCTTTGACTGGGTGATAAGGGACTTGGATAGGGGCCATGCTGTGTATTTGCTCTACTTCAGCTTTAACAAGGCTTTTGACTCGGTGCCTCACAGATGCTTGCTGAAGAAGATGGAGGATCTGGGTGCAGCTAAGATGATAGTAAACTGGGTAGATAACTGTCTAAAGGGGAGGCAGCAGAGGATTGTGGTCAATGGGGTCAAATCAGAAGAGAGGAAGAACATAAGTGGGGTACCATACACATCTGTCCTGGGTCTGTTCCTCTTCAATATGTTCATCTGTGGCATTGGTGAGGGAATCTGGGGCAGGTTGTGTCTCTTCTCAGATGACACTAATCTTTGTGAGAGGCTGGATAGCTATGAGGGAATCTGGGAAATGCAGAGTGTCTTACAAAAGCTAGAAGAGTGGTCTAAGATTTGGAAGTTGAAATTCAGTGCCAAAAAGGTCAAGGTAATGCACCTACAGAACAAGAACCCCAGGACAGAGTACTGGATGAGTGGGGTGAGACTTAACTCTACAGCTTAGGAATGGGATCTCAGAGTTATCATCAGTGACTTCCTCAAATCATTGAGTCAGTGCAACAAGGCATATAGCAAAGTGAGTACTATGCTGGGATGCACCGGGAGGGTTACTTGTAGCAGAAGGGAAGAGGTAATACTTCCCCTATATAGATCCTTAGTGAGGCCATACTTGGAGTACTGCACCCAGTTCTAGAGTCCTTACCTCAGGGAGGATAAAGATAGGCTGGAGATGTTGCAGCGCAGGGTAACAAAAAAGATTCAGGGTCAACAGGGCAGGTCCTATGATGAGCACCTCATGGCACTGAATATGTACTTGTTGGAAACCAGAAGGCAGAGGTGAGATATGAAAGCGACCTTCAAATTCCTGAAAGAAATTAACAAGGTGAACTGTGGGGAACTATTTAACTTGAATACTAGTTCATGGTTATGTGGACGTGAGTGGAAACTGACATGAGAGAGGTTCAGGAGGGAAATTAGGAAGTATTATTTTACAGAAACAGAGATGGAGCCCTGGAACAGTCTACCAGCAGAAGTGGTGGGTGCGAAGTCTGTTGGTGGTTTCAAGCATAGCTGGGACAGAAAGAAGGGTACCATGGTTGCTCAGCATGGCAGAAACTGGGAGGAAAAGGAGGGCGGATGAGGAGGCCTAGGACCCTGGTGGGACAGTAGGTCCCTGGGCTAAATAGAGAACTCTGGCAGACTGGATGGAATGTTTGTCTTTTCCTGCCATCATTGTCAATGTTCTGTATGTTAACGCAATCAGTGCAGCAGTTGTACTATGCTTCTTCCTAAAGTCATGTTGTTCTGCATCCAGGAGATTAGATACTGTACAGTGGTACTGTCCATCAGCTGCTAACTGGTGCTTTTCTCCAAAGCCTTGGACAGTGGGGAGAGGATTAAGATGGACCTGCAATTTGAGACAGCTGCATGGTCCCCTGATTTGAAAATGAGAACTTCATTAGTTACTTTCTGACATCTGGAAGGAAGCCAAATTGGTGGAAAAAAACTGAATTATTTTTTACTTGGCAGAGCCAGTTTTTCAATTACCATTTTAACAATTTTCTTGTCCACTAAGTCTGGACCAGTGCTAGTTTTAGCAGCAGACTTTTGTAGGTATTTTTTACCATCTGACGGGTTACTCTTTTAAAGTAAAATGTGAGTCTGGATGCACCTGAGAAGGCTGGGTGGTCTGCAGAATTAGGTAGGGTATGGGCAAGTCCTTTACTACACTGACAAAGAAGGAATCTAAGCACTCAGCAATTTCATGGGGCTTTATGGTGTTAGTGTCATAAACTTTGTCAACGGAAGAGGCCCGCTCGGCCCACCCAGTCTGCCCAGTTGGTCCCTGCCTAATGTGTCTCCAGGCCACCGTCCCTGTCTTTGTTCTAATATTCCCATATGTCAATCCCACAAATGTTTAAAGCCCCCTACTGTTCTTACCTCCACTACTTCCTCTGGCAATCTGTTCCAGGCATCCACCACTCTTTCAGTGAGCAGTACTTCCTTACATCCCTCTTAAACTCCCCCTCCCCCCCAAGCTTCAGCACATGCCCTCTGATCCTGGTGCTCTTTCTCATTTGATAGAGACCCCCTCCTGCGTACTGTTCACCCCCATGAGGTACTTGCTGGTTTCTATCATGTCCCCTCTCCTTCTCCTCTCTTCCAGGGTGCACATGTTGAAATCCCTCAGTCTCTTCTTATAGGGCCTTTGATACAATCTCTGCTCCATTTTAGTTACCTCCACCTTGTCTATGTCCATTCTAAGGTCCAGCCTCCAGAACTGGACACAGTACTCCAAGTGGGGTCTCATCAGTGAGTGATCCAGTGGCAATACCACCTTCCTCTTTCTGCTGGAGATACAGGGAAGCATAGAAACACAGAAACATAGAATTTGACGGCAGATAAGGACCGCTTGGCCCACCTAGTCTGCCCATTTTCCTACCTAACAGATAAGCTACAGATCCTAGTTAACCAACAGCTTACTTCCTCCTACCCCCACTAGGACTGCCTTATGCCTGTCCCATGCATTCTTGAAGTCCCCCACTGTTCTTGACTCCATGACCTCCTCAGGGAGGCTGTTCCATGCATCCACAACCCTCTCAGTGAAAAAATACTTCCTCACATTACCTCTGAGCCGTCCCCCCTCTATCTTCAAATTGTGCCCCCTTGTTCTTGCACATCTCTTTTTCTGGAAGATGCTACCCTCTTGGACTTTGTTAATTCCCTTGAGGTACTTGAAAGTTTCTATCATGTCCCCTCTCTCCCTTCTTTCCTCAAGGGTATACATATTAAGCTCCTTTAGTCTTTCTTCGTATATCTTCTGGTGCAGACCCTGCACCATTTTGGTTGCCCTCCTCTGGACAGCCTCCACTCTGTCTATGTCTTTGCGGAGATGGGGTCTCCAGAACTGCACACAGTACTCCAGATGGGGTCTCACCAACTGTCTGTACAGAGGGATAACAACTTCCTGTTTTCTACTATTGATGCCTCTTCCTATGCATCCCAGTATCCCCCCAGCCTTCCTTACTGCCTTCTCACATTACTTGCCCACCTTTAGGTCATCTGATATAATTACCCTCAGGTCCCTTTCTATTTTTACTGTTGTCAGTATCTCAACCCCCATTGTGTACACTTCCCCTGGGTTTTTGTTTCCCATGTGCATTACCTTGCACTTCTTTGCATTGAATCTGAGCTGCCATACATTTGACCATTCCTCCAACCTTGCCAAGTCCCTTCTCATCCTTTCCACTCCATCTTGTGTATCAACCCTGTTGCAGATCTTTGTGTCATCTGCAAAGAGACATACTTTTCCTTCCAGTTCCTCTGCAATGTTACTTATAAAGATATTAAAAAGGACCGGTCCCAGTACCGAACCCTGCGGTACCCCACTAGTAACCCTCCTTTCTTCACTGTGTACTCCATTTACTACTGCCCTTTGCGTCCTGTTGTCTAGCCAATTTTTTATCCAGGCTACCACCTTGGGACCCACTCCAAGGTTTGTTAAGGATTTTTAAAATGTGGAGTAGGGCTTGCGTCCAGCCCTGTTGCCATGGCACTTTGGTTCTGGTGGTGCGCCAAACCCTTTGCCACAACTGCACATCAGTTTACAATCTCGGGCACAGTTGTGACAGTTTTCACAAGTTGCAGCAGCTTGCACCAAATATGTGGTGCTAGCTCTGTACATCAGGTCCCAGGATTGCCACAAGTTACACCAGAGAAAGTTGGTCTAACTTGCGACAATTGCTGCACGGGATAGAAAATCCAGTTAGATTGCTACAAGCTCCATATCGTTGGTGCACTGGGGCTGGCAGCAGTCTAAGAGCTTTGAAAATCCTGCCCACTCTCTTTACACACCACAGAATCACACTGGCTCTACTTACTGCTTTGTCACACAGCCCTGCCACTTTGCGGTCATCAGATATGATAACCCCTAGGTCCCTTTCCTACTTAATGAGTTCAGCACCTCCTGCCCCATAACATGTACTCATCTCCTGGATTTCTATGCCCTAGGTGCATGATGTTGTAGTTTTTGGCATTGAGTCCCAACTGCAATTCTCTTGACCACTCCTCAGGTTTCCTAAGGTCACTACAAATTCTCTCCACCCCCTCCTGAGTGTCCAGCCTTTTACAGATTTTGGTATCGTCTGCAAAAAGGCATATTGTTATTAACCTTTAGAATGGAGGGAGTGTAACAACTATTCCTGCCAAGGACATCATTGATATTTTCCCACAGTATGGGCTGTTTGTTTCTTCCTTGTCATCAGCCTCACAAGTTCCAAATATGAGCTTTTAATTTTTAGAGCAAAGCTGGCCTAGTACACGTACAACACATATTCATGGCATAATGGGAAGCTTTGTCCATGTTTACTGTTTGGCAATCTCCAAACAGATATCATTTCTGGAACAAGCAGCTGTCACACACTATGGGCTGCAGCACCACTGTCTCAGATGTTTGAACCTTTTTTTTTTACCAGTAGATATACATAACACTGATTCTTTGCCGTTATTCAAGTTTAAATTAATTGCACATTTACATGCTTCTGCTTCTTGTAATTGCCAATAACATCATCTTTGTTGTTATTTTCCATGATGACTTGATAAATAGGATAAATTAACTGCATATTCTTTTGCTTAGTGTCTGTTACTGCTATTAATCAAGTCTACCGTTGATTTTTTGGGGGGGGTATTTAATTGAACTGTAGAGTATTTACACAGATAATTAGTGTGTATTACACATTTGTGTTGTTATGTGATAACCGGGGAGAGTTTTCTTCCATGAAGAAACCTGGTTATAATTCACTGTTACAACCTGCTGATTTCCCTCACTCCACACACGTCACACTGCTTCCCCAACAGTATCCACTTTCTTAGCTCGGAGCTCAGTTTGCCTTATATTCATATAACTGCAGTGGCAAAAAATGCTCCTCAGCAGTGATATAGAACAAGACATAGGGTAGTGTGCAAAACTCAAATTTTGCACATACTCTTGGTGTTGGATGTTTGTATAAACCCCTCGAGCTTTATACTCAGGGGTTTATGTAGCATTCAGCACCCCCGGGTGTGTGTAACATTCTTCCTTTACACACTACCTCATTCTATATGTAATGTCTTGCATTGAAAAACACCTGAATTGTACCTGTAAACAGACCATGGTGGTGCAGTGTGACTACTGGTTTGAGTCTTTTCTCATAGGCAGGACACAGAAGGTAGCGATGGGGAGTTTCTCATCCTGTCTGAAGCCACTGCCATGTGGAGTTCCCCATGGTTTGATCTTGTTGCCTATGCCGCTTGCAGTGTACATGCTTCCCCTGGGTTAGATCATTAGATGGTATAGACTGGGTTTTCACTGTTATGTAGATGACACCCAGCTGTACATGTCATTTACACCCAGGACGAGTGATGCCATGGAGGTGTTAAATAAAAGTCTGGCTGAGATTCAGGACTGGATGTCCTCTAGCTGGCTGAAATTCAGGACTGGATGTCCTCTAGCTGGCTGAGATTCAGGACTGGATGTCCTCTAGCTGGCTGAGATTCAGGACTGGATGTCCTCTAGCTGGCTAAGGCTCAGTCATGACAAGATGGAGGTGCTAGTGATTGAAACTGGTCATCAGCAGGATGTGGGTGCTGCTGGGATGGGAACACGGTTATTTCTTTGCCCCACTCCCATGGCTGCAGCTACCAAGGTGAAAAATCTGGGTGTCATCATTGTTGATGAACTGACACTTGTGGCTCAGGTTTTGTCCATCACCCGGAGTGGTTTTTACCACTTGAGGAATGTCACATGGATCAAAGTCTTGATTCCGTCTGATGACCAGCCCTCACTGGTACCTACTTTTGTGATGTCTCAGTTTGATTGACTCGGCAGAAGGCAATACTGGACCTTGTGCTCACAAACAGGGACAGTGTGATGGGGGTAACAGTGGGGGAGCACCTGGGAAACAGTGACCACCAGTCATAGTGGTTTGAAATCACAGAAAGAGCAGAACCAAACCACACAAAAACACGTATCCTGGATTTTAGGGGGGCAGACTTTGGGAAAATGGGGAGATACTTGAAAGAGGCATTAAGGGGAATAGGACAGGAATCAGGGGTTGAGGAACAGTGGGCAGTATTTAAAATGGGGATTACAAGAACAACAGAATTATGCATTAAGCAGGTTAGCAAGAGGAAAAGGAAGAGGAGACCATTATGGTTTTCCAAAGAGGTAGCAAAGAAAGTGAAAGCCAAAAGATTGCATTCAGGCAATACAAAAGACACAGGCAGAAGGGATAGGGAGAAGTACCAGGAGAAGCAAAGGGAGGCAGGAGGTCAGTAAAGGAAGCCAAAGCTCAGACAGAAGAACACATTGCAAAATCAGTGGGTGGGGACAAAATCTTTTACAGGTACATAAGTGAAAAAGAAAGACAAAGGGAGGATAGTGAGACTGAAGGGGGAGGATGGGGGCGTGGAGGATGACAACAGTAAAGCTGACATATTGAACAGGTATTTCTGCTCAGTCTTTGCTGAGGAAGAGGAGGGTAATGGGTCTGAAGGGAGTACAAGGGTTGAGAATGGTGCAGAAATGGACACAAGTCCCTTTACATAAGAAAGGGTCCTGAAGGAACTGGAAGTAATAAGATTGATAAAGCAATGGGGCCAGATGGGGTGCACCCCAGGGTCCTTAAAGAACTAAGAGAGGTGGTGGCTGAACCTCTGGCTATCCTGTTTAGCCGATCACTGGAAACAGGGGAGGTACCCAAAGACTGGAGGACAGCAGATGTAGTCCCCTTATACAAAAGTGGGAACAAAGAGGAAGCAGGGAACTACAGACCAGTCAGCCTCACCTTGGTAGTGGGGAAGATCATGGAAGCACTGCTGAAGGAGAGATTGGTGGAACATCTGGTTGTCAATGGACTACAGGACCCAAGGCAGCATGGTTTCACCAGGGGGAGGTCAAGTCAGATCAACCTCATTGAATTTTTTGACTGGGTGACTAGGGAGGTGGATCAGGGGAGGGCAGTGGACATGGCCTATCTGGACTTCAGCAAGGCCTTTGACACTGTGCCACATAGAAGACTATTACACAAACTGGGGAATATGGGTGTGGGCAGGACAGTAGTGTGGTGGGTAGGTAACTGGCTGGGTGGCAGGACACAGATGGTGGTGGTAAATGGCTGTCACTTCACAGAGGGAAGAGTGACCAGTGGAGTACCACAGGGATCAGTGCTGGGACCGGTCCTATTCAACATCTTCATCAGTGACATTGCGCAGGACCTAGAAGGCAGAATTTCACTGTTCACTGATGACACAAAGCTCTGTAACAGAGTAGACACACCAGAGGCAGACAGAATGAGAAGCGACCTGCAGAAACTTGAAGAATGGTCAGGGGTTTGGCAGTTGAAATTCAATGCAAAGAAGTGCAAGATAATGCATATGGGGCACAAAAACCCTGGCACAATATATCAGTTGGGGGGTGAGGATATAGCATGCACCAAGCAGGAAGGGATCTTGGGGTTGTCATCTCTGATGACCTCAAGGTAGGGAAACAGTGTGACAAGGCAGCAGGTAAAGCAAATAGGATGCTGGGATGTATAGGCAGGGGCATCACCAGCAGGAAAAGGGAGGTCATAATTCAGCTATACAAGACACTAGTGAGACCCCACCTGCAGTACAGTGTACAGTTCTGGAGATCATACCTACGTAAGGACATAGACAGGGTAGAGAAGGTTCAGAGAAGGGCAACAAAGATGGTGCATGGATTGCATCACAAGACCTATGAAGACAGGTTGAAAGAACTGAACATGTACTCCCTGGAGGAGAGGAGGGAGAGACGGGATATGATAGAGACATACAAGTATCTTACAGGGAGGAACAAGGTGCAGGAAAACACTATTTTTAAGCGAAAAAGATGTTCCAGAACAAGAGGGCATGGGATGAAGTTGGAGGGAGGACGATTCAGAGGAAACATGAGAAAGAATTTCTTCACAGAACGGGTGGTGGACAAGTGGAACACCCTTCCAGAGGAAGTGGTGGGGGCTGAAGCAATCATGGGATTTAAGAATGCATGGGATAGACATAAAGGAATTCTGGAGGTCAGGGGTAAGGGGCAACAGACTTCTAGGAAAACAAACTGAACTTACAAGCTCAAATGGGCAGACTGGGTGGGCCATAGGCCCTTATCTGCTGATGCTGTCTATGTATCTATGTATCTATGATTACTGCAATACTCTGTACCTCTGGGTCAATGGAGGGGTTCTCCAGCTAGTGCAGAATACAGTGGCCAGGTTGCTGACGGGCCTTCCAAGGTCTTGTCACGTGACCCCAATTCTGCGTGATCTGCACTGGCTGCCGATTAGTTGGAGAATCATCTTCAAGGTGGGCTTGTTCACCTATAAGGCACTATCTGGATCAGACCCCAGCTACCTGAGTGACCGCCTGACTCCTGCTTGCCCCTTGCGCTTCCTCTGCTCCTCTACTGAGGGCCTCCTAGAGGTTCCCATGGCCTGCCTGAAGACCTCTGGAGATCAATCATTTGAGGTGGCATGCCCAGTATTGTGGAACTCACTTCCAAGATCTTTGAGGGAGGCCCCATTGGTGCAGATTTTTAAGCAGGGTCTGAAGGTGCATCCTTTTAGAGAGGCATTTGCAGATTGCCTATAACCTCAGAAATAGGTGACTACTGAATTGCTTATTTTAAATTAGGATTCATTTAGGTTTTAATTGTTGTTAAGTTATGTTTTGTACTGGATGTGTATTATTTATTCTAACTCTTTCCTGGCTGTACAGTGCCCACAGCCTCTGGGATGGGGTGCTTAACAAATAACATTTTACTTACTTCTACTTACTCGATTAAAAAATATTAATAAAATATATAAATCATATAGAGACATTATACAGACATTCAATTTTTGAGGCAAAGTGGGTGAGTACTGTGTGTACAACACTTGTCCAGGGCAAATTGTGAAGCCGCATTCATATTTTTCCAGTGTCCAAATGGTGAGCCAGTAGCCTTCAAAAATGGTGGGCTGCCGTACTGCTGTCTCAGATGTTTGGGCCTACATAGACTTTCACAAACGTTTACACTTTTTGTCAAAGTTAACCAACTAATCTGTGCACAACACTTATCCAAATCAAAATGGGAAGCTTCATACAATTATGGCACTGCCCAAAGGGATATCATTTTTGGAACCTAACCCTTCCCTGTGGGAAGCTACATCATTCTGCTGCTGTGTATTTCTCATGCAGACCAGAAAGGAAATGATCTCTGAATTCATTCTTAACCACAAAACACTAGTTTACTCAGAATTGCTACTATATTCAAACCAGCATAAACTAGTTTGCAAATGACAGTATGGTTACAACCTGTCCTGATTTTGGCAGCACAGTCCTGATGTGGGTAGGGAGTCTCCTGCCAAATATCATTAAAAATGCTCTATGTCCTGATTTATTGTAGAAAAAAATATTTTCTTACGTTCCTTTAAATGTTGCAGAAAACTATAATACCCTAACTAAAATACCTTAAAGAGCTGGTGACATGCTCAGGAGAACTTTAACAAAACACAGTATTTAGGCACTGTCCAGCCTGTATTTCCCATGAGTTCTGTATTCCTCCTCCCCATTATTTAGTAGTGAGGTCATTTGCATGAAAGCAGGATCTTTGCTCCTGAAGAGTTTATCCATTCCTACTGCTTTCTCCCTATCTGAAGTCACAGAGCACTGCTTGTGACCTCACAGTTACTCCCATGGCAACAGATTGTGATGTCACAACAGAGGATTATGACTTGAAGTAAGGAGTAAGTTATAGAGGCAGATGAACTCAAAATGAACTCTAATGGGCAACCATCATATATTCATACACATTTCTTTAGTAATAAATGATGAGGAGGAGAAATACATAAAATATAATTGAAATGCAAGCAGACTTGTACCTAATTATTATGTTGTTTAACGTTTCATTTGTGGTGTCAGTAGCGCTTTAAAATGCTGAGAAACATGCCGGCCTGTCGGTGCAGTGGTTGGATTTCCACTTGCAACACCGGCGACCTGGGTTTGGGAACGGACCCAGGTCATCGGAGGGCTGGCCGGGGGGGGGGAGAAGGATGAAGCGTCCCAGGGACTGCTCTCCTTCTCCAGGGGGAGGGCTGGGTGTACTTCCGGCACTTGACGGACCCTGGGTGGAGGCTGGGGTACTGCAGTGACTGGCGACTGAGAGTGTCAGGAGGTGGGGAGGACGCTGGACATCATTGCACATCCTCACTACCAGAAAAACCACAGAAATCATGCCAGTCACTCTTAATTATGCCAGCCTACCTCCTGGCCTCAATGGCTCTCTGCCACGTCTCCTGCTGACTCAGTTACAGCTCCTTGGACACCACTACAGGCCCTGAAACCTCCCCCAGGGGATAAGCCAGGGAGGCAATGTCTGATCTCCCGACACCTTTCCCATTGGAGATGGGCAGGTAAGTGGTGCCGGGGCCCCGTCTTGGGGGGCAAGCCAGGGAATATCAGTGGAGAGGTGGTGGTCATTGGAGAGTGAGGCAGGGGCGTGAGTAGGGCTGATGAGCAGAGTGACTTGGGGGTTCAGGTGTTCAAAAAGCATACTAAACAAAAAAAAATGCTGAGAAACAAAATGAACAACTAAACAAGCATTTGTCAATGCCGGATGTTCACCACTGGTATTGCTGTTGTAGTGGATCTAAGGTGCAGATCCCTGTGCCAGAAGATTAATATGGGCTGAGCTTGGGGGGAGGGCAATTACAGTGTGGCGACAACAGACATTGATGGACATTTTTCATTTTACAGCATTTATTTAAAAAAATTAAACTACAAGTGAGGGTTTTCTTTATTGCAGGTGGAGTCACTGGGGAATTGGGCACCCCTATTGTCAATGTTATGAGCAGCCCCCAGAAGCTCTGGGGTTTAGATGCTCTCTGGTACATTTTAAGAATTACATGTAAGATAAAGCAAAGTTTTGTTAGGTCTCCCCCCACCTATGACTCCAAGGAAAAAATATAACTCTATGGCTGGCCTCAGATAACTAGAGACTGTAGCTAGGTCAGGCTGAGAGCAGGACCATTTCCATGATTTTACCAGTGGAGCAGTTTTTTTTCCCCTTTAAACAGAGAATATGGGAGCCCTCCCAAAGACATTCTTTGAATGGTGTGTTCAAATTTGCAAGTTGTTGCACTTTAAGGTGTGTGTGTGTGTGTGTGTGTGTAAAATGCTGGGGGGAGGAGCAGACAGGCTGAGAGCACTTGTTAAGATCAGCTGTGCTTGCTGAAAGAGCTGATTTATGAATGTGTCTGTCGGCACAATGTTTTGAAGTCCACGCACATTTATGCCTGAACAGTGTCATGGTGAGACTTGCTGCTTATTGGTCAAGCCCCTTACAGACTCTCCAGGATTGGAGCACCATGACACATCACTCAAAACGCTGTACATAGCAAAATGTTCAACTTGTGCTAGCGAGCATTTGCGAACATAAAAATGACAACATTAGGTCTCAGTTCTGATTATTTAGAGAAAACAAGTATGTTGCACCGGTTGAGGTTACATATCATGTAAACTATGTGAAAAATCATGTTTCACTAAGAAATGTCCCATTTTGAGATGCTTAAAAGGGGCAAGGGGTCATGTCGCTGCAAACAAAAACCATGCGGCAATATATGCTGCAAGGAAAACAGCGGGCACTCGCAAACAAGGTTGAGTACAACAGCGACCTGACCACAACAGTGCAGCCCCATTGCAAATAATGAGAGTTCGCCCCCCACACCCCCCCGGACTTAAAATAATCAACTCCAGGGGGATGTGGACTTCGAGGATGGGAAAAAATTGGGAGGGGGGAAATTACTTTTTTTAACAAACAAAACAACAGTGGTAGCAGGAGAAGACCTGGCAGGAACCAAACCATGGTCCCAGGTCTTTTGCTTCACCGTGTGCTGGTGCTCTAGTCTCCCCACCATGGGAGCGGCTCGACCAGCACCCCAGCACATGGCTATTCGATTGCTCTACAGGCAGTCAGTAGAGTGACAGGGGTAGCGGTAATTCCCTACCGCTATTACACCCCTGTCACTCTAAACCCTTTCACGTTTTACACAGCGCATTTCTTACAGCGCTCTTCCTGGTGCGCTGCTTTGACCCGGTACCCTTAAAAGGTGATAATGCTAAAGGAGAGAACTTTGACAAACTTCGCCTAGTTTGATGGACCATGTTCAAAAGATTGAACTTTAGAAGGCCCACGCAGCTCTACTCCATACCAACATGCCCTTAAACCTGAGTCCCATGCTGGAGTACACCTGAAGTAACTGGACTCTGTCCTATGAACTTCAGTCACAGATGTGAGAGTTCAGGGCCCACAACATGACTGAAAAATGTACGCTAGTTTAGAAGGAAGAATCGGCATGAGAAAAGTTATGCAATTGGCCAACATGGATAGGACATTCCCTTCGGTTACCTGAGAAGTGGACGATTTCCCAGGTTTCCATTACTTTTCTCAGCCACTGCTTCAGCCCAGTGGAATTTACTGATGTTTTAAATTGGCACTGTGTTAAGGGAATTCCCAGTGATCATTTTGGACTAGCCTGAAAATAGTAAAGGTCAACTCAATCCTCCAGTTTCAATTTGACAGTGACATTGTGACTGTATGAAAAGTTCAGTGTCAAATTGACAATATAAGGAGGTGTGGTATATTATCTCCGCTGCCTGTAGGAAGTCATTATACTCTTTTTGGTGGAATCTTTTCATGGTAACACACCACACACTCACCTGAGTATGACAACCCACTCAGGCAACTTGTTCTGAGTGACATAAAAGATCTTTCTGAGTGTGATGCATGCTACACAGGTAACTTGTTGAGTGTGACACATCGCAGCCTCCTGAGAGTGACACACCACACAGGTAACTTGATGAGTGTGACACAATACAGCATCCCAAGAGTAAAACAACACACAACCTCCCAAGTATGACACAACAGACAGTCTTTTGAGTGTAACACATAGTGTTCTGAGTGTGACACAACACAAAACCTGCTTAGTGTGACACACACCACACCACACCACACAGGCAGTTAGTTGAGAGTGACACACACCAGAGTCTCTCTGTGACACACAGAAGACAGGTTTCTAAGTCTCACACACCATACCACCTCTCAAGTGTGACAAATGCCAAACAACCTCCCAATTGTGACACACTCACCACCACTTCTCGACTGTGACACTCCACAGCCTTTCAAGTGTGTGTGACACACCAAACAACTTCCTGAATCTGACACACCGCATAGCATAATGAGTGACAAGCACATTACAGCTTCCTCAGTGTGACACAACACAGCCTCTAAAGTGAGACAGTGACACACCAGACAGCTTCCTGAGTGTGACATCACATGGCCTTTCAATTGTGAAATAAATGGTTTTCTGTGTGTAACACCACATAGCTTCTCAAGTGACACACCACACAGCTTCCTGTATGTGACATCATAAATAGCATGCTACAAGTGACACACCACACAGCTTCCTGTATGTGACATCATTAATAGCATGCTACAAGTGACACACAGCATTAGCTTCCTGAATGTTTAGTTAGTTAGTTAGTTAGTTGGTTAGTTAGATTTTGTTGACCAGGAAAGGAGGACTAGGCAAGTCTGCCTATTTTTGGCCTCATCCCAGGGGAGAAGGGGAAGATACTGTACAGCTGCAAACTGACACACAGAACCAGATAAAGCTGTTGGTGGCATTTTTTAGTGAATGGGTGGAAATTTGGCCAGGATGCTGGGGAAATTCACCTACTCTTTTTTGAGAAGTGCCAAGTGATCTTTAACATCCACCTGAACAACCACCAGAACAGGCAGATGGGACCTCGGTTTAATGTCTCATCAAAAAGATGGCACCTCTGAAGTGGAGCACCCCCCTCATGATGCACTATAGTGTCAGTATTTGGATTTATCCCAAGTTCCGCATGTGGGGATAGAACCCACAACCTTCCAAACTTCTAGCCTCAGAGGCGAGTGCTACCTGCTGAGCCACTGGCACTTGAATATGACACCACACAGCCTCTCAAGTGTGACATACAACACAAATTCCTCAGTCTTACACACCACATACACTGTATCATAGCATCCGAAGAGTAAGACACACCCCACAGATTCCTGACTATGACACCACACAACCTCTCAAATGTGACCGATGTACAACAGGCAGCCCCCCCCAAGTGTGACACTGGCCCCACTGCCACTCAGATGGAACACCCCACAGTCATCACAGAGCCCATCATTCTGCAGCATGTCTGCTGTGCGGGGTAAAAGTTTTCCATAAGCTGCCTGAAGAAGTGGTACAGTTCCAGGCAGTAAGGGCACGAGAATCAAGGTGCTAGGAAGTAGAGCGCCAGCAGGAGGTCACCGGCAGGCACAGCGCCGCGCCACAGAGCCACGAGGGACTGGGAGCACCAACAAACACAGCCAAGCTGGGCAGTGCCACAGACCTTACACCCGCAAACCCACCCTAATAAAGCTGACGGAGCAGCAGGAGGCACAACAACACTGAGGAGCACCAAGGAGCCCAATGTGTCAGTGACAAGACCCCCCAGAGACACAAAGGGCAAGGGAGCGGGGTGCCATGCAGAAGACCACGTGGCATAGCCACCGTCCCATATGCTGAGTGCCACAGTGATGCTTCGCACACCACCAAATGCCTGCTGACAGTAGCATTGACCACCCTGCAACAGGGAGCCATGCACAGCTGACAGGCTGGCATGCGATGTGGCCCCCCTGGGACTATGGTGGTTGTGGTGGTCAGGGGCAACATGACGCACAACTGGGAGTAGATGACAGGCATCTGCAGGTTCAGCACCAGTTTACTTGGGAAATAACAGGTTCACTGTGGATTAACTGGACTCTCCAGAAGAGAATATACAGCGCCTGCCGAATACCTCAACCACCAAAAGCATGCAGCACTCACATACAAAGATTACATCCTGGGCTAAAGGAGCAGCCTCCACTGGGATCCCTGCAAGTGGCTCCAACAGTGTCAGGGAATCCAGGGAGAGACATTTTAGGGCTACAGTTCCATCTGTTGCCTACTTCCTGATGTTCGTAAGTGATGATTGGACTCAGTGTAGGTACCTGAAACATGGGGTACTTTTTGCTTCCCTCAGATTGATGTACACAGGCACTTCCATGTAAGGTACACCTCCACTGGCCTATCAGGACTCCTAAGTAATTGAGGCACCTTGCCACCATAAATGAGAGGGAGGGAAGTCAGGGGAAATTACATTGAGTGTGTTAATGTAGAGCCCCTCTAAGTAACAGGTCCCCAGGAATTGCCACATGCCCATGGCACATGGACCCTGCCATGAGCTGGCTAATTTTATCTGCTTCCTTATCATTTTCCCTAATCCTGCTCTTTCCCCATTCAGCCCACACCAGGCAGGGCTGTCATTTGCTGGGGACAGCTGCTTTTTTCCTCCGTCCTCTCCTCTGCAGATATGCTGCTTATCCAAAGTAAGCAGTGTCAACACTATATGGGCCTCCGGGGCTGTGTGTTGAGACAGTGCAAACTGAATCTCATAAGGGAAATTGTAGCTTGCCAGTGAGTCAGGTGAGCAACTGAGTGGGGGAACAGCAAGGGAGGAATGGGAGGCTCATATTGGTGGGGGCTCTTTTCTGATGCTATGATGCCTAGGGGTCCTATGTAGGACCACTCCCTGTCCAGGAACTGACAGAGATTGGGGCACAGCCTCGCTGTCAGCCCTGAAACTCTGATGGTGGATATTACCCCCAGGTCTGAATATAGCTCCCGTGTACTGCCCAGGTGGGTGGGGTTGGAACCAGAATCCACAACTCAATGAATACATATGTGTCTAAGTAGCAGAGAGTAGAGGTTAGCAGCGGAGGTGTTGGAATGACACTGGGGAGAGTTACAGCTGCACCAATCTGGGGCTGTGCACAGGTTGTGGCCGCTGACAAGGGCAGCACATAATGATGGGGTATTGTTGGCTTCTGTGAGGCAAATGCACATAAACTGCCTTGAGAAATCTGATGGAATATTAGCTACTTTAGCACCAGTGCCAGAGTCACTGTCATGGCCTGCATTGTGCAGTCCATTCTCCCTTGTGGTGGCCTTCCCCCTGTGCCCATTGGTGGTCCTGCTGTGTCAGGTGTGCCCACTGGCGCTTGACTGCTCCATGTCTGTGCCATGCCACCAATTGATACTGGAGCTTCCCCGGTCATGTTGGCAGGTTCCATCTGGTCACCATGGTTATGGCCACCACTGGGCATGCACCCATGGTGCATGTGCCGCCACCTCCTAGCACTCTAATCACCGACACCACTTTGTACCACTGGGTGCTGGGCACCCTCTTCCACTGGTGCTCTGCTTGCAGGTGTGCTCTTTGTGGTCTACACCCTCTTGCTGGCCCTGTGCTTGCGGCACCCTGATGCTGGTGCCCTGACCACCCAGAACTGAAGTGGTACACGTCAAATCAATCATCAGCTTCAAGCAAGGACTTGACAGGCTGAAGGGTATATTTAGAAAAAGGGCTAGACAGTAGGGAACGGGAGAACTGCCACTAGAACAAGACAGAATAGAGAGTCCACCAAGATGCAACACAATACTGCAGCATTCTGCAGCAGAATTACTGCTGAAAACAAGGCCATTTCAATCCCTTTGAATTGCACTGCATCCAGGCAGACTCTAGCACAGTTTGGTAGGGTGGGCAGACTGGATGGGATGAGAGCTTTTTTGCCATTAACGAACGATGTATCTATGTATTACTTTAGAAAATGCCAGCGTGACTCTATCTGACCCTGACAAGATGTAGAAGGCATTATGATCTCACCCTCACACAGACTGCAGAAGTAAGAAAGACCCTGTTGCCTTGAGTAAGATATGTGAGGTTAGATCCAGGGGCTAACTTATCTAGAGATGAATGTATCAGTACCATCAGCTGCCTTGAATTTATATGAACTAATACCTGGGAATGCAAGACTCGGGATTACATGCCAGTTCTGTCTGCACAGTAACGCGCATCTCTCCTGCCTGGTTTACAAGGGAACTCAATGGACTCACTGAAGGTCATGCACCCAGCTGATTGGTGAAGGCAGTAGTAGGCAATAGACATGGAAGAGGCTATTTACTAGGGTTGGGAGTGCAAACCTTTTTAATTTCTCAATGAAACCATCTCCTATTTGCACCCAAAAGGCTTTAAAAGGTTCTCATTTTCAAACCACTTTTGGAACTTGACAGTTCATTTGCACACATATGTGTATGAGCTCTATGCAAGTTGCATAGGGAGGCATTATGATCCAGTGGTTAAAGTACTTGCTTGGAAACCAAGCAATCACAGATTCAACACTCCCCCAAGCCAAATAATCACCGAGTGACCCTGAGCAAATCCCTTAACTTCTCAGTGCTGCTGTCAACACAACTATGGAACTGGAAAATGGTAGGACCCCACCAAAAACAAGATGATGGTTCTCAGCTGGGCTGTTCTGTGTTAAAAAGTTGTAAAAAACAAACAAACATGTAAATTACTAATTTTGGATTCAACCTATTCATACTATCTTGTGGGGCTCTTTTTAAATATTAGCACTATCTAGGTTCAAGGAAACTCTTCTAGAAGCAGTTCTTGCAGTCTCCACTATCAAACGGGAAGCATTACAACCAAAGTACAGTGTCAATGTTACTGAGAGGGGTCACACTGCCCCAAGCAAAAGTAGGACCCCACTGCAAACAAGATGTGGCATCTCAACTGGGCTATCTTGTGTAAATAATTAGCGTGTAAAGCACTTTTATAAACAGTGTATCAGAATAACTACATACATACAAATTTTATTTATTTTATTTAAAATTGGTAACCAAGAGAGCCACACTGAGCCAAGGCTTGTTTCCAGCTGTGACCTGGGGAAAAGGGGAAGAGGAGTGCAATAATACAGCTTATAAAATGGGCAAATAACATCTTGAAATCTGATTGGCTGGAAGCCCCTTCCAGTCATGTCTTTATCAGGACATAATGTTACAGCGGGCACTATTTTTGGCAAAGCAGATGCATAACAGGGGGAATTCAATCCATTCCCTGCTCTCCCGCTAGAGCTCCTCAACCTGCAACCGAGGTGGGAGAACGACAGTACAAGCAGATAAACCACAAACCCCTCTTCCTAGACAACTTATATTTTTTGTCACGGTATTTTGTTTCACTCACTGGCCATCTCATACCATCAGATGAATTCTCTCTCCCACTCAAAGGTCTGCCCAGTACAAAGTAAGAGCTTCTGCCATGTCTGTTTTCCATGCTGCACCCCACGGCACCGGCCCATCTTCTCCTCTAAATAAGACCGCAACAACCCAGAACTTGCCATCTAAATATGAAACCCAGTACGCAAACTCATTTTTCTTTTCTTCTTCCCTCCTGGGCTTGGCAACCGTAAACCAAACAAGCATTTGTCAATGCCGAATGTTGCTTGCTTCTATGTGCTGTTTAGGTATTTGGAAGTCATTGGAGTGCAAATATTGGAAATGCGAATCCAGCTAAAAGTGAGGAACTTAACGTACGCTCAGAAATAGTCATTCTTAAGGAAATTTTTCACCAAATTTTCAACATAGCCATTTTAAGACCTCTGCTCATGAACAGTGTCACTGTGATTTTGTTAATGTGTCCCTTACATTGAGTTTGCACACTGACTGCGCCAATAGTGCTACATGGCGGAAACTGCGTTTTGAGCGGGATGTGAAAAATGACAGCTGTACTGCTCATAAGGAGGTGTGGTAAAATGGCAATGTTGAAAATCTGGAGTGGAAATATTGAAAATTCGCAAACCTACGAGCGTGCGTGGGAATTGTGCAATGCACACTCGTAAAACAGTCATTTTTATGTTTGCTTGCACACATGTGCAAGAAACAGTGCCATTATCCGAGTTTTCGGAGGTGTGTCACCCCCTCTTCCAATTCAGTCAGTGTGTTGGCAGGCGCGGCCCCAGTTCCCCAATCACTGCTGCAGCTGTCTATGACAAGCTGAAAATGCAGTGGCATACAGTTGAAAGGGAGAGCTCCGCTTGGTGAGCAGGCTCTCCCCTCCACCCCCCACCAACACCGCAGCGCACGCACTCAGTGCTCTGCCTTCCCCTCCCCACACTGTCGGCCGATGGGGAGCCCAATTCTCCATCGGCTCCATGCCCCAGAAATTTTGATTTCTTGTGCCCTCAAAATTCTGTTTGCATGACGCCCTGGCTGTTACACATGCTTGTTTTTAACTGCCTTACAGGTTGCCCTGAAGAGTGGTACCGAATTTTTATTTTGCTGTCTCCTTTAGTTAAATATTGAAAGTTTTCCCACAGAACCTTTACCTTTGCCGTGATCTGCCTGACAGTCCAAGTTGGAGATGCTTCACTCAGCATCCAACTGTCCCCATGGTAACTTGCCTCGCTGCCTGGAATGGCAATGCCCCCTTCTGAAGCACGTAAAGCGCGCCGCCACGTCGTGGATGTCAAGAGGGGGAATCGGGCTCGTCGACGTTGCACGCTTAGGTAAATTGTACTTTTTAAACATTTTAAGTAACAGCCATGCTGAATGTGGGAATTATTCTGTTCATCGTACTCGTCTGTATTTATTGACTGTAGTTTTAGTGGGCGAACGAGCAGTATGGAGCTAATAATCTTGTTTTAAATCAGCTCTGACTTGAGCAGTGGAGGGGACTGGTTGCACGGCAGGCAATTCCGTTTATCCTGCAAGATATTTGCGGTGGGACTATTGGTCACATGCATGCTAACGAGGCCACGAGTTGTACGTTTTGTTTTTTATTTGTTTGTTTTTTGGGATGGATGTAGGGGTGTTTACTGCGGCCTGACTACAGGTGGGATAATCTTGTTTTAGATCTGCTCTGACTTGAGCAGTGGAGGGGACTGGTTACACGGCAGACAATTCCGTTTATTCTGCAAGATATTTGCGGTGGGACTAGTGGTCACATGCATGCTAACGGGGCAACGAGTTGAACGTTGTTTGTTTTTTTTTGTGATGGATGTAGGGGTGTTTACTGCGGCCTGGCTACAGTTGGGGACTGCTAAGGCATACTGTCAAATCAACTGGTGGTGTTAGACTGACTGAAATGAACATGTTTTTTCCACTAATGGCACTTCTTACTGCACCATTGGGTTCCTACACACATTTGTTTCCCCTGTGCTAGCTAAACGGGCCCTGGGGGGGTCCCAAGCACCCTATCATGCCCTACCTGTGGTCCCTGGCAAGCCTTTGTTTCTGTAGAGCCGCTGGAAGCTGCTATGTGTGGCACTCATTTCTACCCCCCCACCCTGTGGTAAGAACCTCTCTCATAGACAGCCCCCCCCCCACAACCTCTGGTTGTCCATAGCAGAGATATGCTGCCCAGAGACATACAGGCATCCTAAAGACATGCAAGCATGTTCCCCTAATACCCTTGCTCCATCTGCAGTCATCTCTGAGACCCATCCTCTTTCCACAGTCCCCCACCACCTCGACTCTTGTTCCCTCCATGGCCTCTTGGATGCACCCCTTCCTGGCAAACCAGAACCTCCCAACCCACCAGACACACCTCCTTCAGAAGACATGCCTCCCTCCTGGGCCCCCCACCCTAACCTACCAAAGAGCTCACTCTCCAGCCCCCTGTCGTCCTCTCCCTCCCTGGTCCATGGGGCTCCTACACACATCTCACTCTCATGGGCTAACTAAATTTGCCCTAAAGGGATCTCCAAGCATCCTGTCATTCCCTGCCAAGCTTTTTTTTTCAGTATGGCTCCTGGATGCTGCTACTTGGAGTCACTACATAATGAATCCTATCTCCACCCCACAGCAAGAACCCCTCTCCCATAGAAAAGCTACCCCCTTGCAGCTGCCACCCTCTCTCTCCCCATCAGGGTGGGGGTGCAGGGTCCAGCAGTGGTGGTGGGGTTGCACTGCTAATGCCCCCTTCCTCTCTCTGCATCACTCCTCTCCCTCGGGGTCTCCAAAGGTGTCCGAGCTGGGCCGATCCTGTGGAGCGACTGGAGGGGGCAGCCCCTTCCTGCCATGGTTTGCTAACCCCCCCAGCAAGGAAGGAGGGAGTCCTTGGCTTTCTCCTTGCCTACACAAATCATGCCAGGCTGCTTACTCCCGGTCTGCAGAGTCGATCTAATCTCAGCACTGGGCCCTGTTGTCAGGAGCAGATGCAGGGTCCATTTTCCTTGTTTCTGCCCCATATGACCGAGGACGGTGACCAGCGAAGGGAGCCAAGGAGCATACGCATGTCAATACGTGCTGCCACTCTGGATCCCATCTGACATCCTCCCCTCCCTTCTTGGTGTTCCCCAGCTGCACCTCCGCCCGTGGTCACCCAGGTGGTGGTAATGCAGCAGAAGCAGCAGCCATCCCACCCCGGAGGAGGAGAGCATCCACAGGACACTCAATCCTCCTCCCTCTGGCCAGTCCTCCAATGACCTATGTTCGTCCCTGAACCGGGGTCACTGGCGTCATAAGCAGTAGCTCAACCGCTGCACCAGAAGTCCGTCTTGGAGGGAGGGCTGTTGAGTCTGAAAGCACAAAGCCAGTCCAAATAATGAAAACTTTTTGTCAGGTAAATGAGAGACACAGACACTCCAAATGAGGTACAGTGTGGGGCATAGCATCATAGCACCAAACTGGGGAGGAGGTGTTTTCTCAGGTCTCTGCTCATCCTTTCCATGCTCCCCCTCCCCCACAGGAGTGTCAACTCTATTGCAGATTTTGGTGTAGTCCACAAAGAGGCAGATTTTCCTTCAGCTCCTCTGCACCATCACTTATTTTTCCCCTTCCTCCCAGACAGCCCTATTTCAGAGGGGCACCCCAGCACCATCACTCTGATGTCTGCCGGCATTTACCTTTCCAAGCCCTACTGGAGAATGGATTCAGTTCAGGATGGCGTCCCCAGCTGGGTGGGTGCAGGGCCTTTGTGTGCTCCTCCTCATCCTGCCACTGGACTTTTTCTGGTTATCCTGTCCCTAGTGAGGTGTGGCATACAGTGACGTCATTGTGTGAGCACTGACTTCTGCTTGACCTCCCAATTTTATGGCCCAAGCTGCCTTTCCTAGAGCTTCCGACAGTGGCCAGACAAGCATCGGGCTCGGCACCCCCCCCCCGACTAGAACAGTTCTACAGATACTAAATCCCCACCCCCCCCCGGCTGGCCCTCTGACACTCCAGATACACTTCCAACCCGGATTGTCAGTAGCCCTACTACTGAGCTGGTGGTCCAGCCTGCAGTGTCACAGAGGCATTTGAAGAGGGCCGGTCCCAGCACTGATCCCTGAGGCATCCCGCTGGTCACCCTCCCTCCTTTCCGTAGAGTGAATTTTGTTTACCACCACCCTCTGACTCCTATCCCTTAACCAGTTTTTTTACTCAGCTTACCACCTTCGGACCCACTCCTAAGCTATCCAGCTTGCTAACTAGTCTCCTGTGTAGAATGGTGTCAGATGCCTTACTGAACTGTAAGCAGGTTGTGTCCACTGCTCCACCCTGCTCCAGTGCCTTTGTGAAGCAATCAAAGAAATCTATCAGATTTGCTTGACTGCGCCCCCCCCCGTAAATCCATGTTGCCTCAGATCTTGTAACCTGCTGGATTCAACATATTCCACATGCCTGTTCTTCAGCGGTGACTCCATTAACTATCCACCACTGATGTCAGACTGACGGGATATAATTTCCAGCCCCTTTCCATGCTACCACTTTTGTGAAGTGGAACTAAATCTGCCTTCTTCCAGTCCTCCTGAAGCAGTCCTGTTTCCAATGAGCCATTAAATGGGACTGTAAATAGCAACAGAGGTGAGTAGAACCAAATTTGGATGCATACAGATAATATGGTGACGATGAAGTACAAATAAAAATGCTACAAAAACTCAATTGTGTCAGTTGTTTTCATTTATTATTTTGTTTTTGTCATCTATTGCCAGACTGTTTGTACATGGAATAGGGAACGGGGCTAGGTGGGGGTTGTTTGTACATGGAATAGGGAACGGGGCTGGGTGGGGGTTGTTTGTACATGGAATAGGGATCGGGGCTGGGTGGGGTTGTTTGTACATGGATGGCGGGCTGGGTGGGGTTGTTTGTAATGGAATGGGGATCAGGGGCTGGGTGGGGGTGTTTGTACATGGAATGGGGATCGGGGCTGGGTGGGGGTTGTTTGTACATGGAATGGGAGCAGGGCTAGGTGGGGTTGTTTGTACATGGAAAAGGGAGCAGGGCTAGGTGGGGTTGTTTGTACATGGAATAGGGATCAGGTCTGGGTGGGGGTTTGTACATGGAATGGGACACGGGGCTGGGTGGGGGTTGTTTGTACATGGAATAGGGAGCAGGGCTAGGTGGGGGTTGTTTGTACATGGAATAGGGAACAGGGCTGGGTGGGGTTGTTTGTACATGGAATGGGGATCGGGTCTGTGTGGGGTTGTTTGTACATGGAATGGGGAACGAGGCTGGGTGGGGTTGTTGTACATGGAATGGGGAGCAGGGCTGGGTGAGGGTTGTTTATACATGGAATGGGGATCGGGGCTGGGTGGGGTTGTTTGTACATGGAATAGGGAGCGGGGCTAGGTGGGTTTTACATGGAGCGGGTATCGGTGATGGGAGGATGCAGTAGTGCCCCTCTCAGGGATTGGGGCTGGGTGGGGTATGTCTACTGGAAATGAGGAACAGTGCCGGGAGGGGGGTACCACATGGATGTATGGGCTGGCAGGGGGACTGGCCATGCCTGTGCCGCTCGGGGCTGGCCCGGTGCATTCCGCCAGGCGCAGCCATGCTAATTAGCCTATTATGGGTGTGCATGGGACCCGTTTGCACCATGCATGCCCAATGACTGAGTTCATTATTACTATGTTGTGGCTGAATATCGCCTTAAATAGATATGGCACAGCCAGGCGTGTGCCGCAAATTCCCCCGTAGCCAGTCTTCATCCCTGAACCCTGGATGCATTGTGCAGTCGACCGCTTTGCGTCATGCATTCAGGGTCTGATATTCATCAAGGATGTGCGATCCGTGCCAGTCGTGCATTCTGACTGAACATGACACTAAAGCCAGCCGGCGCATCCATTTTGCATGCCGCATTGTTGGGCGCATGCAAATGGACGGCTCTGAATATGTGCCCCCTGGTAAACTCTTACTTTTAAAGTAGAAATTCATAAAAAAAAAAAAATTTCACACCGCCCCTCCCATTTTCCGCCCGAACTCCTGGCCCCCACCTGACTCCTCCGGACTTGCCGTCCCCCTGGTCGATACCCCCTAGCTTACCCACATGGCAGGGCCAAGGCACAAGCGAACCTCTCAACGACAGAAGAAGGTGCTGGGCACGCCCACCAACGTTACCTCCCTGGCTTTCCCACAGGGCAGAGGGTTCATGGCCGTCCAAAGCCACAGATGTTGGAATTTGTTGGTAGGGAGAGAGCCGGAGGAAGTGACCGGAGCCAGGAGAGAGCATCATTAACGGGCGGCTGCAATATTGTATGTTATTTTTCCCTCTCGAAGCGGGGATGTGCAATGACATCCGGTGTCCACCCCACCCCCACAAGTGGTGGCACTGGCATGGAGGTACCCCCAGCTTTCCCAAGGGTCCGTGTTGTGCCAGACACTCTACCTGCCTCCCCCCCCCCGGAAAAAGAGAGCAGTCCCTAGGACGCTCAATCCTTCTACCCCGGCTGGCCATCGGATATCCTGATTCCATTTCTGAACCCAGATCATTGGCATTGCAGACGAGCACCCTGTGCCAACAGGCCGGCAACAGAAATTCATATTTCAGGCCCCTGAAATTCTGCAGTTCCACTCCCATGGCATTTTCTGAAGAATTTGCATTATGCTGCAGAATATATGTTTTGCCACAGAATTCTGTGCTTTTGGTGATTTTGCATTCAAATATACAATTTTTCCATAGTGTATGGGTCCTGTCATCTCATTGTTTATCATGAAGCCCCTCTATGATGTCATTGATGACATCACATAATATGTCAGTCATTTGCTTGACTGAATTCTGTCATACAAATTAACTGATGCCACAGGAACGAACAAACACTGCCTTAGAAAATGGGCTTAGAAATTCTTGGGCTTCGATTGGCTGATAGGCCTTCCATGGTGGGCATCTCTCGGACAACAGAGCCTCGGTCTGAAAAAGCACCAGTCCCAACTGCCCCAGTCTCTGAAATCAAGGGGTCAGAACATTCAAATTTGACCTGCCACCATTGTTTTCTTCTTGCTTGGCAGGCATGTTTGCAACCACCCACCCTCCCCCAGTCTCTTATTGTTAGTAAAATTAAAAAAAAAAAAAAGTGGGCACACATTAAAAGAACAAAGAAAAAAAGTCACAACGAAATCAGCAGAGAGAGAGAGAGAGAGAAATGCTATGTCCTTTAGCATTACTTTGTATGAAAGCAGCAGTATTTTTTTGTTATCCGTACCGCTGATGGATGTCCAAAATGAAGAAATGACCGCTCCTCCCACACACACAAGTGGTGCCAGAGCTAGCGGTCTCTCTCTTGCTTGGCCGCCCGCTCACCACGACCGCTCCTCAGCTTGACTCTCCCAAAGTCAGCACTGCATGAAATTAATGGAAAACTGCAAGCAGCGAAATTGTAAATGAAGAAATGATGGGAGAAACTACCGCTCCTCCCAGTACAGCAGCAGTACCCGAGCTTGCGGTCTCTCTTTCTTCCTCAGTCACCCGCCCACCACCACTCTTCATCTTGACTCTCCCAATGGGGTATGTAAAAAATGGAAAAAAAAAAAAAAACCCTACAAGAAGAGAAATGTAGCTTTTTCCTTTGGCAGCCACTCTTTTTGGTTCCCTAAAGTTTATTTATTTAGGTTTTGTTAACCAGGCGAGCACACTAGACACAAACAAATGCCTATTTTGAGGTGCGACCTGGGAGAGTACAAGCAGAAAGAAAAAAGACACTGGAAAAATTATACATTGTAAGCAGGTGACCAGATACATACTTTTCAAGAATGAAGAAATTACACGGAGAATCAGGTAGACAATAAGAGAGACATTACAGGGGCAGGTAGCATAAGATGCAATACTTCCAAATACCCTTCCCTCAGCAACTCCAAAGTGCCGTCCCACCTGCAACCTTTCAAGCTTAAACTCAGAAGGTACTGCACCACAAAATAAAACTAAGGCATCAAATGGAAAAATAAATACAAAAACTGTGCTTTAGCAATTTTAATCGTGTGTGTGTGTGACTACAGCAACCACAGTCAAAGTCACAGCTACACATAATTATAACGCAAACAGAGGAACTATTTTATTACAGAACTTAATTTAAATGGCCATAGGCACCCAGAGTTATATTCTCCCGCTGATGTGAGGAGGCGACTAGGGGAGTATATCTATGTGGGGTGTGAGTGAAATGGGAGCATCTATTTTTTTGTGTAGAAGTACAAAACCCGATGTGCTTTTGTATGGTGTCTTTTTCATTTGGGTGGGTTAAATATCTCTATCGCCCAAACAGCTGCAATAGCGAGTTGCAGGCAGGACTGTGCTCTTTGCTGTGGTTATGCAAATTAATGGGACTCTCAGACAGAAGCATCCCAGCACCCAAAATACAAATGACTCTCGCACTGTCCCTGTGTATTTTTTTGCCCATTATTTTATCGTTTCTTTCCCTCATTGTTATGCCCCCGCTCACCCGTGTGTCCCTGTTGCGAGTGTGCACATGTGGGGGCACGTGCACACTGCACACTGTGGAACGCCCCACCCTACCAGTCTGCAAAGGGGGGGGTTGCTCTGCTGGAAGGGAAAGAGCCAGCTCCAAAGAAGGTGCTCTGATTGAAGGAAACTGCTGCTGGAGCTGGCCCGTCGGTGCAGCAGCAAGGTGTCTGCATTCAACGCCAACATACCGGGTTCGGGAATGGACCCGAGAGTTGGAGGGCCGGCCGGGCAGAGAAGGACTGAGCATCTGCGGGGTGGTTCTCCTTCTCCTGGGGGGAAGGGAGTGAGTGTCCGGCATGTCAGCAGCCCCTGGCGGAGATCGTGGGATCCACAAGAAAATTAATGACCAGCATCAGGTTATATTGGAGGCAGGACACAGACACCAGACGTCCTTGCAGTCAATCTCCTGGGGACAAAAAGCATCTCAAAAGGTCCCCAAGGCATGACGCCCTGCTCCACTGTCTCCGGGCTGCCCAGATTGTCCAGCTGGGGAGGGCCTCCCATGGCCCCACTCTGGAGGGTAAGCCAATGCTTAATCCCATGTGACTGCTGGGGGGGATTCCTGCCAAGCCGGGTAAGCCTGGGCATGGTGGGGCAGCGTGCAGAGGAATATGATTATAATTTATTACATCGCGGATTGGGGCTGGGAGGGAGATCTACTACAGTATGGCAATGGGGACAATACTTATTTTTGGTTTCATCGGGGTGGGGGGAGACTGGACTGGCATAGATAGCACAGTGCAGCCATGCTAATGAACCCATAATGGGCATGCATTAGGCCCCTTTGCCCCATGCATGCCCAATGAGCTCATTAGCATATTTTGGCTGAATATCACCCTTGGGGGGAACGACACATCCAGGTATGCACCAAACATTCCTCCATTGTCGGTGTTCAGCCTCATACCCTAAAACTGAATGTCATCTAAAAAAAAAAACATGGACCTGTTCCTGTGGTGGCACTCAAACTGTATGTAGCACAGTGCAGTTACAGCTATGCATGTGAAACAGCGCAGTGAAAACAGTTAATGTGGTACAGCACAGTAACAGTAGTGCACATGGCACAGTGCAGTGTTGGCAGCACATGGTGCACTATACAGTGATAGCCATACATATGAAACAGGTCATGGCACAGCCCAGTAACTTCAGTGCAACTGGCATAGTGTAGTGAAGGCCATGCCCATGATACAGGTCATCGATGACAAGCCACATGTTACGGAACAGTGATGGCAGACCACATGGCACACTGTGGTGTCTGCTGTGCAAATGGTACTGCACTGTGGCAGCAGTACATGTTGCACTGTGCTCTGTTACACACAATGGTGTTACCGCACTGTGGTGTGTGCTCTGCCAGCACTGTGCAGTGCAGACAGCACAATATGCTGCATGCAGTGCTGACAGCACTGTGCTAGGTGGCGGGTTGCCACTTCACTATGCCGTGTACAGTGCTGACACAACACTGCCGTATGGCATACTGACGCTGTGTTATACCATGGTGATGCTGACGCTACACTTTGCTACATGCAATGCAGACACTGCACTGTGTCATGTGTGACACGAACATCATGCTGTGCCATACAGGTCTCCAGATAAGATTTTTTTAGAGTCAGTACAGTACTTCTCAGTTTTGAACAGAGGTGAGTAAAACCAAATTTCGATGCAAACAAATAAAATATGGTGAGTAAGGAGTACAAATTAAGATGCTACCAAAAATTAATCTGTGTCATTTGTCTTCATTTATTATTTTGTTTTTGCCACTTATTGGCAGGTGAAATTAATGAAG
Organism: Neoceratodus forsteri; assembly: GCA_016271365.2. Classification (NCBI taxonomy): domain Eukaryota; kingdom Metazoa; phylum Chordata; order Ceratodontiformes; family Ceratodontidae; genus Neoceratodus; species Neoceratodus forsteri. Next base: position 1,458,438,962 of record CM028132.1, read on the forward strand.
AGCACAGCTGAGCACCTCAGAATTGAACTTTACCGTCCCGCCGGCTCAGTGGTAGAGCTTCCGCTTGTGACAGACATTTCTAGTTCAGAAGGGAGCCACTGATGTCAGAGGGCCAGCTGGGGGAAGGAAGATTGAGGACTGACTGCTCTCCTCCTGGGGGGGCGCATGGGGAAGCTTCTGGCATTTGACCTACCCATGCTGGAGACCGGACATCTGACAGCAACTGTTCAAGATCTTCAGGATGTGTGCCAGATGGCCGGTGCTCTGCACAGCACTATGTCACTGCATCCCATGGCTCCCTGGGGGACAGTAAAAAATAAAAAAATAATCTGCTTATGCAAGAGGACATCCGCCCTCCACCAGACCACATGCAGCCAACCATGGCATTCACCCCACATCATGAACCAGTCTCCATTCCTGGAGAGGCCCATCCCTGATGACTTGCCCAGGATGGGGTGGGGGGTGAGCCAGGCTGTACTCGGGTGGAGTGGGTAAGTCCCGAGGGATAGGGGGCGAGGTTCGACAGATGGTGGGCAGCCGACAGCCCCCCAATTTGTTTATAAAAATTGACTTTGCAGCTCATTAGGCTTTGCATGATTGTTTTTTTCCATATTAGTTTATTTCCTCAGCAGGATAATTGGGGGGGGAGTTTCACTCCTGTCCCTCTCCCTATGGACCAGCACCTGCCTCCCCTGGGGCCTAACTCACAGAAGGGCACCACCACGGATTCCTCCCTGTGATGGGGTGTGAAGGGCCACCCCCCCCCAACCTAAGACACAGTCTAGTTCATACAGTGGTGGTCAGGGTGGCAGCGCAGGTCCACAGACAAATATGCCATCTCTGGGGTCTTCCTGAGTAAAACCGCTTCATTTTGGCATAATGTTACCATGTTCAGTAAAGATATAAACTTCAATTATGATTCCACCATTTGTTTCCTCCTCCTTGTGCAGTGTTTACCCACAGTGCCCACGTCATCCAGAGTTCTGTTCTCTCAGAGATGTGAGGAGGCGAATAGTGGACTACACCTCTGTGGGGAGTGTGTAAAACGGGAACCTCTTTTGTGTGTAGAAATACAAGACCACATGTGCCTTTGTCCGATGTCTTTTTCTCTCTTTTTTTCTCTTTTTGGGTGGGGGGGATAAAGTACTTCTATTTGCTTGAACAACTGCCATAGTGAGTTGCATGCAGATTGTGCTCATAACTGTGGCTATGCAAATCAGTGGGACGCTTTGAGAGAAACAAAGAAGCACCTGAAACACATGTGTCTCTCACACTGTCACTGTGTATTTCTGTAGTGTAATTGTTTGGTAGTACACTTGACATGGCCGTCCTCTGTGCAGTCACTAAGACGAATAACTGGGCGTACTTAATTCCTGCATTGCTTGTCTACAAAGTTGAACTACGAGCTTCACATGTGCAGGAGACACACGTAAACATAAACGGACACAAAAGCGTAATGGTGCTGATCGGAAGAAATGCTACAGGATGGAGAGTTTAACTTTGGAGGCAAACGAAGAAAGTAAGTACTGCCACAGTTTTTCTTTTAGCGACTGCACAGAGGAAGAACTTGTCAAGCATGTTACCAAACAATGATACTTCAGCAATACATGAGGACACTGTGTAAGCCGTTTGTATTTCAGGTGCTTCACTGTTTCTCTCACAGCGTCCCACTAGATTGCACATGCTGAGTTAGGGGACGTCACTTAGGGCACGATGTGTGAATGCTGTGGTAATGGCAGATGTTGCTCCTGATTGGTGCAGCATAACATTTTTCGTCTCCCTATAAACACAAGTGGCTCCCAGTTCACACACTCAATTCAATTAGTTATTCAATTATTAGAATCAATTAGTTATTCTATATTTGCATCCCAATCCAGTGGCTCTAAGAGTAAGCAGGGTTACAGACAGGACTACAAATACTGATGAGAAAACCCAGCTTTATGTCCCTTACACCACTTGGTTCACCCTCTGCTCTAGCCTCTATTTAAAAAAAAAAAATTCTCTCATATACTTCCTGCTAAAAACTGTCCAGTTAAGAAAAACTCGTGGTTGAACAATTAAATAAGTCTTTCGTTTCACTGCTCTGTGCTACTGTCTGGCTTCTGTGCCTTTTTTAACCCCCTCTCACCTGAATTAGAGAACAATACACCCGAGTAGATAAAGTGACCTCCTAAAGCACAAGCTGGAAGCTCAAGTGCCCTATGAAGGCACTTTACCTAGGAGATGTGAGAAGAACCAAGCTTGTTCTTCAGTCTTGGGGGTGCAGGGGGTTGTTATTGTGTATATATAACTAACCCCCAACTGTTAAGTACAATGTGGTATACCACACTATAACTTAAGATGGCTGGGTTCAATGACTTGTAAGGTTTGCCATTAGTTATTAAAGGTTCTTTTTGCCCCTCTGCCCATCCACCACCACTGGACGAGGATATATGCATTGCTGACTTACCAGCCAGATAGCTATGGGAACCTGTGTGGGAGAGAAGGCACTGTGTTGGAGTGACACTAGAGAGAACAGGAGTTCTGAGACTTGGATACTTGACTGTAATTTATGCTATATGTACATATGCTTACACTCTGTTGCTTTCTTCCCACAGGTCTGCTGACCTGCTAACCCTGGAGACTGTCGGCTATATACCTGACCCACCAGCCTTCCAGTATTACTAGTACTTCCAGCACTGGGCCACCCCTCGGACCTTAGTAGCTGCACTTTCACTTATGGATGCCTTCAAGTGAACCTTTCCTGCATTTTCATTCTGCTAAAATGTTCAATGCTAATGCCAGCAAGCAAACATTCACCATTGACAAATGCTTGTTAGGAATTCTTTCACCAAATTTTCAACATTGCCATTTTAAGATCTCTACTCATGAACAGTGACACTGTGATTTTCTTAATGTGTCCCGTACATTGATTTCACACACCGACTGCGCCATTCTGCACTACATGGGCAGAAACACTTAATTTGGGTGAGATGTGAAAATGACAGCTGTACTACTCATAAGAAGGTGTGGTAAAATGGCAATGTTGAAAATCTGGAGTGAAAATATTGAAATTTCGCGAACTTACGAGCCTCTACGCAACGCACGCTCGTAAAACAGTCATTTTTTGGAATATTTGGACCAAATTTTCAACATGGGGTTTTTGGGACCCCTTCTCATGAATGATGTCACTGTCATGGCGGTATTCGGGCCTGAAGGGTGATTTGCAGTCACTGCACAGTCACTGCGCGAAATCACCCTTCGGGCCCGAATAACGCCATGACAGTGACATCATTCATGAGAAGGGGTCCTAAAAACTCCATGTTGAAAATTTGGTGCAAAAATTCCCAAAAATGCCTGAGATATGCAACAAAGTTGAAACCCCTATCTAGCCCATTATACAGCTTACCGGCATTTCCTCAGTTCGCGGTCGGCTTTGAAGAGTGCAGACGTGTTCCCGGTCCACCGAAGATCGTCGCGCCGGAGTCCGGAGGTAAGTATGGGGTGAGGAGGGTATGGGGAGCTGGGTCGCAGTGGGTGGGTGCGGGTTGTGGGAGGGGTCAGGAGACACGCCCGGCGGGACCGTTCTGTTTACAGGTTTAAAAAAATAGCGTCGTGGGCGATTGCCCGTCTGGGGTGGGCTTCCAGTGTGGCTCAAGGATAGGGGCGTTCAGCCGACAGAAGTTGGGCACCCGTCCAATGAGACTGCTTGCCAAGCTGGGGTGGGCTCCCAGCATGGCACCAACTACTGGGAGGGGGGACGATGCAGCTCAGCCGACGGGGATTGGGCACCCTGTCGGCTATACAGTGAGTGCGGGGGTGCGCACGCCTGCATGTGGGGAGGGAGCTACGCTTCTTATCGCTGCTCACTGAAGCATAGCTCCCCTTTCAACTGTATGCCACTGCATTTTGGAGCGTGTCATAGACAGCTCCAAAATGCATTGGCTTACAGGGGCATGCCTGCCAGCTCACTGACTGAATTGGAGGAGGAGGTGACACACCTCCGAAATCTCCGATGATGGCACTATGTTTCTGGCACATGCGTGCAGGCAACATAAAAATGAGTGGTTATGGAAGCTGTTGAGGGACACGCTCGCTCCCAGTCAAGCAGCCGGCGGTATAAAATAAACAAAGCGACTGAAACAGATAAAGCTTAAAAAAGGAAAATCAAATTTAGATGGCAAGTTCTAGGTGGAGTGATTAGCACTGGTGTGCAAAATAAATGTAGGGACAGGAAGAAAAAAAATACTTTTCTACCACTTTGCATGCACTACCAGTAATTAAAGAATAGTTTTTTTGTTTTTTTCACTCTACCTCACATTCTCTCTGTCCATTGTTACTGTGCTGTTACTCATGTTAACTTGTATACAGTTTTGCACTTTATCTGTATTGTTACACTGATGCTGTATACACCAGCAATAAGACACAATGAGGTGTGAATTATGGCCTGATAAGAGCATGCCCCAGGTGCGTCATGAGGTGTGAGGTGCTTGCACCGAGTGCCTTTAGCACCTGGGAAGTGCTCTTATCAGACCATAACCCACACCTCGGAGTGTCTTATTGTGCTTATAAAATGGGCTCCCCAGTAAAGAAGTTAATTACAAAAAAAACACATAAGAAGTGTATATAAAAATAATAAAAAATATGATTATATCAGTAAGAGAAAAAGTAGTCCGTCATTGTGCTGTAATGGAGCTCTTTACAAGCAGATAAACCACAAACCTCTCTTCTTAGACTGCAAAAACCTGTGGATCCCCTGCTGCACACATTCAGGGGATCCTGGGAAGGTGCAGATCTTTGGATTTTGGGTCTGATGGGTAATTGCTTGAATGGCTTCCCAAGTCCTCCCTAGCAGCCTGGTGAGCTGGGGCAACAGTGTGGCAGGGGTACCATTGCAACCACTATCAGCAGCTATCAATGGGGGGGCGCATAAGGGTTACATCAGGGTCCCCCATCATGTAACTGCACCCTCTGACCCAGCACTCTGCACTTTAGTGAATGGTGAGGAATGTAAGCATGCCCCCTGGCATGCCTCTGGACCACCTGGGGTGCATAGCTGTGTAGACAGCCAGGGGATCCAGTGTGCAAGGCACTAGGATTCCTTCAGTGAATGCCACCGGGGTTCCTCTGGGCCCCACTGCATGGCATTCAGTCATAGGCATGCTGACACACTGCACATACCTGATGCATACGCTTTTGTGAATAGAGCCCAAGATTTGTAATACCATTCCACCCAACTGGGAATTTATGTTCATAGGGGATCTTAACTGTAACTGGTCAGACAGAGTTAACATTGAGCTTTGTCATAGTGTACTGGATTGCAGGTTAATTCAGATCGTTGAGCAATCAACCTGAGTTATGTATAAAAGAGGTAATCAGACTTTAATTGACTGGTATCACAAGACCTAAAAGAACAAGCATTTGTCAATGCCGAATGTTGATTGCTTTGCTCCGTTGAGCTCGCTCACTCCCCCTCTCTCAGTCGCTTGTTCTGTTTCTGTTGGCGCTGCAGGCTGCACTGTTGTACTGGGCTCCTGTCTGCACTGGCAACTTTGTCTGCCCCCAAAGAAATCTGCAGCTGTCCCGACAGAGCTCCGTTGAGGTCGCTCAGTCTCCCTCTCTCAAGCGCTCATTCTGTTTCTTCTGGCTCTGCCCTTTTGTACTAGGCTTCTGTCTCTGTTAGCATCTTTGTCTGCCCACAAAGAAATCTGCAGCAGTCCCGACAGAGATCAGTTAAGCTCAGTCACTCCCCCCTCTCACTCCTCTCACTCGCTCTATCTTAATCTGTCCCACAGCACAGCGACCGTGCTATTCTGCGGCAGGAGTGCAAAAAAATATTTAGGCCAGGATGTTAAAAATGACAGCTGTAATGTTCATAAGGAGGTGTGAAAAAATGCCAGTGTTGAAACTGTGGCATGAAAATATTACAAATTTTCAAAGTTACAAGGGTACATGAAAACAGTTCAATACATGCTTGTAACACAGTCATTTAATGGACTTTCATCACCAAATTTTCAACATAGGTATTTTAGGACCGCTGGTCATGAACAGTGTCACTGTCATTTTCTTAATCTGTCCCAAACACTGATTTCCCACAGCAACCGCCCTATTCTGCGTCGCAAGTGCGAAAACACATTTCAGCCAGGATGTGAAAAATGACAGCTGTACTGTTCATAAGGAGGTGTGAAAAAATGCTAGTTTTGAAAATGTGGTGTGAAAATATTACTGATTTGTGAAGTAACAAGGGTGCGTGGAAACTGCACAATGCACGCTTGTAGCACAGCCATTTTATGGACTTTCATCACAAAATTTTCAACATAGGCATTTTAGGACCTTTGATCATGAACAGTGTCACTGTGGTATTCTTAATGTGTCCCGAACACTGATTTCCCACAACGACCGCACTATTCTGCGCTGGAAGTGCGAAAAAGCATTTCGGCAAAGATGTGAAAAATGACAGTTGTACTGTACATAAAAAGATGTGGGTGTATCTACTCATTGCTTTGTCTCCACTCCACAGACCCTGCTGTAATATAGGACCATGGAGGACCATAGGCGGGAGGGTGGGCAACTCTAAAGTGCCAGCACAGCTTCATTAAGCTTGCTCACTTCCCCTCCCTCACTTGCTCATTCTATTTCTCCCGATGCTGCAGGCTGCTCTTTTGTACTGGGCTCCTGCTTGCATGGGCATCTTTTTCTGCCCACAAAGAAATCCACAGCTGTCCCAACAGAGCTTCATTGAGGTCGCTCACTCCCCCTCTCTCACCCTCTCATTCTGTTTCTCCTGGCGTTGCAGGCTGCCCTTTTGTACTGGGCTCCTGCCTGCATTGGTGCCTTTTTCTGCCCACAAAGAAATCTGCAGCAGTCCTGATAGAGCTCCATTGAGCTCACTCAGTCCCCCTCTCTCACTCGCTCATACTTTTTCTCCTACCGCTGCAAGCTGGCCTTTTGTACTGGGCCCCTAATTGCATTGACACCTTTTTCTGCCCACAATGAAATCTACAGCAGCCCCGACAGAGCTCCACTGAGTCTGCTCACTCCCTCTCCCTCGCTTGCTCTCTAATTCTATTTGTCCCACTGCTGCAGGCTGCCTTTTTGTACTGGACACCTGCGTTTGGGCCTTTTTCTGCCCACAAAGAAATCCGCAGCAGTCCCGGCGGAGCTCACTTGAGCTCGGTCACTCCCCCCTCTCACTCGCTTGATCTTAATCTATCCCAAACACTGATTTCCCACAGCGACCATGCTATTCTGTGGCAGGAGTGCAAAAACATATTATGGCCAGGATGTGAAAAATGACAGCTGTACTGTTCATAAGGAGGTGTGAAAAAATGCCAGTGTTGAAAGTGTGACGTGAAAATATTACAAATTTGCTAAATTACAATTGTGCATGGAAACAGTTCAATGCACGCTTGTAACACAGTCATTTTATGGAGTTTCATCACCACATGTTCAACATATGCATTTTAGGACCTCTGCTCATTAACAGTGTCACTGACATTTTCTTAATCTGTCCAGAACACTGATTTCCCACAGCGACCGCGCTATTCTGCGCCAGAAGCGCGAAAACACATTTTGGTCAGGATGTGCAAAATGACAGCTGTACTGTTCATAAGGAGGTGTGAAAAAATGCCAGTGTTGAAAATCTGGCGTGACAATATTACAGATCTGTGAAGTTACAAGGGTGCGTGGAAACTGCGCAATGCACACTTGTAACACAGTCATTTGATGGGCTATCATCACCAAATTTTCAACATAGGCTTTTTAGGACCTCTGTTCATGAACAGTATCACTGTCATTGTCTTAATCTGCCTCAAACACTGATTTCCCACAGTGACCACGCTATTCTGCGCCGGAAGTGCGAAAATACATTTCCGCCAGGAAGGGAAAAATGACAGCTGTACTGTTCATAAATAGGTGTAGGAAAATGGCAATGTTGAAAATCTGGAGTGAAAATATTCTAAATTTGAGAAGTTACGAGCGTGCATGGAAACTGCACGACGCACGCTCGTAACACAGTCATTTTATGGAGTATCATCACCAAATTTTTGACATAGGCATTTTAGGACCTCTACTCATGAATAGTATCACTGTCATTTTCTTACTCTGTCCCAAACACTGATTTCCCACAGTGACCGCGATATTCTGCGCTGGAAGTGCGAAAACACATTTCGGCCAGGATGCAAAAATTGGCAGCTGTACTGTTCACAAGGAGGTGTGAAAAAATGTCAAAGTTGAAAATCTGGCATGACAATATCACAAATTTGCGAAATTATGAGCATGAGTAGCAACTGCACAACGCACACTCATAAAACAGTCATTCTTTGGACATTTTCCACCAAATTTGCAACATAGGCTTTTTCAGAGCCCGCCTCATGAACATTGGCACTGTCATTTCGCTAATCAGTCACAAAAGGTGATTCCGTGCAGTGACCGCGAAAATCACCTTTCCGGGTGAATAACGCATGACAGTGGCAGAATTCATGAGGAGGGGTCCCAAAATCCCCATGTTTAATATTTGGTGCCAAAATTCCAAAAAATGCCTGAGATATGCAGCAAAGTTGAAAACACCCTATTCATTGCATTATACAGCTTACCAGCATTTCCTCAGTTCGTGGTCAGCTTTGAAGAGTGCAGACATGTTCCCGGTCCACCGAAGATTGTTGCGCCAGACTCTGCAGGTAAGTCTGGGGTTGGGGGTATGGGAGGCAGGGTGCACAGAGGGTGAGTGCGGGTTGTGGGAGGGCACAGGGAGACCTCGAGGAACCGTTTTCATTTTTGACAGGTACAAAAAAAAAAACATCGCGGGATGCTTTTTTTTTTACAAGGCCATTTGGCATGCTGGGGTGGGCTCCCAGCATGCCAACAGAGTGTTTGTTTGGGGGTGCAGCTGTAGCTGACAGGGGATTGGGCACCCCCATTGGCACAAAAGGAGGCGGTGCAAGAGCCGAGGGGGATTGGGCACCCCTTGGCACAACTGTAGTGCGTGTTTGGGGGAATTATACCAATGGGGACTGGACTCCCCCATCAGCAAATGACACTGGGGGGAGGGACATAATGCCGATGGGGAGTGGGCTCCCCCATCGGCAACATCAATATTAGGGCACTGAAGCCAACGGGGATTGGGGCCCCCGTCAGCAAACAAACACATTGGTGAGGACACATGCTGCCGAGGGGGATCGGGCACTCCCTCGGCAGTGGGGGTGCTTTAAGATTGTTTATGAACACGGCGGCAAGCCGCCGCCATATTCACAAACAATATCACACTAACAAGGTTCCGCCCAGCAATGACGGGTCACTCCCTCATTGCAGCGGAATGCTGACACTGCAATGACAAGGCGACCCCTGATTGCAGTGGCTGAAACCTTACAAAGTTGTGGCACGCTGGCTGAACTAGTGTCAGCAGCAGTGTGCCATCCCATTGGGAAAATTGGACCAAGTCTCCAAAGGCTGTGGGAGCATTGGCTACAATAGTGCTGAGCCTCCACAACCTGCTTCTGGAGCAAGCTGCCGCAATATGTTTCTTGCGCATGCACACAATCAACATAAAAGGACTCCAGTATCCTACCAACCACTCTCGGTAATCACACCTTCACTTAAGCTGTGTCTGCAATCAGTTGCATTTGCAGTCAGTTGCATCTTCCGCTACCTTCTCAATATTTAAAATACCGCTATCAGTTTGTGACAAAAAGTCTTAATATTCAGCTACTGCATCCCAAGAAAATATGAAAATTCAGTTTGCACTATTTTTAAAGCAAATGTGGCATTTTTTTATGCAAATGCATTCAAACCCTAGACAGAATTATAGTTCAGTTAGATGTTCACTTTTAAAAATTTGGGCAGGTGGATCATTGGATGAAGCCTTTTGAAAATACTCCCCCGAATATCTTTAGCCTATGATACAGGGCCTATGGTTTAGATTAATACCAGTGTTCTTGTTAAGCAACAAATTATCGATTGATGTCCTTCCAAAACCCTACTCAAAATGTTCTATAAATGTATCTGTTTGAAATTTCCTTGTATGCATGTGTAAATATTTTTAGACCCTCTAAGCGGGAAGGTCTGCTGCGCAGCTTAGCTGCATAGAGAGACTCAGTTGTTCATCTTCCAAAGCTGCAGCCCTGAAGCAGCTCCACATAAAAGGCACTGTATCAAGTTACATTGAACCACACCATTATATGAGATGTACAGTATTTTATTGTCTCAACTGGATAATCTCAGACAGGGAGATTAAGGTCTCAGCTTGTGCTACTTGTTTGATGCAACACTTACATTTGGTTCAGTTTGAATCCATGGACTAATGACTACTGTAAAGATTTTGTAACTGTTCTCTTTGAAGGCACTTGTCTTTCTCCCTTTTAAAAGCATCTGCTTCTTGCTTAATGGCCTTTTCCTGGTAACGTATTTCATGTGTTTGCTACCCTTTCTGTATGATCATTTACCTTAATTCCCAATTATGTCCTCTTGTTTTCCATTCCTGTGCCATTGAGAAGACTAGCATCAGCTCTGTCTATCACTTCCTGTCATTATTAAAAAAAGAAAAAGTGACATTAGGTCGTCTCCTCTTTAATTGGAAGAATGTCTCCTTTTTCCATAAAGGTATTATCTGCACCCACCTGTGGATTTGCAACATTTTGCAGAAATCACTGCCCCCCCAACCCCATCTCTCTTATCACACTTTTCTCTCCTCACCAGAACAAGGATCGACTTCCTTGGAGAATTTCCTACTTAGGACATTGCTCAGTCCAGGAACCCTCACTTGCCCACCATCTGACTTACCCCTAAGTGATCCAAGTGGAGGCTGCATTGTTTCCCCCTTGCAGCCATTGGAGCCTTGGCTGAATGAGCTCCACAGTACTTCATTCCCCATTGACAGCCTAGTCACGTTCCTCCTTCCTGGTGACTACAGATCCTATGGCAAGCCTGTGCTAGAGGTCATACCTTTCACCCCCTTTAATCTCAAATCAGGAACAAGGTTTAAAAGTCAGGGACAAATGACCAAAATCAGGGACACCTCCCCAAAAATGTTATGATCAGCTCAGGAAGCTGTTGCAAGATGTGGCTTATTATGAAATGCATTTCCTAAAAGGGAACTTGACTGTAACATTAGTGCTTGGAATTGTCTTGTGGTTCATATCCCTACTGTTCTGTGACAGAGGCCAAAGTTTCAATATGCAAGACAGTACTGGTGGCAAAATTCAGGATGTCCTAGAAAATAAGAGACAGTTGAGAGGTATTCTGGAAGGTACTGCTGAAGGCCAATGCTGCCAGTACTGAATGGTACTGGTGACCACTTCATCTACCTGTCCGCACCATGATTATCTCTGCCTTCAACCACCCGTACCTCCTCAGCATGCTAATAAACCCAGTGATGTTGCAATACCACCCACATAACTCTGCATGCTTACAGTACACATACCAAAGAATACAGTGTTTTAACCCTTTTTATGTTGATTGTGCGCATGCGCAAGAAACATGTTGCGGCAGGTTTCTCCAGAAGCAGGTTGTGGAGGCGTGGCACTGTCTTGCCCAATGCCCCCACAGCCTGAAAAGGCTTGTCCCCCCTTCCCCAATGCCGTGGCACGCTGCTGCTGACACTAGTTCAGCCAGCATGCTACAACTTTCTAAAAAATCAGCTGCTGCAATCAGGGGCCACTTCGTCATTGCAGCGTCAGCCATCGGCTGCAATGAGGGAGCAACCCGTCATTGCAGGACGGGATGTGGGATCCCTGATATTGTTTGTGAACGTGGCGGTGGGTTGCCGTCATGTTCACCAACAATATACCCCCTCCTCCCCACCGTGTTTACTTGCCGACGGGGGAGCCCACACCCCATCAGCATTCTGTAACCCCCCCCATTGTTCCTACCGACGGGGTGCCCATTCCCCATCGGCATAATGATTATCCCTCCCCGTTTGTTCCTGCTGACGGGTGCCCAATCCTGTCGGCATATGATACCCCTTCCGCTGCTGTGGCGAGGGTGCCCAATCCCTCAGCTCCTGCAGCTCCCTTCCCTTGCCTTGTTTGCTGGCAGGGTGCCCAATCCTATCGGATAACCCACCCACACAGGTGGCATGCTGGGAGCCCACCTCAGCATGTCAAAGCACCTGTTAAATCAGAAACGGTCCCCGATGTCTTATTTGTGTTACAACCTGTAAAAAGGAAATGGTCCCTCGTAGTCTCCCTGCCCCCCACAACCTGCACCCACCACTGCGACCCTACCTCCCCAACCCCCATACCCTATACTTACCTCCTGGAGCTCAGCGCGATGATCTTTGCTGGACCGGGAACATGTCTGCACTCTTCAAAGCCACCGCGAACTGAGGAAATGCCGGTAAGCTGTATAATGTAATAAATAGGGTTTTTTCAACTTTAGTGCATATCTCAGGCATTTTTGGGAATTTTTTCACCAAATTTTCAACATGGGGTTTTTGGGACCCCTCCTCATGAATTCTTGAACTGTCATGGCGTTAATTGGCCCCGAATGGTGGTTTCGTGGTCACTATGCGGAATCACCCTTTGGGGCTGCTTAAAGAAATGACAGTGCAGTGTTCATGAGGTGGGCTCTCAAAAAGCCTATGTTTGCAAATTTGGTGGAAAAAATCAAAAAAATGACTGTTTTAAGAGCGTGCGTTGCTCAGTTGCTATGTATGCTCGTAACTTCGCGGAATTTACAATATTTTCATGCCAGATTTTCAACACTGGCATTTTGTCACACCTCCTTGTGAGCAGTATAGCTGTCATTGTTCATATCCTGGCCAAAATGTGTTTTTGCAGTTCCGGCACAGAATGGCGCGGTCATTGTGGGAAATCAGTGGTCAGGACAGATTAAGAAAATGACAGTGACACTGTTCATGAGTAGAGGTCCTAAAATGCCTGTGTTGAAAATTTGGTAATGATACTCCATAAAATGGCTGTGTTACAAGCGTGCGTTGCGCAGTTGGCATGCACCCTTGTAACTTCGCAGATTTGTAATATTGTCACACCAGAATTTTCAACAGTGCCATTTTTTCACACCTCCTTATAAGCAGTACAGCTATCATTTTTCACATCCTGACCGAAATGTGTTTTCACAGTTCCGGCGCAGAATAACGTGGTTACTGTGGGAAGTCAGTGTTCGGGACAGATTAAGAAATTGACAGTGGCACTGTTCATGAGCAGAGGTCCTAAAATCCCTATGTTGAAAATTTTGTGACGAAACTCCATAACATGACTGTGTTACAAGCGTGCGTTGAATTGTTTCCACGCACCTTGTAACCGCAAATTGTAATACTGTCACGCCACATTTTCAACAGTGGCATTTTTCACCCTCCTTATGAACACTACAGCTGTCATTTTCACATCCTGGCTAAAATATGTTTTGCACTCCTGCTGGACAATAACACGGTCACTCTGGGAAATCAGTATTTGGGACAGATTAAGATCGACAGGTGAGAGGCGGGTGACCGACTCAACTGAGCTCTGTCGGGACTGCTGGATTTGTTTGTGGGCAGACAAAGGCCTCAACACAAGAGCCCAGTACAAAAGGGCAGCCTGCAGCACTGGGAGAAACAGAACGAGAGTGCGAGTGAGGGAGGGGAAGTGAGCGAACTCACCGAAGCTCTGTCAGGACTGCTGCGGATTTCTTTGTGGGTAGAAAAAGGTGTCAATACAGGCAGGGGCCCAGTACAACAGGCCAGCCTGCAGTGGTGGGAGAAACAGTATGAGCGAGTGAGACAAGGGGACTTAGTCAGCTCACTGGAGTTCTATCAGGACTGCTGGGATTTCTTTGTGGGCAGAAAAAGGCGCCAATGCAGGCAGGAGCCCCGTACAAAAGGGCAGCTTGCAGTGCCAGGACAAACAGAATGTGCGATGAGAGAGGGAGACTGTACAACCTCAACGGAGCTCTGTCGGGACAGCTGCGGATTTCTTTGTGGACAGACAAAGGTGCCAATGCAGCCAGGAGCCCCATACAAAAGTGCTGTCTGCAGCGCCAAGAGAAACAGAACAAGCGAGTAACAGAGCAGTAGTGAGCGAGCTCAACAGAGCTCTAGTGTGACTGCTGCAGATTTCTTTGTGGGCAGAAAATGCGGCAACGCAGGCAGGAGCCCCATACAAATGGCCAGCTTGCAGCGCCAGCAGAAACGGAGAGCGAGAGTGACAGAGGGGGAGTGAGCGAGCTCAGTGGAGCTGTGTCAGGACTGCTTCAGATTTCTTTCTGGCCAGAAAAAAGCCGCCAATGCAGGCAGGAGCCCAGTACAAAAGGGCAGCCTGCAGCAACAGGAGACACAGAACGAACGAGTGAGGGAGGGGGAGTCAGTGAGCTCAATGGGGCTTTGTTGGGACTGCTGCAGATTTGTTTGTGGGCAGAAAAAGTCAGCAATGCATGCAGGGGCCCAGTACAAAAGGGCAGCCTGCAGCACCAGGACAAACAGACTGAGCCTGTGACAGAGGGCCACTGAGCGAGCTCAACAGACCAACGCAATCAACATTCGGCATTGACAAATGCTTGTTATACTTTACATCTGTAGGTGAGCAAGAAGTGGTGTTGAGCACCCTCCTGTGGAGATGGAGAGCATTTCCAGGGATGCTGAGTCACGGTTTACCAGCCCGCAGTAATAACATGATTTGGGTGTGGGGGATTAACCAGGGTCACTGACCTGGCAGTGGTTCTTACCACAACATCTCCTCTTGTCATCTGCATGCACATGTACTTAATCATATGTCATTGGTTGACTCCTTGCTTTCCAGAGTGTGGCTCTGGCCCCGACGCTCGTGTACTTCTTTGATTTACACCCCCTGTACGTACGTCACCGGGTCAGGTTTACTTGTTGCCTGCTTGCTGTGCTCTGTATATAACATACACCGTATGCAACTATGGCTTGCTATGTCTTATTTTGCCCATCTGTAACCTGATGTTCAAGTTGTACTGTATTTTGTAACCTGTGATGTTCAATAATGTATCCCCTCGTCACAACTGGAAACAAGCTCTTTTGGACTCTGCTGGCTTACCTAGTAAAATATGTCACAATAAAATATTCACTCCTGTATTTTGAGTTGCATATCTCCAGGGATTGCGGGTTGTGCCTGAAAATAGGCATTTATTTGCCTAGTGCACTTACCTGTTTTTTTTGTTTTTGTTTTTTTAAGATTCTTTTTCACTCCAGTCAAATCAAATCAAAATTTATTTATAAAAAGCACAATTCCAAATATGTTCAAAGAACTTGTACAATTTCTGTAAAACATTCATACATAAAAACAAATAACATTTTAAGACTATGCAATTTTAAAATCATGTTATCAAATTTAAAAGTATCAAAGAAACTCAAACAGACATCATGAGTCAAAATGACAAATAATCAGGGAAAGGCCCAGATCAAATAAATATGTCTTTAGAGCGATCTTGAAGCTCTTGATGGTTAGACACTCTCTTACCCGATGAGGTAGAGAGTTCCACAGAGTCGGGGCCACAAAAGCAAAAGAGCGGGCCCACAGGGTCTTAAGTCGCACCCTGGGAACCTCTAGCAATCCCTCATCAGCGGAGCGGAGTGGGTGAAGGGGCAGTAGGGACAAAGGAGATCTTGCAAGTACTGGGGTCCCTGACCATGTAGGGCCTTATAGGTCAGTAACCTGACCTTGAAGGTGATTTTGCCACTGTACTGGCAGCCAGTGCAGTCCACAGAGCACAGGCATGAGGTAGCAAGATCTTGAAAAGCCAGTCAACAGCCTGGCCTCCGCATTCTGCACCAGCTGCAAGTGGCTGATATCAACCCCTGGAAGCTCTAGGTAGAGGACATTGCAGTAGTCAAGGCAGGAGATCATGAAGGCGTGGACTGAGGTTGAAAGATCATTGAGCGGGTCCAGGTGTTTTATCCGGATGATGTTCCTCTGATCATAAAAAGAGGTCTTGACAACAGCTGACATCTAAGCTTTAAGTGTCAGACTGTCATCAAAAATAATGCCCAGATTCCGCACCCGGTCAGAGATTGCCAGTTGAATGTCCCCAAGCCAAAGTCTGAAGGGCTGTTCCAACGGTGTTCCCAAAGCCCGACGGCTTGGGTCCACCACCAACACCTCAGTTTTATCCAGGTTCAATCACAGCCAGTTGGCACTCATCTAGACCTGGATCTCGGAGAGACAGTTGTTAAAGACCAAGATAGCACTATGCTGCTCTGGCACAAAGGACATGTATAGTTGAGTATCATCTGTATAGCAGTGAAAACTCAGCCCATACCACCTAATAATGTCTCCCACTGGCAGCAAATACACTGAAAACAACACGGGTGATAAGATGGAGCCCTGCGGCACCCCGCAGAATAGGGGGAGAGGGGCCGAGGAATAAATCACGGACACCACTCTGAGTCCTACCCATGAGGAGAGATCAAAACCAACTGAGGACTATACTTGACAGTCCACAGATTAGCCACAGGAACTCCAACAACACATCATGGTCCACAGTGTCAAATGCTGCAGAGAGATCAAGGAGGACCAAGATCGAACGAGTCCTCCAATCTCTCGCTGTTAGGAGATCATCAATTACCAGAACAAGTGCCATCTCGATACTATGCCTCCTCCTAAATCTGGAATAGAGAGGATCATAGACCTCATGGATGGTTAAATGATCATCTAGCTGCAACACAACCACCTTCTCAGTAACCTTACCCACAAAGGGTAGGTTAGAGACCAGTCTGTAGTTAGGCAGAGTCCGGATCAAGGGAGGGTTTTTTTAAGGAGAGGTCTCATGACTGCCTCCTTCAGGGGATCAGGAAACACCCCTGTCTCCAATGAACTCCAGACTATCTCATCTAGAACCAGGCCGATTGCCTCAACACACCACACAAGGAGGCGCGTTGGGCCCGGGTCGAACTACAGCAGGTTGGTCGCAAAGTCTGGATAATCCTCACAATGTCAGTGATTGCCAGTCGGCCGAAGTCAGACCAAGTAAACCAGGTGCTCACAGTCTCCTGACGACCTCTGCAGCACCCAATAGAGGGGGCTAGACAGATTCCAGATCTGATGGTGGTAATCTTGTCTATGAAAAACTGAGCGAACTCATCACACTTACTTTGCGAAAACGCTCCACCAGTCTGAAGACAGATTGGATTGTACAATGTGTCAACAGTCCAGAAGAGCTAAGCTGGTCAATTTCATACAGCGGCAATCTCCCTGGATAGGAACTCTGCCTTCTTATGGGAGACTGCCAATTAATAGTCTTTATAATGAGCCATCAATCTAGGTTTGTCATCAGTCAGACCCGTTTTCTGCCAGTGCCTCTCTAACCTTTGTCCCACTCTCCTCAACTCCTTCAAGGTCCCATCAAACTAAGGGGACCTTGGACGAAGAGTGAGGGCGTGAACACAAACAGGAGCAATGGAATCCAGGGCTGCCATCACCGTCTTATTATAGGTGTAAAACAGTCCCTGGATCCATGCTTTCATTCAGCTTTTGATAAGTCAAGCTTGTCCTTTACACCATCTGGGGTCACACCCCTTAAAGGGCCGTACCGGACCATCTCCATAGGGGCAGGTCTATTGGGGGAGCTTATAAACTGAACTCTATGGTGTGATGGTCAGACCACCCAACCAGCTCCACCACCAGGCCAAAGATCCCCATCCCCAGGAGGAACACCAGGTCCAATGGGTGACCATGATTGTGGGTCGCAGAGGTAATTACCTGTGAGATGCCCAATTATGTCATCAATTGGAGGATGCTTGATCAAATTGCGAGAGTCCATCGTCAACCTGACACTGAAATCAAAGGTATAGGGACGCCTCTCAGATGTTCCCCATCCAGCTGCTCCCACCTGGCCTGAGACCCCCCAACCACAGGTCCCCCCGGAACTTTGACCTATCACCTCCCAACCTGTAGGAGACCCCCTGGCTTGTGCCCCCCAGGGTGGGACTGCCATCCACTTACCTGACTCTCCTTGAAATCTAGCTCCTTGCATGCAGGATAAAGGCCGAAGGATGTCAGGACAGGATGCAGGAAGGGTGGGATCCAATAGTGGGCATGGGGCTGGTGGTGCGTCATTGTCTCCACCTGATCCCAGGGTGTTTCTTTGTTCATGAGCATGAACTCCCCCCAGAGGTTTGGATGTGCAGTGATGCCCAGCGTGTGATGGGTGTGCCCCACCTTAACCCACGGACGTCTGCCATCACCTCCTCCTCTGTCCCTGACATGGCCCAGGCTGTTGCACCCCCAGCTTCCACTGGGAGTCACTGAAGGCCGGGAACCACAACCCATCTTGCCCTGGGAGGATGCTCAATCCTCTCCCCCCTCCAGCTAACCCTGGCAACCCAAGCTTGCTCCAGACCCAGGATCACCAGCATAGTAAGAGGTAAGGCGCTAGGTGCCTCAGCTGTCTACACCACTGGGACAGCCTTCACTTACCTGGTTGACCAAAGCTAAATCAATAAGTAAAAGTGGAAGCAGAGAATGGGCTGGCAACTGTAGAACATTCAGTCTTACATCAATTGTAGGGATATTAATCGAGAGGAGACACTAGTAAAAGAAAGACCAGTGGAGTAGTGTTGTGTCAGATGAACCTGATTTATTTCTTTGACTGGGTAACTCGGGAAACAGATCCAGGTGGGGCAGTGGATGTAGCCTACTTAGGTTTCAGCAAGGCTTTCAATACTGTACCACATTGGTGGCTTATAAGAAAACTGGGCAGTTTTGGAGTTGGACTCAAGGTGGTAAACTGGGTATGAAACTGGTCGATGGATGGGCGACAGAGGGTGGTGGTAAATAATACTCACTTTAATGAGGGTGTGTGACCAGTGGGGTACTTCAGGGCTCAGTACTGGGACCAGTCATCTTCAATGTCTTCATAAGGAACATTGCCGAAGAGCTGGAGTGGAAGGTGTAGTATGCCTCTTTGCAGATGACACCAAAATCTGCATTCTCTGGAGGGGGTAAAGAGAATGAGTAGAGACCTGAGAAAACTCAAGGAGTGGTCGAGGGTATGGCAGCTGGGTTTCAAGTCAAAAAAGTACAAAATCATGCACCTAGGGAACAGAAACTCAGGTGAGGTGTATGAAATGGGGAAAGAGGCATTAGAAACAGAAACATAGAATTTGATGGCAGACAAGGACCGCTTGACCCACCCAGTATACCCATTTTTCCCTACTTACAGTATTACCATAGACCCTACTTGATCTCTGACTCCTTCTCCCTCCCCCTGGATTTTCCTTATGCCTATCTCATGCATTCTTGAATCCCACCACCTTCACTGGACCACTCTCCTCCCCCTGCTGGCAACACCTCAGCAAAAGCCACTGAGCATGCTACCTATTTAAGATTTCTCCCCAGCTCCCTGAACTCCCCCTACACTACCCCACCCCCATCCCTAGCCAGGTCATTGGTCCCCAGGTGGACAATGACATCCAGCTTCCCTCTTCCATCCTGCTGCCCTTGTGATCCACAGGATATGCATATCATTCCTCTATGCCTTGGCTCCGTGTAGGCACCTGACCACCCTCTATCCCCTTCCTATTCCCAAATCTATCCCCCTCACAAATAGAGTCCCCCAAAAGAAATTGATTCCTCCTCCTCTGGAGTCCACTACCACCCTCCTTGGGGTCTTCACTATGGAGGACCCCCACACCCTTCCTGGCCACTACCATGAATGCCTCCTGCCGGCAATCCCACCCCGCAAGAGTGACTAAAGAATTTTGTAGTGCTGCCAGTTGAGAAATGTGCTTCTGACACACCATCTCCACCCTTCCAGAGCCCACCATAGTCCTGCCGTTCCTCCTCCCTGGCATCTTTGGTTCCACCCTTGGAACACGCCAGTGTTCCGGTGCTGGGCAGTTAGGGTTCCAATCGGCAGTGTCGCTGATCACTTTGCCCTCTACACCCCCCCACTTAACGATTCCTACTCCGTGGGGGCCTCAGGGAGAGGGCTGTGAATCCTGCATTTGGTGCCCTGATTGCCTGGCGCAGTAATGCTGGTGCTCTGATCAATGTAAGGGGGCATTTTCTGAGGCAACACTGGCAAATTTGGTGGCCCCCTGGTACTGGTGGAGGTCTCCTGAAGCCTAGCCAATGCAGCCTGGAGTCTAGCAATCTTCTCCTTCCATACAAAGAGGTGCGTACAGATGGGGCATCACCACAGTCTCTAAAAGATCTCCCTGGAAACTGGTGCCCCTCAGTCTCTGCACTGCACTATTCTCAGCGTTCCCAGTTTCTACTCTCCCTGTGTTACTTGGAAATACTTTTTTTTGTAATTTGTTGTGCCCCTTTGTAGGGTGTTTCTTCTGTTCCCAGTTTTGGCCAATCCTTTTGCTTCCATCCATCCCTTACCCTTGATAGGGTGTTTCTAGTTTTCCTTTTTTGTTTGTTATGCCCCTTGGACACCTATCCTAGATAGGGTGCTGCTTCTATTTCTTATTTTGGCTTACTCTTTACCTTCTTCCCATCCCAGCAGGGAATGCAATGGGAGCAAACGAGCATCTTACTTTAGTCAACTGGCAGAGTCCTCTGCTCCCTGCTTCATTTTGCAGATGCTTGCTGACACCTAAGATATGAATCTTACACCTTTTCCACTCCATCACTGTTCCACTCCCTCGGTGGAAGACGGATGTAAATTGGACATCTTTGGAGGAAGTACTTTCTTATATTAGTACTTATTAGAAGGCCCTATGCTTCTGTCAGGTCCACCCTCCAGTTACACACACCTGATTTACAAGACTTCCTGAATCTTCTCAACCCCAAATGAATCTCCTGAGCTAGTTTCCCCCACAGTACCTGTTACAATTTTAAATACAAGTTTCAAAGTGCCCCAAACACTGCCTACAAATCAATTTTTTTCTCCCCACTTGCCCTGCTACTTTCAGTATGAAGAGAAATCAGTATGAATATACCATTAAGAAAAAGCTAGGTGCTTGCACTCCTCTCCGTCAACAAAGTCTGTTCTTTCAGCTCTGTGCCCAACTAAGCTGACCTTTAAATCTGCTGACTTTTGTTAACTGACCATTGATGGTCTCCAAACAGGAAAGGAACCTTGGGGTTATCATATCTGATGGCCTGAAGGTGGCAGCACAGTATGACAAGGCAGTAGGGAGGGCCAGCAGGATGCTGGGAGTCATAGGGAGGTGAACAACCAGCAGAAGGTGAGAGGTGATGTGACCACTCTACCAACTGTTAGTGAGACCTCACCTGGAGTACTGTCTCTAGTTCAGAAGACCACATTTCAGAAATGACATAGGCAGGACAGAGGCTGTCCAGGGGAGGCAACTAAAATGATGCAGTGGCTGCATGATAATCCCTATGAGGAGAGACTGAAGGGCCTCAATACGTACACACTGAAGAAAGGAAGAAGAGGGCGGACATGGTACAGACCTAGAAGTACCTCACTGGGAGTGAGTAAAGTACAGTAGGGGGGTATTTTTCAGAAAAGAAGGTGCACATGAATAAGGAAGCATGCAATAAAGCTGGAAGGCTGGGAATTTAAGAGGGATGTGAGGAAGAACTTCTTCACTGAAAGAATGGTGAACACCTGGCACAGTCTTCCAGCAGAAATGGTGGGGATGAAAACAGTGGTGGTCTTCAAGCATGCATGGGACAGGCATACATTTGGAAAGCTCTACAAGGAGAGGCTAAAGGAACTCAGTATGTATACCCTGGAAGAGAGAAGGGAGAGGGATTATATGATAGAGACCTTTAAACACACGCCTTCATGCGCCTTCAGAAAAATAACCTAGGGAATCCTAGACTTTTCTGGGCCCACATTAACGAATTGGTGAAGGGGACCGGCAAGTCCAAACCGGGCACCATCAAGGTCAACGGACAACTAATTCACGAGGACCCCTTAACTGCCACCACACTAAACCACCACTTCACTAACCTAGACTCCTAGAACCTAGAAGGGAGGCAGTATAGCACAGTGGTTTAAGGCTCTGAGCTGCAAATCTGAAGACCTGGGTTTGAATCCCACAGCCCTCACTTGCATACTGTGTGACCCTGAGCAAGTCACTTAACTTTCATGTGCTCCCAGGTTGCACCTATAAACAACCTTTCAGCTTAGTGTGTCTCCTCTGATTAAACAATTGGAAAAAAAAAAAGACTCCTACAAGGCTGCCCTCCCCCCATCACAGACCCCAGCACAAGGGTTCCCCCTGATCTCGACCACCCATCCTTTCATCTACGGCTAGTCAAGCCTAAAGAGGTTCTCTCACAACTTAAAACTCTGAAAACCTCTGGTTCGGGGGGACCCGATGGGATTCCTCCCAAGCTGTTGAAGGATGGTGCCCCAGCCCTGGCCAGACCCCTATCCTGGCTTTTCAACCGCTCTTTGAAGGAGGGCGCAGTCCCTGCACAGTGGAAACAGGCCCATGTGGTCCCAATCCACAAGGGTGGCCGCCGGGAGTCAACTGGCAAGTATAGACCAATCTCCCTACACTGCATCCTGTCAAAAATCCAGGAAAAGCTGATCTATGGACAGCTCCGTGACTACTTGGAGGTCCATAAAATCCTGGCACTCTCCCAACACAGCTTCAGAACCAGGCATAGGACTGATACTGCACTGACCAAATTTGCAACAGACATACTCTGAGACCTGGACAAAGGTACCCCTACTGGTGCGGTCTTCATAGACCTTTCCAAGGCCTTCGACCTGGTCCACCACGATCTCCTACTCACTAAGCTGAGCAACATAGGCCTTGACTGTCACACTCTAAAGTGGTTTGAGAGTTACTTGACTGGCCACACGCAGAGGGTAAAGTGAAAGGATGCATATCGGGGCTACTTCCACTAAAAGAGGTGGTGCCTCAAGGGTCGATACTCGGCCCTCTCCTCTTCTCCCTGTTCACTAACGAACTATCGGATCACTGTGGCAGGAGCTCCATCGTCCAGTAGGCGGATGACGCAGTCATCTACCTATCCACCGCCAATCTGGGAGGCCTTAGCCCCTTACTCCAAGATTACCTCCAGTCACTGGAGCACTGGTTCACTGAGAACAGAATGGTCCTCCACACGGCCAAAACTAAGGCAATGCTGTTTGGCCCTAGATCCCTTGGTCAGGACAGAACACAGCACCTACAACTCACCTCCGCATCTGGCAACAGCCTAGAAGTAGTGCCCTTCCTGAAATACCTCATCCTTACCTTGGACCAGGGCCTCACCCTGAAGAACCATGTGGACTCAGTCACCAAAACCTTACATGGGAAACTAGGCACACTCTACCGTCTGAAAAAACAGCTGATGCCCGAAGCCAGGATCTCAATCGCCACCAGTGTCCTCCTCCCGATACTCACATATGCCACTCCAGTCGTGCAAGGGCTGGGGAAGCTGGAAAGGAACAGACTCCAGGTACTTTACAACAAGGTGGCTCACTTTGCCTCCCAGGCCAACCCTAGAGATCACCACTGTGACTCCCTATCCTTCCTAAACTGGCCCTCACTGGATGCACGTCTCCAGTACCCTCTGCTCAGCCTAGCCTATAAGTTGGTCGGCCTGACCCCCCCCCCAAGCCTCTCTGGCCTCGTTGCTCTAAAGGCCAATCCCTGACACCTCCGCACAACTGGCCAAACACTCCTAGACATCCCCAGGGTTAGAACCAAAGTGGGCGGTATGTCCTTTGCTCTCACTACTCCCACACTGTGGAACCAACTCCTTCCTGGGGTGCAGGAAGCCCCCTCTATCAAAACCTTCTGTTCTAGGCTTAAGGCCTACCTGACGGACGCCAGTGCTTGCCATTGCACTGGCTCCTGATAGGAACCCAGAGTTAAATGACTAACCAGGTCCTATCCTCCACTACTGTTTAAACTTCTTGTTAAACTTCTAATATGTCATCACTGCTGATCAACCTATTTATTCCGTTTCTACTGTTATGTTCCTGCACTGCCAACATAACTGTCTCGTTGTGATTCCTGTAACCCGAATTAATGCTGTTTTAGTCTCTTGTGTTATGTAATCCCGGGCCGCCCCTAAAAAAGGGACCTCTGGGGCTCAGTGGGCTTACCTGGTCACCAAAATGTAATGAATAAATGAACACCTCACAGAAGTAAATAAGATAGAGGAAGAAAGTATTTTCCAGAACAAAAGGAGCTCAAGAACAAGGGGACACGCTATTAAATTGGAGAGGGGTAGATTCAGTAGAGATGTGAGGAAGTACTTCTTTACAGAAAGAGTGGAGGATTCCTGAAACAGCCTACCAGCCAAGGTGGTGTGTGCAAAAACAGTGGTGGGGTTCAAGAATCTTAGTGGAAAGTGGGGGGGAGGAGGGCAGGAAGAAAAAGCCATAGATCAAGTACCATCTGAAGTGATCCTGCAGGTAGGGAAAACTGGATAGACTGGGTGGGCCAAGTGATCCTTATTTACTGACAATTCTATGTTTTTATGTTTCTATAAAGGAATCTTGGTTGGAAAGTGGGGGAGTAGCTGGAGGTCAAATAGGGTCTGCAGTGACAGTATAGGGATGAAAACAAGCATTTGTCAATGCCAAATGTTTGTTTGCTGATATTAGCATTGGACTTGCAGGAGTTAGATAGATGTAGAATAGGAATGGCAGTGAAATATTGAACTCATGCCAACCCCAACTCCACCCTGCAGAAATGGACAGGCATTGGAGTGTGCCTTTGCATTGTCGCCCAAAACGCTCACGGCATTTCGCATCACCCTATCTTACAGACACTGACAAGTGTTGAGGTGTGCCTTGGGGTGTTCAGCTTGACTGTCACCCCATTTCATAAGAACATATGCTTAAAGGGGTTCCTTATAGGAGAATGGGGTGAACTCTGGGGCTTAAGAGTCCAAGACACACCTTGATGCCAGACACTGGCTTCAGGATGGGGGGGGGGGTGGAATGACGTGAGCATTACAGCTGGCAATCCAAAGGCACACCCCTGATGCCTGTAAGTCTGTACAGGGTGGGACATTATGGTTAGAAACCCTAATGCCCCGGGTGTTTCTGATATTTGCACTACAAATTTTCAACATGGCCTTTTTGTGACTCCCCACCTCATGAAAGCATTTGGGACCTCTGCTCATGAACAGTGGCACTGTGATCTTGTTAATCTGTCCCAAACATTGATTTCACACAGTGACCACACCATTCTATGCCAGATGTGCAAAAACACAGTTTGAGCAGGATATGAAAAATGACAGCTGTACCATTCATAGGGAGTGTGATGTGATGGCAATGTTGAAAATCTGGAATGAAAATATTTAAAATTATTGAAATTACGAGCGTATGTGGAAACTGCGCAACACACGCTCATAACAGTCATTTAGTGGAGTTATTTCACCAAATTTTCAACATAGGCATTTTGTGACCTCTGCTCATGAACAGTGTCACAATGATTTTCTTAATCTATCCCAAACATTGATTTCCCACAGCAAGCGAGCCATTGTACGCCAGATGTGCGAAAACACATTTTGAGCAGGGTGTGAAAAATGATAGCTGTACTGTTCATATGGAGGTGTGCAAAAGTGACAATGCTGAAAATCTTGAGTGAAAGTATTATGAATTCTTGAAGTTACGAGAGTGCGTGGAAACTGCGCAATGCATGCTTGTAACGTAGTCATTTTATGGACTTTTGTCACCAAATTTTCAACATATGCATTTTAGGACTTCTGCTCATGAACAGTGTTACTACGATTTTCTTAATCTGTCCTGAACACTTGTAACCCCTAGGGGGTGCTATCCTAATTGCTACTACCCCTGCCTGCTCAGCTAATAACAGGTTGAGGGGCCTGGATCCAATGGCAGGTGCCTCCACCCAGAGGTCGGGGTTGGAACAGTCAAATGCGATCTGGTCACAGCCCTCTGGGTCACTGCAACCCCCCTTTCTTCCCACTAGTGGCTTACCAGCAATCCCCACTCTACTGTTATGCCTTACACTTTCCCCCAGGTCAGGATGGCTAACTTGGTACCCAAGACCCCCTGTAAAATAAGATGCAGTTATACAATAATCCATACACAACAGGGTGGCACAAACACACAGTTCAAATGGTACACCTTGCAACAACAAATCTGATTTATTAAGGGGGAAGTAACAAAGGTGGGAGAAATCAAGTTGATTAGCTTAACACTTCTACTATACAGGGCACTTTGCACAGGTCAACCCTATCAGTCACTGTCTTTGGGTACCCAGGCCTTACAAGGCTAGTCTATTCGTTGAAGCTGGATGGGGCCCTGGAGAAGAAACAAGCATTTAGTACCTAGGTTAGTTTTATAATAGCCCGCAGGCACACTTCATGCAGCCAATGAACAGCCAGACCACTCTGGTCCTCAGGAAGGACATTTGACAGGGAGCTACCCTGATTTTTAATACTCACAAATCCTACAGCAAGATCCCTCTCACACCACTACAGAACTTAGCCTGTGATTCAAACGCTGCTCCACACATTTACATGTAATGCAGAGGGGTACGATACCAGGCAGCTGCTCCATAAATCCGATCGCTTTTGCTGAACAAACCGGGTGAACTACGCAGCTTCACTTGTCCTGACAGACCGAGCGCAATTCAGCAGATTCTCCAGTCCTCTACAGGGTGAGCCTGGTAGGTAGCTGTGTTCGCACAGCCTCTTCTGCTTGCACTCCTCAAGATCTTGTCCACTCTTTCTATCTCGGCGATGAAATTGCCCACCTTCTCAGTCTGACTCACGCGCTTCCCGCGCGAAGACTTGCACAGCGCAGGAGCCAGAGCTCTTTCTCCCTTCACGATCACCAACCGCTCTGCACCTCCAGGACAGTTGCAGGGCAGAGTCCCCTCGCTCCACAGGCTCCGGTTGGCTGCTTTGGGGCTGTCCATCACCTCACACGCCCTTTACTGGTGCAAAAACACGCCAGGATCCAAACTACACTTCCCAGGAGCACCTGCCATATACTTTCCCTTCAGGCAGGCTCCCAGTGGGAGTCCAAGTTCTGATCGGTTCAGGTGGTCTCCATCTTAAGGCCCCCCTTTACCCCATTGGCCCAGCTCAGCAGTCCAGGTCCAAAATGGAGGGGCCAAGCACACAAAGTCCCAGCTGCAATAAAGCCAGGTTAGAGAAACTGTAATTTCACTAATACTTTAAATGATTATAACCAAACAGTTACATCTACCAGATGGGCTCCCTTTGCGCTTTCAGCAGCTACAGAATGGAGCGATTACACCGCAGCTCAGGCGGGATTCGAGCAGGGAAACCCCAGTCCCCCCTATACAAACCCACTGGAGCCTGCGAGCAGGCAGCTCTTAAAGAGGCAGTACTGGAGGCTTTAAAAGCACTCACAAAGTCCGCATTTTGGCAGCATTGCGCCGAACACCAGTTAGGCAAGGAGCTGTCAAGCAGCTCCGAGAAGGCTTTCAGGAACCCCCATTTATAGGGGGGTTACACCCTTCCTGGCCTGGAAAGAACTTGGCGTCCGCGTCAAGTAGTTACCCTTAAATCACTTTAAGGCAAAACAGTTTAAACTGATAGCACATTCAGACCTTTGGTTACATACATTGGTACTGTATTACACAGTCTACTATTGATTATACAACATTACACATACAGGCAACCTTTTTCTTTTACATTAGGTCATTGCTTCCTGCTCATGACACCTGGGTAGAGGAGACCCTTCCCTATCAGCTATCTGAAGGCTAAATGGGTCAGGGGCACCATACTCAGAGGGTGATACTAACAGTTGAGAATCACTTCCCAGGGTCAGTTTAGGCAAGGAGCTTGGGGACACATACACCCCTTTATGGACCACATTCAGAGGCAGATCCACAGGCTGACCCAGGGATTCATAACTCAATCTCACTACAGGCCGTACTTCTCGGCCAGTCCATCTAGGAGTCTCAGATATAATTTCAGAAGACCCCGACTCCATTTCAGCCCCATGTGGGTGGGTCAGGGAGACCTCTATAGGAGGAGGGGGACCCAGAACCCCTAGTGCCATCGGTGACAGGGCCCTCAACCTTGGAACCCATACTACTTGGCTCAGCTGGGGACATTTCTGGTACTGCCTGGGTGCTATCAGGGCACTCAAAATATTCTTCTTGCTCTGGCATATCATCAGTTACTCCTCCCACATCACTCCCTTCATCTGAGAAATCAGACAGTTCAGCCAGTCCCAATGAACTCATATCTTCAGATTTAATACCACTCACTTCTCCCTCCGGGAGCATTGGCTCCAGAGATAAGGCTGGGGGCTGAGGCAGTCCAGGAAACCCAACGTCATCCCTAGGGTTGATTAGGGGATTGCCCCTAAACAGCTGGCTCAGTTCATAAGAGGGGAAGTACTCAAGGTTATTCTCACTGTCTTCAGACACAGATTGGCAATCAACTTCAACAGAGGGGGTGGAGAAAGCCTCTTTATTTTAATTTCTGAGGAATCACTCGGTCTTAGTTTTTTCTTGGCAGTGGCTCTAGTCACGGGCCTGGAGGGGGGGGCGTTGGAAGGTTCAGCCTCAATCAAAATCTGTCCAATTGGCAGCAGATGATTTCTGTGTATGGTTTTCACATCTTTTGAGTTGTTCTCCAGCCACACTTTCTATACAGGAAAATCTTCTAGTTTTCCCATAACAATAGGAGGGAGGTGATGCCATCTGTCAGTAATCTTATGTTTGCCATGTAGTCCCAAATTCCTCAATAGCACTCTATCCCCTTCTCTCAGTTCCATTGCTTTCACCTTCTTATCATACCTTTCCTTAATGGCCAGGTTTCGCTTAGCAGCCATGGTCTGGACTAGTTGGTAGGCACGGTTGAGTTGGGCCTTCAACTTTTGCACATACTGTAGATGATTAGCTGCTTGAACCCCATCAGGAGAAACCCCGAAACATACATCCACTGGCAGTCTAGCTTCTCTCTCAAACATCAGTCTATACGGAGAAAATCCAGTGGCATCACTTTTGGTGCAGTTATAAGCATGTACCAAGGTGCTAATCTGCTGGCTCCATCTAGGCTTGTCTTTAGGTTGCAGTGTGCCCAACATATCAAGCAACATGCAGTTAAACCTTTCAGGTTGGGGATCTCCCTTGGGATGATATGGGGTGGTTCTTGACTTTCGTACCCCCCACAAGGATAGCATTTCTTTAATCAGGCAGCTCTCAAAATCCCTCCCCTGGTTGGAATGGATTCTTTGGGGGGCCCCATAGTGGACAAAGAAGTTCTCAACAAGTACTTTAGCCACCATGGTTGCTTTCTGATATTTAGTAGGAAAAGCTTGTGCATACTGGGTAACATGATCAGTAACTACCAATATGTTGCTGATGTTTCTCAGATCAGGCTCTAGACTCAGGAAATCAATGCAGACCAATTCCATAGGTGCACTAGTAGTGATGTTCACCAAGGGGGCAGCCCTCTGAGGCAGGGTCTTTCTTTGTAAACATCGGCTACAAGTCCTGATATACTGTTCCACATCAGCACCCATTTTGGGCCAATAGAATCAGGACTGCACTAAGTCAAGGGTTCAGTCTACGCCAAGATGTCCCTTGTGATTGTGCAGGGACCTCAACACCAGTTATCTAAAAGCAGGGGGCAACACCAGTTGTTGTTTGTCTACTCGCTCCTCTTTGTCTATGGTCTCCCTGCACAATAGTTTATTAATCAGTTTCAACTTTGACCCTTCTTTGTACAACAGGGCAGTTTTCAGGTCAGTGGAACGCAGTTTTGACACATCTCTCACTACTTGCAGAGCTTCCAAAGCAGTTTTTATCATGGGATCTCGGGATTGAGCCCACTGGAGACTATCATTGTTGAATTGAGGCAGCGCACTAGTGTCTAATGCAGAAAAATGACAGTGAGCAGCAGCTGTGCAGTTCTCAGATGGCCCCAAGCAGTCCACCATGCAGTCCACAGCGTCAGGAGACACCTGTTCCTCCTCGTCAAATTTTTGGCAAAGGGCTCTTATGTCAGGTTCTACCAACCAGACCCAGTCAGCTTGGGGTACAGGCCTTCGGGAGAGAGCAACAGTATCTATATGGTTTAGGCCTGCTCTGTATTCAACAGCGTAGTCATAGGTAGACAACGCAGACAGCCACCTATGGCCAGTGGCATCCAGCTTAGCTGAGGTCTGCACATATGTCAGCGGATTGTTATCAGTCTTCACCAATATCTTAGCACCATACAAATAGTCATGAAACTGATCAACAGTGGCCCACTTCAGAAGCAGGAATTCTAGTTTGTGCACTGGATAGTTCTTTTCTGAAGGAGTCAAGCTTCTGCTGGCAAAAGCTACTGGTCTTAGACCGTTTGGGTGCTCTTGATATAGCACAGCCCCCAATCCTTGTAGACCGGTGTCAGTATGAAGAACATACGGCTTGGCAGGGTCGGCATAGGCCAGCACTAGGGCATGGGTAAGTTGATAAATAATGTCATGGAAAGCTTCCTCACAATCAGCAGTCCAGCGGGTTCCAAACACATAATTTGGGCGGAAATATTTTTTCTCAGTATCAGAGGGCACAGCTTTCTTATACTTTTTGTGGGTTGGAGGATATCCCTGCATAAGGTTAAGCAGAGGGGCGTACCACTGGAGAATAGTCTTTAATAAACTGCCTATAATATCCACAAAACCCCAGGAACCACTGCAGCTCCTTCAAATTCTTTGGTCGAGGCCAAGTAGTCAAAGCTTCCACTTTGCTGGGGTCAGTCTCTATGCCTTCAGTGGATACTATGTGCCCCACAGATTTCACAGAGATTTGAAAGAATTGGCACTTATCTATAGATAATTTGAGACCAAAATCTTCCAGTTGATCCAGGACTTTGAACAACCTGCTTTCATGTTCCTCCAAGGAGCTGCCAAACACTATGACATCATCTAGGTAGACTAAACATTCGAGCAAATTCATGTCCCCCCCACAGCATGCTCCATCAAATGCTGGAAAGTGGCAGGGGCGCCTGAAATTCCTTGGGGCATCCGCTTAAACTTGTAGAAGCCTAGTGGGCAAATGAAAGCAGCCTTTTCTCGATCTTCCGGAGCCATCGGGATCTGGTAGTACCCACTGCGGAGGTCTAACACTGAAAACCATTTACTACCATTCAGACAGTCCAAGGCATCCTGAATGCGTGGCATGGTATACTGGTCTGGTATGGTTCACCTGTTTAGAGTACGGTAATTCACACACATCTGAACAGTTCCATTCTTTTTTCTCACTACTACAATAGGTGAGGCTTAGGGGCTTCTGGATTCCTGTATCACCCCAGCTGTGAGCATCTCCTGCAGGTGTCACCTCACATTATCTATATCAGCTGGGGCCAGGCATCGAGATCGCTCACAGAAAGGTCGCTCATCCTGTAGCTGGATGTGTTGCTCAGCTCCCTGCACACATCCTACATCCCACTCCTTCAAGGAAAACACCTGTTCCCTCTGGGTGAGCTTTTCACTGATCCTTTTCTTCCACTCTGCTGGCAGTGGGGAATCACCAAAATCAAACAGATTAGGGGTCCATCAGTCACTTCTCCAGGAAGTCTTGTTGTGGGGCAGGACAGCAGTATCTGCACAGTGCACCATGGCCAGAGTGCAACCCCGTTTCACTCGAATGTCTCGATCAGATACATTATGCACTTGAACCACTACTCTTCTGGCAAAGGCATGGGCTCGAGCAGGTAAGATACTGGGTTTAACCAACAACCCCTCTGGCAACTTTCCTTCGCCTGGTGCATCCAGCATCAATATTTTATTCTTGACATCTTTTTTAATCCAGAATTCCTCCTGTAGAACACACTGGGCATTTGGGGCTAGTAGTAAGGGTTCTGGATCCTTCTCCCAGACGACACCCACCGGGCCTTCGGGTTCCGCCTGGCTGACCTTTCTCTGAGTCTCATAGGCCTTCTGAATCAAGGCGGGTATTCTGAGAACTCGCCCAGTCCTGGACATCTGTTTTTCAGAGCACAGCTGTGCTAAGTGACCAAACATGTGAGCATTGGTTCCAATTAACAGGGGCACCCCATCATACAGTCCAGTGGGGGGACACACCAGTGCCAAGGTTTCCACTTGTTCATCCACCCCAGCTATGGAAGTAGGAAAAGACAACCAGATCTGGATATACCCAGAATAGGGGTAGACCTCATCACTCAGTCCCCACACATGTAGTCCTTCCAAAGGCTGCAGAGGCACCTCAGGCAAGTACTTCCGATACCAGTCCTGAAACATAATGGTCACTTGGGAACCACTGTCCAACACAGCCCGGGTGGGTACTCCATTCACTGTCACGGTGGTTTCCATTGAGGGGACCCACCACGTCAGACCATTCAGGGGGCATGGTTTTGGTGGTCGCTTGGGCATTGGCCCGGGTAACAAAACTCTTCCGCGGAGGCCCTCCCTGAGGTCTGGTATAGGCCTTTCAATGCCAGGCTACTAGCCTGATGTTGACCCTTCTTAAGTTCTCGGGTAACCGGCACTCAGTCTGGATGTGTCCATCCTCCCCACAATGGTAACAGAACTTAGTATCTTGGAAGTCTTTGTTGGGAGGAAGATATCTCGCTTGCCGGGAGGCATCGGGAGCTCTGGAGGGCTCCTCTTGACTAGGTCGTTTATTTCTAGATAACTCAGGTTCCCCAAATTTGGGGGGGTTGGCAGTATTTTGTCTCAATTCTCTCACCATTTCCCGTAGATCTCTAATCTCAGCCTTCAAATCACTCTCCACCCGGGGATCATAGGAGACAGCATGCACCCCCACTCCATCCCGGGCCTCTGAGAGCATAGGAAAAGCATCAGGCCCCTTGTTCAATCCCCTCAAGGGGTGGGTCTTGTCGGGTACACTGGGCTCAGGGGTTGGGCATAGTTTCACGACCCCCACATAGGGTTCCCACCCCCTTCATCGGTCTCAACTTCTCAAATCTATCTCATCAATTGGCAGTACTCGGGAGGGGCAGTCCGTCTGTCATGTAACTTGAGTTTTAACAATATCACACTGGAAAACCTAGCAGACTTCAAGATATGCTCCAGCTGGACCTGATTCAAGGCTGGGGCAGTTACCCCCCCCCCCCCCTTTCGACAAGCTTTTTGCAATGCCCTTTCCATTCTGGTGACAAAGGCTGACAGTTTTTCATTCCTCCACTGTTTAGCTGACTTGAACTTCCACAACAAGTCTTCCCCACTTTCTGTACTCCCAAACACCCCCTCTAAGGCAGAAAGGTACTCGGTTGCAGTTGCTTTGGGGTTAGTAGCCCGCCAGAAACGAATAGCTTCCAAAGCTGGGCCCCTCAGGCTCTCCATCAGTCTCTTTCATTTCTCCCCCTCAGAGCACTGCCACTCTTGGACTAGAGGGGTAGCATAGTCCATCCAAGTCTCCAAATCATCTTCTCCCGAGGGCACAGGCACAGTACCAGAAAAGAGTTTCAACCTCTGATAGGAGTCTAGCTGTATAGGGGGAACTACTATAGGGGGTGAGGCCAGAATGGAACTCTTGTAGGACCTGGGAGAGGTATCCGGGGAGATTTGTGGGGTGGGATCATTAGAAAGGTCTAACACTTGTAGTAATTCCTGAGTAGTCCTCCCCTCTGCCGCTAACAGTTTAAGCAGTTTATCTTTAAAGCTATTAGTCTTGGGACACCCCCCTGGGGTGATGGAACCACTCCGAACATGAATGACCCTCCACCCCTTTTGAGCACCTTCCGGGTAAATCACTGGTGGCACCCTCTTGGGGTCTATAACTATACTGCATAAAAGCAGCACCTGCAAAGTCTGGTCGAGTAGGTCGGCCATTCGCCCCTTCACCTCTACCTTGCCTAAACATTTAACATGCTCAACTGCAGAAACAAGGTCAGCGTTCTTTATCCCCAGAGGCACATCCAGTGGTAACACAATTTTCTGGGAATCCAACTCTTCAGCTTCACCCCATCCCATCAGTTTATGTACCATCATCTTAACAGGGTCTAACTTAATTTTGGTCATGATATCCCCCTCTAGTTTTTCCTTCAGTTTGGCCATGTTGGAGCACTTCATATACTCGGCCACTAGGAGATGCTAATCCCAGCGGTACCTCCAAAAGGTAACCCCTGGGAGCTCTATCCTAAGGGCTACTACCCCTGCATGCTCAGCTAATAACAGGTTGAGGGGCCTGGATCCAATGGTGGGTGCCTCCACCCAGAGATCAGTGTTGGAATAGTCAAATGTGACCTGGTCACAGCCCTCTGGGTCACTGCAACCCCCCTTTCTTCCCACTAGTGGCTCACCAGCAATCCCCACTCTACTGTTATGCCTTACACTTTCCCCCAGGTTGGGCTGGCCAACTTGGTGCTGAAGACCCCCTGTAAAATAAGATGCAGTTATGCAATAACCCATACACAACAGGGTAGCACAAACACACAGTTCAAATGGTACACCTTGCAACAACAAATCTGATTTATTAAGGGGGAAGTAACAAGGATAGGGGAGATCAAGTTGATTAGCTTAACACTTCTACTATATAGGGCACTGTGCAAAGGCCAACCCTATCAGTCACTGTCGTTGGGTACCCAGGCCTTACAAGGCTAGCCTATTCATTGCAGCTGGATGGGGCTCTGGAGAAGAAACAAGCATTTAGTACCTAGGTTAGTTTTATAATGGCCCGCTGGCACACTTCATGCAGCCAATGAACAGCCAGACCACTCTGGTCCTCAGGAAGGACATTTGACAGGGAGCTACCCTGATTTTTAGTACTCACAAATCCTGCAGCAAGATCCCTCTCACACCACTAAGGGACTTAGCCTGTGCTTCAAATGCTGCTCCACACATTTATATGTAATGCAGAGGGGTACCATACCAGGCAGCTGCTCCACAACTCCCTATCGCTTTTGCTGAACAAACCAGGTGAACTACGCAGCTTCACTTGTCCTGACAGACCGAGCATGATTCAGCAGATTCTCCAGTCCTCTACAGGGTGAGCCTGGTAGGTAGCTGTGTTCGCACAGCCTCCTGTGCTTGCACTCCTCACGGATCTTGTCCACTCTCTCTCTCTCTCTCTCTCGGCGATGAAATTGCCCGCCTTCTCGGCTTGACTCACGCACTTCCCGCACGAAGACTTGCACAGCGCAGGAGCCAGAGCTCCTTCTCCCTTCACAATCACCAACCACTCTGCCCCTCCAGGACAGTTGCAGGGCAGAGTCCCCTCACTCCACAGGCTCTGATTGGTTGCTTTGGGGCTGTCCATCACCTCACATTCCCTCTATTGGTGCAAAATGTGCCAGGATCCAAACTACACTTCCCAGGAGCACTTGCCATATACTTTCCCTTCAGGCAGGCTCCCAGTGGGAGTCTAAGTTCTGATTGGTTCAGGTGGTCTCCATCTTAAGGCACCCTTTACCCCATTGGCTCAGCTCAGCAGTCCAGGTCCAAAATGGAGGGGCCAAGCACACAAAGTCCCAGCTGCAATGAAGGCAGGTTAGACAAACTGTAATTTCACTAATACTTTAAATGATTATAGCCGAACAGTTACATCTACCAGATGGGCTCCCTTTGCGCTTTCAGTGGCTACAGAATGGAGTGATTACACTACAGCTCAGGTGGGATTCAAGCAGGGGAAACCCAAGTCCTCCTATACAAACCCACTGGAGCCTGCTAGCAGGCAGCTCTTAAAGAGGCAGTACTGGAGGTTTTAAAAGCACTCACAATGGCCGCATTTTGGCAGTATTACACCGAACACCAGTTAGGCAAGGAGCTGTCAAGCAGCTCTGGTAAGGCTTTCAGGAACACCCATTTGTAGGGGAGTTACACACTGATTTCCCACAGCGACTGCGCTATTGCTCGCCGGAAGTGCGAAAACACATTTCGGGCCAGGATGTGAAAAATGACAGCTGTACTGTTCATAAGGAGGTGTGATAAAATGCCAATGTTGAAAATCTGGAGTGAAAGTATTATAAATTCATGAAGTTATGAGTGTGCATGGAAACTGCACAATGCACGCTCGTAACACAATCATTTTTTGGAATTTTCTCACCAAATTTGCAACATAGTCTTTATGGGAGCCCACTTCATGAATAATGACACTGTCATTTCATTAATCAATTCTGAAAGGTGACTGCATGCAGTGACCGTGAAGTCCCCTTTCTGGACCGAATAACCAGATGACAGTCACTGAATTCATGAGATGGGGTCCCAAGAACCCCACTTTGGTGTCAAAATTCAGAAAAATGGCTGAGATATCCACATAAGTTGACCCCCCCATTTATGCCATTATACAGCTTACCGGCATTTCTTCAGTTCGTGGTCGGCTATGAAGAGTGCAGACGTGTTCCTGCTCCACTGAAGATCATCACACCAGCCTCCGGTGGTAAGTATGGGGTGAGGAGGGTGTGGGGAGATGGGGTGCACAGAGGGTTGGTGCAGATTGCGGGAGGGGGGCACCGCAGACAGCAAGGGACCATTTTCCTGTTTACAGGTTTTTAAAAAATAAAAAACAATGCTGGAAGATTTTCTGCTTTTACAAGTGGTGTGGTATGCTGGGGTGGGCTCCCAACGTGCCACCTTGGTGTTTCTTGGGGGGGCTGTAGCTGACAAGGATTGGGCACCCTGTCGGCACAGAGTGTTTGGGGGGGTGCATGAGCCGAGGGGGATTGGGCACCCCCCTCTCCACACAACAAATGGGGGGGACATTATGCCGACAGGGATTGGGCTACCCCATCAGTAAATGAACTGGGAAGGGGGCATGCCAACAGAGGGATTGGGCACCCCCATCTGCTTTCATGGGGACTGAGAGGCGGCCGGCAACAGACGCTGCTTGACATCAATATGCAAATTGCCTACACGTTACCACCACTGATTGCAGCAGTTGTTTTCTTTCAACAGCACACCACTGCGTCTGAACTTCTGTCATAGACAGCGTGGCCATTCATTGGTGTGGTGTGGTCGTGCCCACAAAATGGATCAGGGCATTGGCAGAGAGGGCGGCACATCTCCAAAAAGTCATATGGTGGCACTATGTTTCTTGAGCATGCTCGCAAGCAAACATCAAAATGGGCAGACTGGATGAGCCAAGCAGTCTTTATCTGCTGAAAAGGTCTATGTTTCTATGAATTGATTATTGCCAAAAGGGAGGCAGTAGTAGTTGCACATGTAACTATTTCTTCAGGCAAATTGTGTAACTACACAATTCGCAAATGTGAAAATACATAACAACTACATGGTAAATACATGTAACTGCATGATAGTTATACAGTAGTTGCAGCATAGTTACAGACACATATAGTAAAATAGTGTCACCAGTGACATTTTAAATAAACAAGTCAAACCCCAGTGCATGTTGTTCTGTTATTTAAAGATTCATTTGCAAAATCAGCTATTTTGAGTCATTGTCCATTCATGTCAGTGGTTTTCCTTTTTAAAAATAGTTGCCATTACTTCCTACGAGTGAAGCTGTTTTGAAGGTTGGTGATGCCCTTAACAAAGATGGCCACCAGTAAGGGTTGAGAGTCATTTCCTTTAACTGTGTGTACCCCAAACAAAGAGGGCTGCTGCTAGCCACGAGGCAAGCTGGAGTTGCTCCCTTGCACAAAACTGAGACTCCATTGTGAATGTCCTCCTTTCCTAGCTTGCAAAGAAATGGTAGGTTCTGTGTTTGGTGAGTGGCACAAGGGGTTTATTTGCTTTGATTACTCCTGATTTTGCATGTTATTGATTCGTTTCTGTGCCCCTTTCTTTTTGGGGAAAGCTATGATCCTTGTGGTTGATTGTACTGCCCTGCTTTGGCTTGGAGAGGTTTGAAACTTTGTTTATGCTGTTTGTCCTGTGGCTCTATTTAGTTATAATGCCTTACATGGGCTTATGTGGCTCATTTATCGATTGTTTTACATGCCCACTGGTTTTTTGATATATTGTGTGCCCTGTTTAGGATCCCAATGCTCCTATTTACTAATATTATTATTATTATTTTGTTGATTCTGCCCCTGTTTAGCATGGCTAGGTGGAGGCTCTTTGCTGAAACAGGGTGTTGAGGAATGTAGTGCTGACCGGAGCAGAGCAGAGCCTCTGTAGTGAGAAGGTTGTAGCAGGGCAGAGCCTGTGTAGTGAGGTAGGTTGCAGCAGGGCAGATCCTGTGTATTGAGGTAGGTTGTAGCAGAGCAGATCTTGTATTGAGGTAGGTTATAGCAGGGCAGAGCCTTTGTAGTGAGAAGGTTGTAGCAGGGCAGAGCCTGTGTAGTGAGGTAGGTTGCAGCAGGGCAGATCCTGTGTATTGAGGTAGGTTGTAGCAGGGCAGATCCTGTATTGAGGTAGGTTATAGCAGGGCAGAGCCTCTGTAGTGAGAAGGTTGTAGCAGGGCAGAGCCTGTGTAGTGAGGTAGGTTGCAACAGGGCAGATCCTGTGTATTGAGGTAGGTTGTAGCAGGGCAGAGCCTGTGTAGTGAGGTAGGTTGTAGCAGGGCAGGAGTGCTTGGTCTCTCAGTGTAGCCAGGAGGCTGCTTGGCTGTGTCCAGGTTGCTGTCCTGGAGCAGGGAAGCCCAGGCAGGTAGGGCAGAGTCCCTAATGGTGCCACAGTGGCAGCTCAGCAAAGTGAAGTGCCAGGAGTGGAGCAGAGTACTTACTGTGGCTATCTTCACAGCTGCTGGCTGCAGTGGATAGTTCTACAGTCTTTTTCTCTGTGCTCTGTAGTGGCTGGGGCTCTCTGATGATTCAATGTGTAGATTAGAGCTGAATCACAGTTAGGAGTCCTAGGTCCCTAAGATGACTGGAAGCAGATGTGAGTGGGGATGCCAAATTCTT
Organism: Neoceratodus forsteri; assembly: GCA_016271365.2. Lineage (NCBI taxonomy): Eukaryota > Metazoa > Chordata > Ceratodontiformes > Ceratodontidae > Neoceratodus > Neoceratodus forsteri. Next base: position 1,458,477,505 of record CM028132.1, read on the forward strand.
TGGATGCAGTTGTAGGAGCAGGTGAACTTTTTCAGGTTATCAGGCCTGCAGTAGTTCATAGTTAGTGCTGAATAAAGTCATTTGCTGCATATGGGGAGGGGGAGTACTTGTTGTGGCCATGTAGTCAGGAGTCAAGCCACGTAGAGCAGAGCTACTGTGTGGGTGAGGGTACTAAATTGACTCCAGAGCTTGCAGGAGTCTCAATTATGAGCATAGACAGGTCATGAGAGAGCCGTCCTGAGTACCAGTGTATCAAAGGCAGGTCAATTAGTGGTGAGTGCTTCTGCAGCATTATGAGGGTTTGCACTGTTCTTGTGGAGCTGACCAATTCAGTTACTGATGCTGCTGGCTACAAAATTCCCACTTTTAGTGCTGTGGGTGGAGCCTACAGCCCTTCTGTCATCTGTAGCTTAAAAATGGCTTTTCTTAAACCTTCCATTTTAGACATTTGTATGTATTCTTCTACAGCTGCAAAGTAGTGCACCCCCCCTCTGATTTTTGCTATTTGTTGCTCTATGTTAAAGGCTTCTGGGGGGGGGGGGATGCTGCTGTATTGTACCTTAGAACTTCTCAGGATATTAACAAAAAAAAGTTTTAAACTGCCGTTTCTATCATCTGTCCAGTTCATTTCTTTCAGCAACCTAGGGGACTCATTTCCTGTTGGTTTTTGTGAAAACAGAAGTCAGACTCAGTGTCAGAGCACATGCAGTGGCATGCAGACTGCTAACTGCCTGACATTCCTTTCCACAGCACACAGTGTGATGCTTGGACAGCTGGTTCAGATCACTGTATGATTTTTGTAATATAAAAATGTGTTATTGAGTGTCTCTCATGAGACAAGCTGAAACAGCCTGTGGAATGACAACCCCCCTCCCAGGTTTTAGCTACAAGGTGTTACCTGGAAGGCCAAGAGATAATTATAGGCTAGAAGATACCTAAATTAAGGATCTCCTGTTAATCTAGCTAAATTGTAGCTTGCCAGCTGACAGGATAGAAAATATCCATTTTATGATGTTTAGAGGAGGAAAACCAGTTATGTCACACTGGTGCGAAGTCATAAATGTTCCTCTGATGTCTGTAAAAGCAGGTTGTTGCTCATGGATGAAAGAAGGACTTAGAAATTAACATTATTTAATTTATCTTCTGATTGATAAGACATCCTGGGTGTATAATTTTTTATATTCTAACAGGGAGGAGCTAGGTGACCTCCGGCAAAGAGGTTGGCAAAGCCAGTTTTAAAACAGTATTCTGTTTTCCACTAAGTCACACATGTTTGGACTCCGAAAAAGCAACATCAGGCACTGTTAGAAGAATACATTAGATTAAACAAGTCTAAGGGTGCTGTGGCATGAGATTTTGTTGTATTTAAACATTATTATTTTAAGTGATTGTATGTTTTTGTAATATATGGTTCTGTAGTTACATTTTACATTTATATCTATTTTAAGTAAACCTCTACTTTAGAGACTACTTGGTGTGCCTTTGAAATTCTTTTTCTTTGACAAGAGAAACATATATGGTTAAAGCTGACACCATACAAAGCTTACTGGTTTTACCAACTTGGGAAAAGGTAAGAAGTTTTCCTACGGTCTTTCATAGAGTTTTTAAGGGTTCATTTTGTACACCTGGTTAGGTGCCCGTAGGCAAAAGATATCTGGCATCCCCCGAAGAGCAAAATTATCTGAGTCTGTACATTGGGTGCACTAGCAAGAGGTTCGCAGTTTAAATCCCTCCAGAACTTGAGACCAAAGGTTGATTTGAACCCACAAAACAGACAGGAGGGTTACCCTGTTCTGTTAAGTGTTCACAATACTACGCTCGGAGGTTGACACTGTGGGAGCAGAGGGCCTGACCAGCTGAGTGGGGTTGTGACACACAGCAGTGGAAACAGAAGACTTTTTTTCTCATTTTATAATATGATATACTGAGTGTGTGTTTAGTTGCAGGGTCAGGGCCTTGAAGAAAATAACATTTGTGTAACTTATTCAAGATTCCAACAGGTGGTGAGAAAAAAGTCTGAGAGAATTTGTGTAAAAACGAACAAATGAAAGTTGCAAAAAATAGCATGCACACTGGCCTTTGAGACTGGAAGATCAGCATGCTGTGCATTCTACTGTATCCCCACACTAGGCATGTGGGTTAAAGAGCTTGTGTACTGGCTAAAACTAATATTAGATTTTAAAAGCAGTCAACCATTACCTTTTATATTTGAGGTACTTTATCTTTTCCCTTTGTTTAATTAGAAGATTGTTTACCTGATGTTAATATTTGTGATGGGTGGAACAGCACGCTGTGTGGCAGCTGACATAACTAGCTATACTGCCCCTGCTACATCACCAGCATTGTGACCTCACTGACTGTGACATCACTGCTTCTTAGGAACAGCAATCCAGTTACTGCCAGGTTATTCATATGTTACTTCACTATCAGTGAAATCACAATGCTGATGATGTAGTGGGGGCAGTGGAGGTAGATATTTCAGCCGTTATACTAAGAGCTGTTCCACACATCCACCACAACATTATGACACAGAAGATTCTGATGGGCAAGAGGTAAAAGAAAGATACTTCAGAAATAAGATTTTATAACTGACTACTTCTTAAAATTTATATTATTTTCCTGTCTGCCTGGTTTGACTCCACTAAATCCCAATACTAGCACTGTAGTGCAGCATGGGGGGGGGGTGCTCCTGTCTTTTCTGTCTGCCTGTTCAGGTGGATGTTAAATATCCTAAGGTACTTCTCAAAAAGAGTAGGGGAATTTTTTATTTAAAAAATAAACACAATCAAAAGGAAAACAATATAAACAGTTACAACAAAATGACTGCCAGCCCGGGAGTGGGTCCCAGGGTGGTAGCCTGGGTAAAACATTGGCTGAACAAAAGGACACAGAAGGTAATTGTAAATGGAGTCCACTCTGATGAAAGGGCGGTTACTAGTGGGGTACCGCAGGGTTCATTATTGGGTCCAGTCCTTTTTAATGTCTTCATCAGTGACATTGCAGAGGGACTGGAAGGAAAAGTATGCCTTTTTGCAGATGACATAAAGATCTGCAACAGGGTTGATACACAAGGAGGCTGGAAAGGATGAAAAGGGCTTGGCAAGGTTGGAGAAATGGTCAGACGATGGCTAGGATTCAATGCAAAAGTGCAAATAATGCACCTGGGAAACAAGAACCCAGGGAAGAATACACAATGGGTGGGAGGTAGTAACAACAACAAAAGGAAAGGGACCTGGGGTAATCATATCAGATGACCTTAATTAGCAAGCAATGTGAGAAGGCAGTAGGGAGGGCGGGGTATACTGGGATGTATGGAGAGGCATCAGCAGCAGAAAACAGGAAGTTGTTATCTCTGTACAGACAGTGTGAGACCCCATCTGGAATACTGTGTCCAGTTCTGAGACCCCATCTCCAAAGAACATAGACAGGATAGAGGCAGTCCAGAGGAGGGCAACTAAAATGGTGCAGGGTCTGCAAGAGAAGCCGATGAGGAGAGACTAAAGGAGCTTAATATGTATACCCTTGAGGAAAGAAGGAGAGGGGGACATGATAGAAACTTTCAAGTACCTCAAGGAATCAACAAAGTCCAAGAGGGTAGCATCTTTCAGAAAAGAGACTTGCAAGAACAAGGGGACACAATTTAAAGATAGAAGGAGGCGGTTCAGGGCAATGTGAGGACGTATTATTTCACAGAGAGGTAGTGGATGCATGGAACAGCCTTCCTGAGGAAGCTGTGGGGTCTAAAACTGTGGGAGAATTCAAGAATGCATGGGACAGACATAAGGCAATTCTTATGGGGGCAGGAAGATAAAGGCTGTTGGTTAACTAGGATCTGCGGCCTATCCTGTAGGTAGGGAAATGGGCAGACTAGATGGGCCTAGCGGTCCTTATCTGCCGTCAAAGTCTATGTTTCTATGTTTCTAAGTGAAGCACAAAAGAAATTCCACATCATCCCGATGCTCTGGTAACCCATCCCTCACCCTAGTGCCCACAAATATGTCATACATATGTTCAATGTTATTTATTTTCTTTTCACTTTCTCTATTTCCTTCTGTTCTGTATTCTAACAGCTGGCCAGCCAGAAGGAGCAATATCATGAAACCAATGTTATAAATAAACAATATTATATAAGTATTATTTCCATACCTTTTGGTTGGCAAAAAAAAATCATTAATTCTACTAGAAACTGTATAAAGTATTCCCAATGTGACTAGTTGTAATTTCTAACTTAGCCCTTTCTTACGTTTATTTTTCCCAAGTTATGAACCACACAAAATGTTTCCAGAAATCCTGTGCTTTACTTATATTCTTTTTTCTTTTCTGAGTCCATTAGAGTATTTAAGTTGTGAATTACTTGTAACACTTTGCTGTATGCTATATACTTTTTGTTGAAGAACTAATCCATTTCTTGCTTTCCACATATAAAAATTACATAATGAAAAAAATTGGCGTAACATGCTAGGGTGATATTTTTTCAGCTCTGTTGGCAATAAGCCCAACACTACTACCTCATGTGAGGCTAAAAAAAGCTTCTTTCTCCCAAGCCTGTTATCACTAGGGGCCAAAATGCTTCAGCAAAGGGACAGTGAAAATAAAAATGTTCCTAAGTCTCTAGTGTTCCTGGACAAGTTATTCTATGGCATATGTGATCTTCTAACTGCTTATGTTTGTGGGAGTTTCTTACTCCCACTCTCCCATGGCATGATAGCCATGTTATATCCCATACCTTTAAAGGAAGGTGTTTATCTGTTAACTGTTTAAATATTTATATTACATTTTCCTTATACTGAGTTAATTTTTCTAGGGTTTCTGTAAAACGTTATGCTAATTTTAAGGCATAGGAGGACTGCCTAGAATTACTAGTCAGTTGTTGGACAGATATACTCCAATTTTTAAGTTTGCTACAGATAGGGAGAAAGAAATGAAAGATAGTCAAATTTTTAAAAGATCACAGTAACCCATTTGGGGATTTCCAATTTTTTATGCACTTTTGTAAGTTGAATTTTAGATTAATTAACCAGGGTGCAGATGGTTCTGTTAGTATGGGTATTATGTTCTGATATAAGAAAATACTTAAAAAGAATAAAACTGGGTGTACTATCTTTACTCCACCCATGTTATAGTCCTGATAGGTACATTGTCATTTGACAGGATTTAACCTACTGCCCCAAAACCCACAAAAACAGACACTCATTATTTTTCTCTCTAGAGATGTGGCTAATGGAAAGATGCTTGAAACATGAAGGAATATTGGAATTATTAATGTGTACAGTAAATACACTCATTTTCTTTTTGAAATTATTATATTTTTCCAAGTTGTAATGGTTAGTTCTGCTTTTTGCAGTACTAGGGACCAATTTAAGGTGGCATCATCTCAGCTTTCAAACTTTAAATCCAAAATTTGCACTGGTTCTGTGGTTATACCAATATTCACGAGAGAGATTGGAACGTTGGGATTTTTTTCCACGAATTAAGGGGAGATGTAAGCAATATTTTTCCCATAATTTAATTCTGAACCTGAAATTTGTTCAAAATCTGTAGTTATCTGAACCAGAGCAGTCTCCTCGAGTGCAGTAGTGGTACAGATGCAGATATCATCTGCATATGCACAAACGTTTGTAGCCTCTTTGCTATTCTGAAGTGTGAGTCTGGGAATATCTGGGTGATACATAATTTTCCTCAGAGGGGTCAGTCTGGAAAATGTACAGTAAGGGACTCATAAGGCACCCCTGTCTTACTCCCCTTAACCTTCTAAAGGGGGTTCCTATGGTCCCATTAATGAATGGAATGATCGAAGAAGAAGCATACAACATTTTCACCCACTAAAGGAATGAAGCTGGGATCCCATAAACATGTAATACTCAAAATAAATAGCAGTGGTCTACCCGATCAAAAGCCTTTTCTTGATCTAGGGTTAAAATTAGTTTGTGCTCATTACTCGCCTCACCTGATGACATTAAATCCCTTAAGAAAATTCAATTTTTGTAAAGCGACCTTTTTTTATTTGCACAAGATTGTACCGGACAAATAAATTTTTCTGCTACTTTGGTCAAACGATAGATAGATAGATGTTAAAATTTTAGAATCTACATTTAAAAGACGTATGGTCTTCCAGTTTTTTGACTTGCTGTTATCCCCTTTCTTATACAATGAGATTGTTAAGGCATGAGATAACTCTTTTGAAAGAGATTTTTGGGCCAGTATATCCGTAAAGACATCCGTTAAAATTGGAACTAAATATTTACTGAATGTAGTATAAAACTCTACTGTGGGTCCATCTGGGCCTGGGGCTGTATTTTTCTTTAAGGAAAATATTGCTTTTTGTACCTCTTCTGGAGTAATGGGAGCAGTTAGATTAACACGCATCTCTAGGTCTAAGGTTAGAATATCTAAGTTTGCAAGATATTCTGTGTCTCATACAGCAGTGGAGGGAATTCCAAACATTTCCTGAATGTAATTGCTTGCCTAGTTCTGTATATGAGATATAGGCTGTGTATTGGACCCAGACAGTGCCTAGGGGGTAGAACTGTTTTTTCTTTTGTTTATCTCTACGTGCCTTAAAAGGCTAGGCCAGACTGTATCAGGAAGTGCTTACATCACAGCTACTTAACAGCCAATAACTCGGGAAGAATCTTACAGACCTTGATAAAAGTACTAATTTTAGCAGGCTCATCAGATAACCTAATAGTCTTCAGGTGAAGCTACCTCTGGCTGGAAGCTGCAACACTGGACTTAAGATTTGCAAGAAGGCGAGTTGTGCTCACAACGGAGGGAGGTGAACCTTACAATTTAAAATTGTCTTTGGTTTGAATCAGATTCCTTAGGAAAGTTAATATTCTTCAGGTGGAGGATACTTCTAACTGAAGGGTGAAATAAGAAACTTAGAATTATCAGAAAAGGCAGTCTTTCAATCAACAGAGGGAGGTGGAGCTTGCTTAACTTTGGTTACAATTGTTGAGATTTTACTGTTTTCTGTGTTAGTGATTGACTGTTTGCATTGCAATATTTGTAATACTGTGATAATTCACTGGGCTAAGAATTTGTCATAAGCCCTAAATTGAGAGCAGGTTACAGGCTGTGTATTGGACCCAGACAGTGCCAAGGGGGTGGAAACTGGTGTTTCTTTTGTTTATCTGTGTGTGCCTTAAAAGGCCAGGCCAGACTGTGTCAGGAAGTGCTTACTTCACAGCTACTTAACAACCAATAGCTCTGGAAGAATCTTACAGACCTTGATAAAAGTACTAATTTTAGCAGGCTCATTAGATAACCTAATAGTCTTCAGGTGAAGCTACCTCTGGCTGGAAGCTGCAACACTGGACTTAAGATTTCCAAGAAAGCGAGTTGTGCTTACAACAGAGGGAGGTGAACCTTACAATTTACAATTGTCTTTGGTTTGAAGCAGATTCCTTAGGAAGGTTAATATTCTTCAGGTGGAGGATACTTCTAACTGAAGGGTGAAATAAGGAACTTAGAATTATCAGAAAAGCAGTCTTTCAATCAACCGAGGGAGGTGGAGCTTGCTTTACTTTTGTTATAATTGTTAAGATTTTCAGTGCAGGAAGAGTTTAAACCCACAGAGGCTGAATACTGTTTTCTGTGTCTGCCCTCCTGCACAGCTGACATGTTTTGGGGCTGACTGTTTTCAGATCACAAGTCACCAGGCTGTTTTGGGGCTGGGGAGGTTTACCTGTGTCTGACTTTGATGTTTGGATTTTTCTCTGTTTGATTAGCAGGGTATTTTCTCTGTCAAATTGTCGTGTATGGCATCTTGCTGACAGGAAGACACTCATCGCAGCGGTAGGTCAGAGCTTTTAGCTGATTGTTTTGTGAGGGCACAGTTTAGACCCAAACCTTCCCACCCTTACCCACCCATCCCTGGAAATAGTTCATTTATACCTGGGGTTCTGATATCATTTCCTCAAGAGGGCAAGTTGCATATCACTGTCATATTCTCTCTAGCACACTGCACTGACAATATAAGCATACACATTATATAAATACATATATTTCTATATAACACACACACAAGAAAAACAACTAAACAAGGTAGACAGTTATGTGGGGAGTAGTACAATGTAATGGCTATGTGGCAGCAGTCTTCCGGGAGTCTTTCTGGAGGCTGAGATGCTGCCCTGTTTGCAGACAACTATCTGCCCTGAGGGAGGAAGTTGCCCATCTTCAGGCCACACTGGACAGTAGCAAGGGAACCTCCCCCATCCAGGGAGCACCAGAGCCACCACCACTACCTCAGAGGTTGCAAAGAAAGCACAGCAGTTGAACCACAGTGGGCTCAGAGAGGGTAAGGGTGGTGGAACAGAGGCACACCCAGTCAGTTGTTCCACTCCACAATCCATACACCATTCTTGGGGAGCATAGTTCCCCTCTGGATGCACCCACAGAGGAGACTAAGGAGGGTGCAGACAACTGTCACAAGGGTGGCCCTCAGGAAGGAGGCAGGGGGCACCACGGGGAAAGGAAGCAGCTCCTGGTGGGGAATTCAATTATTAGTGGGATAGAACTGGGGGGAGCAGGGAAAACAAGTAAGGTGCCTGCCTGGTGCCATGGCTTGGAAGGAAAGGAAGCACATCCTCAGAATCACAAGAACAGTTGCACAGGAGTCTGAGCTGGGTGTCATTGTCCACCTAGGGACACATGACTTGGCTCATCATGAGATCAGAACAGTGCAGAAGGACTTTGTAGAGTTGGGGAGGGGCTTAAGACAAGTAGCAAACACAGTATCCTTCTCAGAGGTGCTGCCTGTCAGTGGCATGGGTGAGGCGAGGGTACTTTGCACCATGCAGTTTAATGAATGGTTGAAAAAATGGTGTGGCGCACAGGGGTTTGGCTTCATTGGGGACTGGGGTTCCACCTGGAGGGACACCAGCCTATACTGGCAGGATGGTCTGCATCTGTCCAGGAAGGGAACAAGTCTTTTGGGCAGTCGGTTTAAATGCTTAATTGGCAAGCTTTTAAACTAGTCAAGGGGGGAGGCACTGATAAGCAACAGGAAAATCCCAGCCTCCCCCTACAAAACAGGGTACTAAATGAGAAAAAGACCAAGGTAGAAAGGTCAGTGGGGGATGCTGCTACAGAAGGTAAAGCCATAAAAAAATGGAGAGCAATGAGTACCAATGCCCGTTGTCTGGGTAACAAGCTTCCTGAATTAGTGGCCTTGATGGAGGAGGAACATCTGGATATTGTGGCAGTCACAGAAACATGGTACACACAGAACCATGACTGGGACGTAAACATACCAGGATGTACTATCTACTGGAGGGACAGGGAGGTTAAAAAAGGAGGAGGAGTAGCTCTCTACATAACAGAAGGAATCAAAGCAACAGAACAAAAGGGTAAACTGGGAGGAGAAGAAGCACTGTGGGTCAATTTGAGGCAGGCAATGGCACCACAATCCGCATACAGGGTTAGATACAGACTCTCTCAGGGGGAGGAAATGGACAAGGAAATGATAGAAAGTATACTTAGAATGGCAGAAAAAGGGGAGATATTGCTGATGGGTGATCTGAATATGCCAGATGTTAACTGGAGTGCAGTTGTAGCAGCCACTTCTAAGAATGGGGTTATTCTAGATGCCCTACAGGGGACATGCCTTAGACAACTAGTATTGGAACCCACTCGAGAGGGAGCAATCTTAGACCTGGTCCTCTCAAATGGAGATGGAGAGGGGATCACAGATGTAGAAGTGGGTAGCCATCTGGGAACTAGCGACCATCGAACAGTATGGTTCACAATAAACACAGTAATAGAGTCAAGCCATATAAAGGCAAAAGTACTGGACTTCAGGAGGGCTGACTTTGCCAAAATGGGTGAGTGCCTAAGGAATGCACTAGCAAATGGGGAGGAAGGAGGGGTGGAAGAACAATGGGGAATAATAAAAACTGCCATCACAGAGGTAACAAGTCTTTGTGTGAAGCAAATAAACAAAACAAAACGATGTAAGAAACCACTATGGTTCTCAAAGGAGGTGGCAGTGAGGGTTCAAGAGAAAAAGAAAACATTCAGAAAGTACAAGGAATCACAGAAGGAGTAGGACAGAGAATTGTATCAGTTAAAGCAAAAGGAAGCTGGGAAGGTAGTCAGAACAGCAACGGCCTGAACTGCGGAAAAGATAGCCAACTCAGTTAAGAAGGGGGATAAAACCTTTTTTAGGTACATCAGGGAGCGAAGAAAGACTAAGGGAGGGATAGTGAGGCTTAATAAAGGGGAGAAGGGAGGGCAGAGGGTGACTGTGAAAAGGCAGAGATACTAAACAAATATTTTTGCTCAGTATTTACAAATGAAGAGGGGGAGGTACCTAAAACAAACAATAGAAACACTCTGGATACAGAAGTTGATACCAGCCCATTTACAGAAGAAAGGGTTCTGAACGAACTCTTAAAACTGAAGGTGGACAAAGCAATGGGGCCTGATGGGATTCATCCCAGAATTCTAAAAGAACTAATGGTAGAACTAGTGAAACCACTGACTACCCTCTTTAACAAATCATGGGAGGATGGGGTGGTACCTGAGGACTGGAGGAGGGCCAATGTGATTCCCCTTCACAAAAGTGGGAGCAGGGCAGAAGCGAGAAAGTACAGACCAGTTAGTTTAACCTCAGTGGTAGGGAAAATGATGGAATCACTTCTGAAGGAAAGAATTGTTGAGTACCTAGAGGCCAGAGGGGCACAGGACCCAAGGCAGCATGGATTCACAGCAGGAAGGTCATGCCAGACGAATCTAATAGATTTCTTTGACTGGGTGACCAAAGTAGTAGATCAGGGAGGGGCTGTGGACATGGCCTACCTAGACTTTAGCAAGGAATTTGACTCAGTCCCACACAAAAGATTAATATACAAGTTAGCCAGCCTGGGAGTGGGTCCCAAGATGATAGCCTGGGTAAAGAATTGGCTGGAGAATAGGACACAGAGGGTAATAGTAAATGGAGTCCACTCTGAAGAAAGGGGTGTTACTAGTGGGGTGCTGCAGGGTTCAGTAATAGGACGGTCGTCTTCAATGTCTTTGTAAGAGACATTGCAGAGGGACTGGAAGGAAAAGTATGTCTCTTTGCAGATGACACAAAGATCTGCAACAGATCGATGCTAAAGGTGGGGTGGAAAGGATGAGAAGGGACTTGGCATGGTTAGAGGAATGGTCAAATGTATGGCACCTTAGATTCAATGCTAAGAAGTGCAAGGTAATGCACCTAGGAAACAAAAACCCAGGGGAAGAGTACACAATGGGGGGTGAGATACTAACAACAACAAAAATGGAAAGGGACCTGGGGGTAGTCATATCAGATGACTTAAAGGTGGGCAAGCAATGTGAGAGGGCAGTAAGGAGGGCTGGGGGGATACTGGAATGCATAGGGAGAGGCATCACCAGTAGAAGACAGGACATTGTTATCCCTCTGTACAGAAAGCTGGTGAGACCCCATCTGGAGTACTGTGTGCAGTTCTGGAGACCCAGTCTCCGCAAGGACATAGACAAGGTGGAAACTGTCCAGAGGAGGGCCACTAAAATGGTGCAGGGTCTGCACCGGAAGACATATGAAGAGAAACTAAAGGAGCTTAATATGTATAGCCTCGAGGAAAGGAGGGAGAGGGGGGACATGATAGAAATCTTCAATTACCTCAAGGGAATCAACAAAGTCTAAGAGGGTAGCATCTTTCAAAAAAGAGGTGTGCAAGAACAAGGGTACAATTTGAAGATAGAGGGGGCGGCTCAGAGGTAATGTAATATTTTTCACAGAGAGGGTTATGGATGCATGGAACGGCCTTCCGGATGAGGTCGTGGAGTCAAAAACAGTGATTGAATTCAAGCATGCATGGGAAAGCCATAAGGCAATTCTAGGGGGTTGGGGTAGAAAGAAGTAGGCTGCTTGTTAACTAGGATCTGTAGCTATCCAGTAGGCAGGGAAATGGGCAGACTGAGTGGGCCAAGCGGTCCTTATCTGCCATCAAATTCTATGTTTTTATGTTTCTATGATCAAAGTCTGAGTAACAAACTTTTGAAGAAACATCCTTAACTTGGTCTAGAGTTGTACACTGCACCTTATCTTGACAGCTTTTGTAAATATCCAGTGAAGGTTTAGTATCTTGTGTGCCAAACTGAGCCTCTTTTTTAAGGGTTTCAGCCCTATTGAACTGGTAATTAATCATTTCAGTCTTGATGTGTTTGATGGCTGCAGAACAATCTAAACCTTGTTCATATGCTCTTGCAATTACTTGAAATAATTTTTGTTTTTGATGCTTTTGTAGCTGTCTGTATGAAGAAGAATTTATATTCTAGTTTGGTGTCAATCCACCAGTCCGTAAGGGTTTCAAAGGCTTCCAAGACTGAGTATATTGCTGCTAATGGAGAAAAATAATTATTTTCTATGTGAGGTAACATCAATAACTGTTCGTTTAATTTCCACCTAGGGAATTGTTGTTTGAGAGAGATGGTGTTTGTTGCTAGTCTACAGGTTATGGAAACTGCTAAGTGATCTGAGGTCTCACAGGGAATAATCCTAGCTTGCTCTGGTATGAGGTGTTTTGAAAAGAAGATATAATCAATCCTCATGGACAGAGAACCTTTAGTAAAGGTTTTAGCTCTGTTAGTGTGGAGTTCCATAAAGGTACCCTTTAAATCAGCTGTTTTTAAGATATTATTTAAACAATTTGTATCACCAAATAACTTTGTAGTGTGACCCCCTTTATCTGCCAGTGTCAGTGGACAATTAAAATCTCCACCCAGGATTATGCACGTTCTGGTATGTAAATATGGCTGTATTTGTCTGAAAAAATCAGAATGGGCTGATATACTTTCTGGTGCATATGCATTTATTAAATAGAAGGGTATGTTCTCAAAGCATCCATCTAGAAGTAAAGCTCTCCCAGGACATATGCCAATTAATTTATGTACTGTAAAATCAAATCCTCTTATAAGCATCCCTATACCGTTGCAGGTGTCAGTTCCTTGTGACCAGAAAGAGGTCCCCAAAGTCCATGCATGTTTTGCCTGCTGTATTTCATATGTGGTTTTTAACCTTGTATCCTGTAAAAATATAGTTTTGTTTGGTAAATCCTTTAAGATTTGAAAAGTTGTTAGTCGCTTTCTATCATTTTTAATGCTACAAGCATTTAGGGTGAGTATAGAAAGCTGGTGGCTACCCCCCATAACTGTGCAGAGATTAGTTTATTTACTCAAGGGACTCCTCTATGAAAAGAGTCTCTTTTTTTTGGCATAGTGTCCCTTTGAAAATCTGTAATTGAGTCTGTTCTAGAAGAGGCCGACAAGGAGTCGAAGTCTCCCTCCTCCCCCTCTGTATCTCCCCACTGCCTTCTTCTTTTGAGTGCTTGGTACTTGCTTCAAGTTACTATAGTGGAAGTTTTAGTGGGGGTTCTTTCTGCCTTCCTTTTCCCTTTGTTTTTCTTAGGTTCTACTAATAAAAAAGGATCTTGGGCAGGTGGGGGGGGCATGATGACTGTACTTTGGCCTACTTCTTCCAACAGATCTGGGCTTAAATCATCTTCTTGCAGTGTTTCTGTGTAAAAAGAAGGGTTTTCCAGTAACAAATTTATACTAGGGACTGAGGTGGTTGGAGATACTGTTGGTTCAGTTTCTATATTAGACAGTCTTTTGGATTCTTGGGCTTGGCATTTTTCCAGTAACTGAACAGGGTCTTATTGAGCTCTGTCTAGCCTATTTTTTTCTGCCCCTGGACATCCTTGATAAGTATGGCCTTGTTCTTCATATAGCTTACATTTTAAGAGGTTTGGGCATCCTAGACTGATGTGGCCAAACTCTAAACAGAGATTACATCTCGGCTTATCACAAACTGAACTTAGGTGTGTGTGGGCCCCACACTTGTGACATGTTCTAGGTTGTCCCTGATAAAAACATAGACCCCCGTCCCGTTCTATAAAAAAACTCCCTGGGAGGTGCAAAATGCCTTGGTCAGTGTGTTTTAATTGTACTTTAATTCTCCAATTTCCTGTCCAAACTAAATCTTCATCTAACACAGGGATTGGGGCCTCTAGTAATGTGCAACGTTGTCTTAACCAGTACTGTACATCCGAGATGTTTACCCCCTCATTTCTAAATAGCAAAGTTACCATCTTTATGGTGGGTTTGGTTAAAGGAATCAGGGAAAAAAGGCTGCCACAATGTAATATTTGATACCTGGGTATACATGGTCCAAAACCTTTCTAATGATTGATTGGTTTTAAAACTTACATTATATATAGGTTCCCCTCTAACATGTATCACTGCAAATAATTTGTTAGGTTGAATTCCCATACAGTCTTTCAACATCCTATGTAATAATGTTTTTCTATCAGGAGCCTGATCAATACAGAAACATAGAAACACAGAGGTTGACGGCAGATAAGGACCACAAGGCCCATCCAGTCTGCCCATTTCTTTTTCTCCTGATGAATGTGCCATCGGCATTTGCTCTGCCAATGGCCTATCAATTCATACTTATCTGTATTGCTCCATTATGCCTGTCCCATGCCTGTTTGAAGCCCTGCACTGTATTCATATCCATCACTTCCTGAGGTAGGCCATTCCATGCATCCACCACCCTTCCTGTGAAAAATAACTTCCTCACGTTACCCCTTAATCGGCCTCCCTCTAATCTCATTCTGTGTCCTCTTGTCCTACTATTTTTCTTATATTGAAACATGTTAGACTCTTTCATCTTGTTAATGCCCTTTAGGTGTTTGAATGTTTCGATCATATCACCTTTCTGCCTCCTTTGCTCCAGGGTATACATATTGAGTTCCGTTAATCTGTCCTCATATGTTTTCTGATGCAGTCCCTCCACCATTTTGGTTGCTCTTCTCTGGACTGCCTCAATCTGATTAATGTCCTTGTGAAGGTGTGGCCTCCAGTACTGCACACAGTACTCCAAATGGAGCCTAACAAGCGTCTTGTAAAGAGGGATTATTACCTCCCTCTTATGACTTGTGATACCCCTACTAATATACCCCATCATCCCCCTAGCCTTACCTACTGCTTTAGTTGTCTGCTTGGAAGATTTCAGGTCATCTGTGATGATGATGATGATGCCGAAGTCTTTTTCTTCCCTTGTGACTGCCAGCAACTCCCCTGCTAACCTATAGGTGGCTTCTGGATTTCTCTTCCCTATGTGCGAGATCTTGCACGTCTTTGCCTTAAACCCCAGTTGCCACTTTTCTGACCATTTTGCCAGTTTTTCCAGATCTCTTCTCATTCTGTCCACCCCATCTGGATCATCTACTCTGTTGCAGATCTTTGTGTCATCTGCAAACAGACAAACCTTACCCTCTAGTCCATCTGCAATGTCACTGATGAAGATATTGAAGAGGACTGGCCCCAAGACTAATCCCTGAGGTACCCACTTGTGACTTGCATCTCTTCTGACTGTATACCATTTACCACCACTCTCTGTTTTCTGCCCGTCAACCAGTTTGCCACCCAGTTGACCAACTTCTGGCCCATCCTGAGCCTACACAGCTTATTAATCAATCTTCTATGTGGAACAGTATAGAAAGCTTTGCTGAAGTCAAGGTAGGTGAAATCAATTGCTCCCCTTTGGTCCACCACTCTCATTACCCAGTCAAAGAAATCTATGAGATTAGTTTGATAGGACCTTTCTGTTGTAAACCCATACTGTCTTGGATCCTGTGCTCCTATGGATTCCAGGTGTTGCGCTATCTTTTCCTCAAGGAGTGCCACCATAATCTTGCCCACTACTGAGGTAAGACTGACAGCCTGTAGGTCCCTGCCTCCTGTCTGCTACCACTTTTGTGGAGCGGGATCACATGAGCCCTTCTCCAGTCTTCTGGGACATCTTCTGTAATCAGAGACTCACTAAACAGTTCTGCTAATGGCTCTGCTAGTTTCACCCTTAGCTCCCTTAGTACTCTGGGATGTATGCCATCAGGTCCCATTGCCTTGTCCACACTGAGCTTATTGAGCACTTGTAGGACCCTTTCTTTTGTGAAGGGACTAGTGCACACCTCCCTCCCCTCTGTGTCCATGGTGCTGAGCTATGAGCCCTGCCATACCTTCTCCTCAGTAAATACTGAGCAGAAGTACCTATTTAGAATAGATGCTTTTACATGGTCCTCCTCCTCCTCACATTCCCCCTTATCCCCTTCGATCTTAGCAATACCCACTCTGGACTTTCTCCTTTCACTAATGTATCTATAGAAAGTCTTGTCACCTTCTTTCACTGTTCGTGCTAGTGTTTTCTCGGTCTGGGCCTTTGCCTGCCTTACTGCCTTCCCTGCTTCCCTTAGGGAAGTTTGGTATGCCTCCCTATCTTAATCCCGCTGCATTCCCTTATATTTCCTGGAGGCCAGTCTTTTGGCTTTGAACTTTTCTGCTACTGTTTTTGAGAACCAAAGTGATTTCCTTCTTCTTTTGCACTTCATTTTCTCTCTAACATAATGGGATGTTGCTTCAAGTATTGTATCCTTAATACTTGCCCACTTTGCCTGTACCCCCTCTCCTGTATTAGCGTAACTCTGTTGGCCATCTTATCAAAGTCAGCTCCTCTGAAGTCCCATATTTTTGCCTTGGAATGGGAT
The DNA here is from genome assembly GCA_016271365.2 of Neoceratodus forsteri. Lineage (NCBI taxonomy): Eukaryota > Metazoa > Chordata > Ceratodontiformes > Ceratodontidae > Neoceratodus > Neoceratodus forsteri. The sequence continues at coordinate 1,458,494,061 of CM028132.1, forward strand.
GATTTAGTTCTATTGGCCAAATTGAACCATACCATGTGATGGTCACTGGCCCCCAGGTGACCTTCTATTTATTTATTTATTTACAAGATTTACCAGGAAGGCATACTGAGCAACATGCTCAATTCCAGATGTGACCTGGGGGCCTAGCCCAGTACATGTCTATAGAAGAACATTTAAAAATACAGAAATGAAAATAGCGAACATTGTCTACAATTTCAAACACAGAGTAGTACAGTTTTTGAGCAAACACAAGCAGGAAAGAAATTACGGACAGAATACACATTGCATACCAGAAGTACTCCTGAACAAATTATGATTACTTAGTAGAGGGCTAACTGCAAAATTAGCATAAGCAGCTGGAGGAGAAGTGTGCCTGGAGTAGTCCGGTGCATTGACCGGGATTTTGTGCATGTCTGATGGGGGCTGGAAGGGCATTCCATAAGTGGGGGATCCTATATTTGAAAGCTGACTGGCCTTTGGTAGTGCGCATTAGTGGGACATGTAGAAGTCTGGGGTCAGCACCTCTTAAGGAGTACGCAGGGGGAGGTTGTTGAGATAAGGTAGAATCAAGGTAGGGAGGGAGGGAGTGAGTCCAGAATTTAGCAGCAAGCCTAGCACAATTTATTGGTCCCCAGTCATGGAGAGATGGCAGGGCTAGGGAGCTGTATAACGTACAGTGGTGGGTGGATGGTGGGGAGTCGAGGATGAAGCGGCAGAAGGAGTGGAACAGGGTGTCTAGACTTGTCAGTGTAGACGCAGGGGTAGTAGAATATACTATGTCACCGTAATCCAGAACTGGGAGTATCATTTTTTGGACTATGGCAAGCCTTGTTTCTTGGGGAGGCATGTTTTGTTACGGAAGAGAGCCCCCAGTTTAGGGAGCAGTCTCTTATGCAGGGAGTCAATGTGTGCGGTGAAATCTAGGTGTTGGTCTAGCCAGACGCCCAGATATCTATAGCTAGTGCATTGTTCAAGATGTGCCCCTTGGAGGGTAATGAACGGGGGACAGGGTGTTTGGCGAGAGAGTCTTTGTTGGGAGTCAAATGTAAGCGGCACAGTCTTTGTTGGGTTAAGAGATAGCTGATTTGACATGAACCAGTGTTGGACGGCTGAGAAATCCTCCTGAAGGAGAGATGCCACACTGCTAGCTGAGGGACCAGAAGCGTACAGAACAGTATCATCGGCATACATTTGGATGGATGAGTGGGAGCATGCAGCAGGGAGGCCATTTAGAAATATAGAGAAAAATATCGGTCCAAGGACAGACCCTTGGGGGACACCTGAAGTGACTGGAAGAGGGTTAGAGGTGTGCGTGGTCAGACTGACCGCTTGCATCCTACCCGCTAGGTAATCTTGGAACCATTCTATAGCTGGGTGAGCTATCCCTGCATCAGAGAGTTTGGAGATGAGTAGGGAATGTGAGACGGTATCAAACGCCTTGGCTAAATCTAAAAAAATGGCCGTGGTGATGTGACCATTGTCTATGCCAGTGAGGATGTCCCCAGTGATTTGCAGTAGGGAGGTGATGGTAGAATGGGCTTTGCAGAAGCCAGACTGGAAGGGAGTAAAAAAGGAGGAGGAGTCCAGGTACTGAGTGAGTTGGGACAGGACAAGTCGCTCCTGAAGTTTCACCAGGATAGGGAGGAGGGAAATAGGTCTATAGTTGCTTGGGGATGAGGGGGTCACAGCCTTTAGGAAGCGGTATGACAGTGGCCATTTTCCAAGATGTTGGTACCTTGCCCAGTGAGAATGAGAGGTTGAGAAGTGCAGCCAGGGGAGAGGCTATGTCAGGGGCCAATAGGTATAGCATCTTAGCATCCAGGGATGATGGGCATTTACGTTTGTTCAGGTTAAGTGCACACAGGGAGTGGAGGACTTCTACAGGGGAGACTAGTTGGAAAAAGAAAGGAGGGGCTATGGGGTGAGTGCTAGGGAAGAGGGGTGGGGGTGGGCTGGGGAATGCATGCTCCAGAGGGAGGATAGAAGTTTGTCTCCGCAGCTGGAGAAATGAGTGTTGAAAGCTTCGGCAACACTGCTTGGATCGGAGATGATGGTGCCGTTTACAAGTAGTGTGGGGGGGTGGTTGGGTTGGGGGAGAGAGCAGGGATTTGAGGGATTTCCAAAAGTCCATGTGGTGATTAGATTTAGTACTGAAGGTAGATAGGAAGTAGGACTTTTTGCTAGGCGTATGGTATTTGTGCAAGCATTTCTTAGGGCTCTGTAAGTAGTAAGGGAGGCCTGGAGATCTGTGATCCTTTCCCTGTTAGTCAGTACTAGATCTAGGATAACCCTGTCTCTTGTGGGTTGTTGTACCAGTTATTTGAGGCCCTCCCCCTGCAGAGAATCCACTATGTGTCTAGTTCTGGCAGATGTTCCTGCTGGTATTGTTGAAGTCTGCCATTATCAGAACCTCTTCCTTAGCTGTCATGTTTTATATATCTTCTAACAGTAATGTGTCTATGTCCTCCCCCTGGTCTGGAGGCCTGTAGACAACCCCAGTTTGTATGGCTGTCCCATTTCCGGTTTCCAGGGTAACCCACAGTTCTTCTGACTCCTTATATGTATTCTGAATTTCTGTAGCTTTGATATTTTCATTGACATATAGGGCCACTCCACCCCCCCTTTTTGCATTCGGTCTCTTCTGAACAGTACATAGCTGGGTACTGAAGTCTTCCAAGTGTGTTACTGGTGAACCATGCCTCACTAATGGCTACTATGTCCAGTTTAGCCTCTGTCATTATTGCCTGCAAGTCTGGGACCTTGTTTCTCAGACTGCGAGCATTTGTGTACATGATTTTCCACTGGCTAGATTTTGGTGTATTGGTTGCTGGGCAAGGTATGGCATTTCCCCTGTGCGTCGTATAGGGGAGCCGGACCTTTTTCCTTACCTGGTGATGCAAATGACTACAGACATGCTGAACTCCGGTTTGATCACTAGCTGAGGGGCGAGGGGTGTTCTTCCCATTCAAAGTATCGGGTGCTGCACCCCTCTCCCCATTTACTAGTTTAAATATTCTGCAAAGACATCAAACTTCTGCCCCAATGTACTGGCTCCCTCCTTAGTCAGATGCAGTCCATCAAATTTAAAGAACTTTCACTCCCAAAACTGTTGCCAGTTACCTACAAATTTGTGTCCTTTTTCCTGAAAACAGCCCTTGAGCCACATGTTTAGCTCCCCTATCTCCCCTTCTCTGACCTTCCGTCCATCTGCCTCCCTCTCCCAGACTGGCAGGATCTCAGAGAAGGAGATGCCAGATGAAATGGATGATAGTTTGTCACCCAGCCTGGTCAGGTATTCATTGGTCTCCACAACTGACCAGCTGGCGAGATCGTTAGTCCCTATGTGTACCAGGACATTGCTGTTTTCTCCTGCTTCCTGTACAATTTTAGCAATGCGGTGAGTGTCTCTCCATGCTGATGTACCTGGGAGACATCTGACCATTACCCCGGCTGGAGATACGTATCAACTCCCCGAATCATGGAGTGTCCTATGATCAGAAGTGTTTTGGATTTCCTTTTTGCTTTTTTTGTTTTGGTTCCTGTTTTGGGTGAATTTTGTTGCGCTAGCTCCTGTGCTGCAGTGTCCTGCTCTGCAGTGTCCTCTGCCCCTTTGTTTGATTTCAGAGATAGAGGCAGATATCTGTTTGTAGTTTTTATATAGTTTGTGGAGGTGATATGTTGGAGAGCACTGAGTGATGGGGCACCTGATTTGCCCCTCCTAACCACCTGCCAACCTCCCGGACCAACTACCCTCTGCAGTCGAGGTGCTACTGTTGGATGTTGGGTAAACGGCAGGTGGTTCTTATAATATATTTCCTCCTGAATGTGTGATTTGAGTCATGCAATCTCTGCCCATGCTGCCTGGAGCTGAGCCCTTAGCTCTCCAATGGCCTAGCATAAAGGACAGTGTCCTAAATCCTCTAAAACTGCCTTTTTAAAAAGTGTCCCACAGTACCTGCAGTTAATAATATCCATTCCAGATAAGTTGCTGGGTTTTTAACCTGATCAGAGTAATTAGAAGGTGGAAATGAAAGCAACAGTTTGATTTTGTGTTTTGTTTGTTTTTATATAACTTGTTATAACAAGTTAAGTTACTTGTGCCCTTGTAAATGAGGTCACTGTGTGGATACCCCTCTGATCCACCTCTTCCAGCTTTACTACAGGCACTGTCATGACTGTGCTACCCTATAAAAGGAGAGTAGTGTGGGGTCGTTGGGGATGGCGGTGCCCTTCCCCTGACGAAAATGAAGACCCACGGATGAAAGAAACAAGGAGGTAAGAGCAGAAACAATCAGTCAGCAACAAATGTAGTTTCCCTGAAAGCTTAGCCTAATGATAGATAAAACTGTAAAGGGTATAAAAGCACCACCTGTAACAATTTCACAGAAGATATACCCTGTAAGAAACACTTTTCTACAAAGAAAAATAAAGCAGTAACAGAAGATGTACCTTGTAAAAGCAATTTGAATCAGAAGATTATAGCAGTAATCTGTAAGAACACACCTGTAGGCACACCCTTTAATAATGCAGCAGAAGGTATACCCAGCAACAATAATATGAATCAGAGAAAAATAAAACAATACAATGTTAGCAACACACAGTAACAAACCCTGTAAATACAAAAGAAAATAATAACACAGTAAATCTGCCTAGCCAAAAGAAACCTTAAACCTTTTCCTTGCTCTGGTAAGGTTCTTTGCTCTGTCCTTACAAGCAACCTAGAAGAAAAGAGTTCAGGTGAAGCTAGGTGCCTTTGCCAGCAAACCTAGTCTTTAAAGTATTACCCGTATTCTGTAAATGCACCACGTTTCTACGCTGTGCTGGTTGTCCCACGCTTTTACAAAGATCAGCCACACGTAGTCTCTTAGGAGGTTCTGTGTTGTTTTCAGTCTGTTGTTCGTCTTCTTGTCCCAGCACTCTGTGTTGATGCTTGAGACCTGTGAAATAAAAATTAGTATTTAAAGCGTCCTTTTCAGGTAATGTTTTGGAAGTAATATTTTAGTTTCCATTAAGGTGTTCTGATGCAGCCTGATTTTGTACGGTTTGTAAATCTGGCTCATTTCTGAGTGCCTTTATTTCCTCGGCAGAGACCAGGTGAGGAGAAGCCCAGGTTTGTTCATCTGATTTGTGGTGCCAGCCTGCAGCGTGCAGAGCAGCTTCGGGTGTCCAATGTGTAGCTGTTTGTTGTGAGTCATCAGCACGGCCTTTCCGGAGCTGTATGTAAGGTTAAGGAGAAGCTTGCTCAGCAACAGGTGATTGTACAGAGTTCTCTATTCATGTGCAAAAGGGTTGAGATGGAAATGAAGTAGTAGGCAAATTTATTTCATGTTTGGAAGAAATATTATCCAATGCAATGCTTTCTTCTTTTAACAGTTTGAAAACAAAGTCCCTTTTTGTTTTTAAAGCACTCCTTAATGGTTCATTTCGGACAGAGTCTGAGGGATCTACTTCTATGGACTCAGTAGGCCAGTGCAACATCTGGACTTCAGTGTACCATATATTTTGTTGTGTATTTAAAGAAGCATGCAAGTCAACATCATGTTTTTTATTTCCATCGTTAACTTCTGATATTTTCTTAGTAGAATCCATACTTTGTGCAGACAAGTTTTCTTCCAAAGCTTAAGGAGTTATCTTTGGCCTGTCGTCTTCCTGCCTTCCATCTTCAGACTGACTATTTGTCATGTTTCGACTGACAGACAAGGGTTCCCCCTACTGAGCAGTAGGGGAATTTCCATGGTGTCCTGGCCAAATTTACCCATTCACTAAAAACACCACCAACAGCTTAATCTGGTTCAAGTAGGGATTTATGCCATGTTACAATTTCAGTTGCTTACCATCTGTACCCCCCTCCCCGTCACCCCTGAAAAAGGGACTTCTGGTCTTAGTGGGCCTACCCGGTCAACAAAATTCAATGAATAAATAAATTCCCCCATTATGCCTTATGGATTCCACATAAATCCAAATCATTCAACGGCCATCTTGATATATAATTTTAATACCTAACAGCAAATCAGAGCCCTTTTCCTGATAAAAGGCTGCCGACATATTACATCTAAATAAACAACAGAGTCACTAATAAGGAACTAGTGGCTTTTGGAAAAATCTACAGGGATTTGATGCTGCCTCTACAGGGAAAATACAGGACAAATGAGGGCTTGTTACAGGAACATGGTTATGACTTTGGTCATTTGGTAGCTCTTTACAGTCCTATTGGCTCTGGCTAGAACTTATTTAATTATTAGTCAAGTTGCAGTATTGCAGGAGGGCTGCAGTTGAAGGCAGGATGCATTTATTGTTTTTTGTTCTCTTCAGCCAGGGCTGTGAAGCAGATGCCTCATGGTCCGAAGCGTAGGAGTGTGTGAATACCTTTTGTTGAATATTCACTGAGTATTGGTATTTGGGGATTCCAATTATTCAGGTAGATCCAGAAGCAAATGATTTGATACCTTTTAATGGACCAACATAGATGTAACAACAAGAACAAAGTGTTCTAGCTTTCGGACCAACCAGTCCTTCTTCAGAAGCTCATGGCAGTTGTTTAGAAAATACAATACTTATAACAGCTAGATAATGCAGAGTAAAATAGAAAAAAATCCCCATTGGTTTAAAATACTCATTTAAAAAAAAATTAAAAACAGAAGATGATGTCAGAGAAGTTTAACAGTACAATACTGCCCTCAGTCCGAAAGAACCTTGGGTTCAGATGTGCTTGGTGCAACACACATACAAAGAATCCTACTGCACATAAATTTAATTGACGTAAGATAACACTGCTGAAGCAGATAACTCCCAAATCAAGCCATGAGTGTCATAGTCAGTATAAGGATGTGATTACTGAAAGGCAACCCCGACCCAGCTTAAAAACAAGCTAAGATAGTTATAGAGCTCATGAAATTACAATGTATGCATTAAAGACAAGAATTACCAGTAAAGTTGTCTAAAAAACATCAGTGCACACTGTGTGATGTGTAAAACCTAGCTGGACATGTCACCCAGCTGTATTCTCAAGCTAAATAAAAGGCCCAAGAAATTACAAAAACCTCAGGACTATATAAATGATAATTTAAATATAAATTGATAATATTAGTGTCAAACAAAAAACTCTAGTCAAGGAACCTCAAGGAATTAAGACCAAGCAGCCTGATATGTACTGATGTCAATATATACTGAGAATGTAGCAACTTGATGTACCACAAGTGTCATGGGAATCTGAAAAAGAGATAAAAATGTAATTTATCTCTTCCTGTTCATACAAACAATACAACCTAACCCACCCCACATCACAATAATGTGGGTGGGGGAGATACATAGCTTAAAGGAGACGTTGTCTCTCTCTCTCTCCCCCCTCCTTTTCTCTCTCTCTCTCTCTCTCTCTCCCACAGACACACACACACACACACACACACACACACACACACACTCTCTCTCTCCTAGTGAACCTATATTAACTTCAGTCACTGCAATTGTTCCCAAAGGAATACAACTTGTCATGAAATCCTGAGTAAATTACTACAATATTAGCCTAATGTAAAAAGATCTGTGCAGGACCCCCAAGCAAATGAGATCACACATCCCAATATGTACAGAGTTACAAAAATTATATATAACAGTATAAGATAACACTCCTGTATGTACACTAGCAGGCTGGGTAATCTGAATATGGTGCAATGGAATCAATCTCTCCCCCACCACAGGCAAAGATAAAAAGTAAGGAGAAATTCTTTATGTGTGTGAAATAAAAATAGTAACACATTATAACTCCATATAGCTAAATAGAGACTTACCTCAATGTGACAGCAAGCCCCACATCTGTTATATCACATACCTCACAAAACATACCCACACACATACATACACACATGCATCCACATCTCACACATGCTGAAGTCCTATAATATGTCAGTTTGAAGAAGAAAAGGTCTGTGGATGTTAGTTTCTGTAGTGTCCCATAAAGCCAAGATCCACGTTCATCCCATCTGCTACCATATTGAGATGTAAAATAAGTTTAATCTCAAAAGCTCATCTCTGTTGTGTGTTTTTTGAGATTTCCTTTTAAGACCATTACTGACATATCTGAGACTGAGTGGTCATTTCATGAGCCCTATAACTATCTTAGTTTGTCTTTAAGCTGGGTGGGGGTTGCCTTTCAGTAATCACATCCTTATACTGACTGTGACACTCATGGCTTGATTTGGGAGTTATCTGCTTCAGCAGTGTTATCTTATGTCAATTAAATTTATGTGCAGTAGGATTCTTTGTATGTGTGTTGCACCAAGCACATCTGAACCCAAGGTTCATTCGGACTGAGGGCAGTATTGTACTGTTAAACTTCTCTGACATCATCTTCTGTTTTTTTTTAAATGAGTATTTTAAACCAATGGGGATTTTTTTCTGTTTTTCTCTGCATTATCTAGCTGTTATAAGTATTGTATTTTCTAAACAACTGCCATGAGCTTCTGAAGAAGGACTGGTTGGTCCGAAAGCTAGAGCACTTTGTTCTTGTTGTTACATCTATGTTGGTCCATTAAAAGGTATCAAATCACTTGCTTCTGGATCTATTCTTGCAAGGACCAATACGGCAACTACTAAATCTAATTATTCAGGTATTCATATACAGATTACATATTCAGCTGTGTAAAGGGGGGGAGCCATAAAATGGCCCTATCCCCTCAGCAGGTGGCCAGGGCTAATATCCTGGTCACCGTCCTAGCACATCTCAATCATTTCTCACCCATGTATCCCTTTCACCAATACCTCAGAGACTGCCAGCAATAACAATGTTTAATTGTGGGCTCCTGGCACCCTGCCAGGGGTGACAGTGCCTATTGAAGCTCGCTTTTATCCTAGCCCAACTCCCCTGTTCTCTTTTCATTTTGTTTAGCTGTATTTCTCCCCCCCTTGTCTCCTTCTCTTGATTGGGTGGGGAGGCTAGTGTGGCAAGTTGGCAACCTGTCCAGAGAGATTTCTGCTACAAAGAATCGACCGGCTCAGCTTTTCCGGACTGTGGACAGGCTGTGCAATCCAGTCTGTCTTCAGCCTAGAGAAGCTTTCTCTCAACTTAGATGTGAGGAGTTCGCTCGCTTCTTTGCAGATAAGGTTGCCGACATCAGGTCCAGCATCGGTCCGAACTCTCCTTCGGGGGGTTACGGTGGGCAACCGGCTGTGCCTAATCCTCGGCCTATCTGGTTGGAGTTTCACCACCCGGAATTCGTTGACATTGTGAGGATCATCCAATCAATGCGTCCAACTAGTTGTAGTTTGGATCCAGGTCCTACACCACTGTTAGTAGGTTGTATAGAAGTCATCTACCCAATCCTTGCTGACATTGTCTGGAAATCCTTGGAGAGGGGTTTTCCTAATCCCCTTAAGGAGGCAGTTGTCCATCCACTCCTTAAAAAATCCTCTCTGGACCCAGACTGTCTAGCTAACTACCGGCCTATCTCTAACCTGCCATTTGCTGGTAAGGTTATTGAAAAGGCAGTTGCACTGCAATTGGATGAATATCTCACCTCTCATAATGTCTATGATACTCTCCAATCTGGTTTCAGGAAGAGGCATAGTACTGAGACTGCCCTTGTTCGGGTATTGAGTGACCTCCTAATGGCCAGAGATCGAAAGGCTTACACCATTCTGGTCCTTCTTGATCTTTCTGCAGCATTTGATACTGTAGACCATGAGGTGCTATTGGAGCGGCTGTGGGTTTTTTGTGGACTGTCTGGTACAGTCCACGAATGGTTTCGTTCTTACCTCACTGGTAGGTCTCAGAAAGTCGTCACCGGAATTTATTCCTCTGACGCCTTCTCCCTACCATGTGGGGTACCCCAGGGTTCCATTTTAGCTCCCATGTTGTTTGCAGTATATATGCTGCCATTAGGAGAAATCATCAGGAGATACAGCCTGAGTTTTCACTGCTATGCAGATGATACTCAGCTGTATTTATCCTTTCTCCCCGATCAGAGTGATGCACTCTCCGTATTTAACAACGTCTGGATGAAATCAGAATTTGGATGAGTTCGAGTTGGTTGAAGCTTAATCCGGATAAGACCGAGGTATTGGTTGTGGGCCCAGGTCATCCTGGGAGGGGTTTGGGTGTGGCACATCCATCAGGCTTATCACTTGGTGGGGTGCCGCTCTCTAGCTCTCGACAGGTGCGAAACCTGGGTGTTATTTTTGACGATGTTCTGACCCTGAAATCTCAGGTGTCAGCTGTTGTCAAATCCTCTTTTTATCATCTGAGGAATATCGCACGGGTGAAACATCTGATTCCCCAGGAGGACCTTCCGACCTTGGTTCACGCCTTTGTTACTACCCGCTTGGACTACTGTAATTCCCTATACCTAGGGCTTCCAGGGGTTGCTCTCTGCCGCCTGCAGCTGGTGCAGAACGCTGCAGCCAGGCTATTGACTGGGACTCAGAACCAGTCATATTACACCTAATAACCCATGAACTGCACTGGCTGCCTGTGTGGTGGCGAATCACCTTTAAGGTTGGTTTACTAACCTTTAAAGCCCTACACGATCAGGGACCCGGTTACCTGAAAGATCTTCTGACTCCCTATTGCCCCCTCCCCTCCGCCAATGAGGGATTGCTAGAGATTCCCAGGGTTCGTCTGAAGTTATCAGGATCTTGTGCTTTTGCCTTTTCAGCTCCTACCCTGTGGAATTCTCTACCTCATTGGTTGAGAGAATGCCCGACCGTTGATAGTTTTAAAATTGCTTTTAAAACATATATTTTTAACTTGGCTTTCTCTTTATAGTTTGATTGTCTAATTGCTGCTTTCTGTTTTTATTATTATGTACAGCGCCTTGATTTTGAAAGGCGCTTTATAAATAAACATGAATTGAATTGAATTGAACTGTATTCCAAGCTAGCCCAGTTGGCCCCCTGCCACATTTCTTACCCAGCCCACAGCCGCCACTGTGATGCATGACTGTAGTCCAGTGTGCTTTCTACCTGGTAAGTAATATGGTAAATCTAAGTCCCAGGGCCATTCCATATACTATGATATAGACTCTATCCATCAGCAATCCAATGAGATTGCCATGAGGGAGCGTGCGATCATGGGGCGGGGGGCGTGGCTGGAGCATGATAGTCATGCTGTGCAGACAGTCAACAGCATCACGATGATGCCCCTGTCCTGCCCTTCTCTCATGATTGTGCACTCCCTCATGGCAGTCTAATCTGACAAATGGATTCTAAATTACAGAATTGCCTTGGGACATAGATTAAGTGTATTACTTACTGGGTGGAAAGGACACTGAACTGCAGTTACTCATCTCAGCGGCAGCAGCTGTGGACTTGGCAAGGGACACATTAGGGGGGCAGTTGGTCTGCCAGGAATACAGTGATAGCCAACTTGCAACACTAGCCCCCCCACCAAATCAAAAAAGGGGTGAAGGGATGTTATGAAATGCAAAAAAAAAAAAAAAGTAAAGCAAACTGGGGATTGGGGCTAGGATTAGGGTGAGTTTGAAAAGTCCCTGCTGGCTCCTGGCAGACTGGCAGGATCTGACAATTTAATATTTTTATTGCTGGCAGTCTGTTTGAGGCACTGGAGAAAGGGGGAGGTCAGTGGGGAAAGACTTTTTTGTTATACCTTTTGGCTACATCATTGGCTGAATACCGAATACCACGAACAGTGGCCCTGCTATTTGTTTTTTCTTCCTGAATAACGAATAAGCTATTATTTGTGGTATTCAGGAAATACTATTCATTGCTCACACACACCTACCAGAGGTTGTACTTGCATGTAGGGGTGTGGGAGTAACAAATAGTATTTGCCAAATACCATTAATAACTCACTATTCATTATTAGCATATACATAAAGAATAGTGGAACTATTTGTGCTTGTTTCTAGTCAGGAAATACAACTTTAAAAAAAAGAAAGAAAAAAAAGCCCTACACCCTCTTTCTTAGTCCAGTCCTTTAAAAAACACAGCCCCCTGTACTCACACCCTTTGCTATAATCCCAATCCCACCCTCTTCCCCCAGCACCCAAAATTTCATGTTTTTGAACAACAACAAAAAACTTCCATGATTTGCAACCAGCATAGCCCACCCACCTCCACAGCTGGTCATCATCTTTAGCTCTCTTTTTCTTTTAAGTGAATATTCCCCCCTTCCCCAACACCCTGGCAGGCCTCCCTCCCACCAGCACAGCATGTTTTGTTAAAGAAGTGCAGTTAGCATGAGCTGCAGGCCACGGCAACAGACACAACCCACCCTCCTTCATGGCTGGTCACTTTCTATTGAATGAAAGTGTTCCCGCACCTGGGAACGGTAAAACCAGCTGATCACATGATCAGCTATTTTTAAGGCTGTGAGTATAGCCCAGCAGACATTTTGCATTCAGAAAAGGGCTGATGTCATTTTTGTTACCAAACAATATGACAGTGTTAAAAATAGATTCCTCCACCGAAGCCTCACTACTACGCTGCCTGTGTGTGTGTGTATAGGAATCTGTGGAGCACTATTTTTCCTCTGGCTTGAGGGGCTAATTGAGCTCACAGCAATTTAACTCATTATCTTTTGGCAGTCATTCTGTGTCAGATTGCCAATAGATAGTACAGCAGACATCATAGAACGCTATTGGAAGTAGAACAGGTTAACACTTCCTGGAGCTTTCTGCATAACAAATAAGCTCTGCTGTGCCCTCAGCCCCTATGAACACCTCATTAAGCCATTTGATACCACCATCCTAAGAGCAGTCATTCTGCTACTTTGCAGGACATTCCATAGCAAAGAGTCCCAGTGATTGATGCCTGTTTCCAAATAATACACTAACTTCATTTTCTCAGGCAGGCAGTTCTGGGCTACTGTTTATATTCAACTGAATATTCTTAACCTGCAATTTGTGACTATATGTGTTTATAACAGAATGATGGTAACCGCATGTGCTTCACTTGCAAATAGGTAGGCAAGTGTGTGTGTGTGTGTGTGTGTGTGTGTGTGTAATTTTTGTTTGACTTAGGTTACACATAGAATCTGATCAGTTCATAACATGCTGTATTGTGATTAAATGAACTGGTAATTGGGAGCTTTGGTTTCTTTTACAAATTTATTTTTCCTGACCATGGATATACTAAAACAACACTTTCTCAACAAAATGTTTAAAAATACGGAGTCAAGCAGCAATTTAGTTGATGTGGTGTAAAGAGCAGCTGCTGGAAAATTACTGGGTTGGGAGTGGGCTGCCACAAGCAGACTAGGACTTCATGGATGGGGGAGCTCATGGCAGCAGAAGAGGCATGATGGAATTTAGAGCTTAATGGTGTGGATGTAGAGACACCAATATTTGAGCATGACTTTGGTAGAGGAATAAGTGTGACTTGGGGGTTGGGGATCCTCATAATTTGAGTGAGTCTTGGTAATTTTAGCATAATGATTTTTTGAAACTTCCTTCAATGGGTTAGACTCTGCATCTATCTGTACAGCATGTCACTAAGCCACATACAGTGGGTATGGGTAAAAAACAAATCACCAGACCTGGACCAGAGCTGTAAAATCTGTACTGGGCACAGCTTGTGCAAATATTGCTGTTCCACTCTCTCCAGAAGATCTGGTCTAGCTTTTACCTATCTGAAAGTTCAGTTTTCAACCATGCCAAGGAAGGGTTGGAAAATAGATTTCCAGGAGTGGACCAGATATGTAAAAGTCCGACTGAACAGTGCAGCCAAAGTGATCAGACCAGCAATATTTGTACAAGTTGCACCCAGTATGGCCAGTTTGGATTTTTACAGAACTGCTGTGGTTCAGGTCTGTCAGTCCAGTTTTTAATCAATCAATCTTTATTTTATACTGAAAGGTATATGAGCAAAAATGCCCATTTACACAAATGTCCAGTTAAGCATAAAAAGAGAACAGAACACCAAGTGAAACAATTACATAGTAACATACAGTATAAACAGGTCTAACACAAACAGATCTAATACAGAGATCTTGAGGGATATACAGAAAAAAGGGAAGCAAATAAATAACAGTGACAAATTTACAGCATGGGATATACAGTATTTGGTGGTACAATTCAGGAACATAAACAGCTGGGTGATGCATCGAAGAGAAGAAGTGCAAGTCCTGTGGTACCTAGATCCTGCATGCAGACAAGCATTCACGCTGCACGATCTGCTTAGGCTCTAAACACTGGGTCAGGGACTGCACACCCTGCCAATCCTTCAACCAGGCCACACAGATTAAGCACCAGAAAAAGCTTGAAGCCCACTTGCTGGAGAAGTGCCTAGCTTTGATGGAAAAGGATCTGCAAAATCTGGAGGAAAATCTTCTCCTCCAAAGCCAGAACCCAAAAAGAAGAAAAAGGACAAGGAGAGGCACCGAGACCAGGATAGGTCACCATCCACTTTGCGGCAACCATCGGGCACCACTGACATTGGAAGGGCCTACACTTTGGTAAGTACCTGTACTGCCAGGTCTCCTACCTCTCTGGCAGATCAGACTACAGCCTCCCCTGCCTGCATTACTCACAGTGAAGTTGGGACTCTTCTTGGATGACAAAACCCCTATGGCGTTTCTTAGGCCGACGTCTTCTTCAGGGTCTATTGCCAGGAGCCAGGTTGATAAGTCACTCTCCGGGCCCACCCGAGGAGTGCACAGTCACAGCTGGTAAGCTAGACCCCAGCTCCGCTGTTGTCTAGATGGCCCAGGCTGATAAGTTGGACATTAGATTTTCTGACATCTGCATAAACGCAACTGATATGTCACTCCCCAATTCCTCTGGGGACCGCACAGCTGAGGATCTCCCTTTGGGGTCACAGGATACCCCTGATATCGAGCTGAGCCAGCAGCTGGACACACAACAGTCTTTAGAGGGTTCCTCGCTCCCACTGACGCAACCAGATCCTCCGGGCTCACCTGAAGATCAAGAGCTGGAGGTGGGCACTAATCTTGAGGTTCCCCTGCTTTGCTGGGTCAGTCTGTTCTGGTTCACCCACTGGGCCTGTTGTTAATCCCTACGGGGACCTTCCATTGGGACCTCCTCAACCCTAGCCTCCTTAGACAACCAGGTTCTTCCATCTTGGACTCTGGCTCCCCAGACAATGGTGGGTCTTCCACTGGGTTTTTCTCATACCCCAGTACCAAGTGACCCTTCACCAGGTGACTCTTCACTGGGTCAGGGTATGTCTGGCACTCCGGCCATTCCTCAAATGTTGGACAGCCTTCCATCAGGCCCCCAGGCACTGTATCTTCCTTGCCAAATGTTCCTGTGCTTGATTCAGTGCCAGCCCCTTTGAATGTCCCTACAGGGCCAACGCCTGGTCCTCCTGAACCTCCTGCTTGGCCTTTAGCTCCACCTCCAGCTGGACCTATGGCCAATGTTCCAGGCTATCCTCCTCCACAATACCCATTGTACCATTCGCCTGGGTATCCATCACCTGGTCATAAACCCCATTATGTACTGGGGTACCAGATACCAGGCTATGTCTAATCAAGGGTATGCCTTCTGGCTTTCCCTACTCCTGTCAGGCTCATGGATACCCTCAGTATCAGACACCAGGCTATCCATTATACCTGCCTCCTCCTCCATCACCTCCTCCTCCTCAGCTTCAGTCTCTGCCTCCACAGCAGCCTCAGGCTGATATCCAGGCAGGGTTTCAGACCCTGATTCAGGAGGCCAATACTCAACTAGTCTCGGAGCTTGACCGTCAGAAACCAGTGGTGGGCTGTACTCCCACCTCCTTTCTAACCCCTAGATCAGCCTCTCCTGTGTATTTCAGTTTCCCACTTTTCTGGAGAAGGCTCCTCTTGACACCAGGTCAGTGATAATACCCAGGGCACTCCTCTAAAAAGGGTTCAGACCCCCAGCAGGCACTCCTTGGACTCTGACTCATCCTCCAGCTCTGGTACGCATATGCCTATAGAGCCTCAGCCTAAGGAGTCCCTGAAGTCCCCTATGGAGGACCCTTCCTTTGCAGAACTCCTCATAACTATACAAAATGCCTGTGGCTGGGCTATCCAGGAACAGGATTCAAAGTGGAAATGGCTTGTGGAGCATCTAGACATGACTGACACAGCTTCTATGCCCATACTGCCTTGGACTGGACCCCATGAAGATCTGACATCTACTATCTGACAACAGCCTTCCTCCATTCTGGCTGTTTCAAAAAATGCAGATAGGATGTACCACCCCCAAATTGGGTCACACACCTTACTGGCCATCCTAATGCAGACTCATTTGTTATCATGGCTGCCCATGACTGGTCCTTTAAACCAAAACATTTGAACATGTCTGCTCCAGATAAGGAGTCTAAGCAGTTGGACAGTTTTGGTCACAAGAACCATTCCTCCTCTACTTGTGCCCTCAGGTCCCTTAATTATGTGGCTCATACAGTTTCCTACCAGAAATCTTCCCTGGCATCACTCGAGTACAAGCTGGAAGCTATCCAGGACCATTAGCTTAAGGCTGAGATTGCCAAGACAGTGAGAATGGCTAAAATCTCCTCTCATCATGCCCTCTGGGCCACTTATGACACAGTAGCCTCAGTTGCTTGCACCTCAGCCACTGCTGTCTGCATTAGGTGACATTCATGGTATAGGATTACTGGCCTGGCACAAGACATCCAGACCTCCATCCTGGATTTCTCTTTCAGGGAATTTATTTTATTCTGAGGTGACACCACAGATATTATCACTGAATTGCAGGACCATGATAAATCCATCCGTGATGTCCGCTTCATGTACCAAGGGGGTTACAAAGGCAAGCAGCCTTTTCATCAGCAACAGAGATGCCCAACCAAAGAGACCCCTGCCAAACTCCAGGCCAAATATTGGTATCCAGCATCAGGAACGTCTCCCCCCCTTGCCAAGTCCAAGAAGCCCCCTGGAGGAGCTGCCGGCTCCCTGCCATCAGCCTCCTGACTCATAGGGGACACCCCTGCCTCCACCAGATCCTCTAGGGGAACCAGTGGTGGAAAAGATTTGCCCTTCACCTTCTGGTGTCACAGGACATTACCACAAACTCTTGGGTCCTTCAGTTAATAGCAAGACGTCACCCCATAGAGTTCCTAGACAGGCCTCCGGACAATCACAGGCATCTCCCATAATCCTCCAGGGCACTTGTCTCTGATGGGGACAAGATATAGGCTCTTCTGCAAAAGTCAGTCATAGAGCCTGTGGCTCTGACACAGATAGGAAGAGGGTACTACTTCCATTTCTTCCTAGTACCCAAAAAGATGGGTGACCTAAGACCCATCTTGGACCTCAGCATGCTCAACCTGTATGTCAGGTATGAGAGGTTCCACATGCTCACCATCCAGGGACTTCTAACCCTGCTCCACAAGGGTCATTGGCTTTGTGCGCTGGACATGCTGGATGCCTACTTGCACATCCCTGTCTTACAGGCCCACTGCCGCTTTCT
Organism: Neoceratodus forsteri; assembly: GCA_016271365.2. Lineage (NCBI taxonomy): Eukaryota > Metazoa > Chordata > Ceratodontiformes > Ceratodontidae > Neoceratodus > Neoceratodus forsteri. The sequence continues at coordinate 1,458,511,430 of CM028132.1, forward strand.
TCAGTTTCAGATTCCAGGGGAAACATTACCAGTTCAAGGCTCTCCCTTTTGGCCTATCCTTGACACCTCAGGTTTTTACCAAGTGCCTAGCAGTGGTGGTTGTGGCCCTATGCCACAGAGGGATCTAATTGCGCCTGTATCTGGATGTCTGGTTTCTGTCAACCCCATCACAGAGCAGTCTGAGGGAGTCCCACTCTTTCACCCTGGACCTCTTTTTCAGACTTGGAATAACAGTCAACTATCCCAAGTCCCACCTCTCCCCTTCCAGCACCTACAATTCATTTGGGGTGGTGCTGGATATGGTCCAGGGCAGGGCCTTCCTCCCATTGGACAGAGTGGAGACCCTGCAGGAACAGGCCAGATTAGTGGCCAGCTCATGCTGGACCACAGCCTGGTCGATCCTCTGTCTTCTTGGGCTTATGGCTGCTGTGATCCCTACAGTTTCTCTAGCCAGACTGCATATGAGGGTGTCCCAATGGACTCTTCATGTCCAATGGGATCAGCAGCTGGACAATCTGGAATCAGGGTCCTAGTGTCCGGGTACATGAAGATGGATCTTCTTTGGTGGCAGGAGTTGTTCAATCTCTCCATGGGGGTTCCCCTTTCAACCCCCTTGCTCCTACCATGACCCTTACAATGGATGATTTGTGTCAAGGTTGGGGATCCCACCTAGGAGACCATCAGACCCCGGAAACATGGTCTCAGCTGGAAGCTTCTCTACACATCAATGTGTTAGAAATGAGGCAGTGCTGTATGCCCTCCATGCCTTCCAGCCTCTTCTATGTCTGGGGACACTCCTGGTTCAGACCGACAATATGTCTTTGGTCTGGTACCCGAACAAACAGGGAGGCACTCGCTTGTACTATCTATGCCGGGAGACAATGCGAGTGTGGTACTGGGCAGTCCAGTACGATCTTCGCCTTACTGCTGTCCATGTGCCTGGTGTCAGCAACATCCTGGCAGACAGTCTCAGCCACACCACTGTCAGAGATCATGAGTGGGAGCTAAATCAAGAGGTGGTTGAAAGCTTATTCGACCTGTGTGGTTGGCTGGAGATAGAACTCTCTATTTTCCCATGCAACGCAAAACTACCCAATTTTTGCTTGCTTGCTCCCGAGCATGGTGTTTTCTGATGAGACATGCTGTCTCTTGCTGGACAGAGAGGTTCTTTTTTTTTTTTTTATTTAGTTGTTTAACCAGGTATAGCACACTAAGCTGAAAGCTTTTTTACAGGAGCGACCTTGGAGCACAAGGAGGTTAAGTGACTTGCTCAGGGTCACACAGTATGCAAGTGGAAGCTGTGGGATTCAAACCCAGGTCTGGTCTGCTGGATGTCACCAGATTTGCAGCTTAGAGCCTTAGACCACTGCGCTATACTGCCTCTGGTTGTTGTATGTCTTTCCTCTCTTCCCAGTGCTTCAGAGGGTTCTCCTGAAGCTACAGGCAGAAGGGGCTCACATGATTCTAACAGCCCCTCTTTGGCCTCCTCAGATTTGGTTCCCTCTACTTCAACAGCTATTGATGGAACCCCCAGTACCTCTGCCTCTCCGCCATGATCTCCTGACTCAAGAGCAGGGCAGACTGCTGCATTCGGGCCTCAGATCGCTCCACCTGCATGAGTGGCACCTGTGGACATATGTGGAATAACTCCCATTGTTATTATTTTTCACAAAATTGTCAACTGTGCAAACGCATTTGTCAAAAATGAATTATAATAGTGAGACTTTTTGAAATGTTATTTGACTTACTGTACTCATGATTGTCTACTTACTTACTAAGTCTCCTACTTGTTTCTGTCCTTGTACTAACTAACTCCTGTTGCTTCACATCAAGGGGTTGTTGATTTTCATATTGTGCGTGCCTTGGGTGGAGCAGCAATGAAAGATAAACTATGCAAAACCCTCAATAACACACCTATCCCAGTTTACTTTTACCTAATGCCCATTTTTAGGCCTTGTAAAGTAAGATCTTTTTTCAAGAGAACAACTTGTAATGAAATATATAAGATTTACATTGACATGTGGGTATATGCACTTCTATATTATACCAATTGTGTGTGTGTACTGTATAGCAATCTCTTAAAAAAATCAAACATATCAAATGTCTTCATAAGCATATCTCTATGTTGTGTTTATCTTCCACCTTGTCACAACATATAGTTGTCTCAGCAGTGTTTGCAGTTAAGGTACAGTACCTTCATGTATATGATGGCCTGGTTCTGTTGAGTTGATTGCTATAACAGTGCATAGAATAAAATGTGAAACATATAGGTAACTGTAATACAGACAGTGGCATTATTTTTATATCTGCCCTTTCTCAATGTACTGTATTTTGATTCAGTCAGTGTATGCAATGGCAATTCATGTTTATGATTAAGCCCATGAAACACCCTTATCTAGTTAATGCATTTACAGCCGTAGTGGCTCTGCCAGAACTTGTTTACTAAGTGAGCAAGAGCAGGAGTGCTTTCTTTCAATAAGAGGTGGCCGTCTGCGGAGGAGGTCTGACTGTGTCAGTCACCCTGGTCCGCAGTGTGCAGTAATGGTGCTTTTTTTTTAACAAAAGATGGGGAGCAGGAGGATTGGAGGAAGTTGTTGCCTGAGTGGGGGTGGAGTGTGGGAAGAGTTGATTTAAAAGGAAAATAGAGTGTGAGAGATGGCAGCTGGATGTGTAGGTGGGTAGGTGGTACCAGTTGACTATCATGGGAAGATTTTTTTAGAAACATAAAAACTTTGGATGGGGGGGAGGATGGGATTGGGATTGTGGTAGAGGGAAGAGGGAGGGAGAGTAGGGGCTTCTTTTTGTTAAAGGATTGGGCTGGGGAGGAAGGGGGCTGTTTGTTTGTCTTCTTTTTTCCCTCCACAGGCACATGAATAATGAATATGAATAATGAGAACATGAATATTTGAGGACCCAAATATCATATTTGGCGTGATTACTGGAAATAAGGTATTCTTATACCACTAGTTGCTGGACTAAGGAGGATAACTGAGGATCCAGTGATGCACTTAGCGGTTGGGGGCCAGTGCAGGTGTGAATGAGATAGGGCCAGGGCAGGAGATGGGCTGTATTCTCTACTATGTGTGGCAAACTCTCCACCACCAGGCTCTCAACTGAAGCCGTGGGGTGATTCAATAGTTACGTCAGGAACAGATCCCACCAAGTCAAAATAAATGGAATACTCTCAGATAGCCGACACGTGCACACAGGTGTCCCACAAGGCTCAACCTTAGGCCCCCTACTCTTCGGTCTTTTCTTCAACCACCTCCCCCTTATAAGCACAGACAAAAAACTTCTCATACAAGATCTTGAAATCAGAATTAAGAAGAGATATTGGATGATAACTGCCCAGGAGAAGTGCATCCTTCCACAAAATACTCCTCTACGTGGACGCCGCCGTCATCTTCACTAGAAAACCTGACCCGCACCTTCTGGAAACACAGCTCCAGCATAATTTCTTAACTGTTGAGGCCTGGTTCTCGAAGCACAAACATCTTATGAACTATAAAAAGATGAAAGTTTTGTTGTTCGCTAGCCCCCACAACAAACATAAATCACGTCAGTAAACAGTTCTGAAATGGCGTAATACCCCACTAGAATTGGTGCACACCTTCAAATATCTAGGGGTTATCCTGGACAGCTCCTTATCCTTCGCCAATCATGTGGGCCATGTTGCAAAGTCAGTTAATTCTAGGATTGGCCTCCTCTACAGGCACAGACATTGTATAACCCCAGAGGTGCTTTGGTTCAATCAATCAATCTTTATTTTACCAGGTGAAACACCATTGAGTGAAACTCATTTACAAAGTGGACCTGGGCAGTGAAAACAATGCTGAAAAAAGACAGAGGTAATACAAAATCTTAAGGATAAACAATAACAACATTACAAGAAATCAGCAGCAAAGGCAAACAAGATGCTGGGATGCATATCTAGGGGGATCAGTAGTAGGAGAGAGGATGTTATACTGCCCTTGTACAAGTCACTGGTAAGGCCGCATCTAGAGTATGGAGTTCAGTACTGGTGCCCACACCTCAAAAATGACATTTACCTGCTGGAGAAGGTCCAGAGGAGGGCTACAAAGATGATAGTGGGTCAGCAGCGTAAGACATATGAGAAGAGGCTGAGGGCACTGAACATGTACTCTCTGGAAGATAGGAGCGAGATGGGGGACATGATTGGGACATTCAAGTACTTGAAAGAGATACATAAGGTTGATAAAGAGAGTCTCTATAAGCTGAGTGGCAACCATAACATGAGGGGGCGCAGTCTTAAGCTAGAGGGTGGGAGGTTTAGGAGGGAGGTCAGGAAGCACTTCTTCACAGAGAGGGTGGTGGACACTTGAAATGCACTACCAGAAGAGATCATCTCATTGAAGACAGTGGGCAGCTTTAAGAGAGGCTGGGATAGGCATAGAGAGAAATTAAGGATCCTGGGTAGAGAGGATGGGAGGAGTTGAGAGGGAGGGCAGGGATATTAGCTCAAGCTGTGGAACCTGCAACATGAGCAGACTTGATAGACCAAATGGCCTTTTTCTGCTGGCTTCTTCGTATGTTCATATGTTCATATTAAAAACTGGTAAGCACAGTGATCACAGGATTTATATTTATGATACATTCATATATAAACAAGGTGTATAATGCCCAAGTGCACCAGAGAACATGTACATTTCCCTACGGTCTAAAGTGCGATCAATCATTAGTAAAAGGGATGGATCAGAAGATCAGAGGAAAGGAACACAGGTCGAAACCCCAAGCAGTTGAGGTAATTAAGATAGATAAGAGGAGAGAATAAGGAAAGAATAGGAGGAAAAACTGGGGAGTAGTTGGAAGAAGTCTTTTAAGGTTTATTAGAGAGTGGATAGACAGGGGCAGTATGAGGCAAGCTAAGCACATGCTGATAGGAAACTAGTCAGAAGTTAAGAGTAGCAGTTGCAGGTGTCCCTGATGTGTTGTCTGAGTAATATGTTGAAGGTTGCCATTTCAGCAATAGTTGAAAGCTTCAGGGATTTTTGAAGGCTGTTCCATAGGGCTGGGAGGGCACGGCTTATGGATGATAACCCAAAGTGTGTTCTAGATCTAGGAACGTCGAGTGATATGCAGGAGTGTTTCTTGAGAGAATAACTTCCAGAGGTGCTGGTTAAGAGGCTAGATATGTACCGAGAGAGCTTACCAATTAGTGCACTATAGGTCCATATTGATGCCTTTTTTACTTTCCTGGCTTTTATGGACTGCCAGCCAAGAAGAACATGAAAGGAGCAGTGGTGAGTCTTGAATGGAGCACCAGTTATGAATCTTAGTGCCCTATTGTACAGGGTGTCCATCTTGGCCAGTACTGTGCATGAGCCATGACTATACAGAAGGTCGGCATAGTCCAGGCTCACACTAAACAGCTCAATAATCTTTATTATAGACTTTGGCTTTGTTGTGTATAGTGCTGCATCTGACACTACTCTTAAAAGGATCAACACAGCACTAAACAAAACCTTTAGGCTAATAATGGGTGCCCACCGACTCACCCATACATGCGACTTATACACTCAGACCAATTGACTGCCCCTAAAGGATAGGATGAAATACCAAGCCTGTCTCCTAGCTAAGAAAACCTGCCTAGGATTGTCCCCCCCCCCCCAGTCATTCAGAACATCCTTGATCTAATGACCAACATTCAGCGGACTCAGGCATGTCTAGACAGTCCTATCAAGTCCCTTTCTGCTGCACTTCACAAGCGCAACGGTCATTTGCGTGCCACATGCCCAGTTGGCTAAATGCCCTCCCCTGTGACATATTGGCTGTTCCAAAGCTTGGCACATTCAACAGTAAACTCTGCCAACACCTCATCATACCTAGCAGCTGTGATTGCCTTCCCGAAGTAGCATTACAATTAAGTACATAGTCAACAACAATTAAGTACAGGGATTAAAAACAAAACTAGTTGTAGCAGAGTAAATGTATCTTTGTCAGGCATGGAGGGAGGTGTTGGGGGGGCAGAAGATAAGTGTCACAAGATGGATAGGAGATGATTGAAGAGGGGTGGGTTAAATAGGGCTGTAATGGGGGTAGGGGAAGGGGCAAAGGGAGTGAGGGAGAGGGGGCAAGAGGAGTAGGGACAGTTGGAAGTGCGGCAGGAAGAGGGTGGTAGGTGAGAGAAATGGGGCTAGCAGTCACAGCTGCTCAGATTGGGCAGATGTAGGTGGAGTTTTCTCTTGAATGGGCCAAGCCTAGTTTCGCAGGTAATACCTAGGGGTAGTTCATTGAGCCATTGCAGGGCCCGGTGTGCAAAGGATCTTTGAGCTTGTGAAGTCTGAAAGAAGGGGACAAGCAGCTGTTGCTGAGGTAGACTCTATGTGCGGTGGGAGTTGGGTGTGATGGAGAGTAGGTTTTGGATGGTGGGAGGGGAAAGGCCTAGGCAGGTTTTTGTGTCTGAGGAGAAACACATGGTACCACACTCTTTCTTGCAGTGTAAGCCAATTGGTGAGCGCACAGAGGTCGCAAGTGTGAATTAGGCGACTCATACCAAGAAGCAGCCTGCAAGACTTGTTAAGGGCAACACCCACACGTTTGAGGGCGGAGTCAGAGGCTATTTATTATTATACAAATACTGTGTGTATGGAAAATGCATGAAATGCCATGCTTGTGTGAAATTGTGCATGTTTGTATGTTCTGTAAAGCCTTTTGTGCCGAACAATAAAACTTTGAACTAGGACTTGATCTTACCTTAAGCCCCATGCTGAATTGTACTTTACAGTACAATGAGTTTTTATGGACTGGTAAAACAGTGCCCCAGCTGCCAAAAATGCTGAAGTTTTGTTAAGCAGTAGTGTAAGGGAATTCCCCAGCATGTCATGTGAAGGTGGCGATATTTCTTGCCTACAGTAATAAAACTGGTGAAGGGCTGACCAGCAATAAAAAGTAATTTCATTAGCCAAGGACAAGAATGTCGCCCAGCAAGTTTGTGGAGGAAGACGAGGATGGCTTCAGTAACACTAATGCAGTCTCCAGATGTTCCATACATCAGTTGCACACTTGGAAAGTAATTCACTTTCTTCTCCAGAGGTATATACCACATAGGTATATACTGTATATATATTCACTAAAATATACCACCAACAGCTTAATCTGGTTCAAGGTCAGTTGGCATTCATCTGTATCCCCCTTCCCCAGGTCATGCATGAAAATAGGTAGGATTTGTCTAGTGCACTTACCCGGTTAACAAAAACTAAATAAATAAATAAGGAACCCTCCCCACATGGAACATAGGAAGAGGAATAAGGGCAAATTTGTTTGAATTTTTGATAATGGTAGTTTTTTTAATTTTATATTTTATCTCCCTGGCAGTTGCTTCACCCCTGGCTTACACCAACACACACTCCACTGCGGGACTTCCAAACCTATGAATTACCCCTCATGATGGGGCTATCCTGGGGGATGATGGCTTCCAGGGCACCCATGTGGCTGCTATGACCAGGGCTGGATAATGGCTGTTTTAAGGGATTTTCCTTCTGATGTTAAAGTGACGGGGGGAGGATTTTCAAAGATTTGAATCTATTTTCTGGACACAATTGCACTCTTCCATTAGAAGAGTTACACTGCAAAAAGATGGTCTAACGTTAGGGCGAAAGTACTGCTGTTGCATCCGGAAAATGCATGCAAGTACTGCAGTTGCAGCCAAAAGTGCCCTAAACAAAGTAAAGTGTTGCAAATGCATCAGGATGTATATAAATATGGCGCACACCTTCTGACTCATTTACATGGATGCTGTACTCATCTGAAATGAGACAAGTGCTGCATCCAGCGTGTTGAAAATCCACCCCAGAGAGAGTTCTAAAGACTTCAGTGCTTTTTACAACTGAGCAGTGATCTGCCTAAACAAATGGTTTAACTCTAATAACAGCCCCCTAAAAGCCACGCAGATTTCTACAGTGTAGAAGGTACTGTCTTAGAATCAAGTGCGCAGTTGTGTGGAAGCTTAAAAAATAAGTGATCAGCTGGGCACAGACGTTATACGCAGATTATTCTACACCGAGTGTGGAGTTGCCATTACTGCCAGACATCAGAGGAGCATCTGTTAGGGTCCGATGGGTGGCATTTGGTAACAAAGCCCCAGAATGCTGTTTAAGCAAGTTCTGTTTGTCTTCACTATTCGAATCAGCAACCATTATGTGGAGCTTATTTTTTCCCAATTATGGGAAATGCTTGTATTGATGAAAGAAATCTCATGCCCGTGGACTTGGGGAAGGCAGAAGTGGAAGTAAAACTTAATTACCACCTGCTCTCTATTTTTCAGTTTTGTAAAAAGAAATGGAAAATGCCTGCAGGCAGGCAAATCATATAAAAAAATACTCTTTCAAGTTTAAAGCAGCAGAGCAGTAAAAATGTTTTCCAATAAAGCCAGTTTCAACTACAGTTAAGAAACATTTTAGTATACCTGTCAAATGCACTTGTCTAGGTACCTCCTATGCTGTGCACCATGGCCCCCATATTGAAAGCTCAAGTCTGCGCCGCGCATCTAGATGCGCCACCCAAAACAAATGGGCCAATGCAAGACAATGCTATATTCAAATGAGATGTGCGATCGCACATCTCATCTGAACACAGCAGAGAAAGTGAGCAGCTCAAATGGGGACCACCGAGAATGCACCAGCACATCCCACTATTGGGCCCGAATACCTGGAATGGGGAAGCACAGCACATCATGGAGATGCGCTGTGCCCAAATTCCAGATATTTAGACCGAAACATGCAAATGTGGCCATTAGGCATGCAAAACGAAAGGGGCCATTTGCATGTCATTATGGCCCCATTTGCATGTCTGAAGCAGGGATGCACCTGGCTGGATGCATCAGGTGGCCTGCAACCATACCCAGTCCAGTACTGTGTAGCAGCACAATGTAGTAGCCCCCCACCCATCCCATAACATGACTGCCACACATGTACATACATATCATACCCCAATTCCCTAGTAGTCTAGTGGCCCCCCCCCTTCCATCGCTGTAACCAGGTCATAATGACGCATGCTTAATAGCGTACAGCATTATGGCTAACCCGGTACAGCTCTGCACTAGTGAGTGAATGATGCAATACCACATATACTGCTGTACATGGTATTGCACCATTCCCACTTTCCCAGGCAGAGGATAAGACCTCTGCTGGGAGTGGGTTCCACCGACTAGCTGCTGTGGCTCAACGTACTGAGCCAAAGCAGCAGGGAACCCAGGAAGTGCTTCTGGGACCGGGTTTGATTCCCGTCCCAGAAATTTTATTTTTTCAACCTTTGTGCGCTCCCCGACCTGAACCCCCCCACCCGGAGTTAAGAATCTTTATTGGGGTGGCTCGGGGCGGGGGTGCAGACCCCATAACGGGGGGTGTGGGGCCGGGCAGAACCCCCCACAGAAAAGAAAGATATGCCGCATGGCAAGAATTGTGCTGTATCTGAAGCTCGATTGTGCCATGTGGCATAGTGCTGTGCGCGGTAATGATCCCGTGCCCCCTGTAACACAATCATACCAAAATAATCTCCAAATCATAGTCCCTGGTAGTCTAGTAGTACCCCCCCAGCCTCGAACATGGAGCTTAGCAAAATACAGACTTTGTGAATGAAAGCTTACAGTACACACTGCAAGCCCATTGATTGACAGTGTCGACCAATGGGAGTGTAGTGTATACGGTAAGCTGTCATTTAGTGACAGCTCAGTTGGTGGGCGGCCGTGGAGGTGTGCAGTGTGTTGTGCTGTCCTCCGGCTTCATGGCCATGCTGGGACGGGGAAGCAGGGTGGGATGTGGGTTCCTGAGTGGGTGGGAGGTGCACTAGACTACCAGGGATTGGGTTTACAATGTATTATTGTGCAGATCGGGGAGGGGTGGGGGGAACACAATACTTTGGGAAGTACGTGGAACTAACTATAATATACCACACAGGGATCCTTGTCCAAGCTCGACTATGGAATATGCATCAAACCAGGACCCAGGACTGGCGGTGTCTTTGTATTTCACTTAGCTCAGTGTTCAGGGATGGGAGGGGGGGTACCACTAGACTACCAGGGGCTATGATTTGGGTTTATTTTGGTACAGTTGTGTTACAGGAATGGGAGGGGGTACCACTAGACTACAGGAGAAATGTGGATAAATATTACATACTCTACGAGTGGGGTTCAGGGATTAGGGGGTGGCTAGCCACCCAGGGGCTGGCAGCTGCTGTGCTTCTGTGTGCAAAACAGCAGCCTGCCTGTGTGTGTCTACCAGTTAGGCATGTTTATATGCCTAAATTTTTGCGGCGCATCTCTGAGATGTGCAGGCAGATGCACCGCACATCTCAGCTGAATATGGGGATGTGCTGCGTATTCATTGGCATGCCCCCTGGAGATGTGCTGCATACATTTTTGCTGTGCTTCCGTGCAGTCGGGGATACACAGAGTATCTCCACCTTTTGCATATCACACTGTGGTGCATTTCTTGATGTGTTCTGGTGCATCTCATTTGCGTCAGTGCATGTCCTTTGAAAATGTCCCCCCATTAGTCTTTTTTTTTATTTTTTGGTTCTTTCCCTTGCCATGTGTACAATGCTATTTGTATGCAAACTGTGGATGCAATCTTTTTTTCTTGACAACAAAAATAAATAAATAAATGAAACATTTATTAAATATTCAGATTTTGGTGGAATTAGAAAATTGTACCACCAAATAACATTGAAAGATGCCCAGAGTCTTCTATATTCAAAACAGGTAGTGACAAATTTTTTTGCAAAACCAAAACTAACAGACCTCTAACCAGCCTCTTTCAAAGGCTGAACAAACTCACAAACACAAAAGATGTGCAAAACAGCTAGAAAAAGTTTATTTATAACCAGGGCCCCTAGTGCTCTGAGGCAGAATTTTCTGATTTCTGCGGCAGGGCTCCTAGGCTTCTGCCGCAGCATGTTCTGATTTCTGTGGCATGATTTATTCATTTCTGTAGCAGAATTCAGTCCTTACATTGGCTAAATTATGATGTGATGTCATAGATGAAATCACCTGCCAAGCATAGAGGAGGGGGCTTCAGGATAAACAAGATGGATATGGGAGCCTGGCACTATGGAAAAACTGTATATTTGAATGAAAATGCACGAAAAACAATGAATTCTGCGGCACTATATGAATTTTGTGGCATGATACAAATTCTGCGGAAAATTCCACAACCACAAAATCGCAGAATTCCAGGGGCCTTGTTTGTAACTTGCAATATGCAGAATGTGCAGGGTTTATTGCCAAAGTAGATGAGATACAGTCAGCAGGTAACTATCTAGAGGGAGATATTTGTTTTAGTGGCAGCTACTGGCTGACTGTACAGTACCTAATCTACTTTGACAATATGTCCTGCATGTTCTGCACATTGTAAGTTATAAATAAATGTTTCTATCTTTTTTTTGTACATCTTTTCTGTTTGTGTGTTTGTTTGGCCAGTGAGGAAGGCTATTACAAGGACTATTGGGTCTGGTTTTATGATAGTTTTGACCACTTACTTAGCACTAGCTCAGGGTAGTTACACTTTTGCTTAGCTTGCTCAAATGGTTTGCCCAATTTTGCTGCACTGCTGCTTTAATTAATCATGTGATTTGAACTACACCTTGAATGTAAGATTGTCACAATATTTTAAAACCTCACAATAATATCTGCTGCTACTACAATCATTGAAGCTACTGTATATGGCAATGACCAATTATGCACAGTTAAAAATGTATACAAACATATGAAAATGCCAGTCACAATATTTTAAAACCTCACAATAATATCTGCTGCTACTACAATCATTGAAGCTACTGTATATGGCAATGACCAATTATGCACAGTTAAAAATGTATACAAACATATGAAAATGCCAGCCGATACAGGCCATATGTCATATCAAGTCTGCCTGAGTGCGTAGCTTCCAGTCTAATCTACTGCAGCTGCCCTGCACCTCTTACCCATCCATCTGATTTATCACCCCCTTCTGCCAACATCCCCTTCCTAGCTTCCCTCAGTTTTGACCTTACCTTTGATCCTGTCCCACCCCCTTTTAAAACTGCCCACAGATTTTAGTGATATCACCGCCTCTGGCAGTGTGTTTCACCTCACTACCACCCTTTCTGTGAAGTAGTGCCTCATCATTTCCCTCCTGAATCTTCCACCATCCAGTTTCAGACTGTGTCCCCTTGTGTCCCTCCCCCTTTAATGTACACATGCCCTCAGTACTAACCCTATTCATGTCCTTTAAGTATTTGAAGGTCTCAGTCATATCCCCTCTCTCCCTTCTATCCTCCAGGGAAAACATATTGAGCTCCCCCAGTTTTTCCTCATATGGTCTGTCCCTCTGTCCAAGGACCATCTTTGTTGCCCTGTACTGAACCCCCTCCAGTAGTTTGATGTCCTTCTTTAAATAGGGGCACCGGAACTGCACACAGTACTCCAAGTGAGGTCTCACCAGTGACCTGTACAGTGGCAGAATTACTTCCTTTCTCCTAGAGGTGATTTCCCTGGCAATGCACCCCAGCATCTTATTAGCCTTGGCCGCCGCCTTCCAACGCTGCGCTGAGTGATTCATGTCCCTGTGACTAGTACCTCCAGATCCTTCTCCAATGAAGTTTCATAGGTTTCATTAGGTGTTTCGGAGCATTTATTAGATCAAGATCCATATACTCGGCACGATATTAGTTGTATCCAAAAATGTTATTACTAATTAAATGCTTATCAAGCTTAGCCTTAAATTCATTTATTGTTTTACTGGCCACAGTTTTGATAGGGAGCTTATCCAAATGTTGGTTACCCTTACTGTCAACCAGTACTATCTCCTAACTGTATTAATCCTCTCCCTAATTATAGTGTAGTGGATGTGCTCTTGTATTGTATGCCTGTTCTCTCAAAATTAGGCTTAACTGCTCCCACAATAATGCATCATTTAATGCCCTATAAATGAAACACATATCTCCACACAGTCTTCTAAATTCTAGGGAGTATAAACCCAGGTTCTGAAGCCATTTTTCATACTCCTGATCCTGAACTTCCTTTATCCTGCCAGTTGCCCTCTTTTGCACTCTTTCCAAAGATTTAATATCACCCTTTCCCCCAGGTGCCCAGAACTATGCACCATACTCCACATTTGGTCGCACCAGTGATGTGTACAAAGGGAGCAGTACCTCTTTATTCCTGCTTTTAATATGTTCATGGATACAGTATTGGATACTGCTGGCTTTTTTGATAAGCTGGTTATAATGAGGCCTAAAATTGAGATCATTGCTAATTTTTATACCCAGGTCACTTTCTTCATTTACTGCCTTTAGTACCTCACTCCGTAAACTGCATTGATAATGCTTATTTTTTCCCCCATATGCATCACTGTGCATTTATCGATATTGAATACTGATCCATGTTCCTGGGCCCAGGTTTCTAAATTTTCTAGGGCAACTTGCAGAATATCGGAATCTTCCCTATTTTCCACTACATATCCAATGAGGGTATCATCAGTAAATTTTGAAAGCCATATATCAGATGAAGGGCTCATAGACCCAATATACAAATTAAAAAGGCATGGACCCAAAACTGAGCCCTGCGGGACTCCACTCATCACATTCACCCAATCTGAATAGTCACCCTTAATGCAAACCCTCTGCTTTCTATTAGTCAGCCAAGACTCAGTTCAATGGGAGATATTTACGGGTATACCCAACTTGATCAGGGCATCAATCAGTTTGTCATGGGGGACTTTATTGAAAGCTTTGGCAAAGTCCAAAAAAAGATGACATCCACTGATCTACCCTCATCCAAAGCTTTGTTAACCTTCCCATAAAATTCTAAAAGGTTTGTTTGGCATGACCTCCCCTTTACAAACCCATGTTGTATTGTGTCAATATTACCTGACATGTGTTAGAAATTAATAATATAATCTTTTAAGATGCATTCCAGAATTTTCCCCAGGATCAATGTCAGACTAATTGGTCAATAATTTCCAACTTTTTGCCTAGAACCCTTTTTAAATATGGGGATAACATCAACCTGTTTCCATACATCTGGGACTACTCGTTCATTTATTGATTTTTGGGAAAGGCATGTTACTGGACCGGCCAATTGTTTTGCCAGTTCCTTAATCACCCTTGGATGCAGTTTATTGGGACCATTTGCCTTGTTTTTGGTCTAACTGATTTAGTTTTTTTCTACCTTATCTTTATCTAGATAGATACTGGGATCATATGTATAGTCTTTATGTTGGGAAGTAGTATTTGCTGTGCCCTGGCCAAAAACAGTGGCAAAGTAGTTGTTACATTGTTCTGCCATTTCCAGGTTATCAGATATTAGTTTCACGTCCTGGCCCAGTAAGGGACCTATTGTTCCATTTGTTCCCTTCTTGTTATTAATGTATGAGTAGAAGGACTTGTAGTTATGCTTAACGTTAGTTGCTAATTTGAGCTCGTAGTTTCTTTTGGCTTGCTCAGTCTTCTTTTTAGTGACCCTTAGACTGTTTTTATCAATATCCCAGCTTTGTTCATTGCCTCTTAGTTTGGCCATTCTAAAAATTCTGTTCTTATTTTTGATAGCCCTCTTGAACGACGAAGTCATCCATGGGGGAGAGATTTTTTTGCCACATTATATTTACTAATCATGGGCACATCTGAACCAAGCTATTTAATTTGGTGGTTAACTTTTTCCACATACTTAGTAAAGATGCACTACTAAGTTCTATATTCCAGTTCCAATTGGATAGGTCTCTTTTCATACCCTCAAGATCCACTGTGTCGAACTTGTATATTAAAGTTTTACCAGTGGTTTTATTAATTAATCCGATATAATTAAAACTAACCATTTGATCGTCTCTTGCTCCCAGAGGAGGCAAAACTGCATGGTTCTGGATCAAGTGTCCCATGTTGATTAGGACCAAGTCCAGGATCTGATTGTTCCTGGTGTTTTCTAACACAAACTGATCCAACCCAGCCAGGTTAAGCACTTCTAGGTATTCCAACTCAGCGGCAGTATTAGCTTGCAATTTTTCCCAGTTTGTTCCAGGGAGGATTAAGTCACCTAGGAGTATAACATTTTTCCTTTGAGCCAACAGATTAATAAAATCTATCAGCATGGAAGTCTCCAATGGGGCAATTGTGGGTGGTCTATATACTAAATCTATATTGATCTTAGTAGTGTGTGTGTGGGGGAGATTGCTACCCATAATACTTCACAATTCTCCCATTTAGAGGTGTCTATATTTTCTGATATAATGTCATCAGCAACATACAATGCCACCCCCCACCTCTAGACTGTGTCCTATCATTATTGTAAAGGGTATACCCTGGAATATTTTTGTCCCACATGTCTTCTTGTTTCCATGAGGTTTTGGTTATGGCACAGATGTGTGTGTCCAAATCTAGCAGGACTAGCAGGAGTTCATCAATTTTATTGGTCAGACTTCTAGCATTTAGGGAAAGAACATTTGCTTTGGGTTGCTTGGGCTTTTTAATATGTGGTTCCCTGGTCTTTATAATGCCCTCTGCCCCCCATTTAGCAGTTTAAATGGGAGTCAATTATGCACTTTAATTTAAGTGCAAAAATACGTTTACCCTGTCTGTTTAAATGCAGTCCATCTTGAGAATACAAGTGAGGCCCTTGAAAGTCCTGCCAATGATCCACATATTTGTACCCTTCCCTTAGACAC
Source organism: Neoceratodus forsteri (assembly GCA_016271365.2). Lineage (NCBI taxonomy): Eukaryota > Metazoa > Chordata > Ceratodontiformes > Ceratodontidae > Neoceratodus > Neoceratodus forsteri. Next base: position 1,458,527,080 of record CM028132.1, read on the forward strand.
CATCGTGTTAACCACCCATTGAGTCTTTGAATCTCTCTGGATAGTCTTTAATCGGCCCTGGGTACAGGTAAAATTCCTGAGATGACAAGGTCACATCTCTGAGATTTAAGAGCATGTCTCACTTGTTCAAAATCCCTCTGAATGTCGGTAAGATTTCTCTTACTGACATCATTCACTCCAATATGTGGAAGTGTGGCTGGTTTCATGGTATTTTCTGTTAGGCCTTGAAGTAATCTTCTGATGTCCTCAATACCTGCTCCCAGTAGAGCACTTACTGTAGTGTATTCATTCCTGTTTTTACACAAAACATGGTCTAAATGCCTTAGCATTGCATCACTTATGAGTAAAATATCCTGTGGGGTGTGACAAATTAACCTTGTGTCTATGCTTGTACACTTATGATTGGCAATAGTAACCTGGCAACTTACTCAGGTTCAGGACCTATTTGGGTATTTAGTACTTCCTCATTATTTGGGTAAACATCAGGTAAAAGAGCACTGTATCTGTTTGGTGTTAATATGTTTGTTGAGCCCCCTATGTTTGTTCTGCCTTTTTTGTTAGTTGTTCTGTGTACCAGACACCAGTCTTCAGTACTATCATCCGCCTCCAATTCCTTTGTCTCTGGTTATGTAGGTACCCATATCTCAGCTTGTATCACCTTGTTGATGCTATCTGCCATGGTGTCAATAAACTGATCCATTGTAGTTATGTCAGCTTGCACCTGCACTCTTAGCCTAAGTTGTTCTATCTCGGCTATCAAGGCCTCTATCATAGAACATTTATTACAAACATAGCCCTCTAATTCCTCACCCTCAGCATACATACTACACTTCACACAGAGCTTCATGGTTGTACAATACCTTATTTTATAAAAGTGGATTAATCCCAGTCTCCCCAGCTGACACAGCTGACATGAGACAACGCGCGTGTCTCTGCGCACATCCCCGACACATGGTGACGTGCGCCCTGCTCGGAAGGAAGAGCTCCAGAAATACAAACAAGTATATTTAAAAAAAATCAGTATATATCAGCTCCCCAAACACATTCCCACACAGCTATTCACTTCAGCACTAGTTAGGTATGTTTCATCTATGTCGCCCGCTCACAGCAGGGCCGAACTGTAAGGCTGAGATGACCCAGAAGTGAGTGTGGGGTCATGGGAACACTCGTAACAAAAGTTGCAATTTAAAACATAATAATTGTGCAAGATCCCTGGCACAGTATATCTAAGCCACAAAGGTGTAATTCCCTGTGCAAATGAATAAAATAATGCTTAATAGTGCAGTGGTAGTTTTATCCCACCACAGGAGGACTACAGATCCTCTCTTCCTCACTGTCTGGAAGGTAGGGCTCCAGAAATACCAACAAGTATATTTAAAAATAAATTCAGTATATATCAGCTCCCCAAACACATTCCCACACAGCTATTCACATCAGCACTAGTTAGGTATGTTTAACAAGTTAAAAATGTATGTATAGAATGTATGTGCAGTTGCTTCTGCTACTGTGGATAGGGACTTCTATTCTTCCCTTCCCCCTCCCCCCAATTTGCAATCACTTAAAGCAGCACTGCAACAAAAAATGTTTTTTTAAAGGAGCTAGGTTCAGCAATAGTTAATGTAAGGTGGTGTGGACTAATGGCTGTGTTGAAAGGTTGGAATCAAACTACTGAAAATGAGTGAAGTTATGAGTAAACATTGAAATGGTGTAACATTCACTCATAACCTTGGCATTTGACTGTATCTGTACACCAAATGTTCCACAGCCTTCCTATTAGCCCACCTAATGAACACAATAGGAGAAAATTTCAAATCCCTGACAAAATGTCATTTCATGCAATAGGTATGAAAACACATTTTGACCAGGATTTGAATAATGACAACTGTCACATTCATACTGTGAAGAAATGGCTATGTTGAAAATTTGGGGTAAAATATAAAAAATTGCCAAAGTCACAAGGCTGCATTCACAGACTTCAATGTAGACTCATGACTTTATTGTTTTTTAACATTTTTATGCCAGATTTTTAACATAGCCTTCTTATGACCCCACCTCACGGGCAATAGTAGAGAAAATTGTCAACTCCTGCCCAAAAGGTGATCTCGCACAGTGACTGCAAAATCAACTTTTGCGATGCAAAATCACATTTTGCCCAGGATTTGAAAAATGACAGCTGTCATACTCACAGGTGCTATGAAGAAATGGCTATGCTGAAAATTTGTGGTCAAAATATTCAAAATTATCAAAGTTAAGAGCCTGCATTTGCAAACTTCAATATAGGCTCATAACTTTGTTGTTTTTTATTATTTTTATGCTGGATTTTCAAAATAGCCTTCATACAACCCCATCTCATGAACAATGGTGGAGAACATTTTCAACTCCTGCCTGAAAGGTGATTTTACGCAGCAACTGCAAAATCACATTTTGGGACAGATTTACCTAACATCACTTGCATTGTTCATGAGATGGTGTCCCAAAAAAAGGTATGTTAAAAATTTTTGGCAAAAATATTGAAAAATGCCCAAGTTATGCTATTAAGTTCAAACCCCCATTGAAATACATTGAACCACATACCTGATTTCCTCAGTTCATGGTCCGGCATTGAAAAGTGACGACTTCTCTGCGGTCTGGAGAAGCTTCAGACCCCTGCTGGGTAAGTAAGGACTTGGGGGGCCAGTGGGTGCTGAGTGAGAGGGTTAGGTGGGCTGACTAACAGTGAAACAAACAATGATGGATAGGTTTCTGTTTTACAGGATTAACAAACAAGCAACAAAACAATGAGGGATGATTTTCTATATTTCGGGTGATAACAATGGGTAATACAAGGCAATTTTATTTATATGGCACCCAGTCCCTGCGGGTCTGGGTGCCTTACGTTAAAAACAGGTATGGTCAATATAACATACACACTCTATAAAAAATATGCAAAACATCAAGAATATGAACAATAAATAATTCTCAGCATAATTAAAATAGACTCATGTAATTAGTGCAGAGCAGTCACCTTAGCTGAGAAAGGCCAAACGAAACAAATGAGCCTTTAGCACCTTTTTAAATTACTCTACTGTCGGGGCCTCCCTAACAGCAGCTGGAAAGGTGTTCCAGAGGGTCAGCCCAATGACACTAAAGGCACAGTTGCCAGATGTTTTGAGCTAAACCCTGGGAACATCAAGAAGGCCCCTAGCTGAGGAGCGGAGGGAATAGACTGAGGTAGCTGGTGTAAGGGGATCAGCTAGATAGCCAGGGCCCAGTCCATATAGGGTCTTCTAAGTGAGCAAGCCCACCTTGAAGAGGATCCTCCACCTGACAGGCAGCCAGTGCAGAGCCTGCAGGACTGGGGTCACATGACTGGACCTTGCCAGGCCCCTCAGCAATGCAGCGGCTGCATTTTGCACTAGCTGCAGCTGTCGGAGAGTCCTTCCAGTGACCCTGAAGTATAGAGCACTACAGTAATCAAGCCTGGATGTAACAAAGGCATGCACCAGTGATGGCAGGTCTTTGGGTGGAACTAGTGGTGTAATCCTGGTAAAATTCCTCAAGTGGTAAAAAACACTTTTGACCACAGCTGACACCTGAGCTTCAGGTGTGAATCAGTTATCCAGGATAAAACCAAGATCGCACAGCCTGGGGGATGCTATCAATGGAACATATCTCAGAAACAATCCTGTACCCACTCCCATCATGACCGTGACCTGGCTCGGTCACCAGTACCTCTGCTTTGTCTGGGTTCAGTCGCAACCAGCTGAAGGACATCCAGTCATTGATCTCAGCCCGGCAGTTATTAATCACTTCCATGGCATTGTGTGTTCTAGCGGCAAAAGACAAATAAAGTTGAATATCATCTGCACAGCAGTGAAACCCCACACTGTAATGCCAAATGAGTTCTCCCAGGGGCAGCATGTATACTGCGAATAACATTGGCGCCAAGATCGAGCCCTGATGTACTCCACATGACAGGGGCCTCGGGGAGGAGGAGGAGAAATTACCCATCACCACCCACTGAACCTTGCCAGTGATAGGACTCAAACCAATTGATGACAGTACCCGCGAGTCCACAATACACTCGAAGGTGATCAAGAAGCACAATGTGATCCACAATATCAAAGGCTGATGGGAGATCAAGGAGAGCAAGAATTGAACTGTCTCCTCTATCTCTAGCCCTGGAAAGGTCGTTATGCAACCTAATGCCATTTCGGTGATATGTCTGGCCCTGAAACCCGACTGGAATGGCTCATAGATGTCAAAGGACATGAGGTGTTCTTCAAGCTGTTGCACCACTATTTTCTCAACAAACCTACCCAAAAATGGCAGGTTGGAGATTGGACAGTAATTTGCCAGGATGTCGGTGTCGAGAGATGGCTTCTTCAGGAGAGGTCTCACCAGAGCCTCTTTCAAGGCATCCAGAAAGACTTCCTCTGATATTGAAAACAGGACAATCCCAGAGAACACTGGGCCAACAGGGAGGAACAGGGTGCAGGAATACACTATTTTTAAGTGAAAAAGATGTTCCAGGACTAGAGGGCATGGGTTGAAGTTGGAGGGAGGAAGATTCAGAGTAAACTTGAGGAAGAATTTCTTCACAGAACGGGTGGTGGACAAGTGGAACACCCTGCCAGAGGAAGTGGTGAGGGCTGAAACAATCACGGAGTTTAAGAATGCATGGGATAGACATAAAGGAATTCTGGAGGTCAGAGTTAAGGGGCAATAGGCTTCTAGGAAAACATAAAGTGAACTTACAAGCTCAAATGGGCAGACAAGGTGGGCCGTATACCCTTATCTGCCAACATGATGTATCTATATATCTATGTAACAGTCCCAACATATCTCATCAAGAAACGAGTCAGGGTCGGGTCCAGTTCACAATAAGTGTGCTTGAGCTTCAAGATCACCTCGATGATCTCAGCCAGCTCCACTGGTTTAAATTCATCCCAGACAGATGGAGCTCCTCTGTTCATCCCAGACTGATCATTGCGAGGAAAAATGTGCCTCACTGACGGGATACCCGACCCGATGGAGGACACCCTGTCAGAGAAGAATAGAGCAACCTCCTCACATAAAGTGACTGAAAAAGCTTTTTTCAACTGTAGACAGACTGGATGTAAAATTCTGTTCACAGTCCAAAATAGCTGAGATGGTCAGTTCTTCCCTGCAACAATCTCCCTGGACAGGAACTCTGCCTTTGTAAGGTTGATTGTCTCTTGGTACTCATGATAATATGCATGCATAGCCACTTTGTCCTCCTCTGACTGGGTCCTTCACCAGCAATGCTCCAGCTTCTGACCCCTGATCTTCATCACCTTGAGATCCCCATCAAACCAAGGGGATCTCAAGTGAGAGGATCTGTGTCATATACAGCCTGGTGTGATGGCATTGAGGGTTTGGGAAATCACCTTATTGTAGGTGGCCACTACTTCGCCTGCAACAGTAACACATGTAGCGTCTATTCTAGATAAGTCAGCTACCGCCAGCAGTCCCTCTGGGAACAATCCCCTCAAAGGGTGGTAGCTAACCAGCTCAACAAGAAGGGACTTTCAGGTGGGGCCCCAAACAAGACGTTCACCATGCAGTGATCATATCAAATGACTTGATCAGTCTTGAGGCTAGTTACCTCAAGCCCCAGTGAGAATACCAAGGCAAGCATGTGGCCACGATGATGGGCTGCAGAAGTGTCACACCCAGTGATGACATCAATTGGAGGAGGTCATAACTAAATTGCGTGGATTCGTCAACCCAGGCACTGATGTCCCCCAGAATCAAACATGATATGATGCATCCGGGACCACTGATTTAGCAAGTATTAGAGATGGTAGCCTGATGGTCCGGCCTCCACTAAATAGCTTTAATTCAATATGTTTGTTTTCTATATGTGTGTCAAGTCTAGCCAGTAGGAGTAAATGTTTTGCTTTTAAAACTTTTCATTTCATCAAAATACTCACAGCCATAAAACATAGAAACATAGAATTTGATGGCAGATAGGAATCCCTTGGCCAACCTAGTCTGCCCATTACCCTACCAAACGGATAAGCTGCAGATCCTAGTTAACCAACAGCCTACTTCCTCCTACCCCCCACTAGAATTGCCTTATGTCTGTCCCATGCATTCTTGAATTCCCCCACTGTTTTTGACTCTCGACCTCTTCAGGAACGTTGTTCCATGCATCTGCAACTCTCTTTGTGAAAAAATACTTCCTCACATTACCTCTGAGCAGTCCCCCTCTATCTTCAAATTGTGCCTCCTTGTTCTTGCACATCTCTTTTTCTGAAAGTGCTACCCTCTTGGACTTTGTTGATTCCCTTGAGGTATTTGAAAATTTTTATCATGTCCCCCCTCTCCCTCCTTTCCTCGAGGCTATACATCTTAAGCTCTTTTAGTCTTTTTTCACATGTCTTCTGGTGCAGACCCTGCACCATTTTGGTTGCCCTCCTCTGGACAGCCTCCACCTTGCCTATGTCTTTGCGGAGATGGGGTCTCCGGAACTGTACACAGTACTCCAGATATGGTCTTACCAAACTGTCTGTACAGAGGGCCAACAACGTCTTGTTTTCTACTGGTGATGCCTCTTCCTATGCATCCCAGTATCCCCCAGCCCTACTTACTGCCTTCTCACATTGCTGGCCCACCTTTAGGTCTTCTGATATGACTACCCCCAGGTACCTTTCCATTTTTGTTGTTGTCAGTATCTCAACCCCCATTGTGTACTCTTCCCCTGAGTTTTTGTTTCCTTGGCACATTACTTTGTACTTCTTTGCATTTAATCTAAGCTGCCATACATTTGACCATTCCTCCAACCTTGCCAAGTCCCTTTCAATTCTTCCCCCCATCTTGTGTATCAACCCTGTTGCAGATCTTTGTGTCATCTGCAAAGAGACATACTTTCCTTTCCAGTCACTCTGCAATGTCACTTATAAAGACAATAAAAAGGACCGGCCCCAGTACTGAAGCCTGCGGTATCCTACTAGCAGCCTTCCTTTCTTCACTGTGAACTCCATTTACTATTACCCGCTGTGTCCTGTTGTCCAGCCAGTGTTTTACCCAGGCTACCACCCTGGGACCCACTCCCAGGCTGGCTAATTAGTTTATTAATCTTTTGTGTGGGCCTGTGTCAAATGCCTTGCTAAAGTCTAGGTAGGCCATGTCCACAGCCCCTCCCTGGTCTACCACTTTGGTCACCCAGCCAAATAAATCAATTAGATTTGTCTGACATGACCTTCCTACTGTGAATCCAAGCTGCCTTGGGTCCTGTGCCCCACTGGCCTCTACATACTCAACAGTTCTTTCCTTCAGAAGTGATTCCATCATTTTCCCTACCACTGAGGTCAAACTGATAGGTCTGTAGTTTCCTGCCTCTGTCTTGCTCCCACTTTTGTGAAGGGGAATCACATCTGTCCTCCTGCAGTCCTCAGGTACCACACCATCCTCCCATGATTTATTAAAAAGGGTAGTCTGTGGTGTTACTAGTTCTTCCCTTAGTTCTTTTAGAATTCTGGGGTGAATCCCATCAGGCCCCATTGCTTTATTCGCCTTCAGTTTTAAGAGTTCTTTCAGAACCCTCTCTTCTGTGAAAGGGCTAATATCAACCACACTATCCAGAGTGCTTCTGTTGACTGGATTAGGTATCTCCCCCTGCTTTTCCATTGTGAGTACTGAGCAGAAGTATTCTTTCGGTATCCCTGCTTTTTCACTGTCGGTCTCTGCCCAACCACCTTCTTCTTTATTCAGCCTCAGTATCCCTGCCTTAGTCCTTTTTTGCTCCCTAATGTACGTATAAAAGGTTTTATCCCCCTTCTTAACCGAGTTGGCTATCTTTTCCTCAGTTTTGGCTTTTGCTATTCTGACTGCTTTCCCACTTCCTTCTGCTTTAACTGGCACAACTCTCTGTCCTGCTCTTTCTGTGTTTCCTTATACCTCCTGAATGCTATCTTTTTCTCCCTAACCTTCCGTGCCACTTCTTTTGAGAACCATAGTGTTTTTTTCTTTCATTTTGATTTGTTTATTTGCTTCACACAAAGGCTTGTTGCCTCTGTGAAGGTGGTTTTGATGTTTCCCCCTTGTTGCCCCACCCAACCTTCTTGCCTGTTTGCATTGCTTTTCTGAGATACTCTCCCATTTTGACAAAATCAGCCCTCCTGGAGTCCAGTACCTTCACTTTTGTGTGGCTTGGATCTACAGCTAAGTTTATCATGAACCACACTGTTTGGTGGTCGCTTGTTCCCAGATGGCTACCCACTTCAAGATCAGAGATTTTCTCTCTGTCCCCATTTGAGAATACCAGGTCTAAGATTGCTCCCTCCCAAGTTGGTTCCAAAACTAGCTGTCTGAGGTATGCCCCCTGTAGGGCATCGAGAATGGCCCTGCTGTTGGATGTGGCTGCAGCAAAGGTGCTCCAGTTCACATCTGGCATATTCAAGTCCCCCCATCAGCAATATCTCCCCTTTCTCTGCCATCCCAAGGATGCCTTCTATCATTTCCTTGTCCATTCCCCTTCCCCAAGACGGAGGTCTGTACACAACCCTGTGCAGATTGTGGAGCCATTTCCAGTCTCTAGGGTGACTCACAGTGCCTCCTGTCCTCCCTGTTTACCCTTTAGTTATGTTGCTTTGATCCCTTCCCTTACATAGAGAGCTATTCCTCCTCCTCCTCTTCTTCCCTCCCTGTCTGTCCTGTAGATTGTGTATCCTGGTATGTTGACATCCCAGTCATGGTTCTCTGTGTACCATGTTTCTGTAAATGCCATGATATCCAGGCATCCCTCTTCCATCAAGGCCACCATTTTAGGGAGCTTTTTACCTAGACTACAGGCACTGGTACTCATTACCCCCCAATTTTATATGGCTTTATTTATTTTTGCTCCATCACTGTCCTTTCTGCCTTTGTCTTTTTCTCCATTTACTCCTTCCCTTCTCCCTATTGACTGCTCTATCTTGGTGTTTACCTCACTAACTACCCTGATTTTTTTTGAGTGGCTAAGATTTCCTTTCTCCTTTTCAGTGACACCCCCCTTGGCTAGTTTAAATGCTTGCCAATGAAGCATTTAAACCTATCACTTAGGATCCTGGTTCCCCTCCTGGATAGATGCAGACCATCATGCCTGTATAGGCCTGCATCCCTCCAGGTGGAGCCCCAGTCTCCAGTGAAGCCAAATCCCTGAGCTCTGCAGCAGATTTTCAACCAATCATTGAATCCCAATTTGCAGAGTACCCTAGCCTTATCCATGCCATAGACAGGTAGCACTTCTGAGAAAGTTACCATGTGTGCTACTTGTCTAAGGCCCCTAACCAGCTCCGCAAACTCTGATCTCATTCTCAGCCAGGTCATTTGTCCCTAGGTAGATAATGACATCAAGCTCCCTCCCTGTTGCAGCTACTCTCATGATCCTGAGGATTCATTTCCTATCACTCCAAGTTATGGTGCTGGGCAGGCACTTTACCTCCCTTTAACCTCCCTCCTCCCTCCCCAGTTCTACCCCCTAACAAATGAGTCCCCCACCTGGCGCTAAAAGCTCTCAAATCACCCCAGATCATCAATGTTATAATTAGTAAAGACTGTATCTGTTTTCTTACAGAATAATCTACTCATTAGCCCTCAAGTATTGGCAAAACTGTAAATGTAGCCATTAGTGCTCACTGGATAAGGAAAGTTAATTAATAGCACAGCTCTGATGTTGTAAAATTGACTCCAAACCAGTCCTTGCTGAATCTATGGTCCCAGATACATCACTGTCACATGGGACAGGGCACATTATAAGAACAAGAAAAGCAATAAAACATGCTAAAATGGAGATCCCAGGGGTCATAAAACCACCATAAAACTAGCAAGCTAATTTAGGAAAAAACTCCTAATAGCAGACAAAGAAAGGACATACTAGGACTACACATACAAATCAAAATGCCCTGCAGAACATATTAAAAAATTCAGACTGCAGTACTGTATTTCTTTAATGATTACTTCTACTCTGTCTTCTCAAGGGAGGACAGTGGACCCCTACCTGAAAGTGGCATCAAGGCGGCTGTCAGGGGCATTCCTGAAATAAGGCAGCCAGTATTTACCAGAGAAAGGGTCCAGAAGGCGTGTGAAGCCCTAAAGGTAGATAAAGCCACAGGCTTGGATGGAATGCACCCAAGGTTGCTCAAGGAATTCACCGCAGAACTGGCTGAAGCCCTAGTAGGGATATGCAATAGCTCGTTCAGACAAGGGTAGTTCTGAAAGAGTGTATGTTAATGGATGCAGTCCCACTACACAAGGGAGGGGGACAAGGATTAATTGTGGAATTATAGACCTGCCAGCCTTACCTCTGTAGTGGGTAAACTGACGATCAAAGAGGACTCAGTGGACTACCTAGATAGCAGTAATATACAGAATGGTAACCAGTATGGGTTTGTGACAGGGAGGTCTTGTCAGGCCAACCTGATAGTTTTCCATGACTGGGTATCAAAGACAGTCGATAAGGGCCATGCTGTGTATTTACTCTACTTCAGTTTCAGGAAGGCTTTTGACTCAGTGCCACATATAGTAGAAGATTGCTGAAAAATCTGGAGGACCTGGGCACAGCTAGGGACATAGTTTGGTGGGTAGGAAACTGGTTGATGGAGAGACAACAGAGGGTGGAGGTAAATGGGGTCAAGTAGGAATCGATGGAGGTCATGACTGGGGTGCCACAAGGACCTGTCCTGTTCCTATCCTCTTTAATATGTTCATCAGCAACATTAGAGGGTGCATCTAGGGCAAGTCACGTCTCTTTGCAGATAATGGGGCCTATGCACAAAGGGGTTGAAGATACGCACCACAGGCACATACCCCACCCATGGAGCTCCACCCCTGTAGACAGGTGCACACCTGTCAGCATTCATAACTGCCAACCACCAGTCTGCAGCTCTGCCCCTCCTTTACTCAGGTTCATGTGGGGTGGCCATGCCAGAGCAGCGGACCCCGGTGGGTATCAAATCAGATGCCTATCCCAGGTCCCTCAGTGGATCCCTTATGTGGCAGGGTGTGCATTGGCTGTGTGCACCTGTGGATGTCCAGATGGCTGGCAGCTGTGGAGATGTGAGGAGGGCAGTGCTGTCTGCCATCATTGATTGCCGGCAGGCCAGTATGGGGCATTCGGCAGGGGTTGCCGGTGCTGCAGATGGGTAAGGGACCTCTGGTGAATGGGGGTTGGTAAGGGATGGGGTACACTTGGCACCTCTGTGGAGATGGGGGTTGCAATGTGCTGCCCAGGACAGGAGCCCACATGGGTGAGCTGTGCAGCTGGGACAGGTGCAAACATGTGTGGGGCCGGGTGATGCCATGCTGGAACAGGGCATAATGCCAGCCATGTGTGGAGAGTTGGGCTGCATGGGCACCATGGTGCAACACTGGAATGGGGTACTGCATCAAGGGGGACTGGGCAACACTGTGTGGGGTGTCAGCCTCAGGGGTTGGGGCAGGCCTGCGCTGTGTGTGTTCCTGCCTCAGGGCCATTCTGGTTGCTGGTATGCTGTGTGAGCAGGGCACATAGGGGACTTATGGTAGGAGTTTCCCTAGCATAAGAGGCACCCACCTACACATCCCAGTGCACAGCACTACACACCTTAGTACATGGGACATAGTGCTAGTATGCCCCCAGCCCCCCCAGTGCATTGCTGTCCATGCAGAAGGGGGATCAGGTGCACTGGAGCTGCGCATCCCAGGTCATGCATACCATGTGGAGGCTGCAATGGGTGCAGAGTGGATCTGTGGTGCGTAAGTACTCCACACATTCGTGCATAGGCCCTAACATGAAGCTCTACAATCAATATAGTAGCTAATGACAATGGGATCAGCAAGCTGCAGAGGAGACACAAAAGCTGCAGAGGCAGTCTAAGGTTTGGTAGATGAAATTCATCACCAACAAACGCAAGGTTATGCACCTGGGGGGAAAACAGGACAGAGTACTGGATGGGAGGGGTCAAACTGAGCAATATGGCAGAGGAAATGTACCTGTGAGATCATTAGTGTCTCCTTCAAACAATCATGCCAGTGTAAGAAGGCCTATAGTAAGGATCATATTGTGCTGGGGTGTATCAGAAGGGTACTGACAACAGGAAAAAGGAGGTACTACTACTACTACCTCTGTATAGGTCATTGGTGAGGCCTCACCTGGAATACTGTGCTCAGTCCTGGAGTCCTCACCTACAGAAGGAGAGGAACCGGTTGGAGATGGTGCAAATCAGGGTGACCAGGATGATTCAGGGCTAACAGCGCAGATCTTGCGAAGATTGTCTCAAGGAACTGAACATGTACTTGCTGAAGACAGATAAGATGGGGGTATATCATGCAGTACAGAGAGATCTTCCAGCTCCTGAAGGGAATAAACAGGGTGATCTGCAGGGAACTGTTTAGCTGGAGCCAAGAACCTGAGGTCATCAGTGGAAACTCTCAGGGGAAGGTTTAAGAGGAATGTCAGGAAGTTTTTTTTACAGAAAGGATAGTGGAGCCATGAAACAGTCTGCCAACAGAGGTGGAGGGTGCCAAAAACCACAAATGGTTTCGAGCATGACTGGGACAGAGTGAAGGGTCTAGCGGTTGTTAGGTCAGTAGCAGTAGGTAGGGAACAGGGGAGTGGACCGGGAAGGACAAAATCTCATAAAGACAATACATCCCAGAGTGCATAGGAAACTCTGGGCAGACTGTCTGGGCCTTTGGTCTTTTCTGCCATCATTGTCTGTTTCTAGATTTTATGTTTTGATTGTGTGGTGCTCTGAGCGCTAGGGATAGGATGCCACATAAATGAAGTGCCTCATTTTGGTGGGGCAGAGGGTCATGGATGCAACATACTGTACCAGTATTATTCTTCCACTAGGTCATGTGGAGGATTGCTCACAAGCTTCCGAGATTATTTTTTTTTGAATAAAACAAATTAATGTCAGATGACTCTCCTAGCAAAGCAAATAGGGAGCAGCAACAAACTGTAGATTAGGTGTAGTCTGATTGCTGAAATTTCTCCCAGTGTAACACAAGTTGTGCATGGGTGAGTGGCTGGGAGGGGGCTCTTATTTTCGGATACTTGTGAAGTTGTCACTACCACCACACTTCAGTTTTTTATAATTTAAATTGATGTTCAGTGATACTGTATACCCATTAATTTATGCATCTTTGGGAGTGGCAGGTTTATTTGCAATTACGTTTACTAAGTAATGTGGGTAATATTTTTTTTTTATTTTAGTCTTTGGTAACTGGGTAAGGCCCACTAGGCACAAGTGCCCATTTTCAGAGGTGACCTGAAGGCACTGGGCAGGTAAGTGACTTGCTTAGAATCACACAGTATGCAAGTATAGGTTGTAAGAATCAAACCCAGGTCTGATCTGCTGGATGTACCAAGCACATTCACAGCATGTTACTCTAACCTCTAGGCTATACTGCTAGCCCCAATATCATAGGTTCATAGGATAGTTACAAGTTCTAGGGTGTAAGCCCATTTATAAACTCACTGTCATCAATCTGATGGCAGAATTTGAAATTTTCTATTACCCATATACAAATCTAGATTACATTTGAACTGGTCCATGTCTACGCTGTTGACAACAGTAGCTGGTAAAGAATTCTAGAGATGTGGAGATCATTGCCTTATGAAATTATTTCTTTTAGTTGTATAATTTATCTTAGTTTGTAATTTCAAGTTATGTGATCTAGTATCACCAGGTAAGAAAAAAGGTCTGTCTCCCCATACGACGCACAGGAGAAATGCCAAACCTCACCCAACAACTAACACATCAAAATCTAGCCAATGGAAAATCATGTACACAAATGCTCACAGCCTGGGAAATAAGATCCCAGACCTGCAGGCAATAATGTCAGAGGCTAAACTGGACATAGTAACAATTAGTGAGACGTGGTTTACCAGTAACCACACTTGGGAGACTTCAGTACCCGGCTATGTACTGTTCAGAAGAGACCGAGGTGCAAAAAGGGGGGTGGAGTGGCCCTGTATGTCAATGAAAATATCAGAGCTACAGAAATTCAGAATACACATAAGGAGCTGGAAGAACTGTGGGTCACCCTGGAAATAGGAAATGGGACAGCCATAAGAACTGGGGTTGTCTACAGGCCCCTAGACCAGGGGCAGGACATAGACACATTCTTGTTCAAAGATATACAAAACATGACAGCTAAAGGAGAGGTTCTGATAATGGGAGACTTCAACATGCCAGATACAGATTGGTCAATACCAGCAAGAACATCTGCCAGAACTAGACTCATAGTGGATTCCCTGCAGGGGGAGGGCCTCAAACAACTGGTACAACAACCTACAAGAGGCAGGGCTATCCTAGATCTAGTACTGACTAACAGAGAAGGGATCACAGATCTCCAGGAGGAAGGTCACCTGGGGGCCAGTGACCATCACATGGTATGGTTCAGTTTGGCCACTACATCTAAATCATCCCATTCCAAGGCAAAAATATGGGACTTCAGAGGAGCTGACTTTGATAAGATGGCCAACAGAGTTAAACTAGCCCTGGCAAAAAGAAACAAAGGGGATGGGGTACAGGCAAAGTGGGCAAGCATTAAGGATGCAATATTTGAAGCAACATCCCATTGTGTTAGACAGAAAAGGAAGTGCAGAAGAAGAATAAAGAAATCACTTTGGTTCTCAAATACGGTAGCAGAAAAGGTCAGAGCCAAAAGGCTGGCCTTCAGGAAGTATAAGGGAACACAGCGGGATGAAGATAGGGAGGCATACCAAACTGCCCTAAGGGAAGCAGGGAAGGCAGTAAGGCAGGCAAAGTCTCAAACTGAGGAAACACTAGCATGAGCAGTAAAAGAAGGTGACAGGAATTTCTATAGATACATTAGTGAAAGGAGAAAGTCCAGAGTGGGTATTGCTAAGCTCAAAGGAGAAAATGGGGCATGTGAGGAGGAGGACCCTGTAAAAGCATCTATCCTAAATGGATACTTTTGCTCAGTATTTACTGAAGAGAGGGCAGGGCAGGGCCAACAGCTCAGCACCATAGACACAGTGGGGAAGGAGGTGAGCACTACTCCCTTCACAAAAGAAAAGGTCCTACAAGAGCTCGCTAAGCTCATGGTGGATAAGGCAATGGGACCTGATGGCATACATCCCAGGGTACTTAAGGAGCTAAGGGTGGAACTAGCAGAGCCATTATCAGAACTGTTTAGTGAGCCTCTGAGCACAGGAGAGGTCCAAGAAGACTGGAGAAGGGCTCATGTGATCCCACTCCACAAGAGTGGTAGCAGGGAGGAGGCAGAGAACTACAGACCAGTCAGTCTTACCTCAGTAGTGGGCAAGATTATGGAGGCACTCCTTAAGGAAAGGATAGTGCAACACCTGGAATCCGTAGGGGTACAGGATCCAAGACAGCATGGGTTTACAAAAGAAAGGTCCTGTCAAACTAATTTCATAGATTTCTTTGACTGGGTAACCAGAGTGGTGGACCAAGGGGGAGCAGTAGATGTTGCCTACCTTGACTTCAGCAAAGCTTTCAACACTGTTCCACATAGAAAATTGATAAATAAGCTATGTAGGGTCAGGCTGGGTCCAAAGTTGGTCAACTGGGTGGCAAACTGGTTGATGGACAGAAAACAGAGTGGTGGTAAATGGTATACAGTCAAAATAGATGCAAGTCACAAGTGGGGTACCTCAGGGATCAGTCCTGAAGCCAGTCCTCTTCAATATCTTCATCAGTGATGTTGCAGATGGACTGGAGGGTAAGGTTTGTCTGTTTGCAGATGGCACCAAGATCTGCAACAGAGTGGATGATCCAGATGGGGTGGGCAGAATGAGAAGAGATCTGAATAAACTAGCAAAATGGTCAGAAGAGTGGCAACTGGGATTTAATGCAAAGAAGTGCAAGATCATGCACATAGGGAAGAGAAACCCTGAAGCCACCTATAGGCTCAGAGGGGAGTTGCTGGCAGTCACAAAGAAAGAAAGAGACTTGGGCATCATCATCACCGATGACCTGAAATCATCCAAGGAGCTCAGATGGAGTGATGAAGTGAGAGTGACGAATCATTGGTGGAGCAATCTGTGACACTAGTGACAAGCCACAGTGATTTCGTGCTCAAGTCTTGGTGAGTACCTTCACGTGGTGGGCCCTGTTTTAACAAAATCTCACCAAGGCGGTACTACTGTATAGACAATATATAGTATGAAAAGAGAGAAAAATGAAACTAAAAGCTGGGCGCACAGATCCCAGCATAAAAAGTGCCCAACCCTAGCCTAGGCACTAGGGCGAGGTTGGGCAGTGGTGTGCCACATCTTGAGTAGCCATTCCACCCTGCCACAGTGTCAGACCATGGAGGGCATTGTCCCACAGTGGCAGCAGAAGCCAGCAAGCCACAAACGTAAAAGACTGATAGGCCAGCCCAGAGGGCTGCAAACAAGTTAGTGGACTTAACGAGGACAAACTAGAAATTATGTATTGTTATTATTATGCGACGCACCCTGAATTTCCAGTAAGAGGATATACCATCAGACTTCAGAGCAAATTGCAGCAGAGAGGAATAGTTGCCACAGACAAACTGAACAGTGTGACCGATGCTAATTTTAGATCCCTAATAGGACAAATAAAAACAAAACAGTACATGGATGAGATTAACGTGGGCAGACTACAGAAGGAAGCAGGTGAAGAGGTGGCAAAAGAGAAGGAAGAGGTACCAGGGACTTTCATAGCAGGAAGGGCAGATACATGGGACACAGCAAAGAAAAGGGATCTGATATGGTGTAGCATTTATGCCAAAAAGAAAGCAGCTCTTACCAGCACAGCAACAAACATTGCAGATATATTCGAACAGACATATAAACAGAGACATCCAGATATGGCAAACATCACAAAGAAAAGAATAACCACACAAAAGTGGAATGTAATGAAAAGTGCACAGTTTAGTGATCTAAAAAGGCAACACATCGAAACAGAAGTCCTTGAACAATTAAAGAAAGAAGGATTTGAGGTAGAGACTCAGCCTCCACCACTATCATCTGGTAAGCCATTACAGCAGACAACTGCTCAGTCAGTACTGGTACATTATACAAAATATGTCACACCTCCTAACGACACTCAGCAAAGTGCACATCAAGTGCCATATCCGAACAAAACAGCTGAAGTTCCAGTTCAACCCATACAGAGAGTGGAAGAGCAGAAAATGCCAATTACAGGAACAACCCTAAACCAAGAGGAAGAAAACATGAGAGAAGACTTGCTGGACTTAATTGACATGGACAAATATATCAAAATACATCAAAGGGAAAGACTGCAAAAACTATGCCTGACATACACAGTTAGGGAACATATAAAACAGATAAACAAAGTTATTGGAACCATCCAGAGGGATCCATATGATGTCACTGAAATAAACAGAATACATTATTGTGCAGAGAGACTGATAACAAATAGAGCAGTGCCAAAAAAGCAAGAAATGAAGAACAAAAAGAGAGGGAAATTCAGCATACCACCATGGAAAAAGCAGATAGAAGGGACAATTATGGAGCTAAGATCAGAAGTATCACTGCTGGAGGAGTTTAGAAAGGGTAATAGATCAATGAAAGTCATCAGGAAAGTGGATGAAATCAAAGAAAAATGCTGTATTAAAACAGTTCAGGACCTAAATTTTACCATCTCAAATAACAAGCTTAAGATCTCTGCTCAAGCCGAGAAGCTCAGGAGATACGTAGAAAGGAACAATGAAAAAATGCAAAATAGATGGTTTAAGAAGACCCGAAGAAATTCTATAGGGAGCTGGGAAAGAAAACAGCCAACATAAAAACACCACCAGTAAAGAAAGAAATTGAGGAATTCTGGAAAAGTATTTATGAAGACCCAGTTGAACATAATAGGGATGCAAAGTGGATACAGGAAATAAAAGACTGCATAAGAAATGGTACTACTACTAGGGATATGGAGTGGCCTGATGTAACAGCTAAGGACATAGAAGTGAAGATAAGGAAGGCCTCCAACTGGAAAACCCCAGGTCCAGATGCAGTACCCAACTTCTGGCTAAAAGTACTAACATCTTTGCACCAAGATTTAGCTACCTCAAAAACTATTTATATGCACATCCTGACTTGACACCCATCTGGTTAATGACAGGGAATACCACACTTCTTATTAAATCTGAACCTACCAGTCACCCCAAGAACTATCGCCCAATAACCTGTTTACCAACAACATATAAACTATATACTGGAATTGATGCAGCTAGAGTCTACAATCATTTAGACTGCAATAAACTCATGGCAATAGAACAAAAAGGTAATAAAAGAAAATCATATGGTACAAAGGACCATCTCCTGTTGAACAAAGCCATTATGGAGAGCTGCAAAAAATGCTGAAATCTTAGTATAGCATGGCTTGACTACAAAAAAGCATTTGACAGTATCCCACACTCCTGGATCACTGAGTGTTTACGGATCTACAGGATACACCCCACACTGATAAACTTCATCACAACAACAATGACAAAGTGGCAAACCACCCTGCAATTAAATCATGAAAAAGGTCAAATCACCATCCCAAATATAAGTATCCAATGAGGGATATTTCAAGGTGACTCCTTGTCACCACTTCTGTTTTGCCTTGCCCTCAATCCCTTGAGTAGCCTAATCAATAACCTAGGCTATGGATACAGCTTGAACCCCAGAAACAAAAACAATCAACAGCTAACATCTCACCTTCTATTTGTAGATGACCTAAAACTTTATAGTTCATCTGACAAACATTTGAAAGAACAACTATAAATTGTTAAGACCTTTTCTGATGACATACAGATGATGTTTGGCCTAGACAAATGTGCCAAAGCAACATCTGTAGCAGGAAAGTTAACTCATAAAGAAAACATGAATCTGGTGGAGGCTTGTGACATAAAAAAACTTGAGCAATAGGGAGTGTATAAATACCTGGGAATAGATGAAGGAGCAACAGCAAACATGAACAAATGAGAGTAAAAGTAAGCAAGGAATATTTTAAGGTTAAAGCTAATTCTGAAAACTGCTTTGAAAACACAAAATAAAGTGCAAGCTATAAATCAACTCGCCCTTCCAGTGATATCATACAGCTTTGGTGTGATAGATTGGCCACAGAAAGTGTTGAACCAGCTAGATATAAAAACAAGAAAAATGTTTCATGCTCACCAATTAATATACAAAAATCAGTGCATGCCAAGATTATACATTCCAAGGGCAGAGAGAGGCATGGGCCTCATTGAGATTGATTACACATATAGATCCACAATAGTGGGGCTACATACATACTTATTGACATCCTTGGACCCAAATATAGTCAAGTTCTTGCATCATGAAGAAAATAAGCCTAAAATGACTTCACTCATCAAATTAGGAGAAGCCTTCAGAAGGGTATCAGATATTGATGTCAATCCACAAGTAGATAAGGAATTGTCAGCAACAGAAAAAGCAAAGAATCAGAAAAAGGAGTATAAGGATAAAGACCAACAGAAAAGAAAAAAACAATTGGAAAGCCCATAATTATAGTGGAAAATACAGGGAGCTACTGGAGCAATCACAGGTCGATCAAGCCCTGACCCATGAGTGGTTAAAAAGTGGTGAATTTAGGCCATGAGATGAGAGACTAATAATGACAGCTTAAGATAGTGGGCTACGCACAAGATGGTTCACAAAATCCATAAAAAAAAACAGGAGAAACAGACAAGTGCAGGTTCTGTAGTACAGAATTAGAAACAGTTGCGTATCTCGTGGCTGGATGTGAAGTACTCATGGCAGAAGGCCTGTATACTGAAAGAAACAACAATGTAGCAAGATTGATCCACTGGAAACTGTGCAAACACTATAACATACAGGTAGCAGAGAGACACTGGAAACATGAACCACAAAGAATCACAGAGAATGAAGAAGTAATGATCACATGGGATCACCCAATACCAACAGCCAAGAAAGTGGAAGCAAGAAAACCCAATATTGTAATACAAGAAAAGAGAACAAACGTAGCACTGCGGATTGAAATAGCCACCCCTAGTGACTACAGTGCGCTGTGTACAGAGAGACACAAAATCATGAAATACCAAGATATGCAGTCAGAAACCAACTGATGTGGAATAAGGACACACAAATTGTTCCAATAGTGCTTGGAGCAATGGGACTAATCAAAAAGAACTTTCTGGCACATTTAAATATGCTACCAATACTTGTGACACCTTATGAACTTCAAAAGGAAGTCGTTTTGGGGACATTGAGTGTGCTGAGAAGAGCGCTCTCAGAAAACATCAAAGATTAATACAGTACTGATTTCTTGAGTTTTGAATATGCCCTGGCTAAAGAATGGAGTCCATTCTTGCCACGGTATTAGAAATCCCTAAACATTTGGAGACACTAAACCCGAGAGAGGCCACACCTTCACAAGGACATTAACCAAATTGAGGCAGTCCAGAGAAGGGTAACCAAAATGGGGCATGGACTGCATTAGAAGATATATGAGGACAGATTAATGGAGCTCAATATGTATACCCTTGAACAAAGAAGGGAGAGAGGTGATATGATTGAAACATTCAAACACCTTGAGGGCATTAACAAGGTGAAAGAGTCTAACATGTTTAAATATAAGAAAAATAGCAGCACAAGAGGACACAGCATGAGACTAAAGGGAGGCCAATTAAGGGGGAATGTGAGGGAATTCTTTTTCACAGAAAGGGTGGTGGATGCATGGAATAGCCTACCACTGGAAGTGGTGGCTATGAATATAATGCAGGGCTTCAAACAGGTATGGAATAGGCATAAGGGAGCAATACAGATGAGTATGAATAGATAAGCCACTGACAGGGCAAAGGCCGATGGCACATTTATAAGGTAGAAAAAGAAATGGGCAGACTGGATGGGCCTTGTGGTCCTTATCTGCCATCTGCTTCAATGTTTCTATTCTTAATATTGTCTGCAAATTGTAAACAAAATGTTTCAAGCAAGGCTGGATTTCTAGTAGCCCTATATATTAGGCAAAGGTCACCCCTTATGGCTCTGTATTCAAGTGAGTAAAGACCCAAGGATTTCAATCTTTCCTCATTAGTATAATTATGTATATTCTTGATATTTTTTGTCAGCTTCCTTTGCACTTTTTCTACAGCTGTTTTAGTGCCTACAGAAGTTGGACCACAAAAAGTGGAGCAGTAGTACATATGTGATCATACCAAATTAGAAAATAAAGGGACACATACTTCAGCTTCTCTGCTCTTATTATGTTTGTAAATACAGGCTGTGATACCTGCACACTTTCTTATTGTTTTATTTATATGTGTAGAAAATTTCAAATCATTAGTTATTGCTACTCCTAAATCAATTTCGGTTTCAACTGATTGTAATACAGTATTATACAAACTGTAATTTGCAAGTTTATTATTAGAACTGAAATGCATAACCTTGCATTTATTTATATTAAAGGTAATTTTGTGCTGTTCTGCCCAAGAGGATAGATTACCTAAATTATTTTGTAATTGTATTATTGATTTAGCATCATTAGTAATACAGCCAATCTTGCTGTCGTCAGCATACTTATTTATCCAGACCCCATTTGATGTTTCCATAGTCAATATTAATATGTTAAATAATACAGTCCCCAGGACAGATCCCTGTGGCACACCACTTGTGACCTCTGAGCTGCCTGAGATTGATCCCTTGATTGTTATCCATTGTTTTCTACCTTTCAACCAAGAATCCACCCATTTGATGATATGTGGGTTTAATTTTATTCTTATAAGTTGTTGTAAGAGAATAGCATGTGACACAGTATCAAACGCTTTTTCGTAATCAAGATAGATAACATCCACAGGTAGACCCCTGTCGAGCGTGAAACTAACAGGCTCAAAAAAATGTATTAAGTTAGTTTGACAGGATCTGCCATATGCAAAACCATCTTGTGCAATATCAATATTTTCAGTTTCTAGGAGATGAGTCTTAATCTTTTGTAATAATAATGTTTCCATTAATTTACCCACACAAGAAGTGAGACTAATGGGTCTGTAATTACTTGGACTCTGTGTACTGCCCTTTTTGTGAATAGGAATCACAGATGCAAGTTTCCAGTCCATTGGTACAACACCTTCCCTGATTGCTATATTAAATAAACTGGTTAATATTCCTGATAACTCAGTTGCCAAATGTTTAAGGAAAGTAGGTGGTATACTATCTGGCTCAGGAGATGAATTATTTTTCATAGATTCTATTGCATTGTTAATGTCCAGGGGAGTAAATGGAATTGTGAAATTCATACTATTGATATTATCTAGGTGTATCTCAGTTTTACTTTTATAGACACTACAAAAATAGAAGTTCACCTTCTCAGCTATTTTCTTTTCATCAGTTATAATATCTTGATTTATTTGAAGAAGGCCAATTCTTGGTGAATTTCCCTTTATAGAACCAATATAATTATAAAAGCTTTTTTTATTATTTTTAGTAGTGACAGCTAAGTTCATTTCCAATTTTCTTTTGGCATTTCTTATAGCTTTTTTGGCTAATTTTGTTTTAGTTTTGAATTTAACCTACCTTTCTGGTGTAGGATGTTTTTTAAATCTATTGTAAGTTCATTTTTAGATTTTATCCACTTCTTTATTTCTGTGTTTAACCATAATGGAGTCCTTCTTTTGCTATAAATGCATTTTTTACTGGATGGAACCCAATGTTGAATACAGAAATAAATTTTGTCCCTAATTTTACTCCAAATGCTTTCAGAGTTAAGATCCACAAATTCTGTTTTCTAATCCCAAGAGTTCAAATATTTTTTATTTGAGCAAAATTAGCTTTATTGATGTTTTTCTTTACTGTAATTCCCTTTGTTATATTATAATAATATTTAAAGGACTGGAGTATTGTATTATGGTCACTATCCCCTAATGGCATAAACACTTTAGGTGGTGAATCAATATTTTTAATATTTGTAAATATAAGGTCAGGAATTGCGTTAGACCTTATTGGTTCCATAACAGTTTGTTCCAGATTCAGTTGAAGAGTAGCATTTACAAATCTATTTTCAAGGAGACCTTTCCCTTGTAATGATTTCCAGCAAATATTCGGCAGATTGAAATCCCCCATTATAATTAAATCATTGTCAGTCTTAAGATTTTCTAAAGTACTTATAAAAACTTCATTACCCATGCTATCTAAGTTAGGAGGACGAAAACACAAACCTATAGTTAGCCATTCTGTTGTAGTTTTAATTCGAGCCCAAAATATTTCTGTTTTGTCCCAAGTTGACTGTATTTTTTGACTGTACTTTTGATTTCATAACAGTATAGATTTTCATTTACAAACAATGCTATGCCACCCCTCTTAGTATGTGTATGAGTTTTGCAAAATGATTTATATCCCTTTATGTCCTATTCCCAGTACAAATCTTGAAACCAAATTTCAGTAACTCCCCATACATCTACTTGTTCCTCTATGAGAAGACTGTGTAATTCATCCATCTTACTTCTCAAACTCCTAGCAAACTAATAGACATTACAAAGGAAATACATTTATATCCTTTAAATGGAAGACTGCTAGGTGATGAAGAGGGACAAGAACAGACAACTTTTTATATCTGGAACAGACACATTGGTATTGTAATTGATCTAGTGTGATGATCTGGAATAGTTTCCTATTGGCACTACTGTACTTTGTAATGGAGCCTAAAACAGAGACTGACCAAGCTACAGTAATGTTAGAACAGAGTAGAAATGTAGGGCAAATAATCTCTAGAAGAAAATAACCCTTATTGTTTACAGAAATCAGAAATATGATACATGTCATTTGGGATGACCCACTTGAAGATACAGTCAGAGATGTTAGCTGGACATTTTTCTATGAAAAGCCTCTGGAAGACCTACCAGCAAAAGACTTGGAAAGAACATAATATATTGTTTGAAAAAAACTTCAGAAACTACTCACTGTTGAAGGAAGCTCCAGGGCCAATTCAGATATAATAGGATGGTTTCATATTTGTTTTTATTTTTATTTTTTTTTACTTTTTACCAGGAAGTGAATTGGGCACAGCCTTTTTTCAGTCATGCCTGACATGCAAAAACATGCAACACATAATATGATACAGCAAATACAAACCAATATTAACAAGAACCTTGACATTTAACATTCATACTATACAATTTTGTTAACAGTTGTTTGAAATGCCTTTCATTATGTGCTGTTTTAACAATGCAAGCCTGTTTCTTTGGAATAGTTGGACCAAACCAGGAGAATGATTTTTTTGCACATTGTTAAGTTTATAGGATAAATAGAAAAAAAGCTTGGATGCATTGCTCCTAGCACTATAGGGGTTAGACCACAGTTTATGAGATGAAGATAAGATTTACGGTCCTGAGTTTTTAAATATTCAGTAAGCAAGCACTGCAGCATTAAACTCAGTCTTTAGTAAGAGAGGTAAAATTGCCATTTGGTAGTGAAGTGTACAATGATGTGTTCTAGAAGGTGCTTTAAGGGCAAATTATACAATGGCAAGAAAAAGTATTGTGCTCCCATTGGTCAGTCTGGGATTGGACCCGTGATGTTATCCCAGTACAACATCACGGGTCTAGTCCCAGCATACAGATGACCGCATGAACCATTATAAAGATCAATGCACACAACCGACATCGGTGATCCCCGCTTGCCACCTGCTTGTATAACAGCCGTCTCAACTCACCGTTACTCTTTTAAAACCTCCCTCCCAGAAAATCCACAACACACAAAGTGCAAACAAGAAATTTTCTCCTCACCATTTCTTCCCTGAACCCAGCTGCTTTACTCAACCACGGAGACCATAACTACCGCTCTCGCCATTCACTTGTCATTTGGTTCATGGGGAAAAGTGTGAAGACAGTCCTGCGCAAACCCACTTGCTCACCCAGGCATCTCTGTAACTACCTTAATCATTTGAAACCCCCACCCTAATGGCAGCACTAGCATTCACTAATGGAAATGAAAAATAAAAAGTCCTCCGTGCCTAACTCACGTGATGAAGCTAGAGTTACTGCTTTATGTTCCCAGCTCTTTTACTGAACCGCGGAGACCATAACTACAGGTCTCGCAGTTCACTTGTCCCTCGGTTCATGGGGAAAAGTGTGAAAATGGCTGTACGCAAACCCACTTGCTCAACCAGTCATCTCTGCGTCCACTGACTGTGATTGTAAAAAAAATATTTAAAAGCCGTACCACAACAGCATATAAATTACGGAGTCAGCATGTGCTGTATGCCACTCTATAACACAAGGACACAGTGAGACTTATAGGTGGTCAGAAATGGAAAGCTGTAAGGAGTGAAGCAACAGGCACGTTACACTGGCAGCATCATCTAATGGTCAAAATAGAAACTATGGATTTTTTTTTCAGAACATATCCTTCCACACATAAAAAATGGTAAGAAAAAAGACAAATAAATACCTTTTTCTCTCTTTTTTTCCTTTATTTAAAAGCAAGTCATTGTATAATAGCAATAATGCACTCCAGGGTGTGTGTTGTGCTGGGATAACGTCACTTCTGGGGCGATTAATGCACTTTCGACCTGTGGCCTCGTGCCTAATCAACCCAGGTGTGATGTTATCCCAGCACAACACACACCCTGTCGTGCATTATTGCTTAATTAACATATGTTGTTTAGTACTGTTTGGTATTTTTCTGCAAAAGTGTTGTTTTGATTCACAAATAAAATATTGCCATCCTCTAGGGAAGGGATCAGGATCTACTTTTGCTATAAGCATTCGGGTTTCATCAGTCAGGGAATTGATATTGCGATACAGGTGGTCAAGTTTTTGATTTATCTTATACCCTACTTTTTCATTGTGTAATGTCATACAAAGATTGGGGTCCAGCAGTACCCCCGGATACTTAAAACTATGGACTGCAGAAAGTGGGTTCCCATTTTTCTCGACAATCTGTAACGGTTCACTAACCCTGGCCAGTCTCTGAGTAGAACCAAATAACATTATACTGGTTTAACTTTCACTCAGTTTTAGCTTGTTTGTTTCCAACCATGAAGCCAAAATATAATAGTTAGCCTGTAAAGATACCTGCAACTTCGCTATAGATGGGGCAGAATCCAAAAAAATCTGTGTCATCAGCATAAAGCAAGGTGTTACCCACAGAAAAATCTCTGTTAAGTCATTGACAAAAACTTGAAAACAGCAGGGTGCCCAGCACCGAACCCTGTGGAACCCCTGCCTTCACTTCCATGGGCCCTGACAGTTCATTACCTTTTTTAACCCTTTGAATACAATGTTTTAATTGACTTTTAAACCACAAACAGTTCTGTCCCTTCACCCCAATCCCTTCCAGTTTATGCAGGAGCAACCTGTGGTCCACTGTATTAAAGGCCCTGGCCAGATCAACAAATACTGTGCCCGTGACCAACCCCTCCTCACAATCCCTAAGCACAGTGCTTGCCAGCCCTACCTGGGCTGTTGCAGTGGACCGCCCCTTCCAAAAACCATGCTGTTGTTCATTTATTATTCCATGTACCTCCATCAGCTGGTGAAATATACATTTTTCCAGCAACTTCCCTAATACAGGTAATAGAGAAATAGGCCTATAATTAGAAACACTTAATCTATCCCCTGCCTTGTGTATCAGGATTATGATAGATTCTTTCCATTTAGATAGCATAACTCTCATACTCACTGATGTAGGTTTCCACCTACAAGTACCTGGGCATTACCTTTGATTCGGCAGTCTCCTTCCATTCCCATATCAATGCCCTTTCTGCTGCCACCAATGTTAGGATTGGACTACTATACCACCATAGGGACTGCCTACCACAAGAGGCCCTTAGATTGGCAATCACCTCCTCTGTCCTGTTGCTAATTGACTATAGGCTGCCTATCTATGCTGCTGCCGACAACACTGGGCTGGCAAGAATCCAGCTCTCTATAAACAAGGCCTGCAGGCTAATGCTGTGGGCCCCTAGGTGCACCGATATGTGCCTGCTGTACTCCACCACCAACTTGCTCATTCTTGAAGAAAGACTATGCTTCCAAACCTGTCTTCTTGTAAAAAATACCCTGCTAGGGCTCTCCCCACTGGGGTCGCCACATCTCTGCAGTGTGTCTCCCCCTCAGTCTCCACCCACAGCACTGTCAAAACCTCCCTTATTGCCCCCAAGGTAAGGACCTCTATGGCCCAGAGATCCTTTTGCTACGGGCTCCCTCCTGGTTCAATTCCCTCCCAGCCAACATAGCTGACTCCACTAAGCTTGGTCCTTTCAAGGTCTCCCTCAGAAGTCATCTGACAAGCACTTGCCACTGCAACTGCACCTAATCCCCCACCTGCCCCTTACCTTCACACCAAGTCTGGGTCTGCCCTGTCTAATTTTGCTGTATATACCTGGGGTCTCAGGCAAAATCTGCTGACTATTGTAATAAAATATTGCTGGTTGCTACCTGGCATGGTACTCGTGTACCTATAGTATGACTACTGTGATCTATCTATTATCAAGCGTGTACCACCAGTGAATGCCTGTAACACTGGTTGCTCTTTTAATCTAAGTGTCATGTACTGTACTGTTTTGTTTGCTGTGATGTACTGCTCTCTTGACGAGGTGCCTTTGTAAATGAATCTATGACTCAAAGGTTTGTAAACTGATGATCTAATAAATAAAAAAAACACTGAATAATACTGTCTCAGGTTCCGCTATCCTACTGGCAGCTATCTTTAATAGATTTGGATACACGTTATCAGATCCACAGCTCTTTCCTTCATCTAGGCAATTTAAAAGTTCCAGCACCTCCTTTTCTATGGCCTATAAATAAGAGAAAGCTAAATTAAGAAAATTTATTAGGAAAAACATTGAAAATAATAATAATAGAGAACTATGTAAACTCCTTAATCAAGAAAGGAAAAAGTATAATTGTCTCTTCCAGGCTAAGAGAAAAAAATATTTTATCATCAACAACGGGAAAAATGTTGGCAACCATAGCAAAAAAAAAAAAAGATCCCAAAGCTTTCTGCACTGTGGTAACGGAGGGTACAAATAACCTAAAATTAGATATTGACTACCACCTCTTCCCTAGTGACTGAGTACAGTATTATTCAAATGTTTTCTTATGACAAAACTGCAACAAATGACCTGCCATGGGAAGAACAGTGGTTAGGTGATTGGAAACTGTTTCATAATCTCAAAAAGAAAGAAGTATAGCTGTCAGTCTGTACTTTAACTCATTGAGTTCAGTAGATGCCATACAGTGTTAGAACCTCCATTACAGAACCTGACCCAAAATGGCCACCAGGACTCAATGAGTTAAAATTTAAAAAAAAATTAAAAACTCTGGAGAGAGCCGATATGGCTGCAGTCAATCAATGTGGGGTAAAAGCATTGAAAATTAGTTTTTTAATATTTCTACTCCAACTTTTCAACAAAACTTTGTGAAGACACCTCCCCCAATGATGTACTGAGGAACAAAACCAGTCCGGGATCTTTGTCATTAGGAGTTTTTATCTTTTTGGTGGCATTTTTTTAAATTTATGTAATAAAATATCAGCTAATTCTCACTAGTGGTGTGTGCGGTTTATTGTTGCTTGGAGTACTGATTTTTTCCACCGCACCCCTATTCCAGTGGAGCAGTTTTTGTTGCAGTAGAACTTGTTAAGACCCTGCCTCATGAAGAAGAGCAGAGAAAATGTTCAACTCCTGGCCTAAAGGTGATTTTGCGCAAGGACTGCAAAATCAACTTTCAGGATGAAAAAACACATTTTGGTCTGGAGCCGAAAAATGGCAGTGGTCACATTCATGAGGTGCTGTAAAGAAATGGCTACGTTGTGCATTTGGGGCTGGATATTCAAAAGGGTTGCACAATGCACAATAGGGTTGCGCCGGCGCAAGTCACAAAATGCGCCATTCTGCGATATTCAGCAGGAGGCAGTTGCGCCACTGAAAACATGTTGAGCAACAGTGCAATGATAATGAAGGCATGTGCAACCAAAGGGGGTGGAACCATGCATAAAGTATGCATTGCGATGTTCAAAGACTTGTGCAATGTGCAACAGTGGAGCAGGCGGAAGTTGCACCATAGCGGAAATGAGCCAAAATAAAAAGGAGCAAGGAAGAGGTGCAAGAATGCTACAGGGAAGCCACATGAGGGAGGGGGAGAGACAGAGAAATAAGGAGAACGAGGGCACGCCAGGGAAACCACAACACAGAATAGGGGCAAGGGTAGGTGTGTGGGGCCACAGAGTGCAGAGGCCAGTAGGTGTACCCGGTGCAGGGGAGGTAGCAGTCAGGACAGCGGGGGAAACAAAGCAACAACAGCTGGGGGGGGGACACAAGCCAGGGACATGGACAGTGCCACCTTCCACATGGAAGCTGTAATGAGGGGGGTGAGAAGGCATGCTGCAGGAGGACGTGGCCATGGAAGGGCCCGTCGGCAGTATGCCCCCAACAGGCAGTACCGAGCCCGCACCAGCTTTGAACTATACACTGATGTTGAGATTGTGGGCCGGTACCACCTGAACAGGGCAATACTGAGGTGGCTCTGTGAGCTGTGCAGTGATGTGATGCAGGCACCCACATGACGGAGTCATGCTCTATCAGTGGAGACAAAGATAACAGCCTGCATGTGCTTGCTCACCACGGGTACCTTCCAGAGACCAACAGGGGACACCACAGGCATAACACAGTCGGCCACATCACGCATCCTCACCCAATTCCTCAGCGCACTGCTGCCACATGCTGCGGAGTATATCCATTTCCCCAGCACCAC
The DNA here is from genome assembly GCA_016271365.2 of Neoceratodus forsteri. Lineage (NCBI taxonomy): Eukaryota > Metazoa > Chordata > Ceratodontiformes > Ceratodontidae > Neoceratodus > Neoceratodus forsteri. The sequence goes on from CM028132.1 coordinate 1,458,556,738, forward strand.
GGCAGAGCGCACAGCAAACATACAGGAGTTCCACAGGGTAGCACGTATGCCTGGTGTGCTAGGGGCAATAGACTGCACCCATGTGGCCATTCACATGCCACCTGGCCCCGATGGGGGTCCTACATGAATCAGAAGGGATATGCCAGTGTCAACTGCCAGGTGGTGTGTGATGCCAGTGGGCGCATCCTCAATGTCTGTGCCACACACCCTGGGGGAGCACATGATTCCTTCATCTGGTACCAGTCGGCACTGTGCCATCGATTCCAGAGTGGGGACATCCCTACAGGTCATCTAGTGGGTGAGTATGTATGTAGAACTGACAAATTGTGGGCAAGGGGGGGTAAGCCAGAGGTGCCATTGGTGTGGCCCACAGGGTTTGGGGCAGTCTGAGCCTGAACAAGACATTAACCTCCACTATCTCCACACAGGTGACAGTGGATACCCGCTCCATCCCTGGCTGCTCACACCCTACCGGTGGCTCACGACCCCATTGCAGCAATGCTTCAATGAGGCACATGCCACCACACGCAACATCATTGAATGGGTGTTTGGGATGCTGAAGGTGCATTTCCATTGCCTGGACACCTCTGGCGGTGCCCTACAGTATAGCCCCTCAAAGGCCTGTGGGATATTCCTGGCCTATTGTATCCTGCACAACATGGCCAAAGACTGTGGGATAGCCGTACAGGTCGAAGAGGGGGACAGTGATGGGGACGACGGTGATGCCAGTGATGATAGGGATGGGCAGCCCCCCCATGGCTGACGGGACCCCTTACTGATCCGGCTGGCACAGCTGCACCGGGACGCCATCACAGAGGAGCACTTCGGCCAACACAGGTAAGTCATGGGGCCATGTGCAACCACCAGTGGCTAGGGCACAACCCACATACACACATGGAAACACACCAGGGGTGCATGCTGGCAAGGGATGTGGCAGGGCACAGAAGCACACACATACAACCAGGGAGAGGTGAACAGTAACACGCCACATGGACGGACACACACACACACGCACACAGAATAGGCACAAAGTGCACAGGGGTCAGGTGCCAAACAGAGCTGGAACACAAACACTAGCAACACACATGCCCACAGGCAACCATGTCCACTGACTGTCTATGTGCGTGTGTCAGATGCTGGGCACCATCGCACTTTGGTGTACAGCGCAATGCAGGCATCATCATGCACACGTACCTGTGGACAGCAGTCGGGAGGGTGCGCAGGTGGACAGTGTGTCTGCGTGTTGGGCTGGGCACCCACCGGTGCACTGCCCACTGAAACACACAATGCACACAGGGCAGCACCAGGCAGTGCCCGCACTGGGAGACAGGTCAGTCTTGCGGCACAGTGCCACGTCCACCTCGGATGCATGGGCGGCCCCGCTGAGACCCAGCAGCACTGGTAGGCTGACCACGGGCCTCATGGGGTGGCACCGATGGTCCACCAGGGGTTCCACTGCGTGAACGCGACTGTGCCCGCACAGGGGTCTGCAGCACACTGAACATACCTGCACCAGGAGTGCTTGGGATGCCCACAGCTGAACCCGGAGTTGACAGGGTGGGTGTCGCACAAAGCCGTGAATGGGGAGTGGATAGTGAACTGCACGGTGTGAGCGACACATGGGAACCTGACTGTGTGCCCACTGTGGCCATGACAGCGACCAATGCCTGTGTTTGCCTGTCAATGGCAGCGGTCACATCCTCCCGCAACTGGACAATCTGTGACAGGATCCTATCAGTGTCCCTGCTGTGTCGCTCCTCGATCTGCTCCAGAGCCACACACAGTGTCTCCACGGATGTTGCAAGCTGCATCTGCTGCTGTACTGCTGCCTGCAGTAGGCGGTGTGCTCATCAAAGAGGTTGTCTGCCACCTTGGCATCCTGTCCCTCAGGGTATGGAAGGGCCTAATGTTCAGCACCCCTTGAGGGTGGGTGCTGTTCACCAGGACCAGGTATGGGCAAGTACATAGGTGGTGCACAGACGCCACCGCTGAACCCTGAACCCCCAGTCCTGGTGGGCAACTGCTGCCTTTCTGCCTGCTGTGCCCAAGGGATCAGTTGTTCCACAGCTGAGGCCGCAACAGTGCCACTGACCTGACCAGCCACCGGTGCTGCCCCACTGGTGCTGACAGGCACAGCCTGGGACTGTGCTGACATGCTGGCATACACACCGGAACCAGCCAGGTCCATGGGCGTGAGCTGGCCTGCTGTCTGTCCATTCCGTGACACACACGTGTCACTGCCCATAATGGTCATTGCATCATCAATGGTGCAGGTCTGTGCCACAGCATGCTGGCATCCTTGGATGCCAGACCACTGAGGCACAGGAAGGGCCTCCCCCACACCTGTCTCAATGACATCAGTGTTGACAGCCAGGCGGACCCACTGTTGCAATGCTCGCCGGCTACCTGTGGAGGTGGATGGTCCCTCCTCCAACTCCAGATGACTGTCCGCAGTGGACAGGCCCTCCACCGCTGACCCCTACAGATGCACAGGATCTGTAACAGAAAGTAAGGACACGTTAGTGCATGTGATCTACCCTCCTCCCCGACAGACCATGACATACCATGCAGTGATGGGCTACCTCCTGTCTGAAAGCCACCTCCTGGAATGCTCTCAATGGCACTGTGCTGCATGCTTGCAGTGAGACTGTCCTCTGCTGGAGTCAGCTGCACCACCTCCGGCTGGACCCCACCTGTTGCAGCACATGTCGCCCTGATGGCAGCCACCTTCTCCTTCACCCTCCTCCTGTCGGTACTCATCTTCTTCTTACACTCCTGCACAGAGCGCTGGTGGCTGCCATGCAGGTTGACGGCATGTGCCACCCCCTCCCATGCAGCAGCACAGGCCTGAGGGGTGCCCCGCCATCCACTGAGCAGTGGCTCCTGATCGATGTAGGCCTCGAAGAGTGCCTCCGTCTCGGCCTTTGTGAAATTGGGCCTCCTCTTCCGCCCACCATCGTTGTCCTCCTCACCCAGTCCTCGCTCGGTCATTATTCAGCCTGTATGGATGACAGCGGTTACCTGTGACTGTGCAGTACAAAGCAAGTCCCTGATACCACAGTCCAGAACACCACACAGCATGCAACTCACCAATAAACTGCAGTAACCGAATATGGCCACTGCAGAACAGTGTCGCAGGTTTATAGCGTAATCCATGCAAATTAGGTGAGGAGCAACTTTAATGAGATGCAAATCGCGCTGCTGCACCATTGCAAGGCTGATCGGATGATTTGCATATGACGGCTGAATATCGCGCTTTTGCGCTTTGCGCAATTGGGTTGAACAAACTGAGCCAATCGCGCAGTTCTGTGGCATGTGTAGTACACCGCACTGCGCATGCCCAGGTAGCTTATGCAGGTGTCTGCCACGCTGATAATGTGTTGTCCGCGGTAGGCAATTCAGGGCATGGCCACCATTGTGCCAGTGGTGCTATGGCGAGGGTCACTACATGGCACTGTGGCACAACTGCACAATAGTTCGCTGTGGCGATGGCACACAGGCAACCAATCACGCTAGATGCATAGACGTCTGATGGCGCTGTGCGTGGCCTTGTGCCAGAGACCCATGACCCTATGCCCGACCTTTGCCCCCTTGGCGCTATACGCCTGGCATGGCTGCACCTCTATCGTGCTGTTCAGTGACAGCATGATAGGAAATGGCAGCGCTGTACTGCGCAGCACTTCCACATGGGGTGCCGCGCTGCAGAGTGCCATATTGCCTACTATAGAGTTACAGATGGCACGCAGGCGAGCCCCTCAGTGGAGTGCCTTTGAGCTGGCCAGCCTTGTGGCCATTGTGGAGCCACACTATGGCCCACTGTTTGGTGAGGAGCCACTGGACAGGGCCAGGACCCAGGTCTGGCAAGAGGTGGCCACTAACCTGGAGGTGGCCACTGACCGCAGGAGAACAGCGGAACAATGCAGGCACCAGTATGGGGACCTTAGACGGAGGGAGCCGGAGCAACTTGCATGTCTGCGGTCGCGTGCCAGGAGGGGCATGGTGCCTCATCCAGGTGGGTGATACGTCTTCACACTTGTATGGTCCATATGGGTAAAACTGTCTTATGTGTCCAGCATATAGGGGAGGGATACTCTAGGGTTGGCTGTGGCAGCGTTTACAGGGTATGGGGTGGGAGGGTCTGGCTGGGTGGGTGGGCACACACATTGGAGTGGGGGATTATGCTTTGGGTTTGTACTGATGTGTTTCTCTCCTTTTGTCTCCCACAGGTGTGGCCGAGCAGAGGAGAATGGTGGAGTGGCAGCAGAGGGCGGAGGACGCCGCATAGAGGCATGTCGGGGACCAACCCCAACGCTATCGACATCCCAATGAGGGTGAGTGCCATGACACCATGATTGCTATTGCATGCTGTGTGACAGGGTGGGAAGCAGGGCATGGCCACCATCCATGGACACCACTGCCATGCACGCGACATGTGACAGTCAGCACTGTCCAGTGGCACTGCATGTCTGGGAGTGCATCAATGGTGGTCCATGCGTGCACTGGGAACATGGCTGCGGCACTGCCTGCCCACTGCATAGCCACGTTACTGTACGGCCTTGGTTGTGCTGTGCTGGACATGGGCGGTGGGTGTGTGCAGTGGTACACATGGCTGTTGCTGCCTTGTTGGGCATGGCTTGTGGACACGGTCACTGTGGGTGGGTGCACACCATCACAGGAGCGTGGCACATGGCTGTATGCCATGCATAATGGGTGGGCTGCAGGGAGATGGACAGTCACACCTATTGACTCTGATCCCTTGTCCTAGGTGTGCGGATACTCCTGAGTATACAGCAGGCCATCCAGGAGCTTCTGCAGGTGGCGCAAGAGTCCCTCTCCATCTTAAGGGATCTACAGCAGCATGGGGTGAGGAGGAGGAGGAGGCGGCCCAGGCAACAGCCCCAGGCAGTGGAGGACCAGGCTGGACACTGACAGCTGCATGAGCAGCCTGCATCTACCCCCCTTTGTTCAACCTCACACCCACCTACCCTCCCCATATGTTCACCCTGCTCCTTACCCACCCCAACTTGTTCCTGTCCCTCCACCCCATGTTTGTACATAGTTGTATATAGTTGATTTTGATACGTTTTTGAATACAGATATTTTGATATGAATACTGTGCTGGTCTCTGATTTGCAGCTGGCTATAGGTGCTCAGTTGCAGTGGTGTGCATGGCATCTGGGGTGGTTCAGTCATGGGTATGTGTGTGTGCGCGGGGAAGTGTCTCTGGTGTGGGAGTGGCTATCAGTCGGTATCTGTGGTGTGTGTGTTGTTCCCTGTGCATTGCATTACTGTGTGCAGTGGTCCATGGTGCATGCTCTGTGTCCATTGTGCCCCTGTCAACCCGTCCTTGGCCTGTGCAGCTGACACCCTTGCATGTCTGTGGCCTGCGAGGTCTGCTGCCTTGTCAGTGGTGGCTGTCCCTGCAGATCATCCACTGTAACCGTCACAATGCTGGGTTGCCTCCTGTCAATGGTGTGGTGCATGTTTGCCTCGGGTGACACTGTGGCCTCCGCAGTTGCTGTCTCACCTCCATGCTGTGGCTTGTGTGTGTTGCAGGGGCTGTGCACCACTGCCTGTGACTTGTGCTCCTGGCATATGCTGGTGACGTACAGGGCCACAGTTCATGCACAGGGTGGGTGTCACCCCTGTGCCATGGAGGACTGCAGGCTGTGTGTGCACAGTTTTCATGGGCCCACACTGGGGGCTTGGTTGCCACACTACTGCGTCCCTGTGTTAGTGTCCCCGTGGGTATGGGTGTGTGTTTGCCCCTGCACTGTGTTGCATCCGGTGTGCTGCATGCTTCCACGCACCACTGTGGGTGTCTGTGCTGGCTGCTGTGGCTCATGGTGGGTCGGGCTGTGACACTTGTCTACTGTGCAGGGTGCTGTATCAATGGTGGTGGTGTCAGGGGCATGCCCTTTCCCATGTGGGGTACCTCTTGTGCTGACACATGTTCGGTCTCTCAGCTGTGCCTCAGGGGGATTGTGTGTGTTGGCACTGTGTCTGCCATTGTTGCATTGCCGTGTGCTGCCATCCACTGCTGGGTGCTCATGGTGGGTCTGGCTTGTATGGTTCTGTGGTACACGAGGTTGCAGTGTGACAGTGGGGGTGGTGGTATGCATGGAGTTTCCTGCAGTGGTGGTCACTGCTCATGGGGGGTGTTTTGGAGTCACGGTGCAGGGTGTGCTGTGCACGGGGGGGTCTGCTGTGCCATGGGGTGGTCCGCCTTCCTTGTGTGGCAGTCTCAGCTTGCTGGTGGGTGTGCTGGGGCACCATGGCCCAGCTGTACTTTGTTTGCTTGTCCCCATGGGCCGGTGGATATTCCAGCCCTCCCCCAGTTGTGCTGTGCTTGTGGTGTGGGGGTGCATTGTCAGTTCTGCTGTGTGTTCCTGTGCCCATCTGTGGCATGGGTGGTGGGCCCCTACCTACCTCCCTGGTTGTGCAGTTACATTTCTCAGCTGCTGGGGGGCTACCTGCTTGCACTATGGCACCTCTGGGCTGCTCAGCTGGGCAGCCCTTGTTGCGTCATAGCACATCGTATCTGCTCAGCTTCCCCTTCCTAGTTGCGCTATGGCGCAAGTTGTGCGATATTCAGACGTTGGCTGTTGGCGCAATTTGGCTTGCTCCTTTTTTGAATATCACGTCTATTGCACATGGGCACAATGGACTTGTGGTTGATCCTGCTATTGTGCACTTTTTGGGTGCAGTTTGAATATCCAGCCCTTGGTGTAAAAATACTGAAAAGTGCCAAAGTTACTAGCCTGTGTTTGCAAAATTCAATGTAGGCTCATTACTGTTTTTTTAATATTTTTACACCAACTTTTCAACATAGCCTTCTTATTACCCCACCTCATGAACAAGGGCAGAGAAAATATTCATCTCCTGCCAAAAGATGATTTCGCACAGGGAGTGCAAAATGACCTTTCAGGATGTATTAAAAAACATGATTGGCTCTCTGAGTTTTGTGGACTTGCCGGTACTGTCATCAGGTGGTCTGAATTCTATCTGTCAAACAGGGTGCAGCAGGGTGGTGACGAGGAATTTGTATTCCTCCCCAATGCTCCTGTCTTGTGGAGTACCACAGTGCTTGACCTTGTCGCCGATGCTGTTCAGTGTACATGCTGCCCCTGGGTGAGATCATTAGACAGTACAGCGTGGATTTTCACTGTTATGCAGATGATACCCAGCTGTACTTGTCTTTTGGCCCTGATGCATCAGGAGCTGTTGATGTGCTTAATAACTGTCTGGCTAAAATCAATGACTGGATGGCTTCCAGCTGGCTGAGACTTAACCTGGCCAAGATGGAGGTAATGGTGATTGAGCCTGGTCACGGACATGATGGGTTGCCACCTGGATCTGATTCAGCACTTTTCCTGGGTTCTGCTCCATTGGTGGCTTACTCTAGGCATGATCCTTGATAGCAGATTGACTTTTAATGATCCAGTGTTATCTGTTGTCAGCAGTGGTTTTTACCATCTGCAGAACATTGCCTGGATTAAGCCCCTCATTCCATCTGAGAACCTGCCAACGCTAGTGCATGCCTTTGTGACCTCCAGGCTTGACTACTGTAACTCAGTGCAGAATGCGGTGGCCTGGTTATTTCTGATGTGCAGTCATGTGACTCTGGTCCTGTGGGCTCTAAACTGGCTGCTGGTCAGGTGGAGGGTCCTTTTCAAGGTGGGCCTTCTCACCTTTAAGGACCTATACAGACTGGGTTCTGGCTATCTGTTGGAGCTCCTGACACCTGTATCCTCTGTTCTCTCCCTCTGCTCCTCTTTGAAGGGCCTCCTAGAGGTTTCCATGGTTTGGATCAAGACTTCAGGAGATCGTGCATTCAGCTTTTCTGGGCCAACCCTGTGGAATTCATTACCACCTTCCATCCAGGATGCATCCTTGGTCGAGGTATTCAAGCAGAGGCTGAAGGCCCACCTTTTTGTCCTGGCCTTTCCAGATTTCTGAGTCCACTCTGTGCTAGTCCCCTGCTGTGCTAGGCTGAAAGCCTTTTTAATCTGTTTTAATTTTATATACAGGTATTTATGCATTGTTACCGATTTATGTTTTATGGTGTTCCTTACTGTGTTCTGTTATAATTTTTTTTAGGCGCCCAGAGCCTCCAGGATTGGGCACCCTACAAATAAAATTGCCTTGCTTTGGTTTGCTTTCTTATGATCCAACCTCATGAACAAGGGCAGAGAGACCTTACAACTCTTGTCTGAAAGGTGGTTTCATGCAGGGATCATAAAAATCACCTTTTGGGACAGATCTCCCAAATGATAGTTCAAGTGTTCATGAGGTAGGATCCTAAAGAAGTTATGTTAAAAATTTGGGCCAAAAATATGCAGATATGCCCAAGTTATGCCACTAAGTTCAAAACCTCATTAAAATACATTTAACTGCATGCCTGTTTCTTCAGTTTGTGGTCCAGCTTTGAAGAGTGAAGAAATGTCTGTAGTTCAGAGAGGATTACAGCGTTGGACCCCTAATGGGTAAGTAAGGTTTGGGGGGGTACGGGGTGGTGGATGCTGAGTGGGAGGGTCAGGTGGGGGATGGTAATGGCGCAAAAGACATTGATGGACATTTTTCTTTTTATAGGTTAAAAAAAAAGAGCGGGGATTCCTGCACTGGGGGATCGGGCACTCCCCAGTGAAACTATTACATTTTTTGAGGGGGAAGGAGTGGGATTGTGGGTGCTGACAAGGAGGGTCAGGTGGGGGGGATATCTTTAATTTAAAAAAAAAAGGATTTTGCACCACTGTTTTTATGGTGTTGGTGGTGACGATGAAACATGGCACACTCTGCCTTGACCAAGATGGCCATTGAGCACCACTGCTCATTCACTAGTAGTTGCACATGCGCAATACGGTTTGGTGGCCATCTTGGACATGACAAAGGGTGCCATGTTCCATTGTGTCCACCAACACTGCAAAAATAGTGCAGTGCTCCTTCCATTGGAGACAATGAGTGGAGTGCTTCACAGACACAGAGGTGACTGTGGTGTAACTCCAACATGTTGTTCAGTCGGAAGGAATGCGCTGAGTCCTTTTCTCATGCCAAGAGGTGTGCAGGGCCAAGCAAACTAGTGAAAGCTAAGATCAGAAAAGCCAAAGCTCAGCATGAAATTTGACTAGCAACAAAGGTAAAAAACAATAAAAAAAACTTTATATTCTTAAAATTAATAGTTTAAAAGGGAGAACTAACATGATAGGCCCCTTTATGAATAAGGATGGATGCTTAGCGGATAATAAAGAGATGGCCGATATTCAAAACAATTATTTCTGTTTGGTGTAGAACAGTAGTAGTTTGAATCTTCATAGAGACAAGGAACAATCATATCAAAGGTAGATGATTATAGATCCTAAAGACAAACTAGTCAGATTACGTAAACTTGACATCAGCATATCACCAGGGCCAGATGATGTACATCAAAGAGTGATACAAGAAGTAGCTGATGTGCTAGCTCTACCCCTCACCCACGTATTTCAGTCCTCACTTGACAAAGGAGAAGTTCCTCAAGGTTGGAAGGTGGCTGCAGTGGTTCCCCTCTTAAAAAGAGGGCCCAAATCTAAACCAGAAAATGTCAGGCCAGTGAGCTTAACCTCTCTAATGGGGAAGATACTGGAGGGTATTCTAAAAGAACATATATCAGCATTTTTAAAGGAACTTGGCCTGGTAGAGCCATTGCAATATGGATTTTCCAAATCTAGGTCTTGCCAGAGCAACCTGCTAGTTTTCTATGATAAAGTAAGTAGGGAATTGGACCAGGGCAATTAAGTAAATGTTATTTTTTTAGACTTTGCGAAGGCCTTTGACAAATTACCCCATACTGAATTACTAAAATTATTAAGTGAACTTAGTTTGAGACAAATATTTTAAATTGGATTACAGAATGGCTTGATGGAAGGAAACAAAGGGCCACGGTTAATGGGATACTATCCGACTGGTCACCGGTTATGAGCGCGGTTCCTCAGGTTTCGGTCCTGGGTCCTTGTCTTTTCAATATTTATATTACCTCCCTTAAAATAGAACAGCCCAATATTTGGATGTCCAAATTTGAAGATGACTGCAGGGTGGGGGCAGTGGTAAACAAGCCCAAAGATAGCACTTTGTTGCAGCCTGCTATTGACAGCATATTTAGTTGGACCAATTTAAGTAAGTTGGCTTTGAATCCCGGGAAGTGCAAGGTTATGCACATGGGGAAGCGTAATGAGCATTATAGGTGTAAGTTGGGTAGTGATTATCTGTTGGCAACGTTAGAAGAAAAGGATTTGGAGATCAAGATCAGTTCCAATTTAAAATTTATCTCCCACTGCAGCGATCAGGTCAAAAAAGCAAATCAAAACCTGAACTGTATTCTAAGGCATATATCTAGTCGAGATAGGAGAGTGCCGATTCCACTGTATGGGGCACTGGTTAGGCCTCACTTGGAGTACTGTGCTCAGGTCTGGTCTCCTTATAAGAAAGAAGACATACGTAGAGTCGAGGGGGTACAGAGAAGAGCAACTAGGTCAATTACTGGGTTGAAAAATATGCCTTATGTGGAGATTGGGAACACTAAACCTTTATTCCCTTCAGTAAAGGAGGATTAGACGGGATATGTGTATGTTGTACAAGGCAATGGGAGATGCTAAGCTGAGAAAAGATCTGGGATTTGTTATAGAGAGGGGCAGATATAGTGGCAGGAGACATACTCAACAGCTCTTTTTGGGAAAATGTAATCGGCTTATTAGTAGGAATTGGTTCAGTTAAAGGGTAGTCTCATTTTGGAATGGACTTCCAGCCGAGGTAGTGAAAAGTCCAAATATGGACATATTTAAGACAAGATTGGACGAATTTTGTGGGGAAAGAACCATTAAGTTCTAAATGATTAAAATGGCAAGCAATAAGGACACAATCTAATAAACTTTGAACAAACCTATGTAACCTATAAAACCTAAGCCCACTACAGCCTTAAAAAGGCTCCAGGATGAGACCAAATGTCACCTGAAGTACTTTGCTGCATGACAGAACAATGGAATAACAGGCCGACTCTCCTTTTCAGCAAGTGTATGCAAGAAAGATTTGTGCCAGATTTACTTCAGGGAGCTGTAATTGCTCCCATTCTTAAGAAGGGAGAGACAGACAGCCTAAAAATGTACAGACCCATAAGTCTATTAGACATTAGTGCTAAAATCTCAAAAATAGTGTTAGACAGACTTCTGTTGAACATAAATAAATTAGGAGGTTTGAGTGAGCTACAGACAGGATTTAGAGTAGGCTACTCAGTTGTTGATAACTGCTATATTATAACACATCTTACTGAGAAATATAACCTTTTACAGAAACAGGAGCTTTATGCAGCTTTTATAGATTTCTCGGCCGACTTCAACTCTATCTCAAGAGGAATATTATGGCACACAATGAAGAAATAGGGTATTGATCCTGTATTAATTAATATTATGAAATGGGTAGAAAAAATCCTGAATCTTGATTGGCTGAGAGATACTTTCAGCTGGGCTGTTATCCTCACACAAAAACCCGGCTGAAAGTGGCTCTCAACAAACAGGACTCAGCACCCACTCTGAGAGCCTTCCCTGCTGACTGGCAATCTCATCTTACTGTAAAGCATCATAACAGCCCTGATCTATCTTAAAGAGAAAGCAGAACTTTAGAATAACAGTGACAGAGATTTGTAATATAGCCTGTCTGCTGCTGAGGTTGGTGGCACTTGCCAGGGAGCACACAAATGCAGCTAGACACGTACGACCGTGGTTGTTGCTGGGAAAAGGAAAAACATGCTTCTCGCCAGATCACCATGGCCTTCTTGTTGACTACAGTTTCTTGTCCAGCTAGGTGGGAATCAATATGGAGAGGATAGCGTGGAGCAGCAGCTGCAGTATTCAGCGGCAGCAAGCAAATTCTGTATTGTCTTCCTTGTTCTCAGGCTGTACAGTTTCTGGAAAGCTGAGGCATAATCAGAGGTCAAGCTGTCTGACGATGGGGATCAGATGGGGTCAGCACTGTGAGGCAGCAGGCGCCAGGCTGGGAAAGCAGAGACAGCCACAGGGTGACAGTGACTGTGAAGCCAGCACTGCCCTAATTCTCCTGGCTGTTGCCCATACTTGTTGCTTAGCTGAAGCATTGTTGCCACCTAGTGGCCATTGCCCAACACCACAATCTACAAGCACCATTTTTTCTTTTTTCCAATTTATTTTGATATTTTTTCCTTTCTTTCTTTTTTTTTTTTTACAAATTTAAAACATAAAGACTTTAAAAAATATATATATTTTATTTATAATGTTGAATACAGGCCGGTAAAAGTTGTGATTTCTACCTTAGCGGAACTTCCATGAAATATCACAACTTTCACGTGAAGTTTCTGAACTTCCACCTGTGGAGGATTGGAAATCTTCCAACTGTGTTCGGGTGAATTTTTGATCTGTCCTGCTTACAAGATACTTTCCCTGTGGTGTCTAGTGTCTCCTCTTGCCAGTCACCAGTCACCTCCTGATGTGTAATAAATTAATTCCCTGGTGGCTAGCGGTCCCTCCCCCTACCCAATCACCATCTGCATACCTTAAAAAAAAAACCTGGTGTTTAGTGGCCCCCCTTGCAGGTCGCTGATCACCACCCACTGTATAATAAATTCACTCCCCAGTGGCCAGTTGTCCCTCCTTCCACCAGATCACCTGCCCAACCAGGATGTCATGCCCTGGTGTCCAGTGTAAACCCCCATCCCGATCCCTGTTTAGTAAAAATAAAATATGCTCCCTAGTGATCCCCTTCTGCCTCCCCAAACCCCAGTCCATGAATTAGAATTTTATTCCCCGGTGGTTTAGTGCAACCCTGCTCCGCCACCCCAGCAGGCAGTGTCCCACCACCCCACTTCCCCCATCCCAAACCCGAGTGGGTGATCAGCACAGCCTGCATCTCTCCTCCATGGCTGGCCACCCACTGAGCTGTCAATGAATGAGCACGTGCTTGTACAAGGCTGTGTGCAAAGTATCACTTCATGAAATGTTTTTCTGGCAAAGCACTACATGATGGGGTGCTTTGTGGGCAAAGAGCCACTTTGCTTAGCCTTCACCTGGTGACATTAGCAATTCACTACGTGGTGCACTGTGGGAAGGGCTGCACAATGTAGCGGCACTCCACATAGTGCTCTGCATAGTGAAGCTGAGATACAATACTTCACATGGGCTTAGAAAAACAAACCCATGCACTTGTGTCAGCGGGATTTACTGTACAAAAAGTTGGAGGTACAGACAGTCACACAGGGGACAGCGCTTATCATTTAATTAATAACTGCAGTAGTTCATTTATTCAGTGACACATGGACATCAGTGCAAAATTCCCATTGTTTCATGGCACTCTGCACTTTATCAGAGAGGCACACGTGGACCTAGTCTGCTGACAGTCCATCTTAGTTATTTAATTTATTTCTTTGTTCTGATAATCGGGTAAGTGCACTAAACAGAAAACCTGCCTATTTTCAGGCATGACCTGGGAGAATACATAACAGACAACAAGAACATTACAGTAATCAGGATTTTGTACATTGCAGGGCGTTTCAGTGGTAAGGGATTAAATACAGTAGAGCAGCAGAAACAATTACAATAGACAGGATGACAGAGGTATAACTTTGGTACATTACATGCAGTTTGGCATGCCAGATAAGTGAAGGCAGAGATTAAAACAATAGTACAACAACAATATTTCTATGCCACCTCTGTATGTTTGCCTGACTTGCACTGGAGTCCTGTTATGATTCTTGGATGATTCAATGCTGTTTGTTCGCTCTGTATTTTTACCATTATATGCACCAGTAGGTGGCCCAGGCTGTGCCTGAAAAAGGTCTTCAGATCAGTGCACCAGCCCGGTTAACAAATTAATAAATAAATAAATACAGATAATCAGGAATACCGAAATTAGAGTTACAGTACCATACAGGCAGTTATAGTCATTACAGAACAGTGAAGGCTAAAATCAGGACAATAGTGTATAAAGTGCATAAGATTACAACCGCCAACAGGGGCAAGGTTAAGAAAATGGGTACAGGCTAGTTAATTTTGAGTGCAATACAGAAGTGGCTTGAGACTAGCTGAGGAAAAAGTGAACGTCTCGGAAAGCTACGAAGGAGTAAGTAGAACAAAGGTGGAAAGTACTGTAGGGAGGGGGAGCCACAGGTACCAGTTTGTGCGAGACGAGAAACGCTGTAGGGAAACAGTGTAAAGCACAAGGAAGAACAGTGCAAGGTAAGAAGGATACAGTAAAGGTTCAAGTTCAAGTGTATTTGCAGGATTACTCCACTGAGTATGATCATTTTCAAGGAAGTCCTGTAAGTACAACATGATACAACAAAATACAGTGCAGTACAGAATACAAAGTTTAGTAGTACCAATAAAATGCGGTATAAGAAGTGACATGAGACATACATTCTAAGAAGCAAAAGGAAGCACACTATGGTATTTATGTTTCAGGCTTTACATACAGGTACATAGCATTAACATAGGAGGCAGTATGGCGCACTGGGTTAAGGCTCTGAGCTGCAAATCTGGAGACCTGGGTTTGAATACCACAGCCCCCTAGGTGCATACTGTGTGACCCTGAGCAAGTCACTTAACTTCCTTGTGCTCCCAGGTTGCACCTGCAAACAAGCTTTCAGCTTAGTGTGTCTCAACTGGTAAAATAATGGATAAAAAAAACATAGATATAAAGGATAAAGTAGCCATTCAAATGTTGGCGAGGTGGAACAATGAAGGGACATAAGTGTTCATATGAAAGTAAACCTTAGGTAGTAGTTCTGCTACTATTAGTATTTGAGGAGGCCACTGGGGTTCTAGCTGATACAGCATTGGCAGGTTTCCTAGACAGCTGTTTTGGCTAAGGATTTGAAGAGATCGACTGAAACTAGTTCAGCAAGCTTGAGAGATGACTGAAGTTTGTTCCAGGCTGAATGAATGGCATATTGAATAGCTACTTTTCCATAGCGGGTGCAGAATTTGGGCACATCTAACAGGATGCTGGTGTGTTTCCTAAGGGTGTAACAGCTGCTGGAGCAGTGAAACAGGGTCGTGATATACTGTATGTAGGAAGTTTGTTCAACAGTGCTTTATAGGCCAACATACAGGTATGGCGCATCCTTCCGGTGGCCAGAGACAACCAACCCACTAGAGAATAAAAGGGCACAGTGATGGGCTCTGAATGGAACATTAGTTAGGAAATGCAGGGCACGGTGATAAAGAATGTCTAGCTTGTGCAGGTTAGCAGCAGAACTACTATCATAAATGATATTGGCATAATCAAGACGGTTTATTGAACTAACTTAATCCTAATGTCTGTGGGGAATAGTGTTTTGTTCCGAAAGAAAAAGCCCAGTTTGGATTTTAGCTTTTTTGTAAGGGTTTCAATGTGTACCGCAAAGGAGAGGTTACTGTTGAGCCAAATTCCTAATTATTCAAATTTGTCAACAAGCTCTAGGGAGTCTCCTAACAATGCCGTAATTTGTACAGGAGTGGCTTGTTTACGAAGTGAGGTTAAGGGGTAGTGGGGTAGAAAGAACATGGCTTTAGTTTTCCTGGCATTTAGCAGTAATTTGGAATTTATTAGGTTGAGTTGCAATTGGTTAAAGTAGGCCTGTAACTCAGTAATAATGTTTGATAAGGAGGGTTTAGAAGTGTAAAGAACAGTGCCATCTGCAAAGAAGTGAAAGTTGGATTTGTGGATATTGTTGTTTAGGGTATTTATATAAACTGAAAACAGTAGCTGTCCAAGGATGAAACCTTGTGGTACACCTCTTGTGAGCAGTAAAGGGGAGAGGATAGGAGCCCTTCAGCTTTAATACATTGAAATCTGCCGTAAGGTAGCTGGAAAACTAATTTAATGAACAATTGTTTAACCCATGCTCTTTGAGCTTAAGAAGCAGAAGATCATGGTCTACCATGTCGAACACCTTACTTAGGTCTAGGAAAATGGCTCCGGTGGATTGTTTATTGTTGAGGGCTGTAAACCAATCATTTGTTACTGTGGCTAGTGCTGAAGTCATGTGATGGTTTTGCTGGAAACCAGATTGTAATAGATTCAATAAATTTGAATTTTTGAGGCATTCCTTTCACTGGCTAACTACTTTTCCCAAGTGCTTTGACAGAACAGGCAAGTAGAGATGGATCTATAACTGTTCAGCTCACTTGGATCACTCAGTTTAAACGGGGCAGTAAGAAGGCTGTTTTCCAGGGAGAGGGAACCGTTCCCAATATGATAGACAAGTTCAACAGGTGTGGTATAGAGGCTGTTAAAAAGTAATACCCTAATTTTAAAAATGTGGGTCAATACTTTTTCAAATCCAGTTTTACAGGTAAGTCCTCAACTTGCTTAGAAATTACTGGAGAGAGACTAGAGGACACCAGAACCTGCCAGTTGGTGGTGGTGTCCTTTGATACAATGCAGTCCACTGAACCAGTAGCTGGTGAGGAGTCGAATGTTAGACCCACTGTTGCAAAACGGGAATTTATTTTCTCAAGGATAGTATCTCGGTCAGATATCATTGCTCCTTGTGAGGTGATTTTTATGGGTATTGATGGGGGGATTCTGTGACCTTTAAAAGATTTGATAGTTTGTCATATTTTTACTGGGTTGCCATTAGCACCTTCAAGAGCAGAAACATAGTAGCTTGGTACAGCTGTTGCATAATGCTCCAAAAGCTGTCCAGGCTGAAGGGGCTTTGGTACATCTGGCTGTGTCCCATGGCTTTACCCATTGAGTTAGAGCTATTTTCAATTCAGGAGTAAACCATGGACAAGAAACTTTTTTTATTCTGCATTTTATGAGTGGGACATGTTTATTTGTAATATTTATAAGAGTTTTGCTGAAGACGTCGACAGCCTTGGCCACCAAAGGGGCGAAGTAGAAACTATGCCAGTCAATGTTCCTAAGGCCAGCTATGTAGCTTTCTAGTTTGAACTTGCGGAAGCTTAGTTTGGTAATACATTTAGAGCAATGGGTGTGCTTTTCTGAGTTTCTTAAGCAGACAACTATATTATGGTCACTAAGATCATTATGAAATACAGCTGTGCATGATATTTTGTGTGGTCTATCGGTCAGTATCAAATCCAGTACAGAGCTACAGTATTAGTGAGTTTTTTTGAGTCAATTCTGGTAGGTTCGGATATAAACTGGGAGATACCCAGTTCATCACACAGTTCTCTTAGGGCATTTGCCTTGCGGCTGAACCAGTCCAGATTGAGGTCTTCAAAGATAATAGACTCGCTGGAATTGGTGTCAATGATGTTTCTTAGGGTTGAGAGTAGTTCTGACCCCACCCCCCCGACAGGGGTCTATAACTGCCAATCACATTGATTGCTTCAACAGGGGAGAATGAGAATCTTACAGCTAGGCATTCAGATTCTTTGGGTTTGGTAATGGCAAGAAGTTCGGTAGTGGGGTATTTGGCATTACCATATATAACTACCCCCCCTCCTCTAGTCAGTCTGTCCAACTGAAAGGTGTTAAAGGATGGCAGCGCTATCTATTGGTCAGTGGTAGAGCTCTTTAGCCATGATTCTGTAATTACCAGGATGTCAGAGCTTGTATGGGAAAGCCATGCTTTCACCAAGCTGATTTTTTTTCTGGAGGCTGAATACAATTATTTGCATCATTTTTATGCCATGTGCTGATGCAAAATTAGAAGGGGAAGTTATGGGTGAGATAGGGCCTGGGTTCATTTCAATGTTCCCTGAGCAAAGGAGCTGGAGTTTGATGATTTTTTTTAAGTCTACACCTCTTAAATAGATTCTCCTTCTTATTGGGAATAGAGTTACAAGGCGAAAGTGGGGTGGGATGTTTTAGACTGTTATATATACAGAACAGGGTAGTTGCATACGTGAGCAAGATGGCCGGAATAGCTAGTTTTTGGGGCTGGAGAAGGGTTGTTGCTAGGGAGGCAGAATGCTTATCCCAGAGGGGATGTGGGTTGGCAATAAAAAAGGAATTTGAAAGTTTAATGGAGATTGATAAAGATATCATGGATTCGGTGTAAGGGGCCAGGTAGGGGAGTGATGCACGCGTGAGTACTATTAAGGACAGCGTCTTAATAAAGAGGATTGAGAAGGTCCCAGGTAATTGAATTGCTCTACAGCTTTAAGGGGAGAGGGAGGAGCTCCTGGATTGCTGGCTGCCTTCAGAAACTGTTGAGGTGAAGAAGCACTGTCTGGTAATCCAGGGGTTGGAGGATGAGAGCTAGGAAAGAGAAGGCAGGATGCAGATTAAGTACAGTGCTGTCTAGCCAATGGCAGAGTTTGGAGGAAGAGAGGGACTTGGGAGTCATAATCACAGATGACCTGAAAGCCACAAGGCAGACGGCCAAGGCGGTGGGGAAGGCCAATGAGATTTTGGGGTGTATTGGAAGAGGAATCACAAGCCGAAGGAGGGATGTAATAGTTTCACTGTACAGGATCCTGGTGAGGCCTCACCTTAAGTACTGTGTACAGTTCTGGAGGACACACCTTCATAAGGACATTGACAAAACAGAGACAGTGCAGAGGAGGGTGACCAAAATGGTGAAGGGTCTGCATCACAAGCTTTACGAGGAAAGAGTCAGAGACCTCAGTTTGTACATGCTAGAGCAAAGGAGCGAGAGAGAGAGAGAGAGAGAGAGAGAGGTGACATGATAAAAATGTTCAAATACCTCAAGGGCATGAACAAGGTGGAAGAGGATAACATATTCCAGTTTAAAAGTAGTGCCAGAACAAGAGGGTGTGATATGAGACTGATGGGTGGCCGCATAAGGGGTAATGTAAGGAAGTTATTTTTTACAGAGAGGGTGGTGGATTCATGGACTAGCCTGCCCCAGGAAGTGGTGGCTGACCATACGGTGGCAGGCTTCAAACATGCATGGGACAGGTATAAAGGGATATTAGAGACAGGAAGAAAAGGCTAAAGCTAGTGACCAGATAGAGTCACTGGACACTTCGTCAGGTAACATAAATGGGCAGACTGGATAGGTCTGGTGGCCCTTATTTGCTGTCAGTATCTGTGTATCTATGTTTTAAAACAGGGCTGTAACAGCATTGCAATACCACATGTAACTACAGGGTCCTAAGGGATAACACAAGCTTTTGGAGTAATTCACTTTAGCTGGCTGTGTGGCCTAGTGGATAGTGCTGCTGACTGTAGAGGGCCAGGCACCAGATTCAAAACCCACGCTGGAATAGTACCAGCGACTAGAGTTAGATGATGGGGCTGACAGAGCTAAGGGATGCGAGGAGAATGTTATGCGGTTGGTCTTATAAAAAGCTGGTTCAGATGCTTAATGGTTGCCCCACAAAGATAGATGCAGTGGTGACCTCTAGAGGTCCAGGAGTGTAAGCTGCTGATGGGAATTTGGGGTGACAGAAATACAACGCGGTGGTCATGAGCAACAGCAAATGTCCAAGGCTTTCAGGTAAGAAAATAGCTCTTTTTTAAATACATTGTGGGACTTAGAGACCCTAACTGATATGGTAGTGAGTTCCAAGTTTTTGGAGCAAAGTGGGCAAAAACTTGTTCTCCCATCTTGGTTGAGCAACTGGGAACTACAAGGAGAGCCTGTGTAGAGCCACAGTTGGTGAGAACATTCAACAGGTGCAAACATCAAGGCCAATGAGGCTGGTTGAGATGCTCTAATAATATCATCAGCTAGGCATCCAATGATATAAATTCGCCAGGAAGGGGAAGATATCCAGCGTAAGGCTGAGTAGAGCTTGCAGTGATGGGTAAGATGAGGGGCAGACAAAGTGGTTCTACAGATATTATTGCATGTAACATCCCATTTATGAAGGAAATTGGCATTGGCCTGGGAAAAGACGGAGCACATAAAAGCCGCTTGCCATGACTGGTAGGAAACCACTGACAATGGCTCAGCCAGCCCATACTTCATCAGTATTATCTAAAGAGAAACAGATAAGTACCAAACCTATCACATACTGTATATTACCAACCCAAGTTTGTTCTGCCAGCACTAACATTCTAATAGGTTACTCACTACCCACTGATTTAAATTACACAGCACAGGAGGTCAACAGTGACACGGTGGGAGAGCACTCTCTCACAACTGCATACTCAAAGTCTCAACGATTACTTTATTCAGCAGTGGAAGACTCTGCTCAGGGTCAGTAGTGTCACTTCTAGACCAAGATTAAGTTGGACTAGGAAATGTCCACTTTTAGTACATCCTGATCAAACCAGGCAAAACCCATCTGACTCTGGTCTCCAGCCCTACCCACCGCAGAACCTTATTTAAAAACAACCTCTAAGCCAATGAAAAGAGCCAGTGGCAATACAAATAGCAGGCAGAATGTGCTATTAGTAGTTAAATATAGTCCAGTTGTTGCTCTTTATTTGAGATTTATTTTTTCCATTTACTCATTAGAAGGTTTTCTGTATGATAATAGTAGGTGTCATATGAAGTACAATACTTTGCCTGGAGACTGACATTTTTAGTTGTATTCTTCTTTAAAACCCAGCAACAATGTGACTTTACTTCTTGTGATGTCACAAGTGACTGATCTGGCAGCAGGTGGCTCCTATTGGTCAGTGGTGATGTCACAGTCAGTGAGGCCATCATGCCAATGAGAGGCAGTATGAAGAGGAACAAGCACATATGTCAGCCTCCAGGTAGAGTACTGTTCCACAGATCACATCGAGTATTGTCAGGTAGAAAATGTAATTACCTAACAAGAAAAGAAAAACTACTTTAGATATACGAAGTAACAGCTGACTCCTTTTAAAGTTAATGCTAATTGTTGACCGTGTACAAGCTCTTTAAGCAAGCCATCCAGCATTCAAAGGTGTTTTCCTTTTGACCCTTCACCTTAATCTGCCACCCCCATACTGTGCACTGCCAGATTTCATTGCTCTGTCTCCCTGAAGTTGCTGCCACCTTTAATAGATATTTTCACAAGTTATGCCAAGTCCCCTTATTACCAACCAGCTCCACTCACATCCCTACCCCTCCCCCCAACTGACACCCTCAAGACTCTAAAGATCTGCACTCCTCTATAAGAATGAACCCTGATTTCCTCAATCTGACAGTACTCCTGGCTGCCACTGCCATTGCTGCACCACATCTCCCCCCTCTTGAAACTCTCTTACCTGTCCTCCACAGTACCCAGTTCTGGAAGATAATATATGCTATTCCCACCTGCACAAGAGTGGTGATACATGAAATTGCAGGCAATCTCCCTCCTTAATAATGAGTAACAAATGCTGTGCACCTTCCATCTCTGGATGCAAGTAAGTTTTTTCACAGAGTGGGTGGTTTACCCAAACAGGTGGTTGAAGCCAAGTCAGTTATTGGGGTTCAAGCATGGATAGGGCAGACACAGGGGTATAGAGGGGTCTATGGGAAGGGAGTGCAAACAGCCTTGGGAGATAGGTACTGAGATGCCATTAGGGCAATCGTCCCAGTAAATCCACTCTGTCGTTAGGTCAGACATGGATTCAGGCACATAATGGTAGTTTGGCTGGACTGCACAGTCTTTCTCTGCTGACAAATTCTATGTTTTTTATTTATTTATTTATTTCAATTTTGGTAACTGGGTAAGCACAGTGAGACAAACTGTCCCTTTTTCAGGGGTGATCTGGAGTTAATAATACAGCAATATAAACATACAGTTGCAAAATTTGAAGACACACAGTATAACTAACAGTCACACAGGAGAAAGAGGCAATTGAAAATATCTAGATAGCAGATCAAATATAAACATTTACATGGTGAGGAAGATAATCAATGCAAACATCAGATAACATAAACATTATACATGGTGGAGTGATACATCAATTGGGCATCAGCCCATGTAGGTAGGGGACATATGATATTAGTAACCAACAAATCAAAGTAGGTAGGGGACATCTGACATTAGTAACCAACAAATCAATAGGAGAACAAAAGTAGTGCAATAGGAACATTTATTGATTTCTATGGGAATAGTATTACACAAGAGAACCAGAGTTGGGGCAATTGAAGATATATTGACCAAGAATTAGAACAGACTTCCGTAACACTTAAGTGAGAGTATCAGGGAGGCCATATAGTGGACACTGCCCAGTTATATCTGCAGTTCACCACTGCCATTATGTTGGCCTTTAGGTTGTGCTTGAAGGAAGTCAAGGAGTCACAGGATAAGACTGCATGTGGTAGGGTGTGCCAGAGGGAGGAGGCAGTGTAGAAGAAGGCTCACCTACTGGAGGCTCGTTAACTCTGGTCATTTCTAGTAGGGAGAGAAACGAGGATCAGAGGGGTCTGGTATGCAGCTTGAGCTTGACGACCCCTTCAAGGCATGGGGGGGGGGCATTTATCAATTTGAAGGCAAGGCACAGGAGGGGGAGCTGAAAATATTAATGTACAGTTTTATTTTTTTTTAAATTGGTAACCAGGAAAGGCACACTGTGTCAGGGCTCATTTCCAGGTTTGACCCTTGGGAGAGGGGACGGGGAATACAATAATGTAAGCATGCACAGTATTAATGGTGGGGGTGAAAACAGTGATGAGGTTCAAGAATGCATGGGGTAGCCATAAGAGAATCTTAGTGGAATGCAAAAGGGGGTGCAGAGATCAAGTAGGGTCTGTAATAACACCGTAGGTAAGGAAAAATGAGAAGACTGGATGGACCATGCAGTCCTTATCTGGTGTCAAATTCTATGTTTCTATAATGATTGGTACAAAGTAAAGTGCACATAAAAAGGAAACAGAGCTCCGCAAAGGTTCACGGAGTGGCTGTGATGTGCAAACAAGCAGGCCAAATCAGGTGGAACGAATGGCAGAGCAGATGAAGAACAGGAAGGAGCCTGGTACAGGCTGAGGTAGAGCCTAGAAGGAGGCCAAATAGCAGGGATGGTAGAGACTGA
The DNA here is from genome assembly GCA_016271365.2 of Neoceratodus forsteri. Lineage (NCBI taxonomy): Eukaryota > Metazoa > Chordata > Ceratodontiformes > Ceratodontidae > Neoceratodus > Neoceratodus forsteri. The sequence continues at coordinate 1,458,579,595 of CM028132.1, forward strand.
AACAGGGGAGGATCAGGAAGGGGGATGACAGGAGTATGTGGGTCAGGAAGGAGTTTTAGCTGGTGCCTAAGGGGACAGTGGAACCTATCAGGACGCAACGCAGTGTCTTGAGTTACTGCATGGCAAAAGGGATTAACTACTATTGAAATGGCGTTTAGTGCAGGAACTCTGCTGCAGTATGCTGCAAGTTTGCATTGCATCCTGGCCAGCATCACATTATCACCTTTATATAATACAGTACCCTTCTCAACTGCATCAGTGGAGCTGTGCTGATTGTATGTACCCTGTATATCCTTACCCCAGGACACATAGAAATGAGTTACCTGCAGTTCAGAATGTCTTTCCTGGATGGTAAAATGCTCAAATCAATAAATAAAATAATAAATAAAATGAAAGTATTATGTATACTTAATAGAGTGTTCTCGGTGTGGGTCCAGTATTACCACAGATGTGCCAAAGCATTGCCAGTGTGGGCTGTACAGTTACCACAAATGTTACTGAGCTAATACTACACTTCAGAATTTAACAATTGCAACATAAGGAATAATGTATGGGTGACCATACACAACAAGCCTGTGTTTCCATCAAAAGGTTGAGAAAACAACGTATGGACCTTGATAGGACCTCGAGAGTGAAGCTCGAGAGGTCCATGTTGTTATCTTAGCCTTGCGATGGAAACACAGGGCAAGTTTTGTTTTCTCTTAGTTAAATGTTACTGTTGTGCTGAGAAAGTGAAAGCAGTGGAAGTGAGCGCGAGGGGGAACAATGCTGTGTGAGTGTGTGGAGCTGTGTGGAAATACTGAAGCAATGGAAGTGAGCGTGAGAGGGAAAAAACAGCTCACTTAATGACTGAACGTGTACAACATCTTTAGAATGCACACTACGACTCTGAATGTGCACAAGAGCGATTTGAAGGGGTTTCTTTCCATATACAATAAGCCTTATCCATATAGTATAAACCAGTTCTGGTTGGCTATTCTGAACGCCCTTTTCCTCCTGCTGCTGTTGGCATTCATAGGAATGGGGTGAGTTATAGATCCCTGCATAGGCTATGGGAGATAGCCCTTTTGTCATGTTGCAAATTTCTTTAACATGCAATGAAAAATTGATATTGTTGTGCAAGCATGAAGCAGGATACTAAAAAAAGTAATAGTCATTGAAAACATCTGGCGTTCAGATAATTACAACATTATATTTTATTTAAGCACAAACCTACTTGTGCCATTTACAGCACTGTATGGCAAACTGGTTTCAGTTTGGGAGAAATCAGGGTCCGTGGATGGTGCTGGAGAGAAGAGAGAGAGAAAGAGAAATATTCACATTGTCTGTCACAACAATATGGCCTGGGGACACATTTTAAAATCCCAATGCCCACATTGTATCTAGGGCTATTTCAAAAGGGTTGTGTCAGACCCTTGCCCCTAGAAGCAGGTGGTTATGGTAAGTTGACAGCAGCAAACAGTTTCCTTGTCCATCAGTGAATGCTAGTATATAGAGAATAAGTCTGATTAGACCACATCTGTGTGTACCAGGCAGACTGGACAGTACATGCGTTTACCACTGGAGACATGCTGCTGCCTACCCCAGCTAACTATTGCTAATAAACTTGTTTTTTCACATAGCACCCTTGGTATTTACTGCAAGTGGTTGCTAGACACAGCGGATATTGCAGGACATAGGCATTATCGTCTGTGTCCAGCCTTCAGAGAATCCATCCATCCCCAAATTTATAATTAATATTTTTAAAATGGTCTTGGAAATGTTGCAGTTTGATAGGCTGTCAGCATTTCGAGACCCTCACATTAATTTCTGTTACACTGTCCTGTATTACCTGATCACCATGCGTAAACATTTTTCCACTCAAAATTCCATTCTCTAGCACTGCTAAATGATTAGAATGATGCATTTTGATTCTGAAACAGCCTCCAAGACAGCTGATAGACAAACTATTTTATTACAATTCTCCCTTTATTACAGGGGTGTGGTAGCATCCCTATAGTTAGGGTTGAGTAGGCTGTTTAATTAGAGCTGTGCAAAAAAAAAACTTCCGCTGGCAGAATTTCCGTGAAAGTTCAGAAATCAGAGTAGTTCAGTTTAGTTTAGTTTATTAATTTTTTAAAGCGTATTAACTCGTTGTGACTCTAGGCGATTTACAGATACCTGAATAATATAGATTAATTTAAAAACAAAACATATATAAAGTGAAAATGCATAAAAATAATATCTTTAAAAAAAATAAAACACCTGAACCTAGCTAAACAGGACTCACTTAGCTAAATTCTGCTATTTCCTTTTTTAAAAACTTGCCAGAAATAAGTTTTTTGGGTACCCTAAAATGTAGGATGTCCAGCTTTGTGAGAGGAGCTATTAACCACATTTTCTGTATGAGAACAGAGGGACTTTCTTGAGTTCTGCAGCTACAGCTGGAACTCGTGCTGCAGGCTTCACTGAGAGCAGTGAGCCACCATTTCCCTTGTGTCTAGTGGCACCGACCACTGTCAGATCATGGACCCTGTATTTATATAGTTACCCTGGTGTCTGGTGGCACCTCCACCCTTTGATTACCATCCATGTATTTATATAATCTTTCCTTGGTGTCTAATGGCACCCCACCCTCCGATTGCCATCCCAGTATTTATATAATCTTTTCCTGGTGTCTAATAGCACCCCACCCTCTGATTGCCATCCCTGTATTTATATAATGTTTTCTTGGTGTCTAGTGGCACCTCCATCCTCCGATTGCCATCCCTGTATTTATATAATGTTTCCCTGGTGTCTAATAGCACCCCACCCTCCGATTGTCATCCCTGTATTTATATAATGTTTTCTTGGTGTCTAATGGCACACCCACCCTCTGATTGCCATCCCCTTATTTGTATAACCTTTCCCTGGTGTCTAGTGGCACCCCACCCTCCGATTGCCATCCCTGTATTTATATAATCTTTCCCTGGTGTCTAATAGCACCCCACCCTCTGATTGCCATCCCTGTACCTATATAATGTTTCCCTGGTGTCTAATGGTGTCCCCACACACTCTGATCACCATCCCCTTATTTGTATAATGTTTCCCTGGTGTCTAGTGACACCACTCACCCTCCAATTGCTGTCTTTGTGTTTGTATAGTGTTTCTTGAGTGTCTAGTGGCACCCCCCACCCTCTGATCATCATCCCGTATTTCTGTAATGTTTCCCTGGTGTCTAGTGGCATCCCCACCCTCTGGTTGCTGGACCCATATTTATATAATGTTTCACTGGTGCCTAGTGGCACCCCTCACACTCTGATTGCAGTTCCTATAGTTATATAATGTTTCCCTGATGTCTTGTGGCACCCTCACCTTCCGATTGCTAGCCATATCTTTGTGTAGTGTTTCCCTGGTGTCTAGTGATACCCACCACCCTCTGATTGCTGTCCCATATTTCTATAATGTTTCCCTAGTGTCTAGTGGCACCCTCCACCCTCTATTTGCTGGCCTCATAATTATATAATGTTTCCCTGGTGTCTAGTGGCTGTGCACCCTCTGATTGTCATCCCCGTATGGCTGTAATGTTTTCCTGGTGTCTAGTTGCACCCCCACCCACCGATTGCATCCCAATATTTCTGTAATGTTTCCTCTGTGTCTAGTGGCACCCCAACCCCTGATAGCTGTCTCTGTATTTTGGTAATATTTCCCTGGTGTCTATTGGCACTCCACACCCTTCAATCACTGTCACCCTATATATCTAATGTTTCCCTGGTGTCTAGTGGCACTCCATGCCCTCTGATCACCATCCTCCTATATATCTAATGTTTCCCTGGTGTCTAGTGATAACTCCACCCTCAGATCACCATCTCCTTATATATCTAATGTTTCCCTGGTGTCTAGTGGCACCCCAACCCTCTGATCACTGTCCCGTATTACTATGATGTTTCCCTGGTGTCTAGTGGCAACCCCACCCTCAGATCACTATCTCCTTATATATCTAATGTTTCCCTGGTGTCTAGTGGCACCCCAACCCTCTGATCACTGTCCCGTATTACTATGATGTTTCCCTGGTGTCTAGTGGCAACCCCACCCTCAGATCACTATCTCCTTATATATCTAATGTTTCTCTGGTGTCTAGTGGCACCCCACGCCTTCTGATTGCCACCTCCATATAAGTTTTACAAATCTGACCTGTAATTAAGAAAACTCCCTCTGATTGCCAGCCCTGTATTCATATAATGTTTCCCTGGTGTCTAGTGGCACCCCACACCTTCTAATTGCCACCCCCATATTAGTTTTACACATCTGACCTGTAATTAAGAAAACTGTCCATCTATGTTTTTTCTTTAAACCTGTAAAAAAGAAAATGGCCCCTCACTAATCTGACCCCTGCCTCCCTGACCTCCACTCAGCAGTCACCATCCCACACCCCCAGTACACCCCCCCACACCTTCAGTCACCTGAACAAATCCCACCTCATATATCCACTCTGATCGAAGACATGTCTTGCTGCTGGAACTGGCAAATGCAATATGAAAAACTAAGATAAGTGTGATTCAATGTTCAGTATTTCAATGGAGATTTGAACTTTGATGCATAACTTTGTCATTTTTGGTTATTTTGACCCCAAATTCTCAACATGACCTTTATTGGACCCCTCCTCATAAACAATGTCAGTGGAATTATGCAAATCAGGCCTGAAAGACAATTTCACAGTCACGTTGTGAAATCACCTTTCAGGCAGGATTTGAACATTCTCACTGCCCTTGTTCATTAAGTGTGTGGTCATAAGTAGAGATCCATGAAATTATTTTTATTTTTTATAATTTTTATTTTTATTTTTTTGCAAGTTCTTGTTATTTCTTTTTATTCATTGAAAATGTAGTTTTATTTCTTGTTATTATATTTACATTCATAAACTACCTCCAAATGACCTTATACACACTAATGTAGAAACTACATTCCTAGTATACTAAATTGTATTAAGCAGCATTATGCTATGGTCTTGAAAGGTTTTGTGAATTAAAATTCCGCTGTTGCTTCCTTGTGGTAACAACGGAGCCTAAACAACAACTGCTGCAAGCATTTATTTAGTTTTTGTTCCCAAAAAGCAATTATTTCACTTTATTCATGTGTTTTTTTTGTTTTATTCTTTTTATATGTTGAATTTCTTATTTCTTTTTACATCTTGAATTCTTGTTATTTCTTGCTATTTCTTATTTAAGAAAACCACGGGTCTCTAGTCGTAGGAAGGCTGTGTTGAAAATTTAGGGTCAAAATATGTAAAAAAGGAAAAGTTGTACACATATTTTGATATTTTTAAATATATTGACCCCAAATTTTCAACATAGCTATTTTCTTACACCACCTCATGAATGTGACAGCAGTCATTTTTTTAAATCCTGGCCAAAATGTGTTTTCGCACCTGTGGCACAGAATGACATTTCAGTGGCATGAAATTACATTTTGGCAGGGATTTGAAAATATTCACATGCCTGGTTCATGAGGCGGGGGAGTAAGAAGGTAACGCTGGAAATCTGGTACCCAGATATGGTAAAATGCCCAGGTTATGACTGAACGTTGCAGTATTTCAATGTTTACTCATAAGTTTTCTGATTTTCAATATTTTGACTCAAAACCTTCAACATACCCATTTTTCCATACCACTTCATAAACATAATAAGTGTTATTTTTAAACTCCTGTCTGAGACCTGTTTTCTCACCTGTGGTGTGAAATGGTATTTCCACCAACATACTATAAATGATGCATGTCATGTTTATAAGGGTAGTCATGAAATGACTATCTTGAAAATTTGGGGGCAAAACAAAAAAAACAAGCATTTGTCAATGCCGAACATTCTCTTGCAGGTATTTGCATTGGCATTTGGCATTTATGCAGCCCCCCTTCAGTTGTATCCATGTCCCTTTAGCATCCATATCCCAACAGAGTACCTCTCTGCAACTCCTCTTGCATCTGATCAATATTTCACCCTCATACTTCTTAAGTGTCTGTGTTAGGAACCCTAACGCCCTGGGCATTCTCAAGGGAACGAGCCTGTGTGGAAACTGTACAACCCACACTTGTAACAGTTATTCAGTGGCATTATTTCACCAAATTTTCAACATAGGCATTTTGTCACTTCTGGTCATCAATACTGTCACTATGATTTTCTTACTGTGCACTGAACACCGATTTCCCACAGCGACAGCGCTATTCTGTGTCAGAAGTGTGAAAACACATTTCAGCCAGAACTGTTCATAAGGAGGTGTAGGAAAATGCAAATGCTGGAAATCTGGAGTGAAAGTATGACAAATTCGTGAAGTTACGAGTGTGCGTGGAACCTGCACAATGCACGCTCATGAAACGGTCATTGTTTGGAATTTTTGCACCAAATTTTCAACATAGGCATTTTAGGACATCTGCTCATGAACAGTGTCACTGTGATTTTCTTACTCTATACTGAACATGATTTCCCACAGTGGCCACGCTATTGTACGCTGGAAGTGCAAAAACACATTTCAGCCAGGATGTGAAAAATGACAGCTGTACTGTTCATAAGGAGGTGTGAAAAAAGGGCAATGTTGAAGATATGGAGTGAAAATATAAAAAATGTTCGAAGCTACGAGTGTGCGTGGAAACTGTGCAACACATGCTCATAGCGCAGTCATTTTTTGGAATGTTTTCACCAAATTTGCAACATGGATTTTTTTGGGTCCCCACCTCATGAACAGTGGCACTGCTGTTTTGTTAATCAGTTCAAAAGTTGATTCCGCGCAGTGACCTCAAAATCACCTTTTGGGACCGAGTAACGAGATGACAGTGCATGTGTTCATGAGGTGGGGACCCAAAAACCCCATGTTGAAAATCTGGTACCAAAATTCCCCAAAATGGCTGAGATATCCACCTAAGTTGAACCCCCTTTCCCCTCTCCATTGCCTACCATTATAAAGCTTACTGTATTTTGTTCAGTTTCTGGTCTACTTTTGAAGAGTTCAGATGTGTTCCCGCTCCACAGAAGATCACAGTGCTGGCCCTCCGGAGGTAAGTATGGGGTGAAGGGGGTGTGGGGAAGTGGGGTGTACAGAGAGTGGGTGCGGGTTGGGGAAGGGCGCTCGGTGGGATGATGACGGACCTTTTTCTTTACAGGTAAAAAAAAGAAACCAGACTTCAGGGGACAATTTTCTTTATTTACAGGTAAATAACATGTTTTGGAGCACACTAGGGTGGGAGGACAAGATGCCAATTGGGATTGGGTACCCCCATCGGCAAAGAATATGTGTGGGGGGAACATGATGCAGATGGGGATTGGGCACCCTCATTGGCAAATTGAACTGGGGGCCATACCAACATGGGGATTGGGCATCCCTGATGTCAGCTTTGTGGGGATTGTGTGGTGGGCAGCAGGAGCCACCATATTTATTGGAATGTTTCACCAGGAAAGGCATGTAATGGAGCCTTGTTATCTGACGCTTCAATGAGGAAACTGCTCCTCATTGGAGCCACAGATTTCTTTCAAAGTTTTGGCTCACTTTGTTGTTTCGCATCATCACTAGCATGCTTGCTAATTGGTGGCTGAGGGGTGCAGCCACTGAAGCGTTCCCTGAATTTGCCAACACTTACACACCTCTGAAGGTGCTACTACAGCAAGATGTTGCTTACGCACATACAAGACAACATAAAAAGACTTTTTTTTCAAAATCCAATGGAAAAAAATACTTTCCTGCCTTTAATGTATCACCCCGAGAATGAATAAACTTACACTTGAAATGTAAATTTCCCCAGAAGTCTTCCTTGGACCACAAGTGCTCTTCTACAACTGTGCTTATATTGCCACCAAACCCGACTAAAGTAGAACTTTCACTGGCTAAACTTCCACCAGCGATCAGCTGTTGAAAGCCTCAATATCCTCTCCTGGTGATGACTGAGCACAGGCTGAAGTTGAGCATGCACAGATAAGCACATAAATGCCCCTTTCAAAACAAACCAATTTATTGATTTAAAACTGGTAACCAGGAGAGGCACACTGAGCCAAGGCTCATTTCCAGGTGTGACCCAGGGGAAAGGGCAAGCAAAGAAACACATTTACAAACAACATACAGCCAGTCAGGCAGGGGTTAAATTGGGCAGGAGCCCACAGGAACTCAATTCCACCACCTCGTAAAACAAACTCTGGTTAGAGCCACTACTGCTGCAAATGTGCTAAATTAATAAAGGATATAAAATTAACGTGTGGGTTACCGACCACATGGAATATGATATTAAAATTGTTTTGGTATCATAGTCACTTAAAATTTGCTGTAGGTACATGAAGACATATAAAAGTAGAGAGGGCAAAATATTATATAAGTTCCACAGTATTACATCTCTCACCACAGTATATATCATGGAACAGAGTCAACAGGGGTTGGCACTCTATGAACTGCAGCCACTTCCTCCTTTCTATTACTTTCTTTTAAAAAATGCTTACAATTAAAGTCGGCACATGGACAGGAACATTAAGAAAGCTTGTTGCTCTATAGGGAACATTATGACTGCAGCGTAACATGCTAACCCACAGAATACTAATACCTCAAGAAGTGTCTGAGAAATGTATTACTGAAACAGCAGCGTCCTTTTACCATTAGGATGTCCAGCATATCCATGCTATAGACTAAATGGAATAATAGTAATAAGATGCCTTATTTCACACAGCCCCCTCTTCCTTAGGTTCAAATATCTTTCCTGCATGATTGTAAATTTATGTAACACTATTGTGTAATCCTAGAGGAAAAAGTTGACTACTACCTTGTCTTGAACTAATGCGGGAAAACAAATATGGAATCTAGCTGCCAACATAACTGTTATTTCAGTCAATATTATACCATCTGCAGATGTCTATTAGTTAATGAAATCCAATATGAAAAAAAATAACTTCATTTTACTTGCTGTGTTGCACATTTTCACTTGAAATTCCAGGCAACACTATTGATACAGTATGGAGGCAGCAGGTCAAAACTGGTCATTCGTGAATGGACACCTTCTTGTTCAAAGGTACATGAGATACTCTGATCTCATTCTGATCACACATATCTCAATCATCCTCTCTTCAACAAAAACAGAGCATATATGCTTTACAGTGGTGATATTTGTACAATGATCACTATCCCTTTCTGGATACAGAGTGAATGATACCCCCCCACACCCTCCAACACCACCAACCAGAGTTACAATCATCTGCCAGAGCAGCCTGCACCCACTTCAATAAACTGTTTGTCATTAACACCGTAGGTCTCAGAATCTATCGCTCACTAAAACTCACCTGACTGGTTGGTGCAGATCATATCTACAGAATTTATAGAGGCTCAGCTTGGAAAGAAGTCATGTAATAAAATAACTGGGGCAACAATTATGTTCAATGAAGAGCAATAACCGGAGAGTGCATCAAATGAGAACTCCCTTTCTCCCTCTCTTGTGTGTGTGTATCCTGCAATAATATTTACAGAATCCAATACCTCAGCTATATTTTCCAGCCCTATCGCCCACTAAGGCTTGGGCTCTTGAAGGTTAATATATAATGAGATTCCTATTAGGCAACCTCTGGGCTTGAGATTTCAAACAAGTCCCTAAGCTTTCTAAAACATGCATGTGCATGTCAGACAGCACCCTTCACTCTGATTATCCTACAGAATTTTGTTCTTATAGGAAACAGAAACAAGTTTGGGTGGAGCAGCTCTCTGGGGAGTTTAACATGTATGCAGCTGGGAGTCTTTAAATTGTTACCTGTCAGATCTGTCCCCTGGCTGGAGGCAAAGTCTCTTAAAGAGGGGCTGGTTTCCTTTCTCTTATCAGGTTTGCTCTGTACATGTAAAAGGCTCTTAAGTAAATCAGACAGGTTTCCAAAATCAACAAGTTTTCATGTTGAGGGTTGTGTAGTACTGCCCACTCCATAATCATCACGTCAGCCACAGCAGTTCCCAAGAGTTGTTAGTTTAGTTAGTTAGCAGGACATCACATAATCATGATACCTCTCAACAGTACCTGATTACATAGGAACATCCCTCATTTTAGCCCTCAAAATTGTTTTGTCCCTCATTTGTTCTTCATGGAAAAGGTGTTTCCTACACAGAGAATGTGCTGTAAATTCAGACGTTAAAACTATTCTAAGATGCTAGATACAAAATAAACTTTGTACAAGTAGACACAACGGTTTACACATTGTTCTGAGCTTATATCTCCATGCTTGAAGATGTGTCCCTCATTGTCCCTCATTTTGAGGACCAGTGTCCTTCATTTCTGTAGCAAAAGAGTGAGAGATATGCAATTAATTGTCCCCACAACCACCTCTGCCAGGCAAGTGGTACAGTGCTGCTTTAACTGATGGCAAATAAGTTCAGTAATTACTACCCAACCCTCCCTTTCAGTACCCACTCCTGCTGATACAATATTTACATACTGTATCATGTGATTACCGGTAGATGCCATTATTTATTTTCAAGAGTTACTCAGTTTACTCAGTTTAAGTAAGACAGAAGAAGGCTTGCGCCCATCTAGAATGTCTCCCATGACAACATGGGTATATCTGGTTACCTGGAGGAGTGATGGTTCGAGTTAAGGAACTTATCAAGGCTGTTTTTAAAGGTATCAATGGTAGGAGCATCTACTACACACTGAGGTAGCTTATTCCTATCCCTAGCCACTCTGTTTGTGAAAAAGTTAATATTCACAAATCCCAGTGCCCTCCCCTCCAAATCAGAGCTCCCTTAAAAGCAAAGCAGGATCTGACTCCAAACCTGAGCTGCTCAGACGCCAAGTGTGTTTAAAATTATTTTTAGACACAAATCATCTAAACTTTTAAAGTCTGAATTTACAGCACATTCTCTGTGTAGGAAACATCATGTCCATGAGGAATAAATGAGGGACAAAACAATTTTGAGGGCTAAAATTAGGGATGTCCCTGATAATCAGAACAGTTGAGAGGTATCATGATTACGTGATATCCTGCTACAGGTAACTGCTGTGTATTGGTGCATCACTGATTTTTGCAGCGTGGTACCTTACAAAACCCACAGGACAAACAAAATTCTCCCTTGAAACTTCTCTCACAGAATCAGTTTCCTCAAACTCAAATCAATAACCAAACTTCAGTCTGTCGATATACTGTATACCAGTATATGGAGCATGAACTATATAGTGTAGCTTTGCCTTGGAGCATCCCAGCAAAAGACTTATGAGATATAACTTGGCATCCCATATCAATTAAACCCCACTGAGGCTGGAGAAAGTGAGCACTGTCCAATCAGGGGACTGTGGGACACAAACCAGAGCAAGAGGATGAGGCAGGAATACACAGTGAGAAGGAGGTTACCTGTAGCAGTGGGTGGGCAGATGCCTTGAACTCACTGGCCCGAACAGCAGGAGGAGGAGGAATATTAGTTGGCACTCAAGTGTTGGCAACTAGCGAGGCAGCAGAGGGGGGAGTGTGAGGGTACTGGAGCCGCAGTGGAGGGATCCAGCACAACAGCCACGCCATCCAAGCTGCTAACTGCAAGTAGCCAGAGGGCTGCTTTGGTTCTCTGCTGGGAGTGGTGTGAAAAAGTGATTGTGTAACAGACTAGCCTGTTACAGTTACTCCACTTGCTTGTTCTTGTACCACAGGAAGAAACAGAAGAGAAAATGCATACAAAGAGAATATAGAGAGGAAATAGTGTGTTGGTAGGTGGGGGAGAGGGAGAAGAAGGAAAAACAAATTTTAGTGAACGGGAAGGAGGCGAACAGATTTGCAGAAAGTTGTGCTTCAACTCCACTCCGCTGTATCAACACAGCTGTGCTGTTAGGAATTCTGATCAGACCCTTTACATTTCTTCTTCTGTTCACAGTATGTCAGCACAGCTCTGAGCTTTGCAGCTGTAAAAATGATATGACAGTTCCCCAACCTCTGTCATCTTTCTTCATTGACTACTAGGGGAGATTTCCACCAACTAGAAATGACAAGTTCCACCACCTCAAAAGCTAGAGATTAGAGTTCTCCCACCTAAACCTTTCCAGTATACCCACTGCAGTCAGGTGATATGGTTACAGTGAGGATGACATGAAGAGCATAAGTTGAGAGTAGTACAGACAAAATGGCAAAACATTGTATATGGAGGACAAATGAATTAGCATACAAAACATCTGTACAGATTGGGAAAACTCAAAGTGTATAATGCCAGTGTGCAGGGAAGCTGAGCTGGTGCAGAAAGTAGGAGTCAAAACAGATTGAAAAACTTCAATGAGGTTGCCATAACTATGAGGTTAAGGTGGGTGGGGGGAGGTAAGGGGTGGTCAAAAGTCAGACAAGGGCAAGAAGCGATTCAGGAAGAGGGTTGCAGGAGCAGGAGAGAAGAGGAGTTTAGCTGGCATTTAATGGAGGAAGGAAGGAAGGAAGGGAAGGAAGGGAAGGAAGGAAGGAAGGAAGGAAGGGAAGGAATGACAGATAGAGGAGGTAGCTGGTTCCAGAGGAGGGATGCTGTATAAGAAAGCAGATTTCCCAGTTGAGGAGTGTGGGTGGGGAAGAGAGAATGTGTGTGGGTCTCTTGAGCAAAGGGAGTAGGAGCACAAAGGGATGGGGAAGAGGAGATGGCATAGGTTTGAAGGGAGGGGCCCAAAACAGTATTTAGAAATGAGGGTAGCACAGTGGGACTGGTGATGTGAGGGGAGACAATGAGGATGGTTAAGGAGGAGGAGTAAAGGGAGTAGTGGTGAGTGTGAGAGGGTGACTTGGTAGCACAGTGGGACTGGTGACATGAGGGGAGAAAGTGAGTATGGACAAGGAGGAGTAAAGGGAGCGGTGGTGAGTGTGAGAGGGTGACTTGGTAGCACAGTGGGACTGGTGACATGAGGGGAGATAGTGAGGATGGATAAGGAGGAGTAAAGGGAGTAGTGGTGAGTGTGAGAGGGTGACTTGGTAGCACAGTGGGACTGGTGACATGAGGGGAGATAGTGAGGAAGGATAAGGAGGAGTAAAGGGAGCGGTGGTGAGTGTGAGAGGGTGACTTGGTAGCACAGTGGGACTGGTGACATGAGGGGAGATAGTGAGGATGGATAAGGAGGAGTAAAGGGAGCGGTGGTGAGTGTGAGAGGGTGACTTGGTAGCACAATGGGACTGGTGACATGAGGGGAGAAAGTGAGGATGGACAAGGAGGAGTAAAGGGAGCGGTGGTGAGTGTGAGAGGGTGACTTGGTAGCACAGTGGGACTGGTGACATGAGGGGAGATAGTGAGGATGGACAAGGAGGAGTAAAGGGAGTGGTGGTGAGTGTGATAGGGTGACTTGGTAGCACAGTGGGACTGGTGACATGAGGGGAGATAGTGAGGATGGACAAGGAGGAGTAAAGGGAGCAGTGGTGAGTGTGAGAGGGTGACTAGGTAACAAAGTGGTAGGTGTTGCAGAGGGTGTCCAGTCTGGCAAGGGAAGTGGAGGGGGCGGTGCCATAAACCATATCTGCATAGTCGAAAACTGGGAGAACTATTTTGGTGATCAGTTCCCGGCAGACCTGAGGAGAAAGGCAGTCCTTTTTGTGGTACAGGGCACCGAGTTTGGGGAGGAAATTTGCAGGGATGGCATCAGTGAGGGCAGAGAAGTCAAGCCTGCTATCTAGCCACACACCAAGGTACTTAAAAGTTTGCACTACTTCAAGCAGTGTGCTCTACAATGTAGAGAAGATGGGAAGGGGCAAGTCGAGTGAGTTTCTGGTTTGTACCAAAGGTGATAGACACCATTTTTTTTGTGTGTTGTCTCAAAGATAATTGAATTGGAACCAGTGCAGAGCATTGTGAAAGTCTTTCTGAAGCAAGACTTCCAGAGATGCTGTCCCGGTGGCGCTGAGGGTTGAGGCACTGGACACCACACCTTGCACCACGCCGGTGACCTGAGTTTAGGAACAAGCTCGGTGGCCGGGGGTTGGCATGGGAGGGAGAGTATCGAGAGTCCTATGGACTGCTCTATTCTCTCAAGGGAGGGATCAAGGGTGTCTTGGGTGCAGCAGGGACCCCCAGTAGAGAACAGGAGTATCACTTTTGAGGAGCTGTTAAGGGGAGGAGTACGATAGATGTCTACAGCCTTCCATGCAGATGTCATTGCACTCTCGCACTCCTGGGGGGAAACAACAGCAGAAAAATCCCTTACAGTCAGTAGGAGAGAGTGCTGGTCAGTGGTGGGGCCCTGTGCCCAATGTCAAGCCATCCATCCTAGTGTTCCATGTCTCCCTCCACCTCTCCAGTTGCTCCCTTAGGTCAATAGAAAGAGCACAAGAGGAAATGGCAGTCCCACCCCGGGAGGACTCACAGCCAGAGGGTTGAGTGGCCGGAGGAGATTGAGAGAAGGTCCGAGTCTGGGTCAGGAGGATCACTAGTGGCTTTGGCTTCAGGTGGGCAGCAGAGCCATCACTGAGTGCCAGCATCTGAGACAGTCCAATGGTAAGTGATAAAGTCTACAAAAAAAAGACTTTCAGAGATGTAGTCTGGGGACTGGTGGTATAGCGAACTGTGTCATATCTATGCATGTGAACACGTGAGTTGGCACAGGTGGAGGGGAGGTCATTTAGGAAATGGAGAAGAGGATTAGCCCCAGAATGGAATCCTGTGGGACCCTAGCCTGGTTAGGGAGGGGTGGAGAGTTGATGCCTTCTAGCTGTACTGACTATTGATGGTCCAAGAGGTAGAAATGGAACCAGTCGACAGCAGTGGATGAGAAGCCGGCAGAGCTCAGCTTGTCCAGGAGGAGCCAATTGTGCTAAAGTTCCCACACTAGAGTGTCCAATGGGAACAGCCTAGCAACTATTGTTAGGACACCTTTTCCCATGGACACTCTGTCTTGGAGAACTTATCAGTCACTGATTCAATCACTTGGGGGTTCTAAAAATACCTAACTCACATACTGTAAATGGGAAACGTTAATGAACATTGTATAAACCGGACATGTGATGGGCACTCATGAAATAGATATTTATTTTATTTATTTACATCTCAGATTAAAATCTTTGAGCTAAAAGCTCATTTACAAAGGTTCCACATCAAATGGGTAAACAATACAGACATTAATGAGTAAATCTACCCAGGTTCAGGAATGGGCTTAGGCCGCCAGGGATCGGCAGGGGTAGGAGAGGATTGAGCATCTGGAGGACTACTCTCCTCTCCTGGGGTGGGCTCCAGGTATCGCATCTCTCCTTAGTAGCCCCCGATGGAGACTGGGGGCATTACAAGGAGCAATGCAGTAGTGAGGGGAGGAGTGGCAGTGGACATCAGCACACAGCGTGCATAGACTTCCTTGAACGTCCGCACTCCAGGGGAACACTACAATGAAAAAACCCAAGCACTTGGAGGAGGTGATGGTGGCCCTGGGTGACTCCAGTCCACATCCCCAAAACTGGACTTTCCTGACCGGCTCTCCAAAGCCCTTGTTCTGCTCACTGCCCAGCTGTCTTGATTTCAGACAGGACACCCAGGTAAGGCATTGGGTTGCCCTGCCCCGGGGGGCATAGATCCAGGGGGTCGGCTGTGCTCTGGGCAGCAGGGTGGGGTGTCTCTGACCCTGATTCCCTGGTCGGGGAGTTTCAGGTGGGGAGTTAGGAGCCATAGTCGAGGGTGGCATGCCTGAGAGATGCCCCGAGTAAGCTGATGATAAAGTCAACAAAAACAAAACAAAAAAAAAGACAAGGTTCCAAGTTCATAAAGTTAGCTGGTAAGGTATACTTGGTTAAGTGCAATCATTTCATATGTAACAAGAAAGGAGATTAGGGAGAGGGAATAAAAGGGGGGGGGAGGAGGGGTATGATAGACAGGTATCAAATAGTAGGATGGTTGCAGGAATTGGTTGAATTCAGACGTATAAGTGGAGGTAAGGAGGGATATGGGGGAGCAGCCAGGAGGGCCTTGTCAGTACATAGGCGAAATAGAGGAGTGGTTCAAGGGGCTAAGCAAAACAGAGGTAGATAATGGTGGGTGTAATGTTGACCACAAAGGGGAGAAGTTGGAAGAAACCATAGGAAGTAAGGAGAGCGTGGAATGCAAAGGGTGATAGCAGTAAGATGGGCATTAAGTTTTGACTTGAATGGGCCAAGTTTGGGTTTGGTTAGTAGGTCAACATTAAGAGAGTTGAGCCATTGAGGGGCCCTATAGGTGAATGACCGTTGCCCTTGTGATGTTCGGCAGAAGGGGACTTGGAGAGTTTTATTGCAAGTACCCCTAGTTAGACTGGGGTGAGTGGCATCTCCATTCATGGTCACTGACCTCTTTTGATCTTACTGGAGGCTTTGCCATTCATGAAGGCCAAGAGGTCTCTGGCCACTCATGAAAATTAATATAATTCTCATGAGCGTCAGTCACATATTCCTTATTTCAACAAGTACAATGTTCAAAATGTACACTTCCAACAGTTTTCATTTTGAGTAATTATTCATAATAACAATAAGGCCCTCACAGGAGTTAGATTAACAGTTAATTACCTCCTAGGGCACTATGGCTCTGTGCTTCCTGCTACAGTATGCCCCTAGGGGGTGATTAACAGACTTTTAATCTAACCTCTGGTTATGCTTTACTGCTTATTTAATGCCTTACAGCTGGCCTGCAAAGCTGCCTGCATGCCTTCCCAATCAAAGCGCAGGGCAGGCCATCACCAGCCCCCACGGTCTAGTTTCATAAAAGAATGTTGCAATGATCCCCTGCAAACTAAAATATTTCTCTTTGTGGTATTTTGGGATTTTAATAGTTTACTTTTTAACTAAATTCTGCTGACATTTTCAGAGCACTGTGCTAAGAGTCCAGTTCCTGTTTATATCCCAGTGGTTTATTATCAGTGTTACTCAGCAAAATAAACATTCCACCTTGCCGAACGTCTTAGGAGAGCTTTGAAAGGGAGCCTTTTTCTTGTGTTATAATTATAATTCTTTTTACCCTCACCCTTCCACTCTACCAAGGATATGGAGCCAGGTTAGTATGTCAGCGTGGCAAGCTCGCCAGCCATTCACAGATTCATTTCCAGGATTTTTGTACGTTCTCTGTTCAGTCCTGTGTTTGACAATAGTGCACATTCTCCTGAGCCAGCAGAGTTGAATGCTATTGTCCACGTAACTTTAAGTCCAGACAAGAGCGTGAATGTGCATTTTCTGTGACTGCAAGCTGTATTCTGGCAGAAAAGGGAGCACAGGTGGAGTGCTTTGTCCTGCAGTCAATCCTGACCACTTTGTACACGCTAAAGTTGACAAGTGCTCATGGCTAAGAAGTCACTCTGGGGGAAGCGCATGCAAGGAATGGGCTGTATTTAATCATTTAAATTTGTTAGATATTTATTATATTTGACCAGGAATTAGGCATAGAGGCCTATGACAGAGTGTTTCCAGGTGTACCCTCGTGTGTGGGTGTGTGTGTGTGTGTGTGTGTGTGTGTGTGTGTGGGGGTTACATGGAACTGATATATGGGCAGGAAATGTTGGCAATGACAGAGGGAAACTCCCCAACTCTTACAGTAAGTGTCATGGAATCATTAATGTTCACCTGGACAGCCACCTGTGATAAGCATAAAGGACCTCAGCTTAACATCTCACCTGAAGGTTGCAATCTGAATAGTGAATAACCGCCCCCCTTCCCTCCCGGGGGCCTGCACTACAGTGCCAGTATTGGGCAGATACTAGCTCATGTTTCAGCTGTGTAACTAGAACACACAACCTTCCAATCCTCTAGCCACAGAGGCAAACGCAATCCTACTGTACTAAACCACTGACAAAAACCCCAAACCCAGATCAAAATATCAGACTTTCCAAACGTTGTAGGATTCAGTTCAGAAAAGATCCCATTCCATTTGCACAGAAGACTGAGCAGAAGTATCTGTTCAGGATATCTGCTCTTTCCTGATCCTCCTCTGCACAGTCTCCTCCTGCCTTTCTTACAGAAAGCGGTCATTAACAGAACATCCCCCCATCCCCCAGAAGTTCCCGATTAGGCTTTTTCTCATAGTTTAACTCACTCTATTTTATTGCTGAAAAGTCTGGGATTCTGCAACATGGCAGGCGCTGCGTGGTTCCATTTCAGGTGAAAGTGTGGCGCCTCACCACAAGCTTCAATACAAAGTGTATCGAGTGAGTGGTGCGGCACCAATTTTTCATCTGAAATGGAACCACTCAGTGTCTGCCATGTTGCAGAACTGCAGACTTTTCAGCAATAAAATAAGGTTAAACCATGGAAAAAAACAATTTTTCATTGCGAAAAGCCTGATCATGGGGGTAAGGCATTGGGGTTGGGGGCATTCTGTTAATGAATGCTTTTCTTTAACCTCACGATACCTCTCCTTGGCTTCCTCTTTTCTCTATGTATCTGAAAAAGGTCTTTTTATTTTATTTTTATTTGTTTATTATCTAGGATTACAAATACCTTTGAGCCTTGGCTCTTTTAAAAAGGTTCCACGTCAGAGAAATACAAATTATGGGGAACATCAAGACAGACATTACAACAATGTGGACATTGCAAACAGAGTACAGATTAATACAATTCAAGGGTAGCATTGTAACAAGGCAGCCAGTGGCATTTGTCAGAGAAAATAGACAACAGATAAGGTCTTGGCCCCTTCAGTTACCCTTTTGACCATCCTTTCCTCTGCCTCTGCCTTCGTTCCCCTCACCACCTTCACTGCTTCTCGAAGCATTTCCTGGTATACCACCCTGTCCTCTTCCTTCTCTGCCTCCTTGTATCTCCTAAATGCCACCCCTATAGCCTTTACCTTCAAAGCCACTTCCCTCAAGTACCACAGTGGTCTGTTTCTCCACCAGCTTCTGATCACTTCTTTCATGCAGTGGTTTGTTGCCTTCACTATGCATTCCCTTCATTTGGCCCACTGTTTCTTCACCCCACTCAGGCAATCTACCCCTGCTAGGTCATCTTTGAGGCATTCACCCATTTTTATTAAATCTGCCTTCCTGAATTCCAGGACCCTTGTCCTTGTGTGGTCTGAATCTGCCGCCATGCTTATGTTAAACCACACTGTGTGATGATTGCTGGCCCCCGGCTAGCATCCCCCATGGCATCTGCAACACAGTACTTGTTTGTGAGCAACAAGTCCAGTATTCCCCATCTTGAGTAGGCTCTCTGACTAGTTGCCTAAGAAAGGCACCCTGGAGGGAGTCTAGGATAGCCGTGCTTCCAGCAAAAGCCACACCTGAGAGGCTCCAATCTACACCCAGCAGATTGAAGTCTCCCACCAGCAGCACCTCCCCCTTTTTTGCCATCATGCTGATGGCTTCCCCAATTACCTTACCCATTTCTTCCCCATATTGGAGGCTTGTATATCACCCCAGTATGAATAGTGATGCAGGCTCCTGCCTCCAGGGTGACCCACAGTACCTCCAACCTGCCCTTTACCCTTAGATTCCCTTGCATTTCCATTGCTTTGAAACCCTGTCTCACACACAGGCACAGGCACAACCCCTCCACCCTTCCTCCCCTCCCTGTCCTTCCTGAACTGAGTGTAGCCTGGTATGGCCATGTCCCCGTCATGGATCCCTGTGCACCATGAATAGTAATAACCAGAAGATCTAGGTCTACCTCTGCCATGATGGCCTCTAGGCTTGGAATTTTATTTCCAAGATTCCATGTGTTGGCACACATGGCTCTCCACACCTTGCTCCCACTCTGCCTGCAACACCCCTCCTTCCTGCCTTTGTTGCCACTTAAAACTTCCCTCTCTTCCCCTCCCCCCTCACTTCCCTCTTCATGCCTTGCCTCCTCAACACCTGCCTTTCCACCTCTTCTGTTCTTATCCCCTGCTATGCTTTTGCTCCCTTTAACTTGTGCCCCGGGGGAGTTTCATCCCCTCGGCTCTCTCTTGCTGCTACTTCAATCTGTGTGTGGGGAGGCAGTTTATGTCTCCCTTTGTATTTCTGCCTCCCCCTCATTTAGTTTAAGTGTTCATCAAGGTAACATCTAAACCTTCCACTGAGGACTGCTGTCACTTTCCTAGACTGATGCAGGCCATCACCTCTGTGTAGACCCATAACCCCTCCAAGTCGGCTCCAGACACCACTGAAGCTGAATCTCTCCTTCCTGTACCATTCTTTCAAGCAAGTGTTGAAGCTCCTGGTGCAAAGTATCCTATCCTCCCCATGACCATAGACAGGTAGCACCTTGGCAAATGCACCATTCATGCTACTTGCCTTAGGCGCCACCCCAGTTCCATGAATTCTCCCTGTACTACCCTAGCCCCATCCTTCTCTAGGTCATTTGTTCCCAAGTGGCCAATGACATCCAGCTGCCCACTCCGTCCTGTCACCCTAGTGATCCTTGGGATCCACTATCCATCCCCCTGAGGCAAGACACCAGGTAGGCATCTAACCTTTTTCTCTCCACCCCTTCCTGCTCCTAAATCTATTCCCTTGACAACTGAGTCTCTCACCAGAAGCTTCTGTCTCCTCTGTTGTGGTCCTCTTCCTCCCACTTTGGGGTCTACCCTGTGAAGGTCTCCCACATCTCCTTTGCCACCTCTGTGGTTGCCTCCTCGTGGCAGTACATTCCCGCCAGAATGGCAAAGGAATTCTGTAGTGGCACAGCCTGAGGAATGTGCCCCATAACCATCACCTACACCCTGCCAGAGCCCACCAAGGTCCAGCCCACCCTCCTCTGTCTAGGCAACCTTTGGGCAACAGCAGCAGACTTGGTGGCCTCTGGGTGGGGCAAGAGATCCTCTGGATCCTAGCCAACTCATCATGGAGACCAGCGACTTCAGCCCTCAACACAAAGAGATGTATGCAGATGTGGCAGTACCTTCATCTTCAGACCGTCTTGCGGAAAACTGCAGCTAGACAACCATTGCATTGCACCACTCCCATGCCTACTAATGTCAGTCACTCCCTTCTGTTTTCCGAATGTAACTTGCCCCTACTGTCCCTTCCCTTTACTTGTTACCTCCCAGCATTACCCTGTATCAGGACCTATAACCAACCTACACATCCAGGGCTGTGCCCCTTGGGTTTGCTGTTTTCCCTATGGCCTACAGGTGTGGGCCCATGTACCATGGATCTGCACCTTCAGTTCTATAGTGCCCCCCCCCCCCCCAGAATGCAATGAAATGCAGAATTCTGCTGCGAAGCTACTGAAGTTAAAAAAGAATTTCAGTGGCAGTTAATTCCTTTGTCATACAGTCACCTCAAACATTGCATTGTATTCTGGTGGGATCTGCTGTTCTGTTTTGCTTATGACTGGAAGGTTTGGGATCACGCACCATCGGTCTGCTCCATCAACCCAGAAAAGCAAGCTACAGATCTTGGACCATGAATGACAACTCTGCTTCTTTTAGTACTGCTAGACCTCTATTAGGATACTTATGTGGAACAAATGGGGCTCGGCCATTGACCTGTTGCCCGATGAAGCAGATCTCTGGGCACTTCCCCCTTCGCTGTAGCTTGGCCTTGGGTCACAAGGGTAGTGGATGGGGGAGAGGGTGGGTGTTAGGGTTAAAAAACCCTAACGCCCCATTTCCCTCCTTTTGTGGCTTTGTACCCTAATGTATGCATTACAGTTCATGCATGTATTAGGCTTGAAGCACAAGCTGTACAAAGTAAGGAAATGAAAAATTAGGTTACAAAGTCCCAGGAGGTCATGTTCCTGGGGTTTGAATGGTCATGCGATTCAGTGCTGTATTACCCTAATATACAGTACGGTGGTGCCTGCCAGGATGAAATGCTGTACCTTGCAGTATTATTGCAAAATGCTGCAGTTTGCTGCAGGAAACTATGTAATTCAATGGCAATGAAGCCCATTTGTCATGCACTATTTTGTAACATGTCATTTACTGCAAGTTACTGTGTTGCATTGTGGCTGGCTGCACAGTATACAGCACCTATGTAAGCATGGCTTTATCACTGTTTTACTTTGTCTGAGAAGACACTGCTGGAATTAGAGCAATGGCAAAATGGTATTGCGTGGTCATTCAAACCCCAAGGAGCACCACGTTACAGAATCATCAAGGATCCAGAGACACTGCTCCCTAATTTTTTAGTTCCTTACTTTGTACACTTTGTACTTCATATGCAGAGACATCTCAGAGGTCTTAAAAGTGTGTTTAAAATATTTTGTTACCTAAATAAAAAGTATCACCCATTAATTGTGCACAAGATTCTGAAGTAGTGAACACAATAGCACCACAAATCTTCAATTACAACATGAGTGTTAGAGGAGATAACACAATTCCTACAAAAAAATTCTAAAGAACCAAAGTACTAAATAAATAGTTTTTGTTTTTGTTTGTTAAATACAAAAAATTAAGGATTCATGAGCATCAATATCTTTTCAACTTTCCAAGGTTGGTTAGTGATGAGTTTGCAGTTTTATTTATTTTTTTTTATTCTTATTTTTATTTAGAGGTCCATGATACATACAAAATCCATAGTTTGAGGACACATAATTTCAGTCATTGAAATCCAGTCAGTTTCACTACAGAGGAGGTATAGTGGAAGGTCATTATACTGAGTTATACAATTTCAGGAAATGAAAGATTTTAGACGCAGCCCACCACCCCCCACCACCACAAGGACAACGTGTGAGATCCTCCAAACCCTAGTGTACAATATCCTGTCTATATTGCATTACCCATAATAGCCATTTATTCCAGAATTCTCTGGCTGTCTTTTCCCTAAAGTTAATTTTGGCTGTAATTTTCTCCATCTCATAAATCTGATAAATCAGATCCTCCCACTCCTTTCTCCAAGGGGGATCAGGTGTAAGCCATTTTCTGGATATAGTTTTTTTTGCTGCCAAAAGGGGTATAGTTAATAGTCTTCGAGAATGCCCACTCTTTATCTCAGGAGGGAATTGGTGTAAAAGCGCCAGTCCCATCTGAAACTGTGTTATCTCAGGGAACATCTCCCACACCAAGCTCTCCACCAATCCACAAAAATCCCTGAGCACTGAACATGTCCAGAATATATTGCTATGTGTAGTTAAACTTTCTCCACATGCCCTCCAGCATTCTTCCCTTCCCAGCCTATCGTAGTTTGCTGTGATATGTGGGGTTCTAAAAAATTTCACCATACATTTCCATCCATATTCTTTCCACATGTAAGAAGAAGCGAACCTATGGAGACTGGTAAAAATCCCAGCACAGTCAGACTCCAAAATTTTCTCCCCAAAGTCCATTTCCCAGGATTTCTGGATTTTTATTAGTGATTTATTTTGAGTAGGCCATATGGCTTCATATAAAGCCGAAACTATATGTTCAGGCATATGCTTAGTTTTAGTTTTTAGCATTATTTGAATCAGAGGGTGCACTTCCACTACTTGCCAATTCAAACCACACTTCTGTTATGTTGATTGTGTGCGTGCACAAGAAACATATTGCGGCAGCTTTCTCCACAAGCAGGTTGTGGAGGTGCGGCACTGTTGTGGCCAATGCCCCCACAGCCTTTAAAGGCTTGTCCAGCATCCCCCAGTGCCGTGGCATGTTGCTGCTGACACTAGTTCTGCCAGCATGCCACCAACTTGTAAAAAATCAGCTGCTGCAATCAGGGACTGCCTCAAAATTGCAGCGTAAGCCATTCACTGCAACGAGGGAGCAATCCATCATTGCAGGGCAGGATCTTCACACACTGATATTGTTTGTGAGCATGGCGGTGGTTTGCCGCCATGTTCTCGTATCTTTCCACCACGTGTTTATTTGCTGATGGGCCCCAATCCCCATCAGCTTCAAGAACCTCCATGTTAATGTTGCTGGCCAGAGCCCACCCTGTCGGCATTATGTTAAACCCCCGCTTATATTCTCTGCTGATGGGTGCCCAATCCCGTTGGAATAATGTCACACCCACCCTTTTTGTTGTGTGCCAATGGGGTGCCTAATCCCCTTCATACAGCTTGCCCCTCAAAGGAAGACTCCGGTGGCATGCTGGGGCCACCCAGCGTGCCACATGTGCCTGTAAAATAAAAATGGTCCCATAATGTTTTGTTTTTCTCACCTGTAAAAGGAAACTGTCCTGGAGGTCTCCCTGCCACCCTCCACAATCCCGCCCACCACTGTGCACCCTGCCTCCCACACCCTCACCCCATACTTACCTCCAGAGCTCGGCGCAATGATCTTCGGTGGACCGGGAACATGTCTGCACTCTTCAAAGCCGACCGCAAACTGAGGAAATGCCGGTAAGCTGTATAATGGAATAAATATTTGTTTTCCAACTGTAATGCATATCTCAGTCATTTTTTGGAATTTTGGCACCAAATTTTCAACATGGGTTTTTGGGACCCCTCCTCATGAATTTTTGAACTGTTGTGGCATTAATCGGCCCCGAAAGGTAATATCGCAGTCACTGCATGGAATCACCTTTCGGGGCCAATTAACAAAATGACAGTGCCAGTGTTCATTAGGTGGGCTTTCAAAAAGCCTATGTTGCAAATTTGGTGGAAAAAATCAAACAAATGACTGTTTTACGAGCGTGCATTGCGCAGTTGGTATGCACGCTCGTAACTTCGTGAATTTGCAATATTTTCACACCAGATTTTCAACATTGGCATTTTTTCACATCTCCTTGTGAATAGTACAGCTGTCATTGTTCATATCCTGGCTGAAAAGTGTTTTTGCATTTCTGGTGCAGAATAGCGCGGTCACTGTGGAAAATTAGTGTTCAGGACAGATTAGGAAAATGACAGTGAGGCTGTTCATGAGTAGAGATCCTAAATTGCCTATATTAATAATTTGGTGATGATACTCCATAAAATGACTGTGTTATGAGCGTGCCTTGCGCAGTTTGCACACACGCTCGTAACTTCGCAAATTTGTAATATTTTCACTCCAGATTTTCAACATTGCCATTTTCCCATACCTACTTATGAACAGTACAGCTGTCATTTTTCCCATCCTGGCCAAAATGTGTTTTCGCAGTTCCGGTGCAGAATAGAGCGATCGCTGTGGAAATCACTGTTGGACAGATTAAGAAAATGACAGTGATACTGTTCATGAGTAGAGGTCCCAAAATGCCTATGTTGAAAATTTGTGATGATAGCCCATCAAATGACTGTGTTACAAGTGTGCGTTGCGCAGTTTCCACGCACCCTTGTTACTTTGCAGATTTGTAATATTGTCATGCCAGATTTTCAACACTGACATTTTTCACACCTCCTTATGAGCAGTACAGCTGTCATTTTCACATCCTGGCTAAAATATGTTTTTTCACTCCTGCCGGAGAATAGTACGGTCACTGTGGGAAATCAGTGTTTGGGACAGATTAAGATCGAGTGAGTGAGAGGAGAGAGTGACTGAGCTCAACTGAGCTCTGTCGGGACTGCTGCAGATTTGTTTGTGGGCAGAAAAAGGCCAAAACACAAGAGCCCAGTACAAAAGGGCAGCCTGCAGCACTGGGAGAAACAGAACGAGAGAGCAAGTGATGGAGGGGAGTGAGCAAACTCACTGGAGTACTGTCAGGACTGCTGCAGATTTCTTAGTGGGCAGAAAAAGGCATCAATGCAGGCAGGGGCCCAGTACAAAAGGCCAGACTGCATGGTGAGAGAAACAGTACGAGCGAGTGAGACAGAGGGGACTGAATGAGCTCAAAGGAGCTCTATCAGGACAGCTGCGGATTTCTTTGTGGAAAGAAAAAGGTGCCAATGCAGCCAGGAGCCCCGTACAAAAGGGCAGCTTGCAGTGCCAGGACAAACAGAATGAGCGCTTGAGAGAGGGAGACTGAGCAACCTCAATGGAGCTCTGTCAGGACAGCTGTGGATTTCTGTGTAGACAGACAAAGGTGCCAATGCAGCCAGGATCCCCGTACAAATGCGCAGCCTGAGCACCAAGAGAAACAGAATGAGTGAGTGACAGAGTGGTAGTAAGTGAGCTCAACAGAGCTCTATTGTGTCTGCTGCGGATTTCTTTGTGGGCAGAAAAAGACTGCAACTCAGGCAGGAGCCCAGTACAAAAGGCCAGCTTGTAGCGCTGGCAGAAATGGAATGAGTGAGTGAGAGAGGGGGAGTGAGCAAGCTCAATGGAGCAGTGTCGGGACTGCTTCAGATTTCTTTGTGGCCAGAAAAAGGTGCCAACACAGGCAGGAGCCCAGTACAAAAGGGCAGCCTGCAGCGGCGGGAGACACAGAGCGAGTGAGTGAGGGAAGGGGAGTGAGTGAGCTCAACGGAGCTCTGTTGGGACTGCTGCAGATTTGTTTTTGTGCAGAAAAGGGTAGCAATGCACACAGGGGCCCAGTACAAAAGGCAGCCTGCAGTGGTGGGAAAACCAGAATGAGTGAGTGACAGAGGGGGTCTGAGCGAGCTCAACGGAGCTCTATTATAACTGCTGCAAATTTCATTGTGGGCAGAAGAAGGCGACAAAGCAGGCAGGAGCCCAGTAGAAAAGGGCAGCCTGCAGCACTGGCAGAAATGGAATGAGTGAGTGAGAGAAGGGGAGTGAACGAGCTCAACGGAACTTTGTCAGGACTGCTGCAGATTTCTTTGTGGGCAGAAAGAGGCGCCAACAGAGGCAGGAGGAGTCCAGTACAAAAGGGCAGCCTGCAGCGCCACGAGAAACAGAATGAGTGAGTGAGACAGGGGGACTAAGCGACCTCAACGGAGCTCTGTCAGGACAGCTGCAGATTTCTTAGTGGGCAGAAAAAGGTTCCAATGTAGGCAGGAGCCTAGTATAAAAGGAGAGCCTGCAGCACTGGGAGAAACACAATGAGTGAGTGAGACGGGGGAGTGAGCGAGCTCAACGGAGCTCTGTCGTGACTGCTGTGAATTTCTTTGTTGGCAGAAAAAGGCAGCAATGCAGGCAGGATCCCAGTACAAAAGGGCAGCCTGCAGTGCCGGCAGAAATGGAACGAGTGAGTGAGAGAGGGGGAGTGAGCAGGCTCAACAGACCAGTGTCGCGACTGCTGCAGATTTCTTTGTGGGCAGAAAAAGCCACCAACAGAGGCAGGAGCCCAGTACAAAAGAGCAGCCTGCAGCGCCAGCAGAAACAGAATGAGCAAGTGAGGTGGGGGGAGTGAGCCACCTCAACGGAGCTCTGTTGGGACAGCTACGGATTTCTTAGTGGGCAGAAAAAGCTGCCAATGCAGGCAGGAGCCCAGTACAAAAGAGCAGCCTGCAGCACTGGGAGAAACAGACTGAGCGAGTGACAGAGGGGCAGTGAGCAAGCTCAACAGACCAACGCAATCAACATTCGGCATTGACAAATACTTGTTATATATAGTGTTGAATCTGAAGAAACCAAAAGAAATCAGACCTCCCTAGGGAATATGACTGCTGGATCTGAGGGGAAGGAACAAAAATTCCTTCACTGTACCATTGTCTTAGGCCTTTCCTCCTCCAGGTTTCAAAAGAGTGGTCTTGCTGGACTGGGGTGAAAAGACTGTCTATGGCCAGGATTATCAGAGCCACTGCCGAATCTCTTACTTGAGGGTCCTCTAATTTTAAAATACATATCTGTAAAATCTGGACTGTACATCTGGAGTGTACATTTTCTCTTATCCTATTCCTTCTGGTGGGGGGAGGTCCAAGTATAAATTAAATTCCCTGTCCATTCTGTAGAAGCTCCATGCTCTTCCAGTGTGTATCTGTGTTTGAATCCCGCCACTTTAGGGAATGGGCAAGGTGGGCCGCCTGATAGTATAATTTTAAATGTGGCAGGGCTAAGCCTCCTTTAAACTTAGACAACTGTAGCAGCCCAAGGGCCTGTCTAGGCCTTTTTCCATGCCACAAATAAGCAGAGATCATTTTTTCCCACTTTTTAAACTCTGTAGCAGGGATTGGGATTGGGAGATTCAGGAACAAATACAGAAAGCGCAGGAGGATTGTCATTTTTAGAGTCTACCCTTTGAGATAGAGGAATAGGGAGGCCTTGCCACCTCTGTAGCTCCGATTTCAGTTGCTTAGTAATAGGATGGAAATTCACCTCATAAAGATCCCCCAAGTTGCTAGGGATTTGGATACCTAGATACCTAAGTTTTTTTAGTATTCCATCTTAGGGGGAGACTATCCCTTAGACCCTCTGAGGGTTCAAATTGTCATCTGAGGACTTCTGTCTTAGATGTATTTAACTTGGAAGCACCAAGTTATGTTGGCAGCGACAATGCTGACCTCCTCTACAGCGACGGTACAATACTGACGCAGGTATTGTGCTACCTGTTCTGTGGGTGTTTTCTGTGGGGGGCTGTGCCCCCCACTCCCCCCATGCAGGGGGCTGTGCCCTCCACCCTGCAGACTTTAAGATTCCAACTCAGGTTGGAGTTGGTCGAGGAGGGGTGAACACTGGGGATGGCGGAAACAGGGAAAAGGACCATTACCGCAGATATACCCGTAGCGGGTCTTTTTTCCCTGTTTCCCAGTCAGTGTCACCTTAAAGGGGTGCACTGATTTAACTTACAGCCTGACAAGGCTTCTATTTCAGTAAGCCTGTCAAAAAGTCTGGGCAGAGGTCGTAGGGTTTGTTAAATATAAAAGCAAATCATCAGCATAAAAAGCTGTCTTATGAACTGTACCGTCTATTTCTAAACCAGTTATTGTCTCATCCATCCTTATTAACTGCGCTATGGGTTCCATGTAGAGGGCAAATAAAAGGGGAGAAAGTGGGCAGCCTTGTCTTGTACATCTAGCCAGACCAAAATAGTCAGAAAAGGAACCATTGGCTTTCACTACTGCCTGGGGGGGGGGGGTATATAAAATTTCAATTAACCAATCAAATTCTGGGGAGAATCCAAATTTCCTTATAAGATGATGCAGAAACTTCCAAGAAGCATGATCAAAAGCTTTTTGGGCATTCATACTCAACAAAATGAAGGGTAAAGTGGAGTCAGCCACTTTCTCCAACAGGTGTAAAGTTCTTTTAATATTATCTGTAGTTCTGCAGCTGGAAATGACACCTGTTTGGTCCTTATTAATTAATGTTGGCAATATAGTTTCTAGTCGATGGGCCAATATACTTGAAAAAAATGTACAGTCTTGATTAAATACTGAGATAGGTCTGTAAGATTCACAAACAAGAGGATCTTTATCAGGTTTTAAAATGGTGGAGATATTTGCATATTGCCAAGAGGGGGGAAGGGGGGTACAGTATCATCTATTTGAAGTGCTCGAAATATCGAGCATAATAGAGAAATAAGCTCCTTCATGAAAGCTTTATAAAATTAGGAGGGCAACCAGTCCATACCAGGACTTTTTCCTGATTTAGCTTTCTTAATTACTACTTTTATTTCTTGTGGAGTAATTGGTTGTAATAGCCTATCTTTCTGCTCTGTGGTGAGATGGGAGGGGGTGACAGCTTGGAAGAAATTTAAATATCTCTCTTTTTCTGGCTCGGTCTCCTGAGAGTACAGAGTCTCATAAAAACTGTTAAAGCCTTCTAGGATATCTTTTGTCTTGGATGAGATCTGTCTACTTTGTGGATGTCTTAACTGTTTAATATTTCTCCTATTGATCTGGGCCTTAAGCCTAAAGGCTAGCACTTTGGAGGCCTTAGCTCCTCCTTCATAATATCTCTGTTTTAGATATAGTAAAGCTTGTTCTGTTTTATATTGCGAAAGCTCCTGAAGTTTGGCTTTACTGGAGTTCATCTACGGTTGAGCCGACTTATCTCCCTGCATATGTGCAGCTTGCCAGAATTGAAGTTCCGCCTCCAGCTCGAGCTGCTGCTGTTCCCGCTTTTTCTTAACTTGGGAGGCAAACGTGACAGTGTCCCCCCTTATCACCACTTTCAGAGTATCCCATAGTATACCAGGGGCTACCTCAGAAGTTTTGTTCTGGATAATTATGTCTGGTATCTGCTGCTTTATTAAGTTAATATAATCCTTGTGTTTAAGGAGAGAAGTATTAAAGCACCGCTGACCAGGGCCCCTGTCTACTTCTGTTTGTACATCTAAGAGTATGGGTGCATGATCTGATAAAATAATTGGCAATATCTGAATCTCTATAACCTGATCCCTGTGTTCCGCCAAGATCAAAAAATAAGCAGTCCTTGAGTATGAGCCATGTGCTGCTGAATAATGGGTATTATATCTGTCTCTCCCACGTTGGAACCTCCAGATATCAGTGAGGCCCAGGTCTCGTACTAACTTTCTGCCATATTTCTGGCCCTTTGTGGAACTTGGAGGGTTTGCCCTAGAGCTCTCTGCCTGGGTCCATTAATAAGTTCAAATCACCTCCCACCAGAAAGGTCCCTAGTTTAAATTGTATAATTTTCTCAAATAAATGTTGTACCTGTGTGGGCTCAGCCCCTGATGGGATATAAAGGCTGGCCACTGTACATGGCACCCCCACCATGTCCCCCTTACCACTGTCAAAGTACCTTCTGTATTGGAAAAGTAATCCTGCAGCTGAAACACTAAGCATCTCGGGATTAAAATGGCAGTACCCTTCCCCCTGCCTGATCTATGGGAGCTAGCTACTACCGTTTCCATACCAAATTTGGTTAGTTTCTGCTGTTCGGCGGAATTCATGTGGGTCTCCTATAATAATATCATTTGAGGATGGAACTTCCTTAAATATGACATTATTTTCCCTCTCTTAATTGGACCACTCAAGCCATTTACATTCTGGGAGATTATCCTTATATCCTAGTGGTGAACTATAACCATTGAGTATGGTCACCATCATTAATGTGTTCCCCACTGAGATTAAACATTTCCTCCCAGGTACCCTCCAACCCACCTCCCCCAAGCTGACTCCATATACGTGTCTCTCTCTCAAATCTTCCTATATGGACCTTATTTTTAAATATTATGTAACTATCAACAGGGTTCTTCAAGAAATCTTTGTGAGGAAGAACGTTTAAGATATCACCAACTATGTACATTACAAAATTTACTTCCACAATGTGGGCTAACCACCTAGATATCTGCCCTCTCCACTGGTGCTGTCTTGGGAATTGCAGGTCAAAAAATAAGTTGCTACCCAGGGTATAGGGTACCCCAAAATTCTGAAAGAAAAATATTAGAAAATAACGTCTTAAGGCAACATAAATAGTTAAAGATAAAATCATAATGTATAAGCAATGATTGTCTGAACATAAATTGAATGGTGCAGTCTGAGTCCAGTTCACTGATGTCTTTTAACACCTCCTGGCCTGCCTGTCCAATAATTCTTGGGGTTCTGGATTTCTGTGGCCACTTAGGAACGGAGGTACCATTTTAATAACAGAGAGTCCACAGTTTTTACTGTTAATATGCCATGCCATTATGGATCTGTCATCCCCAAAACTCTAGAAGTCTCTCTAAACAGGGCTCAGTTCCCCAATGAAGAAGAGTTTATAGCCTCCATTAGACTGAAGCAGTGAACAGAAAATGAAGCTAAATGTCCCTCCAGCCAGGATCATCAGGGGTCCACACTAGGGAGGGGTACTGCACCCATGGCCCTCCGACACCAGGAGTGGGGAGTCACCCCAGACTCCACCCAGAGCACAGGCCCATGCACCCACTGTCTCCCAAAAAGCTCCTTCCTGATCCAGAAGGGTCAGAATTCTCAGAAACAGACTAGGGTTTAAAGCCAGCCACCCATTGAAAGGGAGAGCCCATTGTTCATATCTGGAGTTGTTACCCCCTCAGAGAGAGATGAGAACCCAGTTATAACTAGGTAGTCAACCTCCGGGATCAGACAACCAGCGATACCTGGATAATTTCTAGCTAGTAACTTAACTATGCAGTAAGGGTGTGCATCTCCTTGGGCCTAGGCCTGGGCCAAAGCATTCTAAGACGTGGGGTTATGAGGGCCCCAGCCATGGAAGACTACTCCCCCACAGACTGTGGCCCCTCCCATCCCAGTCGTAAGGGCAACCTTCTCCACGCAACACCGATCCGCATCCCGTGGGATGTCTTCCTTATAATTTTATGCCCTGCAGCCTATATAAGCCCCGGATCCATCCTGTGAAGTATGTTAGACAGGCAATCTCCCCACCCGAGTATGCCAGCCCCCCCCCCACCCCGAGGCCCAAGACAAAATTTGGGAGCTCTGTAGGGTCAGGACGCTGCACCTGCACTGCGGCAAAGCCCAGTGCCTAGCCCCTCCCAGGAAACCCTCATAGCCACCGTGCTCAGTCACCCCAACAGAGGACCCCCAAATCCTACCTTACTGCTATATGGCTTACAGATGACGTTCCAAATTATCCATTCATGAGTTGCCCCTCGCAAATTGCCTAAGAAGCTGCTTGATAGAGTTCAAAGTCACCTGCTGCGATTCTGCATCCTTAGGGCTGGATCTGCACAATGATACCTTCACCAAGTCCAATCTCTGTGGCAAAGGCATTCTCGTGGGTAGTTCATACTCTCTACGTTTTAAATCTGACCAGGCCTCAGCTGCCGTATCATATCTCTGTTGACCATTTGGGAACTGGATGACCAATTTAGCTGGGTAAGGTGTCCTGAATTTTAGGCTTAAACCTCTCAGAACTGGGAATAAGGGGATATACTCTCTGCATCGCTGCATCATAGCCAGGGCCCCTGATGTTCTGCGGCAGAATTTTCTGATTTCTGCGGCAGAGCTCCTTGACTTCTGCGGCAGCATTTTCTGATTTCTGCGGCACGATTTATTCATTTCTCTGGCAGAATGCAGTCCTGTCATTGGCTAAATATGATGTGATGTCATTGATGACATCATATGCTGAGAATAGAGGAGGGGCTTCAGGATAAACGAGGTGGGAAAGAAAGCCTGACACTATGGAAAAACAGTATATTTATATGAAAATTCACCAAAAACAATGAATTCTGTGGCACTATATATATTCTGCGGCATGATGCAAATTCTGCGGCAAATTCCGCAACCGCAGAACCGCAGAATTCCAGGGGCCTTGATCATAGCAGAAGCATAATCGTAGTCCAGGAACAATGTTGCATTAGAGTAAAATATTTTACCCATAGCCCATGCTTTTTTAAGCACAGTTTCCTTTGTGGTGTAGCACAAAAATCTGACCATTATTGAACGAGGGCTTACTCCTTGTTGAGTATGCTTGGGGCCTTAGGCTCTATGGGCACATTCTATTTCTAGATCCAAATTTGTATCCGAATTCAATATCTCCTGTAACAGTCCTGCTATGAATTGTTCCACATTATGCCCTTCACGTCCCTCAGACAGCCCGTGTAATCTGATGTTTCTCCTCCTGTGCCTGTTTTCTGCATCTTCTTGTCTCTCCCCTAAAGCATGGCAGATATCCACAAGCTGCGATATTGTGGTCTGACAACCCTCCATTGTATCTCTTTGTCCTGATTGTGTCTCCTCTAGTATTCCGACTTTTTGTTTTAACTCTGTTATGTCTGCCCTCAATTGTTCCTGTTCTCTTTTCAATTCTCTAAAGTCTGATTTAATTTCTTTCAGTTCACCCAGTATCTTATCAAGTTTGTCGTCCATATCTAGCTTGGGTTTCCGTTTAGGTTTCCCTGGTTTCTTAACAGAGGTTGCCATCTCAGCTGGGTGTGAACGTGCAGATGTGCTCAAATCAGAGACCTTGCGATCAGAAATCTCTGGGTCAACTGGTAAACTGGTGAAACTGTTAGAACCTGCTTTTAGCTGATGCTTAGCCATATCTTAACTCTCTTAATTCACTCAAATTATAATGAAAAGTGGCTAAACTGAGAACTTTTAGACCCGGGAGGTACGGAGCTCAGCTAAGGCACTGTCATGCGGTCGAACACTGCACTGGAAGTCCAAGTTTGCAGTTTTAAACCTAATCCAGGTGGAGTAACCTGATGCAGAGAGTCCAAATTAAGTCGGTTCCAGACTGGTTTGCCTCATATTTTGACAAAATGAGACTGCTTTATAAAGAAAACAGAACCATGGCAAAATAAACAAGCTTTAGTGAGCCATGTTCAAGGAGTGGGATTAACAGTTTGTTATGCACCCCCCTCGTTGGGGTTCTCTTACTATGCACAGACCCCCTTCCTAGTCAAAGGCTTTTTGCACTCCTCCCTTCCTGAGGATGGTTTGGGAACACCCATGGTTCTTCTAGGTGTACCTGTTTTACCAACACCCCTCCCACTCAGGTGCACAAGCACACCAATCCACCCCCCCAACCCCACCTTCAATTCATTCCCAGCTGGCCTGTACAGCATCTCTCCATAGATGGTTTTAAGACTGCAGTCAAAACATTAATGTTTGCATAAGCCTTGGAGATCACTTGAGAGTGATATATTCAAGCTGTTTATTTAATCTGCCATTGCTTGTTAATGCTTTTTGTGTTTTAATGCTTATTTACAGTATGCGTTACTGAGTGATTGTATTTGCAAACAAAGCACAGCACTTTTATGGTTGCTTTTATGAGGTGCAGTGCTCAGAGCTTTTCAGATGGCTTACATATAGTATGATGTCCTATATTCATGAACCTTTGGTATTCATAAAGACCGTAGGGCCCCATATTTTAAGGTGGAAGTTTGCTCTGTTCATTATCCTGATCCTGAGTTCAAGTTTGCACAAGGCATTAACTCTGCAATATTTGAACAGGTTCTGGGCACAGTGTGAGTAAGCAAACCTTGTTTATCTGCTGCCCCCTACAGTCCAGCCCTTAAAAAGGGCACTAACATGTGCACTGAACAAATAGCACATCCCCTTCTAGCCATACAGCGGTACTGAACTTGCTTGGGATGACCATGAAAGGCTATTCAGGAGCACAGTTAGTCTGGGTGTCCCAGTCCTAAAGTATTTATGCTATTTATGTTTGCTTGCATGAATGTGCAAGAAACATTATGTGGCAGCTTACAAGAGAAGCGGGTTGTGGAGGCACGGCACTGTGGCAGCCAACGGAGGCATTGCATTTGGGGGCTTGGCACTGGTGGAACAGTGGAGGCACAGTGTGCTGATGGCACTGGCTTCCAAAAGTGCAACGAAGTTGTAACATTTTCGCCGCAGCAATCAGGGGCCACCTCGTCACTGCAGCATCAGCCATTCCACTGCAATGAGGGAGCAATCTGTCATTGCAGGATGGAATATTACCGAGTGTAATATTGTTTGTGAACATGGTGGCAAGCCACTGCCATGTTCACAAACATTATTATACAGCCCCCACTGCAGAGGGGGTGCCCAGTCCCCCCAAAACAGTCTTTGTTTGACAATGGGTGGCCCAATCCCTGTCGGCATCAGTTCCCCCCGTCCCAGTTTAATGTCCTGCCCCCCCAAAAAAGTTAGTTTGTGCTGAGGGGGTGCCCAATCACCCTCGGCTCTTGCCCCCTTCTCGGTATGTGCCAACAGAGGTGCCCAATACTGCATCGGCTACAGCCCCCCTAAAAAAAACACTTAGGTGGCACACTGGGAGTCCACCCCAGCATGCCAAATGCCCCTGTTAAAAAAAACATTGTCCCACAATGTTTTTTTTTTTACCTGTAAATCAGAAAACAATCCCTTGTTGAGTCCGGTGGCCCCACCCACAATCCGCACCCACCATCTGCGCATCCGGCCTCCCCACACACCTCCACCCCATACTTACCTCTTGGAGCCCAGCGCGTTGATCTTTAGTGGACTTGGAACAAGTCTGCACTCTTCAAAGTCGACCGTGAACTGAAGAAATGCCAGTAAGCTGTATAATGGCATAGATAGGGTTTTTTCAACTTTGGTGAATATCTCAAGCATTTTGGGGAATTTTGGCACCAAATTTTCAACATGGGGTTATTGGGATCCCTCCTCATGAATTCAGCCACTGTCATGGCATTATTTGGTCCCGGAAGGTGATTTCTTGGTCACTGTGTAGAATCACCTTTCGGGACCGATTAATGAAACAACAGTGCCAGTGTTCATGAGGTGGCCTCAAAAAGTCTATGTTGCAAATTTGGTGAAAAAATCCAAGAAATATTCTTTACGTTGGTGTGTATGAGTTACCACGCTCATAACTTCGAAATTTCCAATATTTTCACTCCAGATTTTCAACATTGCCATTTTTCCACACCTCCTTATGAACAGTACAGCTGTCATTTTTCATGTCCTGGCCAAAATGTGTTTTCGCACTTCCAGCGCAGAATAGCGTGGTCGCTGAGGGAAATCAGAGTTACATTAAGAAAATCACAGTGACACTATTCATTAGTAGAGATCCTAAAATGTCTATGTTAATTTTGTGGCAAAAGTCCATATAATGACTGTGTTACGAGCGCATTGTGCAGTTTCCACGCACGCTTGTAACTTCCCACATTTGTAATATTTTCAATCCAGATTTTCAACATTGCCATTTTTCCACACCTCCTTATCAACAGTGCAGCTGTCATTTTTCACATCCTGGCCGAAATGTGTTTTCGCTCTTCCAGCACAGAATAGTGTAGTTGCTGTGGGAAATCAGTGTTACATTAAGAAAATCACAGTGACACTGTTCATTAGCAGAGGTCCTAAAATGCTTTTGTTGAAAATTTTGTGGCAAAAGTCCATATAGTGACTGCGTTATGAGCGTGCATTGCGCAGTTTCCACTCACGCTCGTAACTTTGCATGTTTGTAATATTTTCAATCCAGATTTTCAACATTGCCATTTTTCCACACCTCCTTATGAACAGTGCAGCTTTCATTCTTCACATCCTGGCCGAAATGTGTTTTTGCACTTCCAGCACAGAATAGCCTGGTCGCTGTAGGAAATCAGTGTTTGGGACACATTAAGAAAATCACAGTGGCACTGTTCATGAGCAGAGGTCCTAAAATGCCTATGTTAAAAATTTGGTGATGAAAGTCCATAAAATGACTGTGTTACGCACATGCATTGCGCAGTTTCCACGTATGCTCAGAAGTGAGAGCATTTTTAATATTCCCACTACATAGAAACATAGAAACATAGAATTTGATGGAAGATAAGGACTGCTGGGCCCACCCAGTCTGCCCATTTTACTACCTAACAGATAAGCTGCACATCCTAATTAACCAACAGCTTACTTCTTCCTACCCCCCACTAGGACTGCCTTATGTCTGTCGCATGCATTCTTGAATTTCCCCACTGTTCTTGACTCTCGACCTCCTCAGGAGGCTGTTCCCATGCATCCACAACCCTCTCTGTGAAAAATACTTCCTCACATTACCTCTGAGCTGTCCCCCCTCTATCTTCAAACTGTGCCCCTTGTTCTTGCACATCTCTTTTTCTGAAAGATGCCACCCTCTTGGACTGTGTTGATTCCCTTGAGGTACTTGAAAGTTTCTATCATGTCCCCTCTCTCTCTCCTTTCCTCAAGGGTATACATATTAAGCTCATTTAGTCTTTCTTCGTATGTCTTCTGGTGCAGACCCTGCACCATTTTGGTGACCCTCCTCTGGACAGCCTCCACTCTGTCTATGTCTTTGCAGTAATGGGGTCTCCAGAACTGCACACAGTACTCCAGATGGGGTCTCACCAACTGTCTGTACAGAGGGATAACAACTTCCTGTTTTCTACTATTGATGCCTTTCCCTATGCATCTCAGTATCCCCCCAGCCTTCCTTACTGCCTTCTCACATTGCTTGCCCACCTTTAGGTCATCTGATATAATTATCCTCAGGTCCCTTTCCATTTTTACTGTTGTCAGTATAACTACAGTTTTTTAACGTTGCCATTTCTTCAAACCGCCCTATGGATGGTACAGTTGTCATTCTTCACATCCTGCCCGATCTGTGTTTTCTTACATGGGGCGCAGAATGGCATGATCGCTGTTGAAACTCAAAGTTCAGGACACATTGACAAAATCACTCTGCCACTTTTCATGAGAAGAGGTCCCAAATGCCTTCATGAGGTGGGGTCACTGCTGAAAATTTGTAGTACAAATACCAACAAACACCAGAGGTGTTAGGGTTTCTAACCATAACGTCCCACCCTGTACAGACTGACAGGCATCAGGGTGTGCCTTTGGATTGCTAACTGTACTGCTCATGCCATCCCATCCCAGCCCCCCAGCCACTGACAGGCATTGAGGTGTACCTTGAACTCTTCGGCACCAGACTTCACCCCATTCTCCTATGCTGCACCCATTTCAGTGTATGTCCTTATGGAATGGGGTGACTGTAAAGCCAAGCACCCCAATGCACACCTCAACACCTGTCGGTGTCTGCAGAATAGGGTGAGGTGACATGGCATGACCATCATGGGTCATGACCCAAACACTCACCCCAGTGCCTGTCCATCTCTACAGGATGGAGGTGCGGTTGGTGTGAAATTCAGTACTTCACTACCATTCCTATTCTGCAACTGTCTAACTCCTGCATTTCCAATGCTAATACCAGCAAGTAAACTTTCGGCATTGACAAATGCTTGTTCACTAAGTTGCTATATTCAGATATTCACATGGAAATAACCACTTTCACCATGCAAGGCTCTAAGTAGTCATCTGCATCCCATAATGACCTTATTAAATTCTGAGAAGCAATCCTTTGCACCTTGGATTGCACTGAGGCTGGGGACTCTCTAGGGCAGACTGGTGTTGTCCTGCCCACTGGACACCCATCATTGTTGCTAGTGGTACTCCCATCCATGTTCTGATCTCCAAACATAATCAATAGTATCCCTGGTAGTACAGTGGCCCACCTTTCCACACTCTATCCGAGTAGTAAAATAAACATTAGACCCCTGGTAGTCTAGTGGACTCCCTCCTACTCCACGTCCCGGTAGAAAAATGATAAAAAGGATCCCTGGTAGTCTAATGGTCCCCCACTTGCTCTCAGTCCTGGTAGTAAAATAAGCATCAGATTCCTTATCGTCTAACGGTCTCCCCTCCTGCTCATGATATTTGCTTCAGTGGATACAAAAGAAGTAGAAAAAGATATTTAGCTCCATGATTCAAAAAAGTTAACTTGCGATGAAGTAGGCATTGCTCTGTAAGTTTTATCTGTCTGTCTGTCTGTCTGTCTGTCTGTCTATCTATCTATCTATCTATCTAGAAATTGGTGACTAGGAAAGGCTCAGTATGTCAAGGATCATTTCCTGGTGCTACCCAGCATAAGAGTTACAGAAAGTAAAGGTAAATAACCAGAGAAATTATGCAAACAGTGGGGTGGCAACAGGTAATAAATAGAGAATAATGCCTGTGCAGGTGTGCGTTATGAGGATTTTTCAAACACCTGAGGTGTGTGATAATCCATAAACCCTGAGAGAGAAGTTTGAGGGGTTAATGAGATCATCACACGCCAAGGGCGTGTGAAAAATCCTCATAGCACACACCTGCACATGCGTTATTTTTTTATAATTTCTGGTGCAAGGGCATGAATATCAAAGGTACTGGAGCAGTTTTGGCAATTCTGTCTCACACACACATATATATACAGTATCACGGGCATTGTTTTCTAATTATTTTTTTACTCTAGGTTTCTTTTTATTGCACTTTGAATCAATTACAGAAGTCAGCTCTCTTCCATTCCTGAAGAGCCACTGTCACCCGAAGCTGCTAGTGATGTGCGAAATTAAAAAATTTTGACCAGCAAAATACTTCATGTAATCCCCGCATTTCACATAATATTTCACCGGGCGTGAAATGCGAAATCCCACCAGCAAAATGCAGAATGTCACCACCCGCGGGCAAAATTCCACATTTGAAAGCCGGGGGAGAGGATAATATTTAAAAAAAAAAAGTGTTTTCACCCCTCCCGTCCAGGCCAACATTAAAACCCCACATCCCTGATGTCTAGTGGCCCCACCCCCTGACTGATCGCTGGCCTTATGAAGAATCCCCCCCCCATCGAGATTCAGCCTCATCCCCCATCCAGAATTTGTAACAAAAAAATGTCCCTGGTGTCCAGTGGTCCCACCCCTCTGGGTGATTGCCTGCCAAATGAAGAATGACCCCTCGGAAAATTCACACCCGTTCCCCTCCCATTGTCTGTGAGTGCACATACGCTGTAAAAGCACTCAGTCAGGCTGCTGACTGTGGAGGTGAGTGGAGGGCTGTGCTGGTGGTCCACTGGTGTCCTAGATGGGAGAGTGCAGGGTGGGGTTACTACCAGACAGGGTGGGGGTCCACTAGACACCAGGGAAAGTTTTTTTTTTTAAATCATATGAAGATCTAAGACTGATGTTGGCCCCAGTGTTGGCGGAGGCACTAATGGACAATGGGCAGAACAGGTGTGAATCTCAGGGAAGACCATTTTTCATTTGGCCAGTGATTGGCCAGGGGGTGGGACCACTAGACACCAAGGACATTTTTTTTTGCAAATTCTGGATGGGGGACGGGGCTGAATCTTGGCAGGGGGGGTTCTTCATATTGGGCCAGCAATCAGCCAGGGGGGTAGGATCACTAGGCATCAGGGATGTGGAGATAAAGATTTTAATGTTGGCTTGGATGGGATGGAAGAAAACACTTTAAAAAAAACACTTTTATAGCTGTGTACTTGAATTTTGCTCCTGCGATATGTTCTGCGAATTGTATGAATTTGACAAAATATTTCACAGGGCAAAAATCCCGAATTCACTGGAATTTCACAGACGAAATTAAATTTTGCTGCATCCCTAGAAGCCACGCTCAAAGGGTAGGAAGGGCAGGATTAACCAGATAGATTCTGAAAGTTGTATAGGCAGGATCAATCAAATAAATATTGTAAAATATTTAAAATTTCCCTGAGATGAGAGCAAAAGATGATGGATCAGCGCAGTTCCTCTGCAACAGAAACAGGGAGCCACCATGTTTCTTCTGCTATCTGGCCCAACCCCACACAGGTTAGGAGCAAATGAGGTCGCATGCATACTAGTATTGACACTGCAACTGAAAAAAGTATTGCAAATGCCGTAATACCTGGCTTTCGGGTTATTATGGTGTTTCAAAGAAGCCTATAAGTCATGTTATAAAGGGGGCCACCAGTAATTATAAATAGAATAAAGTATGGATCGGTGTGTGTAATGAAAAGTTTACATACAC
The DNA here is from genome assembly GCA_016271365.2 of Neoceratodus forsteri. Lineage (NCBI taxonomy): Eukaryota > Metazoa > Chordata > Ceratodontiformes > Ceratodontidae > Neoceratodus > Neoceratodus forsteri. The sequence continues at coordinate 1,458,620,274 of CM028132.1, forward strand.
CCGAGGGGTTAGATGCTACATAAACCCCAATTGTACTTTATTTTATTTAATTGATGGGTCTTCCTTTTCGGCCACAGCAATTACATAAAAAAAAAGTTCTTGTGTGGCCGCGGTCTGCTGAGGTTCCAGTGTACAGTCCATGGTCCTTTTTATTTTGTTTTGTAAAAGCATTTAAATTTTTTGCCCACAGCAGAAATGTCGCCATTTTTAATGTTTCTTTTTTTTTCTGCCAGTCACTTACCACTGAGTTCCAGTGGCAGTTCTGGCTCCAATGGAAAAGTTGAGGCGGCCAGTCTTTCTTTCAAGTTCTGTGCAACCAGCAGTCCGGGAGGAAGAACTACAGCAGGTGCATGCCCAGAGTGAGAGAAACCATGCACGTTTGCCGTAACAAACACTTCTTTATTACGGCAAATAATGCCACGGTTTCCCAATGGGAGAAAGGAAGACCCATTAATTATAAATAAATAAAATACATCTTAGGTAAAAAAAAAATATATAAGCATGTTGTGTAAGGTATGCAAGGTAAAAGCAGTATAATGTTTGCAGTACTTGCAAAACAGAGATCTAGCTGCAATGAGGGAAGTGGATGACACGGTAAATCAACAATGGCAATATATTGTAGGGTTGCCGAAGAACGAAGACCGTCTGGTTAGAGCAGGGGTTAACTAACATTAAATACAAAAGCCCCTGTTCTTCAGATTGCTCCTTCTTCAAGTATGCCTAATATCAAGAGGTGGACAAAGTCCAAAAAATTAGTTCCGAATTTTGCTGTGAAGTGTGAATTTCACCATGAAGCGTGAAATGTCGCCCACAAATGTCTTTCTTCATGGCGCAGTTCATGCAATTTGTGGTGAAATATGCACAACTCATGGTAGAGCTGAAGTTCCCCATGCGTGGAGAAGCTTTGTGAAGCCCTGTGGAGCGCAAATTTTGTTACTTCGTGCAAAATTCATGGGCAAAGTTTTACTTCACCTCATCTCTACTAATAATTGTCAGTCACCAGACAATTGATTAATACAGATTAATAGGAACTGGAGCTGTTTCCTCAGAATGTTTTTGTCACAATGAGGGGAACAGCCACCTTCTGGCTGAATGGTGACTTACTTGCCCAGATGCGGGAGAGAGACAAATGCTGGGCAAGTACTAAGGGTTCCAGAGATCCTGCTAATCTTCTGAGATATCGGCAACTCAGGAATCGGTGTAAAAAAGCCATTAGGGCTACCAAAAGTAACTTCTGTAAATCGGCACTACTTAGCTCTGTCAGAGATCCTAGGAGGTTCTGGGGGAACATTAAATCCCTCGTCAGTGGGCCCTCTCACTCGGGTGTCGTGGACATGATTATTGATGGAGTCTCGTGCAATAATCCCCACACTATAGCCGAACACCTCAATCTCCACTTCTCCGACCTTTCGGCCCTCACCTCTTGTTTCACGACCGATGGGGGTCGCTCGCTTAATATCTCTCTGATGCAGAGTGAACATCCTCCTCGGAGAGTATTTAATCTTAAGGCCGTGTCTGTCCTTGATGTTCAGAACCACTTGGCTGCCCTCTCCCAGCACTCCAGTGCAGGGCCTGACAACCTTGAGCCCAGGCTTCTCAAGCTGGGAGCAGCTTACATTGCCCCTTTGATTGCCCATATCTTTAACCTATCCCTTAGCTCGGGGATAATCCCTGACATCTGGAAGGAGGCAAGGATAGTCCCTGTTTTGAAGCAGGAAATCCCAAACTCCCTGACAACTATCGCCCCTATTGCTATTCTCCCATCCCTTGGTAAACTCCTGGAAAGGTTGTGGTGGAGCAACTCTCGAATGCGTGGATACCCATGAGCTGCTTTCTGGGGCCCAACATGGTTTCCGGAAGGGTCATAGTACCACTACTGCCCTGATTACTGTAACCTCTAGTATTAGATCCGCCATGGATCAGGGCAAACTGTCAGGTGCTATATTTATTGACTTGTCAAAAGCTTTTGACCATGTCAACCATGACCTACTGGGGGAGCAGCTCAGGGCTCTCGGGTTCTCTCTGCATGCCATGAGTTGGATGATGGGCTACCTAACGGGTAGAAAGCAGCGCACCTGCTTTAACAAGGTCCTCTCGGTGCCTAGGGCTGTGACCATGGGAGTTCCCAGGGATCGGTACTTGGACCTCTCCTATTCTCACTTTTTATTAATCAACTCCCACGGGTGACCTCTCGTTGCCAAGTCACGCTTTATGCAGATGACCTTGTGCTAGTGGCCCATGCTCGTAATGCTGCTGACCTTAACCAGTGCCTATCTGAAGACTTCAGCAGAGTCTCGGCCTGGATTACCAACCATAGACTGGTATTGAATCCTAACAAAACTCAGGCCATGCTCTTTGGTTCCACGGCAAAGTTAAAAGCCCCATCAGCTATGCTCAAAATAGCTTGTGATGGAGGCCCCCTGTTGCCAACAGCAAGCTCAATTAAATATCTTGGGGTCACAGTCGACCCACAACTTGACATGGGAAGCCATATCCAAAACATCTGCAGAACCACCAGGTGTAAGCTTGGCCTTGCCTACAGGGCCAAATACAACCTGACTCCGGGAGCGAGGCTGGCACTTGTGAGGGGAGTGCTTCTCCCCTCCCTTAGTTATGGATACCACCTATTTGCCAGGTCACCTCAAATCCATCTTAATCGGTGGAACACGGCATATAATGATATCTGTCGGTTTGCACTTGCTGCTCCCAAACTCACCCACTGATGTGAACTCTATGACAAACTCAGCTGGCTCCCCCCTGCGGAATTCCTGATCCTTGGTGTAGGAAACTTCACCAGGAAAGTGCTTGCCACGGGCATACCATTGGGACTGGCGCATCTCCTCCCAAAACTGGATGCCATCCCCTACCAGCTCAGGTCACAGACCGCCCGGGTTGTAAGTTCCCCCTACTGGGACCCTTATAGGGATCGTGACTTTGCCGCTTTTGTGCCTAGGCTCTGGAACTCCATTCCAGACTCTGTTAGCTCTGCCCCTTCCCATGGGACCTTCCGCTCCTCCCTGTGGTCCCACCTAAAACAAATGACAAGATGTGACTGCTCCTAGTCTCTGTAATGTAATACTCTGCAGTCCACTATTGTCCACTCTGAGTCCATGATGGTCTATGAAATATGTATTCAGTGATTCTAATGTCTATCTATGTCCTGTAATAATGTGTACTATGTGTGGCAGTATCTCTGCCCTTATACAAGCGTTGTTATAGCTGTTTTTTACTGCATCATGCTGTTTCTCCAATGTTGCCATGTATGTATACTGTATGTTTTGTGCTCTCCCGGGTCATTCCTGAAAATAGGCATACTACTTGTCTAGTGTACTTACCCGGTAAACAAAAGCTAAATAAATAATAAATAAATAAACAATCAGTTTATCTTCTTTGACACTAGGACTTTCACTCCATGAGTCTATTGACTGCAATTCATGGCTTTTTAGACAGACAGCGTGGTGACTAGGAAAGGCTCACTGTGTCAACAAGCATTTGTCAGTGATGAGTGTTTGTCACTGGTATTGCTGTTTTACCGGGTCTTGCTTGTACACATTTTTACTATATATTTACCCAGGACAGAGCAGATTAGATGCAATGTCTCATTTTCAGTGGTGTCCTGTTTTAACACATTATTAGCCAGGGTAGGGCAGCTGAAAGGCAATATCTACTTTTAAGTGGGCTCCCTCATTTTGATCCCAAATGTCCAAACGTCTTTTTGTGACCTGGCACTATGATCAAGACAGGTGGAATTTTTTAAATCTCATCTGAAGGGTGATTTTGCTATGTGACTGAGAAAACATGTTTTGGAGAGCATTTGAAAAATGGCACCTGCCATGTTCAGGAGGTGGTGTAACACAAGGGATCTGCTGAACATTAGAGGGTAAAATCTGTGAAAATGAAGTTATGAGTAAATTTTGGAACAATTCAATGTTTTCTCATAAGCTACTAGGTTTTTCATGTTTTTACCCCCAAATTTTCAACATACTCTTTTTATGACCACTCCTTCTGAGCATGACAGGTGTCATTTACAAAACATTAGCTAAAATGTAATTTTCCATCACAAGTGTGAAAACATATTTTGGGTAAGGTTTTAGAAATAACAGCTGTCACATTCAGAAGGTGGTGTGAAAAACTCACTATGTTGAAAAGTTGGGGTCCAAATATTGAAAATTACCATATTTACAAGAGTGCATTGAAACATTTTAACTTAGGCTCATAATTTTGTTGTTTTCTCATATTTTACTCCAACTTTTCAGCATAGCCTTCTTATGACCCCACCTCATGAACAATGGTAGAGAAAATTTTCAAATCCTGCCCAAAAGGTGATTTCAGGCAGCAGTCGTGAAATCAACATTCAGGGCAGAATTGCCTAATTTCATTATCATTGTTTATAAGGTGGGGTCCCAAAAAGGCATGTTGAAAATTTGGGGCAAAAATATTCAAAAATTACCAAGTTATGATGACATGATGACAAGTTCAAAACCCATTGAAATACATTGAACCAAAGACCTGATTTCTTCAGTTCCTGGTCCAGCATTGAAGAGTAAAGACATATTTGTGGTCCAGAGAGGATTATGGCATCGGACCCCATGTAGGTAAGTAAGGGCTCAGGAGGATGTGGGGTGGTTGGTCCAGAGTGGGAGGGTTGAGTGGGGGTGCAGTAACTGCAGAGGCAGCAATAGACATCAATGGATGGTTTTCTTTTTTAACAGGGTGTATTGCAAAAAAAAAAAATATGAGTGACAGTTTTCTTTATTTCAGGTATTGACACTGGGTATTGAGCACCCCAGTGCTGATGTTATGTTTAGCGGCACCAGGGGTGGACTCCCCAGTGTCACACAATCAGAAATGGGCAGGATGGGGGGGTAGCAGCCAGAATATGGGATTGGGGACTCCCATGCTGGAAAATGGGTGAGACAGATTGAGGGATAGTTTCTTTATGTTTGGTGGCACCGAGTGGGCTCCCCAGTGTCGTACAATGAAAATGGGTGGGCTGGGAGGGTTGTAGCCAGCACCAGGTATGATGTTGTGAGGGAGGGACCACAGCAGGCTGATCATAACAGATCAGCTGTGATTGGGCTGGTGCTTTCTTTCGAACTACAGGAAGTTTCTGCCCAGCAAGCCAGAAGAATGTATTGATCAGACTTGCTGATGATTGATATGACACTGACAAGCCCCTTGCAGACTCTTCTGCATTGGACTGGCAGTGTCACACCTCTCAAAGCCCACTCTCATAACATAAAAAGATCCCTGGTGGAGTCAGCCCAATGGGAGAGAGAGAGCTGAAGCACCCTGCATGCCTTACCTTTTCCCACGCTGGTGACCTGGGTTTGGGAATGAGTTCAGATCACCATGGGTTGGCCGGGGGGAGAGGATTGAGCATCCAGTGGTCAGCCCTCCACTACTGGGGGGAGGAGGTCCACCATCTTGGTTCTTGGCTGCCACCTGGTAGAATCTGGATGGCAGCACTGGAATTTGTAACAATGTGGAAAAGTAGAAGCTGCAGTTCCATAGCGTGTGTGCACCTCCATGTGCACATGCTTACGTGCTGGCATGGCTGATGGACCAAGGGGAAAAAAGGGTTGGTGCCAGCTTAATGAAGCCCTGCTTGCCTGCCCCCATTCCTGCATCACCATCTGGATCACCTAACCCCCCCCAGTTCTGGATGTGAGACATCATGTGGAGGGAGGGCAGCCCTCCCCATCCCGGTCCCACTACAGGGGGGCAACCTGTGGGGCAATCTATAGGGCAAGGTGAGTCAGGGATGGTGGATGCTGGACAAGGGAGGCAGAGACAGGGCTAAATAGCCTGCCAGATGTCGGCCTGTGAGAGAAGTAGCTCTATGGCTAAAAAAAAAGTTTCCCTGGTAATCTGGTGGTCCTCCTCATGCTCTCAGTCCTGGTAGTAAAAAAAAATGTGATTTATCATAGTCTAGCAGTCTCCTTTATGCTCAAGGTATTTACTACAGTGGATGCTAAGCAAGAATAAAAAGATATTTAGCTCCATGAGTTCCCGCTTTTTAGGGCTGCATGGGGTGGAACCCTGCAGAACTCTTGCTATCAAAAAGGACTCAGCATTCTTTCCGACCAAACAACATGTTGGAGTTGCACCACAGTTGCCTCCACATCCATGGAGCACTCCACTTGCACTGTGCTAGTCGTGCATGTGCAGTAGAGTGCAGTGGCCGTTTTGCACATAGTGGAGTGTGCCATGTTTTGCCATGACCGCCGTTTGTTTTTTTCTTTAAAATTAGAGCTATCCCCCCACCTGACCCTTGCTCATAGCACCCACCGTCCCACACCCCCCAAACATAGGAGTGACACTGAAGGTGCCCAATTCCCCAGTGTCTCAATGTGGAATCCTCAATTTTTTTTTTTTGTTTACAGCAACCTCCGTACTGCACATGAACGGATATTTCTTCTTTTTTAAATATATAAATATAAATTGATTTCTCCCCACTTGACCTTCCCTCTCAGCACCCACCACACCTTCCCTAGAAATAAAACATAAGACTGACACTGGGGTGCCAAATCCCCAGTGTCCTGATGTGGAATCCTCAATGTTTTTTTTAATCCCGCCATCACCGCACATGGGCAGTTATTTCTTCTTTTAAAACAAAACAAAAAAATAATTATGCATATATATACCCCCCACCTGACCCTACATCTCAGCACCCACCCCCCACACCCCAGAAACATAAGAGTGGCACTGGAGTGCCTAATCCCCAGTGTCCCGATGGGTAATCCTCTGTGCATTGTTTTTCAAAACCCTGCAAAAGAAAACCATCCATCAATGTCTTTTATGGACTTAACTGCCCCACCCAACCCTCCCTCAACACCCTCCACCCCTGCACCCCTAAGCCTTTACTTACCCATCAGGGATCCAACATCGTAATCCTCTCTGGACCACAGACACATCTTCACTCTTCAAAGCCGGCAGAAACTGAAGAAACAGGTATGCAGTTCAATGTATTTCAATGAAGTTTTGAACTTAGTGGCATAACTTGGGCATTGTTGCATATTTTTGGCCCAAATTTTCAACATGCCTTCTTTCGGGCCCTACTTCATGAACAATTGCACTGTCATTAGGTAGATTTGTCATGAAAGGTGATTTTGTGATCCCTGCACAAAATCACCTTTCAGGCAGGAGTTGAACATGTTCTTTGCCGTTGTTCATGAGGTGGGGTCATAAGAAGGCTATGTTGAAAATTTGGTGTAAAAATATTTAAAAAAACAAAATTATGAGCCTATATTGAATTTTGCCAATGCAGGCTCGTAACTTTGGTAATTGTCAATATTTTTTCCCTAAATTCACAATGTGGCCACATGTTTACAATACCTCAAGAGCATGACAGCTGCCAATTTTCAAATCCTGTCCAAAATGTTTTTTTACATCCCGCAAGGTGATTTTGTGGTCCCTGTGCAAAATCACCTTTCAAGCAGGAGTTGAACATTTTCTTTGCCCTTGTTCATGAGGTGGGGTCATAAGAAGGCAATGTTGAAAATTTGGTGTAAAAATATTATTAAAAACACAAAGCTATGAGGCTATGTTGAATTTTGCAAACGCAGGCTCATAACTTTGGTAATATTCAATATTATTAGCCCAAATTTTCAACATAGCCATTTCTGTATAGCACCTCATGAATGTGACAGCTGCCATTTTTCAAATCCTGCCCAAAATGTGTTTGGCATCCTGAAAGTTGATTTCACAATCCCTGCGCAAAGTCTCCTTTAGGCCAGGAGTTAAACATTTTCTCCACCCTTCTTCATGAGGCAGGTTCATAACAAGGCTATGTTGAAAATTTGCTATAAAAATATAAAAAACTAATTTTCAATATTACCCCAAATTACTTAACTGCAGCCCTATCAGCTCTGGCCAGAGACTGTTCTCTCTGTTACTTGATCTGATTGTTCTTAACAGGATTTATCTACACTTTCATAGGAGTGCATTTTGGGTCTCCTCATTCAGTCATTCAATGTCATATATCTTACTGAAAACTGTCTAGTTTGGACAATGAAGAACTTTATATAAACATAGAATTGAATAGGTCTGTGCGTGTGTGTGCATGTGTGTGTATGTGTGTGCACGCATGTGTGTGTGTGTGTGTGTTTGTATGTGTGTGAAGGGGGTACACTAACAACCAGCCTTCAAAATTAGGTTGCTGCATACCGTGAGTTCTGTTTCAGTAGATACCCAAAAGATGTGAGCAAGTCTCACAAGGTTTATAGATCTTTCAAAAGCTTTTCAACCCATTTCAGGGCTATGTAATCTGAAAGGCATTGCAGTGGGATATGCCTTGCATTTTGCTTGTTATCCTTCCCTAACATGGTTTGCTGAGACAGTTTAAAACATAATAGACACAATTCAACATATATTTTAAGTTTATTTGTGTCCCCTCATTTGCTGTTACAAAGCACATTTGCATGCATATGCTATCTTTGCACCCCCCCCCCCACCAATTTCTGCTGTTTGTACCATCTCACACTGTCACTGTGGAAATAATTCTGATCTCACACACAAAGGATTACAATAACTTCAGCAGGTTGACCAGTGGGAGGATAGACTGCCACCTGAGACATGGGGCTCCAGTTGTTATGTAACTGCCCTCAGCAATTAAGAAAGAGAGGTGAGCTAAATAGAGAAAATTTATTAAATGTATTGCACAGAACTATGTCAGAATACTATATATTTTAACAAATTCTCCTGGATACTAAAAAAAAAGGTTTGACTGATTTGGTTCCCTTCCCTCCTACCTTTCAACCCTCATATCCTCTCTGCCTGCTTCTCACTCCCATCTCTGCAATAATACTTCCCATTCCCCTGTCTATTCCTTCTAGAAAATCTACTGTCAGTCAGTCTGTTTTCTCATACCGCTCGCCTAAACTCTGGTCCCCTCTTCCCCTATCAATTTACTCCGCTTCTGCTTTCTCCTTAAAATTGCTTCTTTGTGACATTTCTGCTCCCTCCTGCAACTGTCCAGGACCCCTCCCCCCCCCCACCAGTTTGCCCTGGCAATCTGTTTCCCTTATTACCTTTACACTGCTCTGTACTTAAATGAGTAGTACCCTCATCTATATTATCTCAATTGTATCTACGGCACATATACTGTATTTTATACTTTTTGCCTTCAGTTTTTTTTTTTATTAAGCTCCTGTTATATCGTACTTCCTGTATATTACATTCCACATCCCCGTTCCCTCAGGACGCATCTTAACACTGTGGGTGGGCCTTTGTGATTTTTATCTCTGAAAATAGTGTCTTTTTTTTTAAACTGATTATCTTAGCTGATGTTTCTTTTGCTTATTTTAATATGAAGTAGACTAATAACAATAAACTCAATCAAACCCAGGATGTGTAATTTTATTTTTCGCAATAAAAATTGGATTTTGTAAAACAAGCTACTGAAGTTCATGCGGCTCTTGAATACCAGCCAAGGGTAAAAATATTAAATTTTAATAAATTCCATGCAAAGTAGTATTTAGATATCTAGTTTCTATAAAGGTATTTATTCTCCTCGGCTTGGGCAGGCTGGTTCCCTTTGGATCTGTCGACACTGCCCCCAATTGACAACCACCTCCCCAGGACTCCCCGGTCACCCATGTTACTCCACAGATTTTGTCCCATGGTGGAGCCAGAAGGGGGTCAGCCATCCTGCCCCCCTGGAGACTCTCTTCCAGTTGCTGCTGACAGGGGTCCTGGCAGCGGCACATGTGAGTAGCAGCACACAGAGCATCGTATATGCCTGCCCTGCTGTCTGTTTTTCTTTGCTTTTTTTCTCCATTCCCCATAAGTGGGGTGTGCATGTCGGTGCATGTGTTTAGGGGCAAGCACATGCCTCAGAATCCAATGCTCCCTCCCTCCCTTCATGCCACTGCAGATCCACACTACCACCAGGTCTCTTCCTGCTGGCGATCTTGCAATAGAGCCAACAAGCCCTCACTCCCCGGGAGAGAAGAGTAGTCCATCGGATACTTAATACTCTTCCCCCAGCTGACCCCCAACAGTCTGAGATAGCTTCTGATCTAGGGTGACAGACGTGGTGGGCAGTATCTCTACAGCTGCACCACTGGAATGACCTGCATTTAGATATCTTTAATTTAAAAAAAGTTTGCAAAAGAATCCCTCACAAATGTTTTCTAAAAGCTACCTGCTGCTTCCCAAATAGTTTGAACATCTACACAATGGCTTTCTTTTTTAATTAAATGCACTTTATTAAACAATTTAATATACAATAACAGAACAACAACAATAACACACAAGCAAACAAATGAAAAAAAGATCCCAACCAGCACAGTGAGGCAAACTAATGAATAAATACATAAAAAGAGGTAGGAAAAAATCAATGTCCAATAGGGGTCCCCAGGCTAAGGTGAAAGAAGCTTGTTGGTCCTGAGGACTTTTTTTTTTTTTTAATTTAGTTTAGTTCTTTTAACCAGGAGTAACACACTAAGCTGAAAGCTTTTTTACAGCAGTGAGCACAGGGAAGTTAAGTGACTTGCTGAGGGTCACACAGTATGTAAGCTGTGGGATTCAAACCCAGGTTTGGTCTGCTGGATGTTATCAAATTTGCAGTTTAGAGCCTTAAACCACTGCACTATACTGCCTCCAAAATATCCCTCTGACTCAGAGTGTTTTGACCATGCCAAAGACTGGCGTGATCATTAAACATTCACATCAGATAATATGGTCATGGAACCAATTGGCCAAGCTGCAGAAGTACAGCAAGATGCTCCCAACATCAGTGATAACTAGGGAGTTTATTATGAAGACAGGCGATTTATTTTTCTGCACGAAGAGCAAATAGCAATTCAGTACACCATTCCCAACATGTGGTAGAAGTGCAGTCTTACCGAAGTGGAAGAATTACTTTGTTGGTGCACGCTGAAATCAGGGCCATATAATACTTCTGATCACCAATTAGATGCTGAGATATGGTTTTCAAAATATTCATGCTGCAGTTGGGCTTTCAAAATCTACATGTGGCACAAGGGTTTTCAAATCTGTGTGCTGCATCGCGGTTTCCAAAATCTTTGTGCTGCATTATGGTTTTTCAACTCTACTTGCTGCGTAACGCTTTTCACAAAACAGAAATCCTGCAATAAGGTTTTGAAAATATACTGGCTGTGTGACTTTTTTTTTTAAATCTACTTGCTGCTGTGGTATTTCTAAATCTGCCTATTGTGGGAAGGTTTTTAGTTAGTGTTTAAGTTCAATGATGCAAACATTTTAAAGATGACTTATAAAATACCTAAATGCTAATGGTGATGCTTTAGTTTTTGTGAGGAAGAAGTGGAACGAGACACACCATGACGTCCATATTATGAAGTTTAGCACAGTGTTAACAAGCATACCACCAAGCTAATCAGACTCAGAGCATCTGGGCAGGGTGGGCACCATATCCAATGGGTACCTGGCACTGTGCATAGTGGATGCAGCAGATACACGGACTACACTGTGACCATGCAAAGGAGGGTGCCCTCTTACAGCTGCAGTGGTATATTCAAAGACTTTTGTAAGCAGTAACAGGCAACCAGAGCAGCCCTAATTAATTGTGGTTCACCCATGTCATGGCAAAAAACATGTTGCTGACACAGATTATGGCGCCGGCAACATGCCGCCTGACATTACAGCACCAGGCATCATGTTTCCCGGGAGTTACAGCACCAAAGTCCCCTCCTGGGAAACAATCATTTTTTGTGGAGGGCTTTGGCCCCACACCCTCCAAAACTAAATATAACTCCTCCGGGGGGGGGGCTTGACCTGGAGGGGGTAGAAACTGTATGGGGGTATAGGGTGACGGGAGTAAGAGTGATATAAAATCAAGATCTCCCCTTTCACTGTTGCCCTTGTTGTGGCGCTGCAATTGTGGCAACAAAAAACAGTTGCCATCCTAACGGTATACCATTAATGCTAATGAAACCCTGCTTTTCTATCTGCATGGTGATGTGTGACCCCCTGTCCCCTGCGGCACTGGTGCTGATGTCCACCTCTCCACCTGCCACATCTCAGTTAGGACAGAGCTATGTTGCAGATCCCAACCCTGGTAGTCCAGTTGTTCTCCTAGTCCAACTGCTATCAGTACTGAGCAGTAGTAAAGACCTGAACCATGGCAGTCTAATGGACACCCCTCCATCACCCAATCCCCGACAGAATTGTTGCACCATACTAAAGCCCTTGACTGGCAGCCTAGTAGATGCCCGTCCCTTAATTGAACCTTGTCAGTATTGTGGAACTGTAGTAAAGCCCTTCCTTTGCAGCCTGATGAAGCTCTATTTCTCATCCAATCCCTATCAGCATTTTGGAACTGTACAGAAATCTTTCCTCGACAGACTAGTAGATCCCCCACCCTTACCCAGTCTGGTGTTGTGGAACTGTATTGAAGTCCATCACTGGAAGTCTAGTGTTATCCCCTGATGAAGTGCTGACAAAGCCCCCCCCCCAGCTCATGCACTGAGCACCCACCACCCACACCTCCTGTTGGGTCCCTAGTCCCCCATCTGTCCATAGGTCTGCCACCATCTGCTCCTCAGATGACCACTGGCACAGACCCTCCTCTCACCACCTCAGAAGGCTGCCATCTGACTGATAAGGACAGAATGGATGCATTCTGTAGAATTAGCTGTTTCTACAGTACGTGCACACTCACTACCTATCGATCAGATAGCAGATGACTGAGGTAGTGAGCAGGGGGTCATGGCTGGTCAGTGTTTGAGAACCTGATGGCAGTTCACCTATGGATGGATGGGTGAGTTAGGGACTGACAGGGGGTGGAGTTGGTGGTTGCTCATCAGTTGTACCGAGGATGGAGGCTATGACAGTGATTATTGTGGAGGGGGTAACACTAAAGTGCCAGAGAGGGGTATCAGTGCCATACTAAACCCTGGAGCAAGCTAAAGGTTGGGGGGAGAGCTGTTGGCAGTTAATAAGGAAGAGAGGGACTTGGGAGTCATAATCACAGTGACCTGAAGGCCACAAGACAGATGGCCAAGGTGGTGGGGAAGGCCACTGGGATGTTGGGGTGTATTGGAAGCGGAATCACAAGCCGAAGGAGGTAGGTGATAGTTCCTCTGTACAGGACCCTGGTGAGGCCTCACCTTGAGTACTGTGTCCAGTTCTGGTGGCCACACCTTCATAAGGACATTGATAAACTAAAGACGGTGCGGAGAAATGTGAACAAAATGGTCAAGGGTCTGCATCACAAACCTTATGAGGAAAGAGTCAAAGACCTCAATTTGTACACGCTGAAACAAAAGAGGGAGAGAGGTGACATGCTAGAAATGCTCAAATACCTCAAGGGTATGAACAAGGTAGAAGGGGACAACATATTCCAGTTTAAAAGTAGTGCCAGAACAAGAGGACATGATATGAGACTGATGGGTAGCCGCATAAGGGGTAATGTCAGGAAGTTATTTTCTACAGAGAGTGTGGTGGATGCATGGAATAGCTTGCCCCAGGAAGTGGTGGCCAGGTAGCAGGCTTCAAAAATGCATGGGACAGGTATAAAGGAATATTAGAGACAGGAAGAAAAAGCTAAAGCCAGTGACCAGATAGAGTCACAGGCCGCTTTGTCAGATAGCATAAATGGGCAGACTGGATGGGCCTGACGGCCGTTAACTGCCAGCAGTATCTATGTATCTAGGTATCTAATGCATTTCCACAACATCAGATTGGGTAAAAGAGGGGGGTCCACTAGACAGAGAGGGCAGGAATTTAGTACAGTTCCACAATACCAACAGTGATTGGGTGAGGTGGGAGAGCACTAGACAGACAGGGAAGGGCTTTACTACAGTTACACTGTGCCAACAGGAATTAGATGAGGGAAGGGGTTCTGCTAGACTGCGAGGGATGGTACAGGTGGGAAGGGCTCCAGTGTGTGTGTGTGTGTGTGTTGTGTGTGTGTGTGTGTGTGTGTGTGTGTGTGTATGAAGGGGGCAACTGAAGCTCTGTTCAGTGCCTTCTGTATTTGTGCATGGATACATTGTGCCAAGCTAATGACCATAAAATGACATGCAAACGGACCCTTAGCATGGTGTATGTCATAACTCCATGGTCTTTAGCATACCAGCTACAGACTATGGCTCTCAGAAATGATGGCACTATTCCATTTCAGATGGACTCTGTCCCTTTGCTCCTGGGAGCCTGTTGTCAACAGGGACTGTGGTAATGATTCACATATGCATCATGCATGGCTCTTGTAGCAGTTGGGTCCTGACTACATAAAAAAAACTCCTGTTCCCATATACTCCAGTTCAGCTACACCACTCAGCATGGGTGAATCTGCTGGTGGTTTCCTGTCTCCTTTGGAAATTATCAGTGAAGAGACCCTTTTTTGTGGCTACCTCAGTCATGTGGAATGCTTTATCAGATCAACTTTGTCAGATCTCCCATGTTGAAGTTTTTAAAAGGGCTCTTAACACTCATCTTTTGCCTTGATTTGAGAACTAATTTTAAATATGTTTTGCAATCAGATACAAATAGTCTCTAGCTGTTTACAGCTCCTTTCCTTTCCATTCACTCCTTGATGAGCTTTGCCCGATGCCTCTTCGGTCATGCCAGAAATAAATCACTCTGCTACATGAAGGGTTGTTGTCATGTTCACCAACACATTTACAGTTACACACATGGGGACACAACCCCAAAATGTGATATCCTTGGCAACACTGCAAGATATGCTCTACATAGACTCTGGACATAATTTAAAACCTTGGGGTACCTTAAAAAAGGTTTTACCTATTACACATCTCTTAGAGGAGCCCTGTATCTCCTCTTATTTCTTGCAGTGCATCCATGGGTTCCTATTGATTCCTATGCTGCCTTCTGAATTTGCCAGAGCTCCCACCTTGAAATACACTTCAGGGTTACTGATTTTTCATTTACTACAATGCCACTGCAATGTCAAGTTTAGCAGCATCACCGTTGGTACAATCATGCTGGCACTCCTGGCTAACATCCACCCTAGCTCCAGGCACCTAATAATAACCAGGTCTTTACTCTCACCGGTTAGTGTGATGGGCACAAGTGCACCAGCATCTACCTCAGCCTGCCCTCAGGCAGTGGCTGGCAATTTCTCCAGGCCCTCTGGCTGAGATAACATCTCTAATATCCATGTAGTACCAGCTTGGGTTTCCCCATACCAATAGTAGGCCCTTCTACATGTTCCAGCAGGTCAGTCTTTGGCAACAGATATCTCACCATCTGCAGCACATCTGGCTGCATTTCTTGGTCACAGACAAGACCAGAATCTCCCAAAGTGAAAACACCTGGTTTGGTGGAATGAGAAATCCTCTGTGCATCACAAGGCCATCACAGAGTTCCCTTGAGGGTAGCCTCTTAGGATTATCACTCTCTCCCTGTGATCCCTTACACTGCCGCCAGAATTAATGGTGATGTACACTAGATGGCCTTTAACTCCAAATTGGCTCAGTCATCATTGCTTTCCTGGTGTCTACCCTTAGAGGCTACCAGATGACTATGCAATAAGTTTAGTTATCCATCTGTGTCCCCCTCCCAGGGATAAGGCTGAAAATAGGCAAAACTCTGTCTAGTCCTCCTTCCTGGTCAACAGAAACTAAATAAGGGAAAGGGAACATTGTTTCCAGATGTGACCTGGAAGCACAATGAAGTTAAGTGACTTGCTCAGGATCATACAGCACCTAGGTGGCTGTGGGATTCAGACCCAGATCTCCAGATCTGCAGCTCAGAGCCTTAACCCCCTGCGCTATACTCTCTCCAAATAAATAAGTTCTGCTGTTTTCACACACTGCAAGACTTGCACAAAGCAAGTTAGATCTCGTGCTCAGGAACCAAAGTGCCTGGTGCATCTTGCCTTGTGCAAAGAAAGTTAGAAGAAACAAAGAAAGCTAGGAGTCACCTTCTTCTTTGCATGAGCCCCATATCCGTAGCATGGTGCTGGATAAAAAAGGGAAGTGAGGGGTAGGGGGGGTAGGCTTGACTACCCTAATAGCTCATTTCCAAACTTTGTGGGCACTGGATTGAAAGCTTAATAATACATTCCCAAACTTTGAAGATTTGAATTATATGTGGTGGGAGCACATCAATTCACCATGGACAATTTGCCCCGGAAGAGTTCACTCCATTTGTCTTTCTAAAATGGAATACCACAGTACAATTTTATTTATATTTTTTTAAATCCCCTAAATTAATAACTTACCTTACACTGGAAAATGTTCACTTTCTTGTAATGGTTCCTGATATTTAGAGGGAGCAAACTGTCATGGAGTGAATAACCTGTAACGGATTGTCATGTAGTCGTATGTGGTAGAAACTCTTCTCTATATTAATGTAGTTTTTGTGCAATAACGACAGACATATTTTATGTATCTATATGATAAGGGCATGGTAGTGCCCTTATATTAGGGTTCAGACATCACTTCTATGTTAAACCCAATATTTTGACCTTTAATAACTTTGCAACCGTTAGTCCGATCTGCATGATATTTTGCATGCGCGGTCGGGGACCAAAGATCTCTTGATATGGCAAGTTTTGTTCTGGTCAGATGTGCAGTTGCAGAGAT
The DNA here is from genome assembly GCA_016271365.2 of Neoceratodus forsteri. Taxonomy (NCBI): domain Eukaryota; kingdom Metazoa; phylum Chordata; order Ceratodontiformes; family Ceratodontidae; genus Neoceratodus; species Neoceratodus forsteri. The sequence goes on from CM028132.1 coordinate 1,458,636,809, forward strand.
ATGGAGTGTCAAAAAAACATGACATTTACCATTTTGTTGCAAATCCTTGGGAGTTTGGTCTGAAACTGTTAGGGTATATGGGGTCTGGGTCACAGATGTGCCTTTTGTTTGGTGATAAAATATTAATCCATTCAACAGTTTTTAAACTTGAAAGTTTCCCATTATGTCCTATGGGAAACATTAGATGTGCCATGTGTGGTGAGGTTCTGGATGTGGTGTGGCTTCTGGCTCAGAATAACACCAGTTGTGACTAAACCAGATACCTCTAACACAAAATATTTTGAAGACTTATAGGTCAGGAAGCATGAGCAGTCCAGGAGAAGTTGTAGAAAAACCACAAGTGGTGATTTATTGCACACAAAACAAAAACAAATAAACTAATTGGAAAATATCAGCATATCTCATCTAGTGTCTCCAGATGAATCTCTCCAGCAGGAAATAAGCAGCCTGTCCTCTGCTGAAAATCTCTCTCCTTCTCCTCACTGGCTGCAGGTGAGTCTCCACACAGAGACAGACTCAGGCACAGAATGACGAATTCAGTTCAGGCATCAGATTATACAGACAGCATGATGTCTCAATTAGTATGACATCACAACCAGCATTATTACAGCCACAGCTGCTGGTTGCCAGGCATGTGACCAGTTTTGTTGCTAGGCCAACCACTGTGATCGATTACATCAGTCTGCTGATGTCACACTCTGTCATAGCTGCCTGTCTCAGCCATCATTTCACTATCTCTGTGTTACGTAGCAGAAAACCAGCGAGTAAGAAATTAGAAAATTAGGAATTAGTACAGTAGAGGTAATGACTGCGCAGTGTAATAGAAAGTTAGAAAAGATAGATAGAGATAGTAATAGGATCCGTGCTTCTGGTTTCCTTATATATAACACACATGGGACAAGGCCTAATATGAGCCCTGTCACATATACCTCCCTCCCTAAGAGGGAACCTGTTTCCTTTTTCTCTTTAAAACAGGTTTCCAAAACCTTCACTTACTTTTCTGCATTTTACCTGTGATAGGTCACCTACTGACTCTATCACACCGTGCAAAAACACTTTTCACTTTCGCCAAAGCAGTACTTGTTTTCGCAAATGAGAAAAGTAGTGTTGTGCTTCCACCATCTTGTTTTCAGTTAGCGACATGGAAAACATGCTATAATTCAAAAATACTGCCCCTTGGTAAACACCAACAGTTGTGTTTACCTAATCGGAGTCCAAGGAACATGATTCTGGCATTAGTTTTTAAAAATAATGGCCAGAAACATGGATATTTTAAATGAGGGATGATAGTATCGCAAATTTGTGACACTACTGTTACAAATTACAACATGACTGTTGCAGAAATGCCGCAAATTGTGGCACTACTTTTGTGAAAATGCCACAAAATGTGGCACTGTTTCATGGAAACAACCGCTGTTGCATGAAACTTGGGGGGGGGGTGGCTGCGGCACTACTTTCTAAAAATTGTTCTGTACATTTTAGGGGCAAACAGACCCCAGAATCCAATTCCTTGGTCAACGACTAGGTAAACACCTCTAGTGCTTGCCTAGTTTTTTCCTTTAAAAATCTCCCAGGGGAAGGGGGCTGAGGTATGACAACACAATTCATAAATCCACTCAGCAGGCTACATTCACCTGTGCTGTGCTGTGCTGTGCATTCATATGTACTGAATCTGTGCACCAGGGGCCCCAATCTCCAGTGGCAGTGTATTCATTTAATTCATTTATTTCTGTACACTTAGCAATGTGGGACACTGGGGAGCCTACCCCCTGTGTCCTGATATAATATACTACATTATTATCCATTATACGAAACTGGGATGCCCACCCCCAGTGTCGGATGCCCCCCTCACTCCCAAAGCCCCTTGTTGAAATTATCAGTGCCGACATCGTGATGCCCTACCCCCGTGTCAACATTCTCAGATCACACCCCCTCACCCCAGCACTGTGGGACACTGGGGAGCCCACTCCCTGTGTCCTGATATAGTGTACCACATTATTATCCATTATCTGACATCGTGATGCCCTATCCCCGTGTCAGCATTCTCAGATCACACCCTCTCACCCCAGCACTGTGGGACACTGGGGAGCCCACTCTAGGTGTCCCAAAATATTTCTTAATAGCCCTGTGGAAAACAAAAGTCCTCCAATGTCTTCTTGCTTTTACAATCTGTAAAAAAGAAAATGGTCCCGCGTCATCCCCTCTGTCTTCCTCCCCCCTCCAGACCCTCCCACCGAGCACCTACCACCCCACACACCCCCTTGCCCTACACTTACCACTGGAGGTCATGAGCTGTCATCTTGTGTGGACTGGGACACATCTGCACTCTTCAAAGCTGAATCGCGATCTGAAGAATCAACGGCAAGCGCCATATAATGTTTTGAACTTATGTTGATATCTTTGGCATTTTTAGGTATTTTTTCACCAAATTTTCAACATGGCCTTTTGGGGAACCCACCTTATGAACACTGTCACTGTTGTTTTGTTAATCAGGCCCATAAGGTGATTTAGCAGTTGCTGCGTGAAATCACCTTTCTGGACTGATTAAAGAAATGACAGTGCCAGTGTTCAAGGGGTGGGGTCCCAAAAAGGCCATGTTAAAAATGTAGTAAAAAAGTCCTAAAAATGCCCAAGTTACTTGCGATGGTTGAAATTTTTCTACACTCACATGTAACTTTGGTAATTTTCACGCCAGATTTTCAACACTGGCATTTGTTCACACCTCATTATAAACAGTACAGATGTCATTTTTCACATCCTGGCTGAAATGTGTTTCTGCGCTTCCGGTGCAGAATACCACAGTCGCTGTCGGAAATCAGTGTTTGGGACAGATTAGGATTGAGCGACTTGGGGGGGAGTGACCAAGCTCAACTGAGCTCTGTCGGGACTGCTGCAGATGTCTTTGTGGGCAGGAAAAGGCGACAACGTAGGCAGGAGCCCAGTACAAAAGGGCAGCCTGCAGCGCCGGGAGACACAGAATGAGCGAGTGAGGGAGGGGGAGTGAGTGAGCTCAATGGAGCTCTGTTGGGACTGCTGCAGATTTGTTTGTGGGCAGGAAAAGGCAGCAATGCATGCAGGGCCTGAGTACAAAAGGGCAGCCTGCAGCAGTGGGACAAACAGAACGAGCAAGAGAGAGAGAGGGAAACTGAGCGAGTGCAACAGAGCTCTATCGTCACTGCTGCAGATTTTTTTGTGGGCAGATAAGGGTGGGTACGCTGGCAGAAGCCCAGTACAGAAGGGCAGCCTGCAGTGTTGGCAGAAACAGAACGAGTAAGTGAGACGGGGGAGTGAGTGAGGCCAATGGAGCTGTGTCGGGACTGCCGCAGATTTCTTTGTGGGCAGACAAAAATGCCGACAGAGGCAGAAGCCCAGTACAAAAAGGGCAGCCTGAAGTGCCAGGAGAAACAGAATGAGCGAGTGAGATGGGGGAGTGAGAGAGCGACCTCAAAGGAGCTCTGTCGGGGCAGCTGCAGATTTCTTTGTGGGCAGGAAAAGGTGCCAACACAGCCAGGAAGCCAGTACAAAAGGGCAGCCTGCAGCGCTGGGAGAAACAGAATGAGCGAGTGACAGAGGGGGAGTGAGTGAGCTCAGTGGAGGTCTATCATCACTGCTGCAGATTTCTTTGTGGGCAGGAAAAGGCAGCAATGCAGGCAGGAGCCCAGTACAAAAGGCCAGCCTGCAGCCCCCACAGAAACTGAACGAGTGAGTGACAGAGAGTGAGTGAGTGACCTCAACGGAGCTGTGTTGGGACTGCTGCACATCTCTTTGTGGGCAGACAAAGCCACCAATGCAGGCAGGAACCCAGTACAAAAGGGCAGCCTGCAGCAGTGGGAGACACAGAATGAGTGAGTGAGGGAGGGGGAGTGAGTGAGCTCAGTGGAACTCGTTGGGACTGCTGAGGATTTCTTTGTGGGTAGAAAAAGGCAACAATGCACACAGGGGCCCAGTACAAATGTGCAGCCTGCAGCGGCAGGAGAAACAGAACGAACAAGCGAGGGGGGGGAGTGAATGAGCAGCTCAACGGAGCTCTATCATGACTGTTGCATATGTCTTTGTGCCCAGAAGAAGGTGGCAATGCAGGCAGGAGCCCAGTAGAAAAGTGCAGCCTGCAGCACCAACAGAAATGGCACAAGTGAGTGAGAGAGGGGGACTGAGCAAGCTCAACGGAGCTGTGTCGGGACTGCTGCAGATTTGTTTGTGGGCAGAAAAAGGCACCAACAGAGGCAGGAGACCACTACAAAATGGCAGTCTGCAGTGCCAGGAGAAACAGAATGAGCGAGTGAGACAGGCGGAGTGAGTGACCTCAACAGAGCTCTGTCGGGACAGCTGCAGATTTCTTTGTGGGCAGAAAAAGGTGCCAATGCAGGCAGAAGCCCAGTACAAAAGGGCAACCTGCAGCGTCGGGAGAAACACAACGAGTGAGTGAGAGAGGGGCAGTGAACAAGCTCAATGGAGCTCTATCGTGACTGCTGTGGATTTGTTTGTGGGCAGAAAAAGGTGGCAACGCAGGCAGGAGCCCAGCCCAAAGAAATCTGCAGCTGTCCTGACACAGCTCCGTTGAGGTCATTCTCTCTGCCTGTCTCACTCTCTCATTCTGTTTCTCCTGGTGTTGCAGGCTGCTCTTTTGCACTGGGCTTCTGCCTGCCTGGGCGAGGGGGAGTGACCCACCTCAACGGAGCTGTGTTGGGACAGCTGCAGATTTCTTTGTGGGCAGCAAAACCTGCCAATGCAGGCAGAAGCCCAGTACAAAAGAGCAGCCTGCAACACCAGGAGAAACAGAATGAGAGAGTGAGACAGGCAGAGAGAGTGACCTCAACGGAGCTGTGTCAGGACAGCTGCAGATTTCTTTGTGGCCAGAAAAAGGTGTCAATGCCAGGCAGAAGTCCAGTACAAAAGGGCAGCCAGCAGCACTGGGACAAACACAATGAGCAAGTGAGAGAGGGGGAGTGAGCAAGCTCAACAGACCTTTATCGTGATTGCTGCGGATTGCTTTGTGTGCAGAAAAAGGCGGCAATGCAGGCAGGAGCCCTGTACAAAAGGCCAGCCTGCAGTGCCGGCAGAAACGGAACAAGCGAGAGAGGGGGAGTGAGTAGCTCAATGGACCTGTATCAGGACTGCTGCACATTTCTTTGTGGGCAGAAAAAGCCGCCAACAGAGGCGGGAGCCCAGTACAAAAGGGCAGCCTGCAGCGCCAGCAGAAACAGAATGAGCGACTGAGAGAGGGAGAGTGACCCACCTCAACACAGATCTGTCAGAATGGCTGCAGATTTCTTTGTGGGCAGAAAAAATGTGCCAATGCAGCCAGGAACCCCGGACAAAGGTGCAGCCTGCAGCCCCAGGAGAAACAGAACGAACAAGTGACACAGGGCCACTGAGTGAGCTCAACAGACTAACACAATCAACATTCGGCATTGACAAATGCTTAATATTTCCACTCCAAATTTTCAACATTGCCATTTTTTCACACCACCTCATGAACAGTACAGCTGTCATTTTTCACATCCTGCCTGAAATGTGTTTTCGCACCTGTGGTACGGAATGGTGTTTTGCCACAGATTTAAATATTTTCACCTATTACATTTAAGAGGTGGGGTCATAAGAAGACCATGTTGAAAATTTGGGATCGAAATAAGGAAAAAAGCCAAAATTATAACAGTTCATTACAATTTCACCACGCCCACACATAACTATGGACATTTTAAATATTTTGACTGGAGATTTTTAACATAGCCTTCTTATTACCTGACCTCATGTATGTCACAGCTGTCATTTTTCAACTCCGTCCAAAACATGTTTTCACACCTGCGGCATGTAATGACATCGCAGTTGCGCAGAATTGTATTTTGGCAGGGATTTGAAAATATTCTGTACCGGCTACATGTCCCGGGGTAATCAGATGGCTATGGTCATAATTTCCTCATGCATATATATGGAGGGACGGGTGTGCAGGGTCCTTTGGATCCTGTGCTCCCACAGTAGAATATGGAAAATCATGTAGCATGGAAGTGCAGGGCCCTACAGGGAGGTGAAGGTTAATTATAGTGTCTCTACACTTATGGATAGATGGGCACACTGGGCCCTATGGCTATGGTGATACTTTGACAAAAAGTAAGGAAATTCATGGCAAAAACACTGCTATTATGCCCCATTAGGGTTCTAGTGACAAAAATGGGGAAATTTGAACTTAAGGTTCCCAACCCTAAGACCCCATCCTCACCCGTGGCTTCCAACTCTAAGACCCCACCCTGCATGCAGGAACAGGTGTCAAGAGAGTGCTTGGCATTTTGAACCCTAATGCTCACCCCATTCTCTTATTCTGTACCCATCTTAGCTTACTTACTCTTGGAATGGGTGAGTATTAGGGCTCGAAACGCCAAGGCCACCTTCCACACCTGTTCCTGCATACAGGGTGGTGGGGTCTTAGGGTTGGAAGCCGAGGGCGGGGGTGGGGTCTTACGGTTGGGAACCCTAAGTTCAAATTTCCCTATTTTTGTAACTAGAACCCTAGTGGGACAATACCGCAGTTTTTTGCCATGAATTTCCTTTCTTTTTGTGACAGTATCACCATAAGTAACCCTAATGGGGCATTAATGCAGTTTTGTACCATGGCTATATACATATACATATATGTTACATGTTTTTGGCCAGGAAAGACACACTAAGCTGAAGCTTGTTTCCAGGTGTGTCCTGGGAGCACAGGGAAGTTAAGTGACTTGCTCATGGTCACACATATAGAATAGTGGATGGGTGAACATCCACAACAAGGCTGTGTTTCCAGTAAGGGAGATGATGACTTCTTAGAGACCTCGAGAGTGAAGCTTGAGAGGTCTCTGTGATGTCATGAACTCTAAGAAGGAAACACCACTTTCGCTGTGTGTGGTCACCCATCCGTTGTTTTATGTAGTATTTGGTTCCCTGGATTCTTTTTTGTCTATTTTTTTTAGTTGGTTGTTACCTTTTGTGTTATCGGGTGCCACTCCCACTTGCTCCAGCTTTTCCTACTGTGTCGGTCCCAAGAACTCTTCTGTGGCTGTTCGGACCATCTGTGGCTGCACTATTTCCTTTAAAATGCTTCTCAGCACACTCTCCTCTCCCTTCGCTGCTTACCTCCTCACTCCTACCCCTAACTTTTTTTCCATTACCAACTTGCCCCTGCTTAGTTTTGACCTCTGGCAGGGTTCTCAGCATCTTGGAGGGGTCTAACACTGGGCAAGCCGTCTCCTGCTCCTCCCCTTCCCACTCTCTCCTTTCTCCCTAACTTGTCCTTGCCTAAATCTGCCCTCTGTTGTGATTCTTAGCACCCTGGTGATGTCTATTCATAGGTAAGTTTCTTCCTTCTCTCCTTTTTTTCTTTTCCTCTTCTATCGCCACTATTCCCTCTGCCCAACTTGTCCACACCTAATTCTATCCCCTGGCAGGGTTCTCTGCATCCTGGTGGGGCCAGCACTGGGCAAATACTCTTCCTTCACTCGCCCTCCCCCTATATCTTTTATACTCAACTAGTCCTCCCCTGATTCTGTGCTTTGGCAGGGTTCTCAGCATCCTGGAGTTGCCTAGTCTTGACTCTTAGGAAAGCTTATTCTTTCCCTCCTCTAACCTCCTTTCCCTTCACTCTTTCTTTTCTCTCTTCCCAACTTGCCCTCACCTAGTTCTGCCACCTGGCAGGGTTTCCAGCATCCTGGAGGGGTCCAGCACTGGGAAATTACTCTTTCTTCCCTTCCCCTTCCCTCTATCCTCTCTACTTAATTTGTCCTCTCTTGACTGTGCTCTCTGGCAGGGTTCTCAGCATCCTGAAGAGGCCTAGTCTTAAGTAAGTTTCTCCCACCCCTCCTCCTCCTTCCCTTTACCATCCCCTCTACTTTCTCTACCCAACTTGTCCTTGCCTACTCCTGCCCCTTACTCTAAGTCCTCACTTCATTCCACCATTGGCAGCTATCGCCGCACTCTGAAAGTGCCAGTTCCAGGTATGACCCGTCCTTCCCTTCCCTATCCCTTACCCCCACCTCTCTCCTGCCCCCTTTCTACCTCCCTGCACTTAATCAAAGGAATTAGTTCACCTGAGCTAATAATTCACATTTTTTATTCTGTCTGAGGTGCTCCCAGATTGCACTAGCACTGTGTTAACTTGCCCTTCGCAACAAATTTTTTTTCTCTGGTAATATTCCCCCCATCTTTATCCTCTCCTTCCCCCAGCTTGTTTCCCCTGTCTACCCCTCTACCCTCCTTGATGTCCCTCCACTGGACCTCATTCATTCAATAATTGCTAAATAATCTGCCTCTTAACCGTGATCAAGGAGTTGGCTCCAAGGCTACATTAAATTTCTGTGCTATGGTCCTCAGATATGCCACTTGTAATTAAATGCATATTCCACAGGTACAATATATTTAATTGTATGTTATGTTACAAATGCGACTGTATGATTATTTATATTTTTTAACTGTATGTCTTGTTACAAATGTAATTGAATGTTTAATTTCTTGGATATGATAAATGTTAAACTGTATGTCTAATTCGTCATCCAGTTGAACCCCTCCCCCCATCACACCGGGAGACAAGCAACTTGTTGTTCAGTATGCCTTCCTGGTGAAACATTTCAATAAATAAATGAAAAAGGAAAAAAAGTACTTCACTTTTGTGACAGGGAGCCATATGTGGCTCCTCATGTCTGAAGTAGCTTGTTCTGTGCCTGGCTGTCACTAAACCACGCCACCATGTTTGCACTGATTTTACCCATTAGCGCCATGTTGAGTCAGCCAATCGGGTGGCAGGACAAGACTGAAAACTTGTTGTACTAGCAATGTGACATCAGAATGATAATACAACAACTTTCGTTTTTTTCCTTTAAACTGTCCTACAACAAGATTTAGAAAGCCACCATTTTCCATCAACAATAAGCCCTAACCATATACTATAGTATGCAGGTGGGGGAGGTAGGATTCAGACCCAGTTTTCCAGGTTTGCAGCTCAGTGCTCTTAACCACCATGCTATACTGCCTCCAAGAGTACACAGGACAGACAGACAGATAGATAATAATAATAAAACTGTATTTGTACCGTGCCTTTCACAAATTCAAGGCACCTTGCAATAATTAAAAATATAACAGATAAAACATCAATCTAACAGTAATCTGAGCTCATAAAATGACATTAATTAATTAAAATAAATCTTAGACCATAAATAGGTCTTCAAGGCCTTTTTAAATTCCTCCAACATAGAAACATAGAAACATAGAATTTGACAGCAGATAAGGACCGCTTGGCCCACCCAGTCTGCCCATTTCCCTACCTAATGGATAAGCTGCAGATCCTAGTTAACCAGCAGCCTACTTCTTTCTACCCCCAACCCCTAGAATTGCCTTATGGCTGTCCCATGCATTCTTGAATTCAACTACTGTTTTTGACTCCACAACCTCCTCCGGAAGGCCGTTCCATGCATCCACAACACTCTCTGTGAAATAATACTTCCTTACATTACCTCTGAGCCACCCCCATCTTCAAATTGTGCCCCCTTGTTCTTGCACACCTCATTTTTGAAAGATGCTACCCTCTTGGACTTTGTTGATTCCCTTGAGGTACTTGAAAGTTTCTATCATGCCCCCTTTCCTCGAGGCTATACAAATTAAGCTCCTTTAGTCTCTCTTCATGCCTTCGGTGCAGACCCTGCACCATTTGAATGCCCTCCTCTGGACAGCTTCCATCTTGTCTATGTCCTTGCAGAGACTGGGTCTCAGAACTGCACGCAGTACTCCAGATGGGGTCTCACCAGCTGTCTGTACAGAGGGATAACAACTTCCTGTTTTCTACTGGTGATGCCTCTCCATATGCATCCCAGTATCCCCCCAGCCTTCCTTACTGCCCTCTCACATTGCTTGCCCACCTTTAAGTCATCTTATTTGACTACCCCCAGGTCCCTTTCCATTTTTGTTGTTGTTAGTATCTCACCCCCATTGTGTACTCTTCCCCTGGGTTTTGTTTCCCAGGTGCATTACCTTGCACTTCTTAGCATTAAATCTAAGCTGCCATACATTCCTCTAACCTTGCCAAGTCCCTTCTCATCCTTTCCACCCCACCTTGTGCATCAACTCTGTTGCAGATCTTTGTGTTATCTGCAAAGAGACATACTTTTCCTTCCAGTCCCTCTGCAATGTCGCTTACAAAGACATTGAAGAGGACCGGTTCTAATACTGAACCCTGCGGCACCCCACTAGTAACCCCCCTTTCTTCAGAGTGGACTCCATTTGCTATTGCCCTCTGTGTCCTTTTCTCCAGCCAATTCTTTGCCCAGGCTATCATCTTGGGACCCACTCTCAGGCTGGCTAACTTGTATATTAATCTTTTGTGTGGGACTGAGTCAAATGCCTTGCTAAAGTCTAGGTAGGCCATGTCCACAGCCCCTCCCTGATCTACTACTTTGGTCACCCAGTCAAAGAAATCTATTAGATTCGTCTGGCATGACCTTCCCGCTGTGAATCCATGCTGTCTTGGGTCCTGTGCCCCTCTGGCCTCTAGGTACTCGACAATTCTTTCCTTCAAAAGTGATTCCATCATTTCCCTATCACTGAGGTTAAACTAACAGGTCTGTAGTTTCCTGCTTCTGCCCTGCTCCCACTTTTGTGAAGGGGAATCACATCTGCCCTCCTCCAGTCCTCAGGTACCACCCCATCCTCCCATGATTTGTTAAAGATGGTAGTCAGTGGTGTCACTAGTTCTACCCTTAGTTCTTTTAGAATTTTGGGATGAATCCCATCAGGCCCCATTGCTTTGTCCACCTTCAGTTTTAAGAGTTCTTTTAGAAACCTTTCATCTGTAAATGGGCTGGTATCAACTTCTGTATCCAGAGTGTTTCTATTGTTTGTTTTAGGTACCTCCCCCTCTTCATTTGTAAATACTGAGCAAAAATATTTGTTTAGTATCTCTGCCATTTCACAGTCACCCTCTGCCACCCTCCCTTCCCTTTATTAAGCCTCACTATCCCTCCCTTAGTCTTCCTTCACTCCCTGATGTACCTAAAAAAGGTTTTATCCCCCTTCTTAACTGAGTTGGCTATCTTTTCCTAAGTTCGGGCCTTTGCTGTTCTGACTGCCTTCCCTGCTTCCTTTTGCTTTAACTGATACAATTCTCTGTCCTGCTGCTTCTGTGATTCCTTGTACTTTCTGAATGCTTTCTTTTTCTCTTGAACCTTCACTGCCACCTCCTTTGAGAACCATAGTGGTTTCTTACATCGTTTTGTTTTGTTTATTTGCTTCACACAAAGGCACACTGAAGAAGTGGAAGGGGTAGAGAATTCCATAGGGTAGGGGCAGCATACATAAAAGCACGAGCACCTGAAGATTTCAAAGAAACCCTCGGAATCTCTAGCAACCCCTCGTAGTCAAGTAGTCCGGGCTCTGTCCATGTAGGGCTTTGCAAGTCAAAAGACCAACTTTAAAGGTGATCCGCCACTGAATTGGCAGCCAGTGCAGATCACGCAGAACCGACGAAATATGACAGGCACGAGACGTACCCATCAATAACCGGGCTGCAGCGTTTTGCACCAGCTGCAAGCAGCGGATATCAACCCCAGGAAGCCCTAGATAAAGGAAGTTGCAATAATCAAGGCATGAGGTCACAAAAGCGTGGATCAATGTAGACAGATCGGCAGGTGGAACAAGGTGCTTAATTCTGGCAATGTTCCTAAGATGGTAAAAGGAAAGTTTGACAACTGCCGACACCTGCGAATGCAGTGTCAGCTCATTGTCAAAAATCACCCCCAGGTTCCACACTTGTTCAGAGGTAGGGAGCTGGACACCCCCCAGAAATAAACCTGAGGGTAAACCAGTTCCTGTCTCCTCTACCCTGAGACCTGGGTCCACAACCATTACCTCAGTCTTCTCCGAATTAAACTTCAGCCAGCTTGAATTCATCCAGCACTGGATTTCAGTGAGGCAGCTATTAAAGACCAAGAGAGCTCTATCCTGGTCAGGTGCAAAAGATAGGTAGAGCTGGGTATCATCTGCATAGCAATGAAACCTCAGCTCATACCTTCTTACAATGTCTCTAAGGGGCAGCATATACACTGCAAACAACATGGGGGACAACACCGAGCCCTGGGGAACCCCACATGACAGAGAGATTGGGCAGGAAGAATTTATCCCCGACACCACTCTCTGAGTTCTGTCAGTGAGAAAAGATCTAAACCAACTGTGGACTGTACCTGACAGGCCACAGATGAATTTCAGGCACTCAAGAAGTACTCCATGGTCCACAGTGTCAAAAGCTGAAGAGAGATCAAGAAGAACCAAGATGGAATGGCTGTTCCGATCTCCAGCCATCAGGAGATCATTGAGCACCTGAACCAGTGCTGTCTCGGTACTATGCCTCTTTCAAAAACCAGACTGGAGTGGTTCATAGATGTCATGGATGGTTAAATGGTTATCCAATTGTGCAGCCACTACTTTCTCAATAATCTTCCCTACACAGGGAAGATTAGAGATTGGCCTGTAGTTGGCATGACAGTCGGGGTCCAAGGAAGCTTTCTTCAGGAGGGGCATCACCACCGCCTCCTTCAGGGAGCTAGGAAACTCACCCATATCCAAAGAGCACCAGACTATCCGTGCTAGGACTGGGCCAATAATGTCATGACAACCCTTTACCAGGGAAGTCAGGCCCGGGTCCAGACTACAGCGTGTAGGGCACATACTCTGGACAATCCTCATGACATCAATGAACTCAGGCCGGTCAAAGGAACTCCAGGAGAGACTAGAGGCTGTGACCAAATGCCAATCTATATCTTCTCCCATAGGGGGAGCAGGCTGGAGAGCTGTCCTGATGTCGGCCACCTTATCCACAAAGAAGCGAGCAAGCTCATCACACTCCACTTGTGTAAAAGCTTTCTGAACCTGCAGACAGGCTGGGTTGTACAGTCTGTCAACAGTTCGAAAAAGCTGAGCTGGTCGGTTCTGAGCAGCTGCAATCTCCCCAGACAGGAACTCTGCCTTCTTATGAGAGATTGCGGAATGATAGAGTTGATAATGTTCCATCAGTCTAAGATGGTTGGCATCAAGGGCAGTTCTCCGCCAACAGCACTCTAATCTTCCTCCTTGTCACCGCATCTCCCTCAAAGTCCCATCAAACCATGGGGACCGAGGTCGAAGGGGGAGAGGACGAATGTGGACAGGAGCAATTTCATCAAGAGCCGAGGAGATGGCCCTATTATAGGCCAGCACCAGGGCATCAGGATCATTGCTCGCTCCAGAGAACTCTGATAGGTCAAGCACCGCTGCCAGGCCTGCAGAGCTAACATCTCGCAAAGAGCGGTACCTGATCATCTCCACAGGGGTAGGCCTACAAGGGGGGGGGGTGCAAAAACTGAACCCCACAGTGTAGTGATTGGACCAACCGTCAGGTTCCAACCCCAAGTCGAAGGCCTCAATCCCCAGGAGGAAAACTAAGTCCAAAGAGTGACCACTCTTATGGGTGGCAGAAGTAACCACTTGTGTAAGGTCCAAAGAGGTCATTAATTGGAGGAAGTGCTGTCCAAACTGCAAGAGTTCGTCATCGACCCAGGTGTTAAAGTCACCCAGGACCATCAGTCTGGGAGACTTAAATGCCATGTCGATGACAAAGTCTGCTACTTCCTGCAGAAAAATCACCTGGTGGACGATAGATGAGAGCAATTCTGCAACCCACACCTGCCACTATAGTACACTCAAAGGACACAGCTCCCTCAACTGGTACATTTGTGAGGCCCAGTTCTGTCTTGAAACAGACCGCAACCCCCCCCACCATGGTCCAACCTCGGGCGGTGTAACACCGAGTACCCAGCTGGGACTGCTGCTTTATTGGACCAGCATTTTCATCCAGCCAGGTCTCAGTAATGCAAGCCAGATCCACAGACTCAACAAGATCTGCAATAACTATGGTCTTGTTTCTTATGGATCTGACATTGCACAACACTGCCCGGGTTGGTCGGGCCTCTGGAGCAGCACAGACCACTTGCCCAACATCATTGGTGGTGCCCTTGTGTATGGAAACCAAACAAGAATGACCTCACTCCAGAGTCCATTTCACCTTAGGGCATCTTCTGGTTTCCACTACCCCATTACGGTGTCCTCTCTCATTCGGCCTCCACTGTTTGCACCCCGCAAAACCACTCCTCCCCCTCCGTACAATACCCAGCACTCTACAGCACTGGTATGTTGCCAACTGTAATGGCAAGGGGGAGAAAGGATGGAGGGCGTGAAGGGCCGAGGATGAATAATGTACGACCATGGTGGCAGGCCTTCTACACATATTAAAATCCCCACACACTCGCACCAAAACTCAACAAAACAAAATTATAAACCACTCCAAATTAAATCAAATATGATATAAAAGAAAACGTAAAAACAGATTTAAATCAAAAACAAAAAAAATAAAAATATCCAAATATATTTAATTTAAATTTTTAATTTTAGTCTTTGGTAACCAGGTAAGGCCCACTAGGCACAAGTGACTGTTTTCATGGGCGACCTGGGAGCACTGAGCGGTTAAGTGACTTGCTCAGAGTCACACAGTATGCAAGTGGAGGTTGTGAGAATCAAACTCAGGTCTAGTCTGCTGGATGTACCAAGGTCATTCACACCTCGTTCCTCGTTCCTCTAACCTCTAGGCTATACTGTCCAAATGTCCAAATGTCCAGAAGTTCAATGGATATTTTGAAACAAGAGAGGCTCTCACCCTCTCTCAGTTCTAGAAAACAAAATCAAACATTGCAAGTCTCGTGGTAATAACAATAGATTAGCATCCAGGTATAAAGAAACGGGGGGAGGGCTCTCACCCCCTCCCAGTCCAGACACCAAAAGTTCCTCCAAACGACCAGTTCTTGTCCGATAAATTCTCAGTAAAAGCACTCACAAACTCAGACCAAGACACCAAAATTTAGGATTAACTAAAAGATTGCGATCAGAAAATATAGGCCCCTGAGAGGCAAGCAATAGCTCCCCACAGAGAAGCCTTAGGAACCCCCAGAGGGACCACCACCATCCACTAAAGCCCCTCTGAGATCCCTCTAAATCACAAATCAATTTCAGCCACAATCCCTATTCTGGTGCCATGGCCCTAAAGGCAGGTAAATCTTCCCCTTTCAGGAGTGGCAAACCTACAATAGTAAATGACCGCTTTAGGAGAGGAATCTGAGACCTCAGCCGCCCACCAGCCACAAAAGTCCCCTCACCAACAACCACAGGGGGAAAAAAACCTCTGGTCCAAACCCCAGCAGTTCCTCCCCAAACAACCCAAAACCCTGCCAGTCGTCCACTCCAGAAGGAAAGGAGCACGCACCTAAAAATCCAAAGGGAAAGAGGTGCTCCTTTCCATCCCCTGCACACTGGAATAGAATGTGCTCTCATCACATCCACGTTGACTCCAAAAGAAAATGACTGTTACTCACTAATTCCACCATATGCTGCACCTGTAGACACGGGCGCTCTCACCGCCCCGATGTTAGTTCACAAGCAAACAGCACGGAGAAAAATAGATAGACAGATAGATAGATAGATAGATAGGTAGATAGATGGATACAGTAGATAGATAGAGACAGACAGACAGATAGATCCAGACAGATACACAGATACATACATACATACACACAGACATACACAGATAAAAACATTTACAGTACCTCATAACTCTAACAGTGAGCAAGTGCAAAAAGAGAGACCTTACCACAGCATAACCTAATGGAGCATTCTAATTCGTACTGTAAGTTGTTTGCGATGTCTGTTTATGTGAAAGGCACTATAAATCTGAGCTTCGGTTGCTTATGCAGTCTCTGAGCTGGCTCTTCAAAGTCATGGAGCCGTGGATTTGCAGTAATGGAAAGAAGTACAATATGACACACATGGCCCTGTCCTGTGTATGTAACAGTTCAAATACTTAGCCCAGGCTGTCCTGTACACAACCTCCCTAAACTAACTATTGAACTAAATATAGTGATGCTCTTTTTTTTAAAGAAATAATTAATTCACTGGCCTCGTGACCCCGTGGCAGGAGACCACAGTTCATGATTGTTATTAAGTCTGTCACTCACTGTGCTGGCGGAGGATGGCCACATTGTGAGGGTGATGAAATCAGCTTGTGGGGTCCAGCAAGGGATGAATCAAATCTCTCTCTCCAGTGCTCCCTGCAGCCAAGAACTGAAAAGAACATGATGGTCTCTCAGAGGTGACCACTGCCTGCACGGCAGGTGGCAACACTCCAGTGCTGGCCCATGACAGAGCTTGAACCACCAGGGTCAGGACTACATGGAGCTGGAGGAAACAATCAGAGCACAAAACAGAATAACCTAAAAAAAACACTTATATATAAAGTGCCTGAAGCACTGGGGAGTTTTTTATTATATATACTCAATATATCTATATTTGTCAAAGAGGCAATCAAACTTAGTTTATGGAGCAATAAACATAGTAAACAGATGACTGGGACCTCGTAAAATCCCCCTCATTTTGTGACTGGAATGTACAAGCTGGCCAAGAAAGGTATTTATAAATCAGAAGAATAGTGTGCCAAGATGTCTTTACAAAGGAACGCTCTTTCTCTGTCTCAGTAACTTTTGGCTATTGACCCCTGCAAACTTCTTTACAAACAGAAAATATACATGTTGGGAATAGGCTCGTCCACACAGTGCACGGTTCCATCCACCAGGCTATCTGGAAGCTCAGAGAGGGCATGCTGTTTGTGAATTTGATTCATTTGGAGAACATGCCCCTCTGACTAGCCATAGAGTTAAAAAAGCTTCATGCCCCTGGTTCAATGGGGATATCAAAAAAGCCTTGTTAAATAGGAATCGGTAATGGACAACTACACGATGGACCAAATCCCCTGTGGACTGGACAGCTTTTAGGGAATGCTGCAATGCCTGCACCAAAATGGTTAGAAATTCAAAGAAGTACTGCATCAACATACTCAAATCAGCAGAAGGAAACCCAGCAAAGATCTGGCATATATTCAGATCTATGGAAGGTAGTAAAGCACCTCTGACCTTGCCAAATAAACTTCCAAGGCACCTCCATAACTGACAAGGCCACAATACCTGACAAACTTAATGAGCATTTTGCAACAGAAGGCCTTGCCTTTGAATCCTCCCACACAGCTACTTTGCATCTTACAATTCTCTATATAATTACACCACCCAGCCCTTCCACCCATGCTTCCTTCACCTTCTCCAACATTATTATAAACAGCTTGAAGATAAATTAGCTTGACACTAAAAAAAAGTGCTGGGGCAGACAATATTGATCCCTTCTTCCTAAAACTAGGCTTCCACTACCTTACGGCCCCAATTGCCCACCTATTTAACCTATCATTAGCAGAGGGGACTGTACCACATGACTGGAAGGAAGCCCACATGCTACCCCTCTTTAAATCTGGGGATCCTAGTGACCTAAACAATTATAGGCCAATTTCAATCCTACCAGTCCTCACAAAATTATTAGAAAAGTTAGTCAGCATACAAG
The DNA here is from genome assembly GCA_016271365.2 of Neoceratodus forsteri. Lineage (NCBI taxonomy): Eukaryota > Metazoa > Chordata > Ceratodontiformes > Ceratodontidae > Neoceratodus > Neoceratodus forsteri. The sequence goes on from CM028132.1 coordinate 1,458,654,284, forward strand.
TTAGAACATTCCTGGACAAGCACCAGTTAATCAACCCCTTACAATCTGGTTTCATACCACCACATAGCACAGTATCAGCATTATCCAAAGTTACACGTGACTAGTTAGAGGCCATGGACAACAAATTAATCACAGGGGCTCTTTTCCTGGATCTGAGTAAGGCCTTTGATTCAGTGGATCATTTCCTTCTCCTCGACAGCCTTAAAGAGCTAGTGTACTGCTTGAAATTAATAGCCATTTTCAGATGCAGTCAGCTATCACTTCCAATAACTGAGGTATTTTTGTATTTTCTATTTGCTAATTAGAAGATTTTCCACCTGGCAGTACTGGGGTGATATGTGGAGCAGCACTCTATAGGGAGGAAAAAAAAGTCAGTTCTGTTCCTCCCACTACATCATCAGAAATGAGACCAAACACCTTGAGGCACCACAATTCTTGCAGCCTGAGCAGTGACTTTCACAAGCTACCAATCACATTGCAGGAAATTGTGACATCACTAGTAACCAGGGAGAGCTAGTCCCTGCTGCTTCATGTGAAAGTGAAACCTAGCGGTGAGAAATGGTCCTCATTGGCAAGGGTGTAGACAGGCATACTCACTGTATACATTTGTGTACAGTTTTCCTGAGTGCCTGTCACAAACCATAAGCCACTCTGTTAATAATATCATTCTAATCTGTAGTATTTGGGTTATTGTAGGCCATTGAGGAGTGTCCGATACATGTATAACCTCTTTAGAGAGTAGAGGAGTCATCTGACAATAATCTGACCTTGTTTTGAAGGGGGTGCCATTTGGAAAGGATGTGTACATTTTTTAATTGGGGGGATGTAACTGTTGGAGTTTGTGTACAAAATGGAAATTTCTGGCTACACTCCTGCTCATTGGTTGCTAGTGATGTCATAGTCAGTGTGGTCTTAGTGTTGATGTAGTGGGAGGAACAGAACTGACTTTTTTCACCCTCCAGACAGAGTGCTGCTCCACACATCACCCCAGTACTGCCAGGTGGAAAATCTTCTACTTATCAAACAGAAAAGAATAAATACTTGAGATATAAGAAGTGATAGCCGACTACATCTGAAAGTTACAATTAATTGCAGGCAGTTTCCAGGCAGTACACTAGCTCTTTAAACAACTGGGCTTCAATAATTCTATATTAAACTGGTTTGCCAGTTATCTGGAGAACAGATATCAAGAACAGATATCAACAGATAATTAATGCAAATGGTACTCTGTTATCCTTATTCCCCTTGCTAAGAGGGGTCCCTTGGGGCTCCATTCTGGGCCCACTGCTCTTTCTGATTTATGTCAACACCTTAAGCAATAACATCACTGACTCTAACATCCACTTCTTTATTGACAACACTATTCTGTATTCCTCAAAACCCTCCCTCGCCCAAGTCTGCTCAGCACTCCAGATGGACTTTAATCAGCTTCAGCAGAACCTAACAGTGTTGAAACTACTGTTGAGTGCTAAAAAAACTAAGGTAATGTTCTTTCACCCACCCAGTTCACCTACTGCTTCTTCTAACCTTAGCACTACCAATCCCATTACATCACTCCTAGGTGATAAGCTTGAATCAGTGGATAACTTCAAACACTTAGGCTTCTTGCTTGACTCTCATTTATCCTTTACCTCCCACATTGAGGCATTATCCAAAAAACTGAGGCAGAGACTTGGGTCCTTTTTCAGAAACAAATTGCTATTCTCTCGAGACTCTAGAATCAGACTTGTTCAGGCCATCTTCATGCCCCATTGGACTACGCAGATATTATATACGTTATCTGTTCAATAATCTTTGAAAGCTGGACACTCTCTATCACCACGCTGTTCGGTTCATTTCCAATGCTCCAGCCAAACCCCACCACTGTTTCTTGTATAATGAGGTAAGCTGGGCCTCCATGACAACCAGAAGACTTATTCATACATACACCTGGGTTTACAAAGCACTAATAAGCAAGTTGCCCCTTATATCACTTCTCTTCTCCACCGTTCTCACAGCTCCTATGCGCTAAGTAAATGTGCACTCATCTCACTGGAGGTATACAAAATTCACACTCATTTTGGTAAGTCAGCCATGAAATATGTTCTTCCCACAGCCTGGAACAAACTTCAATCCACACTCAAATTAAAAACTTGATCGCCCTGAGTGTGCTCAAATCATTTATTTATTTACAAAATTACTCCCGACATCTACCATTGTTATTAACTTTCTTTCCCTATTCTTATCCTAGCTCTGTTGTTAGCCATATTTTGATTTCACCTTCTCTTCCCCTCTTTCTATGATAGTAAATAAATATAAAATCACACTTATCCATTTTGCACTTTCGTATGTACCCGGCCATGGCCAGTATTTGTTCTGCTAATGTTTAGTTGTTAGTTATTAAATATACATACCACAACTGTGTTATGTTCCCTAACCTTGTAACCATTTACATGTTGTTCTGTAATTGTTGATGTTATGGTTTATGTATAAGGGACCACCTTGCAAATGAGCTTGCTCAATGACTGTTATCCCTTCAAAAATAAACTGAACTGAACTAATACTCATCAACTGAACATGAAAATGGTAATCACGTGTAGGTATTTCCTGGATAGGAGTCCCACCAGTGCCACAACTAGATTTGTTAGTTGAAGCCATCCACTTCATCATGAGACACAGTTCATTTGAACGTTTAGGGAAACACTACTTACAAACATGTGGGACAGTGATGGGAACTTGTATGATCCCATCCTATGCCAATTTGTTTATGGTGCTAGAGTGTGGATTTCCCATATGCAGACAATGTCGTTGGTTGGTATAGCTATATTGAGAATATTGCCTAAATATGACAGGGTGACAAGAATGGAGCTAGTGACTTTGTGTGCTGGCTAAACAATAACCCAGTCAATCTAAAATTTACATCAAGAATTGATGAAAGAGAAATTACTTTCTGGATTTATCCCTTAAGAGGGAGCCAGAAAGTCAGTCACCACCAAGGGAGTTTGGGAAGTTTAAGGCAACTAATTCCTTACTGTATTCTCCCCATGGCCCTATCAATGTGGTACTTTATTCTCAGTGTCTCCATGTTAAGAGATACTGTAGTAGCCCAGTGAATTTTGAGCAGCAAACAGATGGTCTAGCAAACAGGTTCAAAAGGAAAGGAAAGGATACGACAGTAAGTTACTGTTTGAGAAGAGACAGGAAACTTCAGCCTCAGAAAGAAAGGAGTTTTAAAAATCAAGAGGAAGTGAACCTGCAGTACTCAACCAGTCACGTTATCAACTGAATTTTAATTAGTTGCTAGCAAAATTGGGTCCATAGTGCCCAAATACTGGAGGATTCTTATGGCAGAAGAAACCTTGATAGAGGAATTGGGTGAAAAACCCTGAGTGATGTTTTGATGTCCCTCCTAACCAATCAATCAATCAATCAAATCTTTATTTATCTAGGCGAGCACCGTTGAGCAAGCTTATTTACAAGGTGGACCTGCGTTACACATGGTCTTAAAGAAAACAGATAACATAATTGGTAGAGATACAAAAATAAGACAAAGTACAAACATTGATGTAAAGACAGTGATAAATGTGTTCAGTCGAACAGGCACATTAAATATCTATCCTAACTTTGAGAATTAATCAGTACAGCAAACCCTGATAGGAGGTAAATCCATGATGGGACTAAGAGTGGGGAGAATTGGGGATGGCCAGCTATGGCACCAGGAGGCACTGGTGGTCAAGCTCACAGCAAAGGGGTTCGTGGCTCATAGGGGTGGGGTATGTAGCATGGATCATGTTATGGTTCAGAGAGGTGACAGCTGCCCAGAGACAACAAGTGGCATCCTAGCAGTACTCCCAGAGAATTTTGGAGTTCAGGAGCCCGAGCTGCTCTGGACAATTACAGGTAGAGGTTTCGGAGGCGCCACCACGGATATCCTTGATCATGCAGCAACTATCCTTGGAGGACTTGGGGGGATCAGTGGCCTTAGAAGAGGAGAGATCAGAGCAAGAGAAGGATGATGAGAGGAAGGGTGAGGCAATGGTAGGGGAAGGCAGGGGGGTAAATGGGCTGACGAGATGATAAAAGCATAGGTGAGTGCAGAGGCTATGGCAAAGTAAAGTCAGTGGAAGCAGTGACATTTATTCTCAGTGTCTCCATGTTAAGAGGAACTGTAGTAGCCCAGTGAATTTTGAGCAGCTAACATAAGAGACAAAACTGTACTCAGTAAGTACCAGCTGCTAGTAATGCATAATCCCCATGGCTGGCTTCTTCCCCTCCTCAAAGACTTCTACTATTGCAAAAGGTGCTACATATGCACCTTTTCCAAGCCATCTAAAATGTTTGTTCATCCTGCCACTGGACAGCAGTATGTGATGAAGGATTTCATCAGTTGCCATACAGAACAGCTAATATTTTTCCTAGTCAAACTATCTCTTGTTGGGAGCTGCAATACTGAACATAGGATTTGCAAGAAAGCGAGTTGTGCTCACAACAGAGGGAAGGGAACCTTTCAATTGTCTTTGGTTTATAGCAGATATACTGCAGGTGGAGGCTGCTTCTAACTGAAAGGTGAAATAAGGAATTTACAATTATCAGGAAAAGACAGTCTTGTTACAATTCTTAAGATTTTCAGTGCAGGAAGAGTTCAAAGCACAGCTGACTTATTTTGGGGCTGACTGCTTTCAGAGCACAAACCACCAGGCTGTTTTGGGGCTGGGGAGGTTTACCTGTGTCTGACTTGGATGTCTGGATTTTTCTCTGTTTGTTTAGCAGGGGATTTTCTCGGTCAAATTGTTGTGTATAGTATCTTGCAGACAGGAAGGCACTCATAGCAGCGGTGGGTCAGAGCTCTTAGCTGATTGTTTTGTGAGGGCACAGTTTGGCCCAACCCTTCCCACCCTCACCCCACCCACCCCTGGAAATAGTTCCTTTATACCTGGGGTTCTGACATCATTTCCTCAAGAGTGCAAGGTGCATATCAATGTCATATCCTCTCTAGCACACAGCACTGAAAATATAAGCATACACATTGTATAATATATATATATATTTCTATATAACAAACCAATCACACACACAAGCACACACACACACACAAAAAAAGACATAGTCATGTGGGGAGTAGTGCAATGTAATGGCTGTGGGGCAGCAGTCTTCCGGGAGTCTTTCTGGAGGCTGAGATGCTGCCCTATTTGCAGACAACTCTCTGCCCTGAGGGAGGAAGTTGCCCGTCTTCAGGCCACACTGGACAGCAGTAAGAGAACCTTCCCCCAGGCCAGACTGGATGGTAGGAAGGAACCCCCAACCAGGAGCACCAGAGCCACCACCACTACCTCAGAGGTTGCAAAGAAAGCACAGCAGTTGGACCACAGTGCACTCAGGGAGGTGAGGAGGGTGGAACAGAGGTACACCCAGTCAGTTGTTCCACTCCACAATCCATACACCATTCTGAGGGAGCACAGCTCCCCTAAGGATGCACCCATGGAGGAGAATAAGGAGGCTGAGGACACCTGTCACAAGGGAGGCCCACAGGAAGGAGGCACAGGATGCCACAAGGAAAGGAAGCAGCTCCTTCTGGGGGACTCAATTATTAGGGGGATAGAACTGGGGGGAGCAGGGAAAACTGAAGTAAAGTGCCTGCCTGGTGCCATGGCTTGTAGGGACAGGAAGCGCATCCTAAGGATCACGAGAACAACTGCACGGGAGTCTGAACTGGATGTCATTGTCCACCTAGGGACAAATGACTTGGCTCAACATGAGATTAGAGCAGTGCAGAAGGACTTTGTAGAACTGGGGAGGGGCCTAAGACAAGTAGCACACACAGTATCCTTCTCAGAGGTGCTGCCTGTAAATGGCATGAGTGAGGCAAGGGTACTTTGTACCATGCAGTTTAATGAGTGGTTGAAAGAATGGTGTAGAGCACATGGGTTTGGCTTCATTGGGGACTGGGGTTCCACCTGGAGGGACACCAGCCTATACTGGCAGGATGGTCTGCATCTGTCCAGGAAGGGAACAAGTCTTTTGAGCAATCGGTTTAAATGCTTCATTGGCAAGCTTTTAAACTGGTCAAGGGGGGAGGCACTGATAAGCAGCAGGAAAATCCCAGCCTCTCCCTACAAAACAGGGTACTAAATGGGAAAAAGACCAAGGTAGAAATGTCAGTGGGGGATGCTGCAACAGAAAGTAAAGCCATCAAAAAATGGAAAGCAATGAGTACCAATGCACGTAGTCTGAGTAACAAGCTTCCTGAATTAGTGGCCTTGATGGAGGAGGAACATCTGGATATCGTGGCAGTCACAGAAACATGGTTCACACAAAACCATGACTGGGACGTAAACATACCAGGATACACTAACTACAGGAGAGACAGAGAGGGTAAAGAGGGAGAAGTAGCTCTTTACATAAGGGAAGGAATCAAAGTAACAGAACAAAAGAGAAACAGGGAGGAGAAGAAGCACTGTGGTAAATTTGGAGACCGCGCTATGGCACCACAGTCCGCTGAGGGTTGTATACAGACCCCTTCTCAGGGGAGGAAATGGACAAGGAAATGATAGAAAGTATACTTAGTTTGGCAAAAAGGGGAGATATTGCTGATGGGTGATCTGAATATGCCAGATGTTAACTGAGTGCAGTTGCACAGCCACTTCTAAGAGGGGTTATTCTAGATGCCCTACAGGGGCATGCCTTAGACAACTAGTATTGGAGCCCACTCGAGAGGGAGCAATCTTAGACCTGGTTCTCTCAAATGGAGATGAAGAGAGATCACAGATGTAGAAGTGGGTAGCCATCTTGGAACTAGCGACCATCGAACAGTATGGTTCCCAATAAACACAGCAACAGAGTCAAGCCATACAAAAGCAAAGGTACTGGACTTTAGGAGGGCTGACTTTGCCAAAATGGGTAAGTGCCTAAGGAATGTACTAGCAAATGGGCAGGAAGGAGGGGTGGAAGAACAATGGGGAATAATAAAACTGCCATCACAGAGGCAACAAGCCTTTGTGTGAAGCAAATAAACAAAACTAAGCGATGTAAGAAACCACTATGGTTCTCAAAGGAAGTGGCAGTGAAGGTTCAAGAGAAAAGAAAGCTTTCAGGAAGTACAAGGAATCACAGAAGGAGTAGGACAGAGAACTGTATCAGTTAAAGCAAAAGGAAGCTGGGAAGGCAGTCAGAACAGCAAAGGCCCAAACCGAGGAAAAGATAGCAAACTCAGTTAAGAAGGGGATAAAACCTTTTATAGGTACATCAGGGAGAAGGAAGACCAAGGGAGGGATAGTGAGGGCTTAATAAAGGGGGGTGAGGGTGGGCAGAGGAGACTGTGAAAGGCAGAGATACTAAACAAATATTTTTGCTCAGTATTTACAAAGGAAGGGGGGGGGTACCTAGAACAAACTGTAGAAACACACTGGATACAGAAGTTGATACCAGCCCATTTACAGAAGAAAGGGTTATGAAAGAACTCTTAAAACTGAAGGTGGACAAAGCAATGGGGCCTGATGGGATTCATCCCAGAATTCTAAAAGAACTAAGGGTAGAATTAGTGACACCACGACTATCCTGTTTAACAAATCATGGGAGGATGGGGTGGTACCTGAGGACTGGAGGAGGGCAGATGTGATTCCCTCTCACAAAAGTGGGAGCAAGGCAGAGGCAGGAAACTACAGACCTGTTAGTTTAACCTCAGTGGTAGGGAAAATGATGGAATCCTTCTGAAGGAAAGAATTGTCAGTATCTAGAGGCCAGAGGGCACAGGACCCAAGGCAGCATGGATTCACAGCAGGAAGGTCATGCCAGACAAATCTGTTAGATTTCTTTGACTGGGTGACCAAAGTAGTAGATCAGGGAGGGGCTGGTTATGGCCTACTAGACTGTGGGCATTGACGCAGTCCCACAAAGATTAATATACAGAATTAGCTAGCCTGGGGTGGGTCCCAAGATGACAGCCTGGGTAAAAAATTGGCTGGAAAATAGGACACAGAGAGTAATAGTAAATGGAGTCCACTCTGATGAAAGGGGGGTTACTAGTGGGGTACCGCAGGGTTCAGTATTAGGACCATTCCTCTTCAATGTCTTTATAAGCGACATTGCAGAGGGACTAGAAGGAAAAGTATGTCTCTTTGCAGATGACACAAAGATCTGCAACAGAGTTGATGCACAAGGTGGGGTGGAAAGGATGAAAAGGGACTTAGAGGAATGGTCGAATGTATGGCAGCTTAGATTCAATGCTAAGAAGTGCAAGGTAATGCACCTGGGAAACAAAAACCCAGGGGAAGAGTACACAATGGGAGGTGAGATACTAACAACAACAAAAATGGAAAGGGACCTGGGGGTAGTCATATCAGATGACCTAAAGGTGGGCAAGCAATGTGAGAGGGCAGCAATGAGGCTGGGGAATATTGGGATGCATAGGGAGAGGCATCACCAATGAAAACAGGAAGTTATTATCCCTCTGTGCAGACAGCTGGTCAGACCCCATCTGAGTACTGCATGCAGTTCTGGAGACCCAATCTCTGCAAAGACATAGACAGGATGGAAGCTGTCCAGAGGAGGGCAACTAAAATGGTGCAGGGTCTGCACCGGAAGACATATGAAGAGAGACTAAAGGAGCTTAATATGTATAGCCTCGAGGAAAGGAGGGAGTGGGGGACATGATAGAAGCTTTCCAAGTACCTCAAGGAATCAACAAAGTCCAAGAGGGTAGCATCTTTCAAAAAAAGAGGTGTGCAAGAACAAGGGGGCATAATTTGAAGAGATAGAGGGGAGGCGGCTCAGAGGTAATTTAAGGAAGTATTTTTCACAGAGGGGTTGTGGATGCATGGAACAGCCTTCTGGAGGAGGTCGTGGAGTCAAAAACAGTGGTGGAATTCAAGCATGCATGGGACAGTCATAAGGCAATTCTAGGGGATGGGGGTAGGAAGAAGTAGGCTGCTGGTTAACTAGGATCTGCAGCTTATCCAGTAGGCAGGGAAATGGGCAGACTGGGTGGGCCAAGCGGTCCTTATCTGCCGTCAAATTCTATGTTTCTATGTTTCTAGAGTTTGACACCTATGTCCTCATGTGGTCCTGCAACGGACTGTCTGCAGGCAGAATGAGAAGACCATTGGAAAGCAAAAGACTACAGGAGCATATCATAGTCATAGTGTGAAGGAGAGAGGATACTGTCTCCAATTGGTAACTACTTAACGGAGAACACCCCTGAATCTAGAAGTCATTTTACACAGTAGAAGTTGTTTTTTTAAACACTGGTTCAGATTATTTATTTATTTATTTTTTTTGGATAACCAGGAAAGGCTCACCAGGCACAAGTGCCTATTTTCAGGGGTAACTCAGGAGCATTGGGAAGGCTGAGTGACTTGCACAGAGTCACACAGTATGCGAGAGGAGGTTAGGGGACTCAAACCCTGGATTGCTGGATGTACCAAGCTCATTCACAGCTTGTTTCTCTAATCTCTAGGCTATACCACTAGCCAACAGATTCTGTTCTTGCTCAACCCATAAAAGGTGCTTTGTTATCCCTAGTGGGTGTTTCTGCTTTACATGTTAGTGATAAGAACCATGTTTGAACTGTATGATGTAGTTTATGTCCCTGTTCTGATCTTCTATTGGTGACGTGGCACAATGCATCCATTTTCTACAGAACACTGTGGCTGAGAGGGGCATAACCTAGAAAATGACGCCATACATTTCTAAAATGGCACTTACCACCAGGTTGTAAAGCAGAAACACCCACTAAGGTTACCAAAAGGCCTGTATAGTTTGAACAACAACGGTTTGATCCAGTATTTCATAACAGCTTCTACTGGGGAATCATGGCTTACAGGTTCAGTGCAGTTCTCATTTAAAGGCTTTCACGACTCGTACCCTAAGTAGGGGGTGGGCGAAAGTGCAGATTTCTGCCATTGCGGAAGTTCCATGAATTTTCAAAAATTTCATGGACTTTTCCACTCTTTCGCCTGTGGCGGAATTCTGTACTTTCACCAAATAACTGCAGATTCCCACCCAGTACTGTGGCATTTAATTACGAACTGTGGACTTTTTACATGATATGTGGAAATAAAGTCTCTTGCTTACTATTTCGCTGTATATTGTGTAATTATCCACAGTTTGCATTACTTCTGCTGGGTTTTTTCCCACAGTTTAATACAGAAGCCGCAGAACTGAACACTGACAGTGATCAGTTCTGCAAAGGTTTTTCCCGCAGTTTAATATATTAACTTGCATTTCTTACATTTATTCTGCAGTTTTCGGTGGAACTGCTGTGAAAGTTGGCAAAATGATTTCCAAACTTTCATGGAAGCAAAAATTCGACTTTCGCCGAAATCCCACTGGCGGAATATTTTTTTCACACACCCCTAATCGTAAGACGTTATACTTCATAGAGCATTAGCAAGTGAAACAGAGTCCTAGGGCAGGAGGCTGTTTAAGGGCGTTTCTGCAGAGAGAAGTCTCATGGATTTATCATTTGAACTGTTTGAAGCCATGTGGTTGAATGAGAATTTGGTTTATAAGCTGTTTATATGAGAGACCAATGGATGTGAGACATTATTTTATCAGTGTTTAATGGGGAGATTTAAATGATATTAATTCTTAAAACCCTATCCTCACTGTGAAACACTTCTGATGTATGAAAAGTGAATGAAGTTGTGCATCATGTAAAAAAAATGCTTGATTAAGTATTGTGAATAGTTCTTTAGCACTGTGGCAATAAGTCTTCTTCTCATTCCAAGGTATCTATGTACAAAGTATTTGCAAATTTTGACCTACATCCGTTCCAAGGCTTGGGATGGCAAGGAGAATCTGGGTAAAGCAGTTAATAAAGCTCCTCAAAAATGAACAGCACATCCCCATTTTGGAGTCTGATGTGTCAGGTAGCAGCTCCTGCACATTATGCTACACTACAAGTAGCAGAATTACAGAAAAAATGCTTTTTGACAGGCTGTCTGCAACTCAGGCTTATGCTATCCTTCTTCTTGTGGACATGTATGTTAGGTAGTTGGTAGTTGCTTAACCCATTTGTAATGATTTAGTCACTGATGTTTTTAAATTTATATGGGTCTGATGTCATTATGATACATTTTGTTATGTATGTTTTAAATATTATTATCATAATTTTTTACTTTTCTTAAAGGGACACATCTGATACAGGTAAATGGCGTTTCCGAGATGTCTTTTGACTAATTAGTAGTAGTATTACCTACATAAATCTTTGCACTGAGAACTGTGACGTGAAGCTGAGCAGTTCTGGAATGCGAAGATGTTTCGAGATGACACTCTTGATTAGCCAAGCAACATCTCAGAAACACCATTCATCTTTTATTAAGCATTTCTTTTTTGTTTTTAACCACCCCCTCGACAGTTCTGTATGATAATCACATTATGATATCCATGCCATGTCTGAGACTGTTAAACTGTAAGCTGTGATCCACTGCTCCAGCTTCTGTTTCGGTGATATCACAGGTCTTCTGTGCTTAGGTAGCATGACAGGTCAGAGGTGAATGTAACTATCCAATAGAACACTGATAGCGTATCACCAGGACATGGAACTGTGGTTGGGAAATGTAGTTTTCTGATGAATACCATAAGAAGCTCTCCTTCCATGTCCTCCAGTACTTCAGTTGCCATGGGTGACGCAAAATCATCTAGCTTCATGGGGGGGTCAACATGACTACGTGAGGGGGAGAGGGGAACAGCTCATAAATGGCATAGTTTAGGACAACTAGTCATATAAGGGCTTCTTCTGACAGCACTTTTGTTGTTCTATTCTTTTAATGATGGGAAAAAGTACGTGATACATTACTGATGTGGCTAAACAGAGATGGACTGTTATTTGAGACAGTACTTTTTTGCTTCTTTTTTTGCTTTTAGTAACAGGTGGCTGGCTGAACAATCTAGAGGATGGGAAAGCAGGTAAATGAGAGAGCAGGTAGAAGTATGTAGAATGGGGACTAATGGAAAAATATCACGCAGGGAAAAAAAACCCTTCAAAATCAGAACATGGTTTTCATTTTAAGCTGCAGTGTGTGAAGACCTCTTGGCTGCGTAAGAAGTCTTCACACGCTGCAGTCATTTACAGAGCTCTCTATGGAAAAAAATAGATGCTTTATAAAGTAGTTTCTAAAGAAATGTTACCTGAGAAATACTGCCTATCTCTTTAAGAAAGCAATTATGCTTCTAAAATCATGGATTCAACATGCAGTTTAACCTCTCAGACAAACACCAATCCCGCCCCTGATGAAGTCCGAGAGGAGCGAAGTGTTGGTGAACAAGGAGGCAGGTTGGACCCAGGATACTGGCAATACTACTGAGCACTTGATCTGTGGTTTGCACCTTTTCCCTGAAGCCTATGTGCTTTTAACAATTCTAAGCATCTTATAATGAATGCATTGAGCCATTGGGGTGTTTAGGCTATTTACAGCTGCATTTAAGTCTACTGTACATGAATTTTATCAAATTGTGTTGAAATCTCCATTCTGGTATGTTTGTAAAAACTACTACTGGTGGTAAATGGAGTTCAATTGGAGGAGAGGGGGTGACTAGTGGGGTGCCATAGGGGTCAGTGCTGGGGCCGGTCTTCTTTAATGTGTTTATAAGTGACATTGCAGAGGGACTGGAAGGAAAGGTATACCTCTTTGCAGGTGACACTTAAGATCTGCAATATAGCTTGACACTGGGGGGTGGAGAAAATGAGGAGAGACATAGGCAAGTTGGAGGAGTGGTCAAGACTGTCGCAGCTCCAATTCAACACAAAGAAGTGCAAAATCATCCACTTAGGTAACAGAAGCTTAGGGGAGGAATACCTGATGGGGGAGGGTACTATAATTGCCGCCTATAATTGGGCGATGTCAGCTAAGCTTGACTCTCTCACACCAGTCCCTGTATGACCCAAATCTGTTTACATGAAGTCCCCGTAGTTTGATGGGGAACTCAAGGTGATGAAAATTGTGGGTCAGAGGTTTAGAGCGCTGCTAGCAGAGTTCCGGGCTAGATGTAGGCAGACTGGTCCTGTGCTCTCATTATGCTGAGTGACAGGGGGCAATCACCCATAAAAAGGCAGAGTTCCTGTCCAGGGAGATTGCTGCTGGGAAGAACCAACCAACTGTCCTCTTTTAGACTGTGGACAGGTTGCTAAACCCAGCCTGTCTGCAGCAAAAAAAGAACCTTTTCCGATGCTTTATACGAAGAGTTTGCTCGGTTCTTCTCAGACAGGGTGTCCACTATCCAGCAGAGCATTACGCCAGTTTGCCATACTATGTCTAACAGTGATAGCCTGAGGCATTTTGGAGAGCACTCCCCCTGGCTGGGGGGAGTTTAGATCAGTGGAGGTGGCTGAGGTCACTGAGGTTTCCTTCAGGCTAAAGAACACATACTGTGAACTGGACCTGGCACTGACGCATTTCCTTATGAGATGTGTCAACTCCATTGGCCCAGTGTTCACCTTGATTGTCCGGTGTTCTGTCTCAGAGGGGGTCTTTCCAGATGCCTTGAAGGTGGCATAAATCAGGCCACTTCTGAAGAAACCATCGTTAGACCCTGACGTCAAGGCGAATTACTGTCCAATCTCCGACCTCCCATTTTTAGGGAAGGTTGCTGAGAAAGTTGTGGCGCAGCAGCTAGAGGAATGCCTCATGACCTGTGACCTTTATGAGCCTTTTCAGTCAGGGCTTCAGGTGAGGCATAGCACAGAAACTGCATTAGTTCAGGTGCATAATGACCTCCTCAGGGCTCGAGATCGAGGAGAGGGGACAGTTCTCGTCCTCCTCGACATCTCCTCAGCATTTGACACAGTAGACCACTGTGTGTTGCTCGACCACCTGAGGGAACTTTGTGGACTCACCAGCACTGTCATCTGCTGGTTTGAGTCCTGTCTCACTAACAGGAGGCAACGGGTAGTGATGGGGAATTTCTCCTCCTCCCCTAGCTTTCTGCTGTGTGGAGTACTGTACCTCAGGGTTTGGTCCTATCACCAGTGTTGTATGCCATGTACATGCTGCCCCTGGGAGAGCTCATTAGAAAGTACAGTTTGGGTTTTCATTGCTATGCCGATGATACCCAACTGTATCTCTCCTTTGCCCCTGGGACATCCAATGTGGTGGAAGTGCTGAACAGATGCCTTGTTGAGATCAATGAATGGATGGCTTCCAGCTGGTTGCGACTGAACCACAATAAGACAGAGGTACTGGTGGTGGAGTCGAACAGATGGTATGATAGGATGGCCTCTGGCACAGCTACCGGGTTATTCCTGGGATCTGCACCATTGAAGGCCTCCTCTAGGGTGCATGATCTGGGTGTGACCTTTGACAGCACATTGACATTTGAAGCACAGGTGTCATCCGTTGTCTAGACCAGCTTTTACCATCTTAGTAACATCACCAGGATCAAGCCCCTAATTCCACCTATGGACCTCCCCACCTTGGCACATGCCTTCATAACTTCTAGGCTCAATTACCGTAATGCACTTTACTTTGGGGTCACAGGAGGTACCCTCCGCAGGCTGCAGCTGGTGCAGAATGCATCTGCCAGGTTGCAGATGGAGCAGTCTAGATACTACCACATCACCCCAGTGCTGTGTGAACTGCACTGGCTGCTGGTCAGGTGGAGGATCCTCTTTAGGGTGAGCTTGTTCACCTTCAAAGCCCTACACGAGCTGGGCCCTGGCTACTTGTCTGACCTTCTAACTCCTGCTGCCTCAGTCCGCTCCCTCTGTTCTTCCTCTAGGAGCCTCCTTGTGGTTCCCTGGGTGAGGCTTAACATTGCCAGTGACAGAGCATTTAGTGTCACCGGCCATGTCCTGTGAAACTCGCTGCCTCCATCTGTAAGGGAGGCCCCTTCAGTTGAAGTGTTCAAGGCCCACCTCAAGACCCTCTTGTTTAGCCAAGCTTTCCCAGACACTGTCTTTTAATATTTATTTCTGAGATAGCCTCTTTATGACTACTGTTATTGTAACTGTGTCTATTTTTTTTGTTTATCTAATAGTATTCTGCTGTATTTGTTTTATTTTATGAATAGTATGCATTTATTTGTACAGCGCTCAGAGCCTCTGGGATTGGGCACCTCGAAAACTAAACCTTGCCTTGCCTTACTAGCAACAACCAATCTGGAAAGGGACCTGGGGGTGGTCATAACAGATGACCTGAAGGTAGCCAAACAATGTGAGAAGGCAGTGAGGAAAGCCAGTGGGATGCTGGGGTGCATAGGAAGATATATCACCAGTAGAAAACAGGAGGTGCTGATGCCACTGTATAGACAGTCGGTGAGATATCATCTGGAGTATTGTGTGCAGTTCTGGAGACTGCATCTCCAGAAGGACCTAGACAGGGTAGAGCCAGTTGAGAGGAGGGCAACAAAAATGGTGCTGGGACTGCACCAGAAACCATATGAGGAGAGATTGAGGGCTCTGAATATGCATACACTGGAGGAAAGGAGGGAGAGGGGGGATATAATAGAAACTTTCAAGTACATCAAGGAGATTAGCACAGTTCAGGAGGGCAACATCTTTCATAAAAGGAGATGTGCAAGAACAACTGGCCACAACCTGAGTATAAAGGGAGGGAAGATTCAGGGGTAACGTGAGGAAGTATTTTCACACAGAAAGAGTGGTGGATGCATGGAACAGCCTCCTGAGGATGTCGTAGGGGCAAAAACAATTGGTGAATTCAAGAATGCTTGAGACAGACAGAAGGCAACCCTAGTGGTAGGAAGGAGAAGGTTAGCTACAGATCGTATAGGATCTGGAGTTTATACAACAGGTAGAGGAATGGGCAGACTAGGTGGACTGAGCATTCCTTGTCTGCAGTCAGATTCTATGTTTCTATGTAATTATGTTACTATTGCTCATGACTTGGAAATGAGTGAAGAGACATGAAAGGATGGACACCAATAAAGTCTTTAAATATTTTGCTTCTACATCTGCTCTATAATTTGCTTTTTAATGGTGCTCTGCAAAGGCTAAGCCAATTTGGCTAGTACTTTCTGAGTAGTATTACTGTGTAGTATGACCAAGTGTGTTCAAGTACATGAAATACCAAGTGTGGAGATTGTATTTTTCACACGGGAGTTAACCAACCTGGTTTATCATGCACTGCCCCAATATCACAGCTCACACTTGACATTTGGAGTAGCTAGTTTGGTACGATCATGCCTTTATGTTCTTCCTTCCTAAAATCATCACTTTATATTTCTCAGCACTGATGTCAATTGGCCATTTCTCTTTACAAATGTTGACAGTACCAGATAAGATGTACATTATGGGGCCTATGGACAAAGTAAATGCAGTGGCTGTGTGGTGCGCAACACACATGCATATGGGTTTATGTCAGTAAACTGTGTACGACACAGCCACTTGGCATGCACATAGAGTCTGCAGTGGTGCATGAACATGTCATCTGCATAGCTATGTGGTGGAAACATTACCATGCGGGTGTGGGGGCATGGCCGCATAACAGCATACATACACAACACATTCATGTACGTGCGGGTGAGGGGGAATGTCTGTATAATAGCATGCATGCACAACACATACATGAATGCACAATGTTCATTACATCACCCCAGCACATGGAACAACACATGCAGCACTACACCATGTGGACTACATGCACACAGGGCAGGCATACAGCTGGACAGAAGGCCTGTTGTGTATCCTCCCAAGGGCACATGACCGGATGGAGCACCAGTACTGATGGTCTGCAGCGCCATGGAGACCCAGAAAGGGCAGGGTACCACAGTGCAATGTACACTAGCAGCACACAACATGAACATACCAGTGGACAGCAAGGGCCAATCTGGTGGGTAGCAAAGGATGATAGTACACCCCCCTGGGGCCTGCAGACCCGGATGGTGGCAATGCCTCACTGCCCAGAATAACATTGACAAAGGTGACAATTGCCAAATACCTTTAACAAAACAGTATCCAGAGGGGATCCACCCCAATTTACCCATAACCCCTGACACATGTAACTATGATGCCCAACCCATGATCCATCAGAGGATGGGCATGCCACCTGGGGATAGCAACAAGAAGGCTGTACCGGCCTGTGCTGCCATCACCCCCCAGTGCTCAGTTCTCCTCATTGTGGGAGTCCCTGCTTGATCCTCTTGGGGTGGTGTTAAATATCCCCTCTTTACAAGTATCATCTGGTAAAGAGGGAATACCCCTTTAAAACAAGAACACAGAGGACAGGAATGAAAGGTCTGTACAAGCAGGGCCACAGCTAGCACACATATCCCCACAGCACACAACCGGTAAATACTTTGGATGGCTACCTCCATTGTCCGTAGCTTTCTCACGTCATCCTTATAATATACATCCTCCAACTCCACACACCACGATAGGAAATAGGGCAGGTATAGGGGCCACATCCTCCACCCTGCCACCACCACCACCACCGATGCTGTCGCATCTGGTTGCTGCACATGGATTGGTACAATCTGATGTGGATGTCCATGGAAGTCCTGTGAAGACATGGGGGGACATCACTGCCACAGCACCACACCCACAGGGCATACACGCACAGGGATTCATAGTTATGTAGTTTTGCATTCAGCCAGCACCATACTCCATTTAGCATTGCTCATTTACAAGGAGGTCTTGGTTAGAACAGGTAACATAAAAGGAATAATATGATACATTACAAAATACAGGGAATAATAAACAGTGGGGGGTAGCCCCAGGTTCCATGTCATAACAGCGATCGCAGTTACAGCGAGTGCACATCACTGAAAATCAAAATGGCGATGTACACTCCCTACCGAATCCGATAACAACAACAGAAAAACCAATGTATCTATGTGAAAGTGTGCCTCACACCACACCACCCTGCGAGGGGCTTCACCTACCCCCGAATTATGATTCTCAGCACCGGGGTATGTCAGGAGGGGGAGAAACTTGCAGGAAAAACATTTTATGCTGCGCAGGTTCAAAACAAAATAAACTCCCTATCCAGCCCCGAACCCAGCACCTCCTTCACTGCAACCCACCACCCTCGCCACCACACCAGAAAGGCAGCTCAGTAGCACACTGCCAAATTACACCCCACATACCTTCTCCTTCCTGAACCCTCCTCTTCCAGTCCTTCACCCTCTAAGTATCTCGCTCTTTTGTCCCATACCATGGCGCTATAACTGTGCCTCGCTACCCTTTCAGGGTAACTCACGTCACAGCAGCTGAAACTGAGTCGCTCAAGACTGAGTCGCTCAATTTCAGTTGCCATCATAACGTGCCACCTATACCCCAGCACAGTCTACCTCAGCTGTTGATGCAGCCCTGCATTGCCAGACTGCTGTCTCTGCCATATAGTCACTCAGGCTGGGCCTCTGTGATGCCTGTTTATGCTGTGTCACCTCACTGGCATGCCAGGTACCATCCCATATAAGGGGGATCCCATCCGCAATGGATGCCCATGCTGCGGAACAGACAGAGTCTCTATCCAGTGATATACAGAGGTGGGGACACTACGCACCATGGTGTGACCTCAAAGGGGTCCACAGGGTGTGCCTATGGCTATTAGTATATGTACTCCTGTTGTATGACGAGAGGGAGCATCAATAGGCAATGAGGGCATGACCAAACATAGAAACATAGACTTTGACGGCAGATAAGGACCACTTGGCCCACCCAGTCTGCCCATTTCCCTGCCTACTGGATAAGCTGCAGACTCAAGTTAACCAACAGCCTACTTCCTGCCACCCCCCACTACAATTGCCTTGTGTCTGTCCCATGCATGTTTGAATTCCCCCACTGTTTTAGCCCCAACAACCTCCCCAGGAAGGCAGTTCCACGCATCCACCACTCTCTCCATGAAAAAAGATTTCCTCATATTACGCCTGAGCCGTCCCCCCTCTATCTTTAAATTATGTTCCCTTGTTCTTACACATCTCTTTTTCTGAAAGATGCTACCCTCCTGGACTTTGTTGATTCCCTTGAGGTACATGAACGTTTCTATCATGTCCCCCCTGTTCCTCCTTTCATCAAGGGTATACATATTAAACTCTCTTCATCTCTCTTCATTTGATTTCTGATGCAGACCCTGCACCATTTTAGTTGCCCTCCTCTGTACTGGACTGAACTAGACCACATATATGCCTTCCACGGCTGGAGGCCAGACACCTGCGGGACACACTGTCAGGAAAGATTGCACCTGGACCATACCACAATCGCAAGGTCATGTAACAGGGTCCATGCACATGTGGCACCACATATACAGTGGTCACAGGTGATGTCTGTGGAGATGAAAATGCTATGTGCACTGGCATATGATGCCACAGGGTCCTTCCAGATGGTTTCTCAGGACATAGTAGGTATCAAGTAGTCTTTCATGCCCAGGGCATTGCACCAGGTCACTGACATACTGCAACTACATGTGCATGTGCATGTAGCATTCTTCCCTGCAAAGTCTGACATACCACTATGGAGGCACCCAATGCCCTGTATAGCATGCCCACTGTACTGGGGGTGAGCGACTCTATGCATGTGGCAATCCTTGCACTGATGGTGCATGTGGAGGCATACAGGATCCCCAAGGGGTACTGCAGCATGATCTGCCAGATAGTATGTGGTGCAGTGGGTATCATCACCAGTATGTGTGGCAAGTGCCCTGGGTAATGTCAGGACTCATACATCAATGGGTCCAGAATGTGTGCCTTCCTTGCTACATGCAGGGCTGGGGAGGGATGGCTGATAGGTAAGTATATGTATTTCGCACAGATGCAACACAGGTATATGCATTGCCACAGGGTGTTAAATGGCTGTCATTTACCCACTGCATAGGTGGCAATGGATATGCACTATGGCCATACTGGATGACCCCAGCTCTGGTGGCAAATGGCACAGAGAAAGAAGTATACAATGAGGCCCACAGGAAGACATGTTCCATGACTGAGAGGACCACAGAGCTTCTAAAAATGAGGTTCTGGTGCCTGGATCTCACAGGTGGCATGATGATGCTTGCCCCAGAGAGGGCATGCAGAGTGTTTGCAGCATGCGCTGTGTTGCACAGCATAGCTGTGCACCAATGGCTACCTTTTCCCAGCCAGGCAATGAGGGTGATGGGCCGTCAGAAGCATAGTGCGGAAACACTGTCTGGACGAGGCACATCTTGCAGTCTTGCACTGTGCATTCCACCAATGGGGGGGAGGTGACCGGCATGGTACCATGATGATGTCCCACTCTGAGTGAATTTCCATCCATGGGAGGATATATGAACAAGGCCATGGATGTATGAGGTGGTCATATGTGGCTGTGAACAGGGGGATAATATGTAGCTGTGTATGGGGGGTGATGCTTGGCAGTGTACAGGGGGGTCATGAGGTGGTGTGCAGTGTTCTGGGTATGTGTATGGTATGCACTTTCATGTCACTCTTTGTTAGTGGAGAGGCACTTCTGGCAGGACTCACTGCTTTTTAGACAGTTGTCATCCTTGTCGTGTGGATGACCGTGTGCCCAGATGCTGGGTCTTTGCCAGTGCATTGTCTTCTCCATGTAGCCATCTGTCCAGCTGTGTGTCTGCCACCTGCTATGGTTGACTGTCTCCATGGACCTCTGAAATGATGGGGCTGGCAGGTGCAGGGTGCACTGGGAAACCCTGGTGTGCCTCAGAGCCACAGGAACTGATAAGTGCTGGCTACACTGGGACATCCAGATGTACCTTGAGGTCACAGGAGCTGGCAAGTGAGGGCTGGATTAGGACATCATGGTGTGGCATGGGGACAGATGGGGTGTCCATGATGGTCCTGGATAGCACGTGGTCCATCAGCCTCTCAAGTAGGTCTCTAGTGGGGTTTATGCCTCTGCGCATCTTTCTCACATCAACTTTCAGGTCCTTCAGGACCTCTGTGTTCTGGTGCTGTGTCTGGAGGCAGTCTTGTTGCAGCTGGTGCACCACGAGGTAGAAAGTGTGGAGTATACCATATGTGGGTGGCCTCCGTATCCAGCTGGAGTGGTGGCTTGAGGGGCCCTCATCCCCACTGTCACAGGGCTGTTGTATGGTACCCCTCATTACCCCTGTGTTCCATGGATCACTGTTGATGGACAGACAAACTGTGTCCTGTGGCCATGGGTATGTGCTGGATGTGCTTGCAGGCTGCGTATGAAGGCCAGACACATGTGGCTGTGGTGTGGTGTACTCTGTTCTCTGCTGTCCACCATGGGGAGCTGTCCATGGTGTGATTATGACAGGGGTTCCGAACAAGGGATAGTTGTGGATTGGCTGTCTCTGCTGGTGGCATTTAGTTCATGCACGTCCACTTGTGTCTCCTCCACTTTCTCTGTGACTGTGTTCTCTAGTATAGTTACATTGTCCACCATGCCCACCAACTATTGTATTGTGCCTGGAGGTGAGAGAAAGGACCAGTGTTACATTCTGTGGCACTGTCAGGGGAGTATCTTGGTGTACTATGGGCCACCTAGAGTAACTACCTGTGCCGTCCTCCTGTGCCAGATTGCCAGTTTAGGACTCAGGATGAGTGGCAGTCTCTACAAAGGGTGCTCCCTCCACGTCGGGGGGGGGGTCCCAGTTTCAGGCTCTTTAAGGTACAACACCGGGTGGTTAGCATTCCTGTGGTGTCCGGGACATCCTGGCTGTTGTCGCTGCATTACACTATGTACCTGATACTGTGTCCATGCCCTCCTACTCCCCATGTAGGCCACCTGTGTGAGGGTATCTGCCACCATCCTCTCTACGGCGGTTAGGCTGTGTGCCTGTGTGAGAGGGCCTCTGCCCATGCCTAGGTGTGACCATTTGAGAGCTGCCAGCTTCCACGTGACAGCTGATTGGAGGTCATGCTACTTATGTTTAATGGATGACAGTTTCCGTGCCTTGGGACCGGCTGCATTTACAGCATCCTGTATGTCGACCCACAGGCATTTTTTTGTATTGGCCAGAGCCTTGAGAGACTGTGCCTCATAGAGGATGGTACTGTGCTCGTGGATATCCATGACCGTGGCTGCCACCTGCCCACTTCTGAAGTTTGTGGACCATGACCAGCCACATCCCCAATGCTCTGTGCGGCTCCTTCCAGTGTCATTAGTCCCTGGCGGTGGACTGGGTTCCTCGGGTGTAGCTCTGCCTTCCTTCATCACTGATTGCTAGTTCTACCACATCTTGTTGACAAAAACTTTGTCAATGGATATTACATCAACACACATTTGCCGACAGGGATCACATCAACCAACAATTTGTTGTCTGACTGCCATGGCACCCCATGCACTGGAGCACATTTAGATTGTTTGTGGGGGGGGTGCTTTCCCCCCTGCACATCCCAAAAATATGGATTCTCAACTCCGGAGTGGGGGGGGGTGGATTACTGCGGAGAGCGGCCAACACTGGGAATCGCCATATCAGTACAGCGCTCCGACAACCCATTCTTCACTGTGAACGTCGAACAGGTTGTGTCACTGTACTGGCTTCACTGTAGAGGTTCCACTCTAACAGTGGTATACGCTGACTGCTCTCCCTCATCTATCATGGTGTTCACTTCCAAGTTTCCACATGGGGCGGTGCCAATGCTCATGTATGGTGGGGTCAAGGGGTGAGTTGCATAATTTGGGCTTGCCCAGGGAGCACTCCACTTAGCACTGAGTGTGTCCATAGGCCACAGTCATGCCTCAGACTGTCTAGTGTGCGTGTTCATGTATAGCGCATATTTGGGATGCCATGCAGGTCACATAGCTGTGTGCTACTGTTATGACACTAGGCTCCAACTACAGCATTACTTTAGAAACTCCGTGCTCAATAAAGTAAAGCAGAAAGAGTTAAGTTGTGCTGTTTATTAGCTGCACTTCATGAGTTAGGACACCTCCCTTCTAAGAGGTGGAAGTCCTCTAACCTGATATAATATTAGTATTGTTGCACAAAATATGTCAAGTCTATAATACCTGGTAGCCAGGTTTCAATGTCAGTAGGTATCCTACCTCTGGAATGATAATGTGAATAGGTTTAAATAAGGGCACAGACATATCATCTTGCTTTAGGTGCAGATGGTGCCAGGACTTGTACGGGAACACCTGATTAGAGCAGATTGGGGAACGTTCTTTATTGCTGCTGGCTACTGTTAACATTTCTACTGACAAACTGATCAGTTACATCACATTGTTATTTACTGAATATATACATGCTCCTGCCCTAAGTTATGAACACAAAACTAGATTAAACATGTTTCACAAAACAGAAAATGTCATAGCATCAAAACAAGTGTACAAAAATGAAGGCTACACTACGCCATGTAAGATGGCATAGGGAATATGTTGGTAAAAATAAATACTGCCACATCTAGTCCCTTCCCCAAAAGCACAGAAAATGTGAAAAAGGAGAAAGTTATACTTATCAGTCCTGCAATGTGTCTGAAGGGGTTTGACTGCGTTCTTGCAGATTTACATAAACATACACACACACACACACACACACACACACACCTTACATAATCGCACACAAACACACACAGTCATACATAGATCTGTGTACCCTCATTCCTGTGTTAATTCATAATCTGTGTGGCTAGACAGCAAACTTTACTTCTCTGCCCACACTGAAGCAATCCATGCTGCCCTAAACTTGATGACTTGTACCGCACACAGTAAAGATTGTCTCTCTCCACAGGTCCACCGTGAGCTTGTCACCAGATATGGTCTATGGTACCACTCTCTCAACCTCCCTGGCCAGACTGGACACCATCTGCAACTCCTTCTGCCACTTGGTTACCAACTCCCCCTCTCATACTCACCACTACTCACTCTATTCCTCCCTAGCCATTCTCCCTGTACCCTCACATCGCCAGATCCACTGCACCTCATTCATCTCCAAATACTGGTTTGGGTCCCTTCCATCTCACCATTCCTTACTCCTCTCCTTCATCCCCTATACCTGCTGCTCCCTCCACACCAGGGATCCTCAGACCTTTGCAAGTCCCCATCCCTGCTCCTCTGCTGGGCAATCAGCCTTTTCCTGTTGTCTTCCATCACCTTGGAACCAACACCCCACTTCCTTCTGCTTCACTGCCTTCCCTGGCTCCCTCAGGCATCAGCTGACCCCCCGCTCCTGTATTCCCTCTACCTTACTATTCCCATTGCACTTACCTCATACCCAGGTGTAGAGGTTGCTGAAACATCTTATTTTGTTTGTTTTGCCTTGTTTGCTCATTTTGTACTTATTCCTGCATTAGTCAGTGTTCTCTGATTGCACTTTACTGTAAATGTGAACTGTGTCTGTGCTATGAATTTTGCATCCTCTATTGCCTTCCTCTGGGTTGTAACCAGAAATGAGCCTTGACTCAGTGTACCTTTGCTATAAAGAAAGAAAGAAAGAAAGAAAGAATGAAAGGAAGGAAGGAAGGAAGGAAGGAAGGAAGGAATGAGGGAGGGAGGTGCAGTGGCTGTGGACTAAGTGCAGCACTAGCAGCTACTTATACATCAGGGGCAAAACATCCTGTGGCTGAGGTTTGGGGCAAGGCTCATGTAAGAATGTCCTTTGCAATTAGAAATCTGATGCAAGCACCCCAAAAATAAACCATATCTTTGGACGTACACTGTTGTCTGATCTTTGCTCCCATCCATTGCCACACCTGTATGCTGGCTAATCTGGAGGGGACCAGTGCCAATCCCAACATCCTCTACCACTTACCCATACCTGTATACAGTTCTGCTGGAGCACACCAATGGGTGTCCCATACATTGATGTCCCCTATGTGGTTTATCCATATCTGAATACAGTTCATCATGGGCATACCAATGTGTGTCCCATCCATTGTTGTCCCCAGGTGGTTTATCCATACCTGAATACAGTTCATCATGGACATACCAATGTGTGTCCCATCCATTGATGTCCCCCATGTGGTTTATCCATACCTGAATACAGTTCATCATGGGCATACCAATGTGTGTTCTATCCATTGATGTTCCCTATGTGGTTACTTAGTCATACCTGTATATAGTTTATCATGGGCATACCGATGTGCATCTCATCCATTGATGTCCCCATGTGGTTACTTACTCATACCTGTATATAGTTCTTCAGGGGCATACCGATGTGTGCCCCATCCATTGATGTCCCCCATGTGGTTACTTTCCCATACCTGTATACAGTTCTTCAGGGGCACACCAATGTGTGTCCCATCCACTTATGTCCCCTTTGTGGTCACATACCCATACCTGTATACAGATGTCAGGGGCACATCAATGTGTATCCCATCAATTGATGCCCCCCACATGGTTATTTACCCATACCTGTACATAGTTCTTCATGGGCACACGGATGTGTATCCCATCCTTTGATGTCCCCCATGTGGTTACTTACCCATACCTGTATACAGTTGTTCAGGGGCACACCAATGTGTGTTCCATCCATTGAAGTGCACCACATGGTCCCTATCAGCTCAGGCATCCCCCAAAGGTCTGTATTCAGCCCAGTTCTTTTCTCCATTTTTCTAAATGACCTCCCCAAGGCCTGCTCCTCTGTGTCAATACATATGTATGCGGATGATATGGTTCTGTTTTCCTCTGGCTCCTCTGTCCCTGATCTCATGAACCAACTCCATCTGGACATTATTGCTGGAGCCCTTTTGCTAACTTTCTTTCATATCCTTGATGGTATGACTATTGAAGGTATCTCCTCCTTCAAGTACATTGGGATCTGGCTAGATCACCACCTAGATTGTTCTGTTCATGTGGATGCAATCCACAAGAAGCTTCACCCAAAGCTTGGGGTGCTTTGCAGAAATAAGAGAAGCATTCCACTTTCTGCAAGCACAGACATCCTCATTAAGATGATTCTGCCCATTTTCAAATATGGAAGCATTGTTTATAGTGTTGCTCCAAAGTCTACTTTAGATAGGCTGGATCTTCTATTTCACTACTTCTGTTGTTTTTCCCTTGATAAACCCTTGCATGCTCATTATTGTACCTTGTATTCTTCCCACTCCCCCTGTCTCCAGTTTTGGGTTGGCTCTCTTCCCTCATATCGTACCTCGCTTCTCTTCTCTTCCTCCCCCTTCATCCACAGTTCTATGTGATTTGAGTGAATGCTAAAGAGCGAGGGAAAAACAGCAATGGCAAAACAGCGAGGGAGGAAAGAGTGACCCTCACTAAACAGTGATTGCTGAAACGGCGACAAGGATTTCTACAGGGGGTATTTCCCCCCCCGCACACCCATTTGGGGGTTTTGGCCCACACCCCTCTTTCTAAATATAATCAACTCTGGGGGGAGAAACTTGGGGAGGGGGAGAAATCCATAGGTCGCCATTCAGGTGATCTCTGTTTATCGCCGTCGCTCTTTTTCCCTTGCTGTTTTCCCATCGCCATTTTTGCAGTAGTCGTAATGCAATGCCTTTCACAGGATACCTTCATCCTTTTACTCTGTTCATAATGCTTGCTCTCACTGTTTTGCACTCCCTCAAATGAAATCTACTGCTGGCCAGGCTACCTGTCTTCTCATTTCATTTCCCTAAACTTTGTGGTTCTCTTCCCCCTTCTATTTGCTCTGCTCTTCCTTTCGGGCTCTTAAATCTCTTCTCCATGAGTTCTGTACTCACTCCTGCAGTTGCTTCTGATTTGGGGTTTACTCCTCCTGTAACTCACCTAATACACTGACCTTCAGCTTTTCCTTCCCTAGTATCAGTCGATCCCCATTTCTTATTTTGTTAAGTTGTCTGCTATTTAACTGCTCTTTAGTTCGGTTCCACAATTATTTACATGGCATCTTACTTATTGTCAATTTACTTTTAGGCACTATTGTCCTGTCTATTTTGACATACTTATTTCATGTCTACAGTATGTAATTTATATTCTTTATTTTGTATCTGTTATCGTCCTCTCTTCCCCTTGCCCCAGGGCACATTTGGAAACAAGCTGATACCAGCTCAGCATGTCTTTCCTGGTAAAACCTTTAAAATAAATAAATACATACATACATACATACATTTAATGTGATCACTTACCCATACACACTTGTTCAGGGGCATACCAATGTGTGTCCCCCCTCCACTGCTGTTCTCCCATGCGGTCACTTAGCTGTACTTGTACATAGTTCTTTAGGGGCACACCAATGTGTGACTCATTCATTGATGTCCCCATGTGGTCATTTACCAATACCTGTATGCAGTTCTACATGGGTACACCAATGTGTGTCCCATCCATTGATGTCCCCACATGGTCACTTACCCATACTTGTGCACATTTGTTCAGGGGCACACCATGTATGTCCCATCCACTGATGTCTCCCATGTGGTCAGATCCATACCTTTATATGGTTCTTCAGGGGAGCACCAATGTGTGTCCTGTCCATTGATATCCCCACGTGGTCACTTACCCGTACTTGTGCACATTTGTTCAGGATCACACCGTGTGTATCCTATCCATAGATGTCTCCCATGTGGTCACATCCTTACCTGTATACAGTTCTTCAGGGGAACACCAATGTGTGTCCCATCATTTGATGTCCCCCATGTGGTCATTATATTCAGGGGAAGGAGGATGCTGGCTATGGCCCATGCACAGTATTAACAGGTACAAACTGTCAAACACGGGCAACTTTCTAGACATCACAGTCTGGGGTGGTGCCCCATCATGGTAAAGGTGTATAGAGACACATGGGAGAAAGCTAGTAACTGTGGCAAGAGGGCTCTACTATGCCGGTTTGACAACAATTTCGTCGACCGGCATCACAGCGATGGAATTTATGTCGACTGCAAGTTGAGGTTGACATAAATCCCAAAGGACTCCCAGTTTCTTTTTCTATCAGGCAGCTTTGCCTCCGGAACCACCCATGTGGGAGGCTCTGCCCCTCACACACACACACCCCCCCCCATTCTAAATATGATCAACTCCGATTTGGAGTTAATTCGGGGAGGGGGCGCAGGACTGGGAGACAGTATGCCAAGGTCTCTGGTGCACCAATACAATGAATTGTTGATGTTGTCGGCATTGACGTAGTTCGCTATACTGGTGTCGCTGTTGGGGAGGTATACCTGGCAAAAGCACAAATACAGCACATTCTTGTAAGCTTATCCTAACACTCACATTTCAGACAGGTTTTGCCCCTCGTGGATGTTTTTCTACATACCTTTCCTGTAGTAAGTTATTGCACTCCTCACTATAACTTGTGGTAGCAAGTCTACTGCCTGAGGGCAAGGAAAGACTCCCATTCATTTGGTACCCATTAGGGGTGTATGGCTTGGCTTTTTCAGTTCTGATGGGAGGACCCCGACTGGACCAGGAAAACTGGAACCAAAACCGAAATTCAAATACTGTATATGTTAAAAATAAATGGTGCAAGCTATCCAAAACCAAAACAATGCTACCCAGTATCTCAGGGCCTGCTAAATGGAAAATGCCAGTGAGAACCATTGACTCTGTTTTCACCCCTACCTGTTCCATCCCACCCACCATACTGCTTTACTACTACATTCATGCAGGAGTCGTATTTTGGCCTGATCAGTCAGCAGACTAATTTCTTTAAGTGAAGAATGG
This sequence comes from Neoceratodus forsteri, assembly GCA_016271365.2. Taxonomy (NCBI): domain Eukaryota; kingdom Metazoa; phylum Chordata; order Ceratodontiformes; family Ceratodontidae; genus Neoceratodus; species Neoceratodus forsteri. The sequence continues at coordinate 1,458,682,713 of CM028132.1, forward strand.
AAGAGTTGCACAGAATAGACACAGCATAGCAATATGTTTCTCTCATGAACCAACTACTGGGCAATTTCTGCACCTGGTCACCTTGGTACTTTCAATGACATGACAAGAAGCTTGGCAGTGGTGCAGGCACCCTGCATTGGCACAGACAGACGGCTGAAGAAGAAGACAAGTCACATGGGGGATGGAACGTGCATATACTCGCCATTAGCAGCAGCAAGTCATCAAACCACCTAAATAAAAATAGAAATGGCTCAATCATTAGCAAGATACTTTTTTTACTATTAGGACCCACCATTTACATGAGCAGCATACAATACACAGAGTGGACAAGAGCATATTAGGTGCCACGTGAAGGTGCTTATACAAAACTGGGCATGTGTTCAAGTGGGAAAAAGAATGTTAATAAATAGAAAGTTATTTTTCCTATTTTCAAATGTGTCTTGTTTTTCATAATGTGCTTATATTTCAGTTAATCTTTTTATTCAATGTTTTGAAAACACAAACATTAAATGAGACAAATAAACATTGTTACAAAATTGAAACAGACATGTCTCATGCTCATAGTACATTATGGAGTAATACAGCCCTCATGGGACACGGTTATTGAGGTGTACGGAGTGCTTGAAGACAGTTGGTGATTTACCATATAAAAGGCACAACCCATGGAGTACTCCAGGTTCCAGTTAACAGTGGAATGGAGGACACCTTGTATTCCAATAAGGGGGCCAGACTAAACCTATGACAAGTCCCTTCTTAACTGTGGGGGTCATTACTCTTGTAATATGATTTATCAGCATGTGCAAGGAGATACAAAATACTGTAGCTGCATCATATAGACCTGTATTTGGCATAGTGGAGAATATGCATAAATTGTAACATTTTTATTTATTTATTTATTTAAACTTTTGGTAACGGGGAAAGGCACACTGAGCCAAGGCTCGATTCCAGGTACGATCCGGGGGTAGAGGGTAGAGGAGTACAACATTAATGAGTAACAAATAAGTCACTTTACAGCATGTTAAAACACAACAGATAGGTATAGCAGTGCCCGGTTACAGTTACAGTTACATAGGTACAGCATTAATGAGTGACAAATAAGCCACTTTACAGCATCGTTAAACACAAAGTTTTGGTATCGCAGTGCCAAATACAGTTACATAGGTCATTTGTAAAAAACAAAGTACAGGATGTGCTGCGAGAGACAGGAGATTACAAGGAACAGGTTGGGGGGGAATTACAAAGTAGGTGCTCAGAACATCGAGACGTTGCTAGGTAAGTGCTTATAAGGCTGGAGTCAGGGACCATGTAGAGGGGGCCATGAGTGGATTCAAGTTTGACATTGACAGGAGGTGGGTGGTAGGAGGTTTAACTGTTGCTTACAGGCATGATGGGAGGAGGAGCTCCTGATTGGGGGGGGGGGGTTGTTCCATAAACTGGGGAGCCGGTTCAGTATACGCACTATACATTTTAAATATCTAACTTAGCAATCCTGTTTGATATTTGTTGTAACGCCAATATGTCTTATACAACAGCAAAAAGAATTTGTCTGTCAAATTAAAGACTCAAAGGTGAATGGTGCTTCTAGTGGGGTCATTACTGTAGCTTTCAGTGACAGTGGCGCACAGAATGATGAAGAAACACAGTATCAACAGTGCGGAGGGGGAAGAGTAAATTAATTTGGCCAAAAGAGAACATGGCTCTTTTTCTCTTGCTCTTCTAATCAGCAATGAACAGGTGAAGGAGACAGAGGCAGACAAGAAAATATAATGTGAGCGTGCAAATGTACCAAGCCCTGGACATACTCTTTAAGCCATGCCATCACCATCACTGAACACCTGGCCAATTGTCATGCTAGACCAACACTTTAGATTGGTTCTTAAGAAACTAAAAATAAGTATTAGCACCTGTTTTTAACATCTAATTGCATTAACCAACTGATTGTGTTTTATTACTGTTTACATTATTGTCTAAAATGCCTTACATTACAGTGCTGAAGTGCTGTATGTTCTGTTATTTTATTGTCAGGATTTTTGTTTGTAATACTTTTCTGTAACTTGCCCTGGCTCATGCCTTGAAAATAGGTATTCATATCCCTAATGCATGTACCAGCTTAAATAACCTGTGATTGTCATCCCTACTTGAAAGCTATTTACAAATATCAATCCATCCCACAGTTTCTCAAGGGTGTTAGCTATAAAGGAGGGGTGTTTTCAAAGAGATCTGCCCAAGCTGCGTCTGCTGCTATTTTCAAAGCAGAAATGTGTCCAAACCTGTTAGACCATCTATTAGATGACCTAACAGCATCCAAAGTTTGAGTCCAGAAATGGATCCAACTGCATCCAAAAACAGACCCAATTGCACCTGTGTCCAAGCTGGACACAGTTACATCCTTTTTTTTTCTAAAAAGTGTGACTTGTTGTTGTAAACAGAGGCAACGTCTGAAAATAGCAGCAGGGTTATCTAGATGCACGAAATGGATGCAGACACCGCATGCATTTACATCCACATCCAGCCCTTTTGAAAATTCTTTCCATAGACTGCAGTGTGCTCCCCATCCATAACAGTGGCCTGAAATCAGCCATTCCTATACTACCCTTTAGGTGTCAGGTCACACTGCTGTGACTGCCGAAAGTGCAGGACTTAGTGCACAGTAGTGTTGTCAGAACTAGTTTGAGAAAGATTCGAACCCTCCTCGAACCCTGGTGTTCGAGTTCTAATTTAGAACTCAAACACTACAGGGTTCACAAAAGGGTTCGAATCATCCAAACAAATCTCACTTCTGTGTGCTTTGTGTCCCTCCCATTCCCGTTCCTGATTTTGGCACCAGCTGAAGAATGCAGCTCAGTTCACTCCCCTCTCCATCCTCTCCCGTCAGTGTTATTGTTGGGGGGGGGAGAGCAGCTGTTGTCGGTTTGTCACGCTTGCTAGTGGGGAAAAGGAAGAGGGGAGTCGGGACTCGGGATCGAGAACTGCATGCGGTGTGGTCAGGTGGTGGTGGTAGAGTGACTCGAGTCAGTCTCGCGAGTACAGGGATCAAGTGTGCTGAAGTCATCTGTGCAGCTGTGGCTCCATTGCATTCAGTCTTATAGCGGAGAAGGAACTGCAGCCTCTGTGTGCTATCAGTTCAGTTGTGACTGCTATTGTTATTAAACCTATCATGCATGCGGCCAGTTACCGAAAATTAAAAAAAAAAGTTAATGGGCTAGTGGGGAAAAGGAAGAGGGGAGTCGGGACTTGGGATCGAGAACTGAGGAAAGAAATTAGGGCGGGAAAGGAGCTAAGAACGGGGAGGACTGTTTACTTCAGATGGAATTAACTTAGACTGCCTGTGTGTGAGTGCTCAATCTGCATTGCACACAACATACCTCTCATCCTCTAGTTGCTTGGTGAATTTCTTCGCAAATCACAATAGTGTGACTTGTGGCACTCTTGGGAGGAGGGAGATCTCCCTGGCTGGGGGGATGAAGAAAAGAGATCATATTTGGGTTTTTCCTGAAAGGGAAAAAAGAGGTTACACTTTACTGATTGTGTGAAACTTGATGATTTAATCTAAGCCCCAGACTCCCAGTCCCACCCAAAAGTTGTCTGGAAGACAGGGTATCTCAGTCAGGACTGTGCTGGGGGGGGGAGGCTTCACTAAACTATCTCCTATAAAAACTCCACTGCATCGTCTGTGAGGTGGCCAGCAAGTCACCCTGCTGCTGTCTGTGTGCCATTTGACTGCACTTACCCGGCTATTACCCAGTGTGTGTTATCATCTGAAGCCTAGTGGACAGTTGTGTGGTGGCATTATCCTTAAATACATGACAGAAGCCTAAAAATATATTTCCTTGTTGGGAGAAGAGACAGAAAAATCTCTTTCCTTGGTTTGTGTGTGCACTCCGTGTCTTGTGGTCAGCCCATCACCCTGCTGCTGTGCGCCCCTTGTCTGCACTGTACCTTGCCCAGTGTGTATTACCATGTGAAGCCCAGTGGCCAGTTTTGTGGTGGCATTATCCTTAAATACATGACAGAAGCCTAAAAATATATTTCCCTGTTGGGAGGAGCGACAGAAAAATCTCTTTCCTCGGTTTGTGTGTGTAACTCCGTCTCCTGTGGTCAGCCCATCACCCTGCTGCTGTGCGCCCCTTGACTGCTATGCGTATGCCTATGCCCAGCATCCCAATCATTCTGTAAGCCTTGAATCTGGGATCCTTTAGTTGCAAATCGTCATATTCTTCAATTACTTTCAGTTCACTGCATCACAGTGTCACACAGCCAAAATAAAATTTTGGAGTTGTGGCCAGCGATCACAGATCACATTGCTTTGTTACACAGGAATTGTTTGGGTGTAGGTGTGTTCACTGCAGTATACTGGTAGTACTGGTACTGTCTGTTATGGCTGACACCAACATAGATGAAGCATCTAGTGCTGGTGTTGGAGCAGGTGTTGGTGGTAGTGGTAATCCTGGTGCTAGCAGAAATAACCAAAATGTTTCACGTGATAAAAATTCAACAAACAGCAAAAGAGCAAATGCGAAATGTGGTAAAGGGGGACCTTTTGAGAAAACCTGTGCAGCTGCTGGGGTCACACAGAGAGGCACCATAAGGTATGCCATTCATGCTGTTAAAATCCCTGTGACTAGCAGTAATAATGCAAGTGACAGTGAGTCCCTCTCTGACTCAGACAGTAGCTCTTCGTCTCAGTCTGACACTGTTGTGTCTTGTGACGTATCATTACTTCCTCAACACAGTGAAATGAGCAACTCTGCTGACAATGGATCAGGTAGTGCACTTGCAAATACATCCAGCACTGTTGGCAATGAAAAGGACATATCCATTGAATCCACCACTTCTGTGTCGGCCAGCAATGAAAATCCATCAAAGTCCTTTGTCCACTCTTCTAGCACCAAGGAACATGTCCTGGGTTCTGTTAGGACAGGTGAAAAGACACAAACAGTCTTTAGCTATCTTCCTAGCATTCGAACAAAATCTGTCACATCTGAGATGTGGAATTATTTCTCAGTCAGTAAAACTGATCCATGCAGAGCAATTTGTTCCCTGTATAAACAGAGTGTAAGCCGTGGTAAAGTTGCGTCATGCCTTGGCACTACAGCTCTTAAACGCCTTCTGAAAAAGCATTCAGTTTTGCTTGATCGTCCAAAATCCATGTCCTTCATCTTCTAGACCACACGTGAGAAGGGTCTATAATCTGAAATGGATACTGAATTGTCTGAACTTAATGCGGACAGAACCACTACCAGCCCTAGGATCACTGTTACCATCAATGCCAGCACCATTAGTACCAGTTGCACATCCAGTGATGGCACTGAATGTATAAGTCCTAGTCCACCATCCCAGCGTCCATCTGCTCATTGAAGCATGGTGTATAATAAACCAGCAGGGACATGTTGTAAACAGCTAACACTGTCTCAGGCATTTGAAAGGAAGAATACTTTTACTAAAAATCATCCAAAGACCCTTCATCTTAATCACAGAATTGGTGAACTGTTAGCTGGAGTACTTCTCCCATACTCTTTGGTAGATCATGAGGATTTTGGGGAGCTCATGAAACTAGCAGAGCCTCGTTACAATGTTCCTCAATGAAGGTACTTTTCCCTATGTTGAAATGCCAAACATTTATCATGCTTTAAAAGCGACAGTGATGCTTGCACTTAAAACCACAGAGGGTGGGGTTATTCATGTCACAACAGATATGTGGACCAGGACTCAAAACATAGATTACATGTCTCTTACTGCTCATTGGGTCACGTTTTCTTGTGCTTCTTCAAAAACAAAGACACCCCAAAAGATGGCGCTGCTGCATATAAAGAAGTTTGGACAAAGTCATACAGCTGCAAACATCTTGCAGGAACTAAATGACCTCCTTGATGAATGGGTTTGTTCTCATGGTCTAAAATGTGGCTTCATAGTAAGTGACAATGGAGCCAACATCTTGAAAGCAGTACAGGATGGAGGATTTCTGCATGCTTCTTGCTTTGCACATTGCTTTCATTTAATTGTCAAGGGGTTTCTCAGCAATGAAACACAAGTGGATGGAATGATTGCTATTTGCAAAAAAATTGTGACTCACTTTTCACATTCAACCAAGGCTATACAGACATTGTCCGAACTGCAAAAAAAAACACAAGCTGCCCCAGCAAAAGCTGATTCAAAATGTTTCCACGTGTTGGAACTCAACACTTTATATGCTACAGCGCCTCTTGGAGCAAAAGCAAGCTGTACATGAGTATTGCTCCAATTACATTATTGGAGATGGCATTATGCTGTCTGTGCTGCAGTGGAAATTAATAAAGACTGTGTGCTGCATCGTAGCTCCTTTTGAGATAGCTACACAGGATCTGAAGGTGCATCTGTGAGTCAAGTTATCCCACTCATAATGCTGATTTCACATCATCTTAGTGTTCTAAATCTACACATAGAAAAAGACAGATCTGAAGCTCAGACAACATGTCGGCTGTATCATGGGAATCTCGTAAAGAGAATGAGCGAGTGCTCCAAAACCAATGACAAATTAGTTGCAATGACGAAATCAAAACACTACATCCTTGCAACTCTCTTAGATCCCAGGTTCAAGGCTATACATTTTCCAAAAACAGATGATATAGAGCAGTACAAATGTATGTTGCTAGATGAGCTGCAGCACTCACAGGAGTCAACCACAGACATGTACAGTACCCTCAGGTTGTCATCACCACAACGTGCAGGTTCATCTTCACAAAGGGATACAGAACTGGAAAAGTCACCAAATATTAACAGTAGTTGTTCCACAGTTGACACTTCTTCAATCCTTAGTAGCAAGCTAAATCTGTGGCAAAACCTTTCCCAAATTGCTGCCATACCAGCTTATGCTGATTCCTCTTCTGAGCATTCTCTGTCCATCATTATAGACAGTTACCTGCAAGAACTGCCTATTCCTATTGATGCATGCCCTTTTGAATACTGGAGATCAAAAAAATCAATTTGGACAGAGCTGTATTATGAAGTCTGTAAATATCTTGGTTGTCCTGCAACAAGTGTCTCTTCAGAACGCATGCTTAGTACAGCTGGCAATTTTGTGACAGACACCAGAAATAGGCTGCTGCCAGAAAATGTACATGCGTTAACTTTTATTAAAGTTAATAAGTCAAGATTTTCATATCCCTACAAGAGTATACAAACTGATCCTGAAGTGATTGATGTTGTGGATGTTGATGGTGATGACAACTCAGGTGGTGGCGGCTGGTAAATACTGTGTGGAACCCAGAGTCTCTCTATGGACAAAAAAGGAAACTTTTACAGACTATGATGATTTGGGTTGTCTCTCTCCTTTCTCGATCTACTACCTTGGACTATATATCCCCCAAAACTTTCACCATTTCATGGCAAACTGCTTTGAAGCTAGGGTCTAAAGTCAGCAAGTTTTATATACAGGGCAATTTTAACATCAGTGGGAACAGGACCAAATTTGGCATAAAAGGGACACTGTCATGTCAATCATTTCTGTATCATATTATTTATAGTTAAAATGCAAACATATATTTTTGGATTTACCTTCTGTAGTTAACATGCAAACATATATTTTTGGATTTACCTTCTGTGACTTTGTGGTGCGTCAGTATGGGCTGGGACCAGGGGCGGTCTAATTTTAAGTTTTAAAGAGGCAATATAGCACAGTGGTTTAAGGCTTTGAGCTGCAAATCTGGAGACCTGGGTTTGAATCCCACAGCCCCCACTTGCATACTGTTTGACCCTGAGCAAGTCACTTAACTTCCCTGTGCTCACAGGTTGCACCTGTAAACAAGCTTTCAGCTTCATGTGTCTCACCTGGTTAAACAATTGGAAAGAAAAAAAAAACAACAACGAATTCTAATTGGTAGCTGTTAATTATTTTTTCAATTACAGAAATGTTAGCCATAAACCAAAATGATCCATATGTAACTTACTTTACTGAATGAAAAGTGATGGGAAAAACTGTATTTTGTATTGTTATGTTTCTGTGGGCAGTATCCTGTTACAAGTCTCTTCTGGGAAACAGTCATCTGGAGTTTTACCTATGTCATGGTTGAGCACATATCATTCTGTAAGCATAGGTCTCATACCACAATAGCTCATGTTTAACATTCTGTTGTACACAAACCATGGCATAATAGCAACAACTCTCAAATTACTGGTTCCATGAAGAGGACTGTACAGAATGTTGTCCATAAGAAGAAAGTAATTGGAAAGACAGTTTTTCACATAAGTGTTGTTTATTAAGGAACAGTTCAGTATGGCTCATTTGGAGGCAAGAGTTTCATTTTTCTTGAGTAAGCATGGGGTAGTTTTAGCATTTGAGATGGGGAGGAGGGTAGAATGGGTGCTGGAGGGTGAGTAAGGTTTGGAGGTTGGTTTTAACATGGATACAAGAGGGAGAAAGATGGCATGGATGCTAGTGCATGGGCGAGGGTTGGGGGTTGGTTTTAACATGGATGTAAGCGGGAGAATGATGGCATGGATGCTAGTGCATGGGTGAGGGTTGGGGTTGGTTTTAACATGGATGCAGGAGGGAGAAACATGGCATAGTTGTTAGTGCATGGGTGATGGTTGGGGGAGTGGGTTTTAGCATGGGTGCGGGAGGGAGAAGGGTGACATGAATGGCAGTTCATGAGTAAGCGTGGGGGTAGTTTAAACATTTGGGTGAGGGAGGAGGGTGGAATATGTGCTTGAGGGTGGGTGAGGGTTGGAGGTTGGTTTTAACATGGGTGTAAGAGGGTGACATGGGTGCTACTGCATGGATGAGGGTGGTGGAAGAAAAGTGGAATGGGTGCTGGGGGTGAAAGGGGGGTGTAGTTTTAGTTCTTTCATTTACAGGTTCATAATCAGCAGGGGATGGTGAGGAAAAAGATGACAGACCGATGGTATGGGAGGGCTGTACCGATTGCCCACTGTGGAACCTGCTATAGATATATATATTTTTTTTTCTTAAGTACATTGCAAACTGCTGCCACCTAGCACGAGTGTCCTGTCTCCTTTAAAAAAGAAGAAAGGAATCAGAAATAAAAGAAAATCTGCATCAGCAGTTTTTACAGAATATGACCAATCATAAAGTGTTTTTGCTTTACAAGTAGTGATAATTTGATGCAAAGTGGGATTGACAGACACTCTCCCTTAAACATCACATGCCAACTGCTGCAGCTACATTAAATGTTCCTTAAGTTAGTATGTGGTGAGGAAACCACTTTTTTATTTATGTGACTGAAATACAGATGTTATTGAAATATCAGCTGGAGAGATGCATTATCTTAGAAAGTTGTATGTATTACTTCAATTTGCCAACAAGACTTTTGGTATAAGTACACATTATCTCAGAAAATCGCATGCATTTTTTGCCAACAACGATTGGCATATTTTTTATTCATTGTCTTGACTGACTGCGTTATGACATAATAGCCCAGATATTCAAAGGGTTCGCGTAAACAATGGTGTTACACCATGCACAACCCACTGATCGCGTCTCGCGATATTTAAAAGGGAAAAGTCGCCACAAATCCCGTGCGGCCAGAGCACATCAGTAATGTATGCAGCACATGTGGGGGCATGCCCATGCATAACCTGCACAGCCCGATATTCAGCCGGGCCATGCAGAGTTATGCAGGCACAACCCTCGCGCCTGCTGGAGAAGTTACGCCTAAAAAATCAGGAACAAGTCGAGGGCCACCCTACGGTGAGCTGCCGCGTGCAGGGTGCAACACAGCAGCTGCCACCTGTGGGTGGCCATCACCTATTCCGCCCTCGCACTGGCAGCACCCCCATGCCCCGATCGCTGGCATCAGTCATCCCCCAAAGTCCATTATCCCTGGTGGTCCAGTGGACCGTGATTAGCCAATCACGGGCATCACTGTAACCCCCAAAGTCCAATATCCCTGGTGGTCCAGTGGACCGCCGGAGCCCGATCGAGGCAGCATTCCTCACCCCCAAGTCCGATATCCCTGGTGATCTGGTGGCCCCACCCCACCCGCCCACTGAGCCCCACCACCCCACTGCCCTCCCCTGTCAGCGGTGGGCGGCAGCACCCCCACCAGCCTGCCACCCCACCGCCTGACAGCTGGGAGTGGGGCTGCAGCCCGTGGATCAGGCATGAGCCAATGGGTTGTGCAACCATAAACAATACCAGTCCAGATATGTGAATGAATTCACATATCTGGACTGACTATACGGGTATGGGCTGCATGCCCATTGGCTCATGCTGGAACCAAAGGGCAGGCAGCCCTATCTAGCTGTCAGTTGGCAGGTGGCAGGGCGGCAGGCGGGCAGGGTGCTGCCGCCCACCGGCTGACAGGGGAGCGGGTGGTGGGGCTCAGTGGGCGGGTGGGGTCCACTAGATCACCAGGATGTCGGACTTGGGGGTTAGGAATGCCAACCAATCAGGCTCCATGCAGTCCTCTGGACCACCAGGGATATTGGACTTTGGGGGGGTTACAGTGATGCCCATGATCGGGCTCATCGCAGTCCACTGGACCACCAGGGATAAGAGACGTTCTTTGTCCCTTATGGGACGTCCCACGATCGGGCTGCAGGGGGCGTTGGTCCCCGACGGCTGCTGGCTGGCAGGGTGCCAGGCACAAGTCGTCGAGGATCGGTGCACCTGCATGCTAATGGCATGCAAATGGGGGCCGTAATCAGATGCAAATGGGCCCTGGTGCGCCTTGCATAAATTATGGCCCCATTTGCATGTCACCCTTTGAATATTGCAGGTGCTGTGCATGGCGCAATGGCACTTGCGCCACCGTATCTCAATGCTCCACTCTGACCACTTGCGCTGGCGCAGTGCCACTGCGCCATGCACAGTGGGGGTGGCCAGCGTGCGATATTCAAAGCAGTTGTGCCATAGCACAACTCCGTTGAATCTCGCCCTGGCCACACCCCTGCGCAACAAATTTGAGCTGTGCATTGGCTTGCGCCACAGCCTGGCGCAGTTTGAATATCTGGGACAATATGTTTTGCAACAGTTCCATGTGTTGCGGCTACAGTACCTTGACTTGACTTTTTGATTTATTGATTTAAAACAGAAAACAGCAAATAGCTGAGATTAGGTAATATCAGTTATTTTTTCTCATAATTCATGACGATGAGTATATATAACTGAGTACATAAATGTCTAATGTGCCTCTTTCTGTCACTAAGGAACTATGATGCAGCTACACCAGGAACACTTTTAACATATGGGTGGGTGGGTGGGTCTGTTAGAAAAGTTGCTGGCTTTAGCAAACAGAAGAAACCATAGATAAACCTAGTTGTATTCCCATCAATGTCACTCGTGATAATTTCTCTCCCCACTTATACCGAACATTTTTTTCTTCACATGTATTTTATTACTATCTTCATTACTAGCAGCACAATTAAAACATAGGGTTTGAGTTCTAAAAAGCTCTAAAAAAGATTAGAATCCTAGAACTTTTTCAAAAGTTCTAGACTAGAACTAGAACCCAGAACTTCGGAGGGTTCTGACAACCCTAGTGCACAGTGAGAGACATACTTTTGAAACCGGCTACATTCAGGTCCTTGTGGGTGGGTGGGGTGGGGTTCTTTTACCTTTCATTACTTCATAAGATATGGGTCAAGTTCCAGTGTGTTATTAAGTCCTGGTCTATTCATAGCCCCTGTAGAAAATATCCAGTACTGTTCTCTTTTACATAAAATATTATCATAATTTCCTCCCCTTTGGTGCTTGACAGGTTTCTCAATTCCTGTAAAGGACACTTTATGTGCTCTTCTGCTGGTCACCCCATTCATATGGACAGGTAAAGCGTAACTGAGATCCATGTGTTCTATGGCCCGCATGTGTTCCCCTATATAAACTGATGCTTTGTCTTGCCTATATAGTAACAGCCACATGTGCATGTGGACAGACAGACCACCCACTATGTGGCACATGTAATAAAACATCTAATAGAACATGTTTTCCCTGTCTTGGAATTCATAAAGGTTTTGCTATTACATACATTAACATACTAAAATGCCAGCAGAATAGGCCTCATGGTCTTTCAACTTTGCTCAAGAGTCAGCACCCATAATGGGTGCGATTTCCACTGTCTCCACCTCCCTCTTGGACCCCCCTACCCCCTGTCCTAGTTATCCCCCCAGCATTGACATTACTCAGCTTCACCCTCCCCTATACCTATCCCATCCTTTCTTGAACCCCTCCACAGTATCCTCATCCATCAGCCACTCAGGTAGTGCATTCCAAGATTCTACCACCATATCAGTGAAGTAACGCCTCCTCCTCTCCCCCCTGAGTCTCCCCCCCTCTAGCTTCCACCCATGTCATCTGGTTGCCCCTCCCTCCTCCTGTTGGTACACCCCGTCTAAGCCTACCTTATTTATTCCCTTTATGTACCTGAAGACCTCTATCATGTCCCCCCATCCCTCCTCTCCTCCAGAGAGTACAGGTTAAGCTCCTCAAGCCTCTCCCTATAGGGTCTCTCCCCCATACTCCTAATCCTCTTGGCTGCTCTCCTCTGGACCCTTTCCAGGAGTTCAATGTCCCTTTTTAAGTGTGGCTGCCAGAACTGCATGCAGTATTCAAGGTGTGACCTAACCAGGCAGTTATACAGTGGGAGTTATTCATGCTGTATTTGCAGTTGCCACAACTAAAACACCCATCAGACCATGCTGGGAGCCACATTGTAGGCCTCTGTACCTGAACTTGTGGCTGTACTGAGTGTACTACCCAGTCTCTGATGTTTTTTGCTTTTTTATGGACAAATCTGTGTTGGCAACCTGCAAGGTCAGTTAATCCTGGATCAAGTTTGATCAAGTGCCAATGTTTCCTTACAATGTCAGAGATTTTTTGCGCTTGTGCACTATAGGTTGTGACAAAATTGATTCTTTTGTCCTCATTCTCTGTTGAGTCCTTTTCTAACAACAGTTCTCGCCAATCCATACTGTCTACTGCACTCCTAGCAGTTTGCAAAACAGTTTTAGAGCACCACCTTTTAGACAGTTTCTGTTCCAGTTCATCAGTCCTAACTTTACACATTTGATTCTAGGCACTGTTACTTTTCATCCTTAGAAATTGACCTTTAGGTAAATCTTTTATAGTGTGTGCTGGGTGACTACTACTGGCATGCAGGAGGGTAGAGAGGTCTGTGGATTTATGGTAAACATCAGTAATGACTCCACCTCTGCCAACTTTTGTTATTATCAAATTTAAAACGTTGATCTGGGTGTAACTGAAAGATATGGCAAATCTCAGGTCTGGGTTACTTCCCTCAAGCATTTGTACAAAATCAAAAAGTTCCTGTTCTGTGCCAGTCCAAATCATTAATACATCATCAATGTATCTTCTCCAGAGGTTAAACCTGTCCAGATACAGGTTAACCTCTGCATTACTAACCGCATCCTCCTCCCAATTGCCAAAGTATAAGTTGGCATAATTGGGGGCAAAACCTGCCTCCATTGCTGTACCTTTTTTTTGCCAGAAAAATTGATCATGAAAAAAGGAACTGTTACACGTTAGTACAAATTCGGATCGACATGTAAGAATTTTTGTAGCAGGGATCACAACATATCTCTTATTCAAATAGTAAGAAAGGGCTGCCAATCACCCTTCATGGGGAATATTAGAATATAGGGATTCTATGTCCAAGGTGACAAGGAGACTGTGTTTCTCTATAGGCAGATCTTCCAACACTTTTAATATGTCCCCAGTGTCCTTGATATAGGACGGTACCTTCTGGGCAAGTTTCCTAATGAAAGAATCCATGAACTTAGCTAGAGACTGTGTCAGGGAATCATTTCCTGACACAATCGGTTTGCCTGGTGGGTTGTCTAAACGTTTGTGGATTTTGGGGAGGTAATTTTTGGGGAGGTAATAGAAACATAGTCGACTAGGTTCTTAACTGTCAAATATTCAGTCGCTTTACTAGGGGGCATACCTTACTGGGCAACTCATTATTAGCAGCAACTGATGCCAAATTCCCATCAATTTTCTGTTTAAATTCCATATTGGGGTCACTCTTCAATTTTTCATAGTATATTTCTTTACTCAACTGTCTATGTACTTCTTTCGCATAGTCTGACATATTTAACACCACAATGGAACCCCCCCTTATCCACTGTTTTAATAGTAATGGAACGATTTTCCCCTAAATCCTTTAAAGCATTAATTTCATCATGACTTAAATTATGGAAAAAATGATTAGAAGTGTCTGTGTCCAAAGTCATAAGTTCATGCTCACAGCATTTCAGAAATGTCTGCAGGGCAGGTGTTGTTGGGGGCAAAAGGTGGACCTGGGCTTTAATTTGTCCATAATATTCATTTGGGGGTCAGTTTCTAATTCAAACATTTTTTAAAGAGGTGTCTATACTTACCCCGCCATTTTCTCTGGGTTGTTCCTGGGTCCTCTGTCTTGCAATGAACAATCTCAAACCCAGATTCCTTACAGATTTATGGCAGTTAATCACTGTTTCAAAAAGACTGAAGCATTTTGTAGGTACAAAAGACAGGCCTTTATTTAACACTCTGTTCTCCTGTTCAGTGAGGGTGTGTTTTGAAAGATTTATGACATTAATTGCTGGTTCCTCATTTGTCTCCCCCAGTTCCATCCTCAGTTTGGACCCCATCCACTGAAGCTTCTTCCACCTCCTCTCCCCTCCCCCCCGCTGAGTCCAGTCCTTATCTGCTGTCAAAGTCTATGTTTATTTATTTTTTTTTTGGTCATCCCGACTCCAGGGATCAGCCCAGTCCTGGTCCCCATCGCCCCTTGCCCTCATATCGGCTGCTTTCCCCTAGCCCCTGTCTTGCCCCCAAGGGCAGGGCTGCTGCACCGGCCAAGGTGCCCCAGACACAGTTCGGGTTGATGGGAGACGGCTTGAGAGCTATCAAAGGGTGGCAAGGTGGCTTCATAGAGGAGCCGAGGTGGATTTTTTGTTTTGATTATGCTCCCTCTGGAGCCGAGTGTGTGCAATGATGCCAGCTGAGGAAGAACACGCACACTACTGTGCATGTTCTCCTCAAAGTGTCTGCACTCGGCTCCCCCCATGCTAACACTCGTCATCTTGCCCCTCCAGCCTCCGCCAGAGGGCACTCGGGTGCCGCAGCTGCAGTACCCCCCTCCCTGGGGAAGGAGAGCAGTCCATCGGACGCTCTATCCTTCCCCACCCCTGCCAACCCCCAGCGACCCATGCCCGTTCCCAAACACGGGTCACTGGCGTGGTGCGAGGTGTAGCATCCAGTGCCTCAATCCTCAGCACCACCGGGGGGCGGCCAAAGTCTATATTTCTATGTTTATGCTGGTGATGGATATTCCTTTGGCTGTGTCTTAGTTCCTGCAGGGATGATGTGAAGTGTTGCTATTGTTGTTCTGGAGTCTGAGTCAGTGGCTCCTCTTCCCCTAATAAAACATCCAGCTCATCCTGGTTGGAGCTGTTGGCTACACTGGTATCAGTACCATGATCTAGTGGCTGAGGTGCTGGTTTCAGAATCAATTTTGTGGTGACATCACTTGTGCCTGTTGTATTGTCTGTTCCACTCCATTTGAAAATGATTCCTGCCTTGTAGCCATTAGTATCTCTTAGAAACTCACCGTTCTGGCTGGTCCAGTGGCATGGAGGGCTGAAGCATCCATGCCTTACCTCCTGCCATGCCGACGACCCGTGTTCATGGTGAGAGCAGGCCACCGGGGGGTCGGCCAGGGAGAGAGAGGATCATGTCCCTGGAGGACTGCTCTCCTCTCCTCTCCTGGGGAGGGGGGACTCAAGGGTCGGTGTTTCCCTGACACCTAGCAGAGGCTGGGTGTCAGTACGTCAGGTGCCCTTATGCAAGAAGGGAGAGGTGGAGCTGCCAGCTGGCATGCCCCGGGGGGGGGAAGCGCACACAGCTCAGCCATTGCCGACATTGCACGCTCCACCCTGGGATGAATCAAAAAATAAGGAGGAAATTCAGGGACCGGGCATGTTGGATGAAGACTGATCTCCTTGGGCTCCCCCCTCACAGTAGCTGGTGTCCCAGAAGCTGGATCCTTACGGCAGATTGTCACCACCCCCTGCCACAGAGGGTAAACCATGGGGGAAGTAAGGGAGAAAACTAGCAGTGGTGGGGGTCGGGGTTGGAGAGGCCAGTAGGAACATGGGGTACCTGGGGCCCTAGGGGAGAAAAGAAATTAACGTAAGAAAAAAAAGAAACTTGCATTTCTTAGTGGCTTTTATTTTATTTTCATATTTCACCAAATTTATTTAACAATTGTCCTGCAATTCTTCCAATTGAGTGCTGAGTGCAAATTCCTTCAATGCTTCCTCTCTTTTCCTTATTTCTTCCTCGGCTTCCTCCTGTATTTTAATATTTTCTTTTAATATCAGAGCAATGTACTTTTGGCTTGCTTTATGGCTGATTGCTCTCCAAGCCAGTCCTTTGTTGACCAAAAAAGGAATCCATTCCCAGTGCAGGCATTTTAGTCTGCACGCTACTCTTTCAAATTGTGTAAAAGCTGGTCTGATATTGAACAGCTCTTGTGCTGGTTTTGCATCTTGATTCAGCAACTCTGCAAAGTTGTTATCATCTGGGGCTGTAGTACCACATACAAAGCTCACAAGGCAGGGTGTATCTCTTGATCCTGTTTGGCTTTGTGTGTCATTTCCTGAAACACCACTAGCCATAACACTAAAGTAGTGGAGCGTAAAGACTGCCTTTAAGACAGAAGGAGTGCCCTCAGTTTTTGTAGGTAACCCGTGCTGTTCCCAAAAGATAGAAAATTCCAGACAGAGTACATACAAGGATCGCACCAGGGTCAAGGCGATGCCTGGTATAAACAGTCACAGTGTAAGTAGCAAAATGAATGCTGGCATTGGCCACACCTTGGTTAAAAATTACTACTTCATGTACAGACTCCGTTTAACACTGTCACAGGGTCGCTCATTACTCTTTTTACATCTTTTGGACTGATACGGACTAGTAATTGTACAGAACAATAACATTTCTTGTACGATTATAAAATCCAGATTCCTTTTGTTTCAGTTCTTTTAAAAAAAATGAAGGGGCACTGGTTCATTATCTCAAGTGCACCCGTGTGTGTGGATTATGTATTTGGGCTGTTTGTATATTACTTATAGTATTTATTAGATTATAGGTGTGCTTTGATGGGATTCATGGATTCTACTTGGTGAGGGTATTTTATGCACTTTGGCACTTTGTTATTTTAATAATTGCTGTCTTAAGTTCAGCAGCTTTCCAGTTGTATACCCCTTTAAGTGCATTAACATAAAAGGGCACCCCTATTGGTTCCACAGCACCTTTGACAAAACGCTGTAAGAGAGTGATACGCATCAGGTCATGTGGACACCAACATCTGCTTGAGGGAGGGGGCAAGAGGAAGAGGATTTGAACGGCTCTGTATGTACCTGTGAAGGAACTTGTCTGTTTACACAACTGAATAAAATTAAGCACTTTGTTTTGGAAGAAACCCAGGTATGCTCTCTTCTTACTTTTCTGCAAATGTATGAGTGACCCTATGACAGTCATTAAACAGATTCTGTACATGAAGTGGTAATTTCTAACCACGGTGTGGTGGGTGCCGGCATCCATCTTGCTCCTTACACGGTGACTGTTTATACCAGGCATCGCCTTGACCCAGGTGCGAACTCTGTACGTAGTCTGTGTGGAATGTTGAATTTCTGATGGAACAGAATTTGGAGGAAATTTAGGAAATTCCACAGATTTTCATCATTTGTGGAATTTCAACATTCTGCATGCAATATGTTTTTTGTGGAATAATAATCTCGAGTTCACATAAACTGTGGATCCTTTTTCCACAATCCACTGAAAATTATTCCATAGTTTACATGATCTGCAGAAAATTATTCCACAATTTGCACAGAAATGCTTTTCGAAATTCCACAAAATTTAAAAAGAAATTCCGTAAAGCATGTCAGAAGCAGAATTGCCATTCCACAGTAATTCTGATGGTGGAAATTTCACATTCTGGACAGCCCTAGTGGACTCCCTCAAGGTTGGAGACAAGCTTCAGAAGAACCTGAACAAGCTGGGCAATTGTTCTAACTTTGGAGTCTTAGATTCAGTTTAGGCAAATGCAATGTGTTAGACTTGAAGAGGATCTGGCAGAACAAGCAGCTGAAATACTGGACATTCTGTGCCTTGATTGTGGCAAGGCTTTCAAATGGGAGATTAGTCAAAAAATTGGAGGACATTGGGGTGGGGGCAGACTAACAAGGTGGGTGGAAAATTGGCTGGGGAAGAACACAGGGGTTGATGACTGGTGGGGCATTCTGGGCAGTGAAGGAAATCACTAGTAGAGTACCGAAGAGATTGGTATTTGGCCTAGAGCTCTTCAACATCTTTATTAGTAACATAATGTGGATGAAGGCGTCAGAGGGAAAATCTAACTTTTTTTGCTGATGATACCATGCTCTGTGGCAGGGCTGACACTAGAGAAGGTATCTGAGAGTTAATATAGGGCCTGGAGGAGCTTAAGGGTTGATCACAAATCTGGCAGCTGGGCTTCAGTTCCAAAATGTGCAAGGACATGCACATGGGAAACAAAAACCCAGGGGCAGAATATAGGTCAGGGGATGACAGTTACTGGGAAAGAGCAGGATAGAAATCTGAGGTGGTGTTCTCAAAAGCCTCAAATTACTACCACAATGTTATAAGGCAATAGGGCAGGCACACAGGATGCTGGGATGTACTGTAGGGGATTCTGCAGCAGAAATAAACTAGGTCATATTGACCCACTACAGGACACTGGTGTACTGGATACAGTTCTGAAATTTGCACCTAAAAAGGACATCAGCAAGCTAGAGGCAGTGCAGAGGTGGGTGACCAAAATGATTTAGGGGAAGCAATGGAAGGACTTATGAACAAAGATTGAAATGCCTCAGCATGTACTCATTGGAGGCAAGAAATGAAAGGGGTATCTGACTGAAATGTTTAAATATATGCAGGTTAACAAAAAGGACTCCACAGGTCTGTTATTCACAAGCAGCAATACCAATACCAGGGGTGGACTGGTGGTGGTGGTGGGGAAGATGCAGAAAGGATGTGAGGAAGTACTACTTCACAGAAAGGGGGATGGAGGTTGGAACAAGCTACCCGAAGCATTGGTCAGTGCAAAAAAAGTGGAGAGCTTTATGAGGGGGTGGGATAGGTACAAAGAGCTGGTTAAGCAAGGGGGGGGGGCAGGGGAGAGGGAGCTGTCATTCATGATCCTATGGGGGCTACATACAACCTCACAGGACAGACTGGGTAGACTGCAAGGCCTTCTGCCATTTACAGATTTCTGTCTGTGGATGTATGTTTCTTACCTAAACACTACATGGGGATCCCTTGTCGCAGTGGAGGAGGAAAAGGACCTGAAAATCACTGAAACATGGAAAGCTGGAATACTAGACAGATAAAGAACATAGGTCCATCCAGTCTGTCATGCCTGTCTTTTACCACAGGACACATGTGGAAACAAGCTGATTTTAGCTCAGTATGCCCTTCCTGGTGAAACTTTTAACTGAGTAACTAAACAACTAAATAAATAAATGTCTGTCCAGGTGCCAATCAAGTACTGGCCTGTCCAGTTTAAATAATGCTATCACCTCGATATCTGTGCCCACCTCAGGGTCTGCACCACTTCCTCCCTCCCTGCATGTATGTCTTCCTTATAGGCCCAAATATCTGTGCCACCCATGTCTAAATGCATTCAATGTCTGAATGTCAACTAGAGCCTGTGGTAGGTTGTTCCATCTGTCCACCACTCTCTCTGTAAATAAATACTTCCTTGTGTTCCTTGTGTCCCTTCTGAACTTGCCACCAACCAGTTTCAGATAATTCAACTTTTTGGTTATAATCCAGTTGTCTTACCTTCGTTAAGCCAGAATAACTCCTAGCAGTCCACCCAATTGATAACTTTTAGGTACTTGATGGGTTCAATCATTTCCACCCTCTCCCTTCTAGTTTTCAAGGAGTACATGTCAACGTCTTGTAGTCTCTCCTTATGGAATCTACCCTGCAGGCCGTGGATGGTCTTGGTCTCCCTTCTCTGAACAGATGCCAGGTGGTCCCTCTCCTTTTTCATATGTGAACTCCAAAACCGGTTATAATACTCCAGATGAGGTCTAACAAGTGACCAGAACATGGATGGGATCACTCCCCTCCTCCTAATCTAGAAGATCCTCCCTGTGAATCCAAGAATTTACTTTGCTATACACCTTATCACAGTTTGCTGAGTTCTTCAGGCTGTCACTGATTGACTCCAAGTCCCTCTCTTTCATAGTGTGTACAGTTGTAACTCCACCATCCAGTATTTGGTCTTGTTCCCCCCCCCCCCAAGTACATAACTTTACATTTTTAGTATTGAATCTCAGTTGCCAGACCCCTGACTACTTCTCCAGTTTTGCAAGATCCTCCTTTTATTCCCTGACATTTCCCTCATTGTCTAGTCTGCAACAAATCTTGGTGTCATCTGTGAACAGAGACATCCTGCCCCATATGCCTTCCTCTATGTCACAAATGAACACAATGAAAAGCACTGGGCCTAAGATCAACACCTGTCTCACACCACTCACCACTTGTCTCACCCCTGACCTCACCCCATTGATGACCACTGCCTGGGTCCTGTCCCCAAATCAATTTCAGACCCATCTTGCAGTTTGTCACTAACCCCTATGTCCATCAATTTCTTCACCAACCTGTTGGGGACATTGAGCCAAAAGCCTTACTGAAGTCCAAGAATAGGACCTCCAGATCCCTACACATGCCTAGATCCTGTGAAACCTCACTGGAGAATTCAGTATAGGTTACTAAGTTCTAGACCTTACACATACAGGTTGCATTCAGTTTTAGAGCCCCTCTGCCACCAAAAGTCTACTTGTCTTTCCTTTACTATCGACATCAGCAGCTTTCCAGTATGGAAGTCAGGTTTACCAGCCTGTAGTTCCCTGGATCCCCTTATCCCACCTTTTGTGCAGGGGATGACATCTGTTATTTTCCAGTCCCCTGGGAAATTCTCCTGTGTACAGGGAACAGTTGAATATGTATGACAGTGGGTAGGTTGTGCCAGTCATTCACTGTGGGATGGAAAATAACATTTAACATATTGTATGGGTGCTTGGAGGAGAGAAGGGTGAGATCAGGTGCAGATAATAGGTGGAGTGATGAGGTAAATATTTAATGATTTGGTGGGACACTGAGCAAAACAAGGTTGGAGGAATTGGTTCTTGTATTTTTTATTTTAGCAGAGTGAGACATTTCAATTATCCAGATACTGAATACTCAAATATTTGGCTTCCGAATACTGATTATTCAGCCGAATATTTGGGAAAAGGTATTCGCACAGATCCTAATTTAAATTGTTTCTGCCATCCCAAATAGAAATGACAAATCATGCATTTGACCAAGTACTAGTGGTGTGCAATAGGTCAGCTGGAGATTCGGGTCATCTGTGTTTTGCCAGTCCTATCAGCATGGGCTGAATTGGACCGTTCCTGGTCTGAGCCAATCTCAAGTTGAAAGTGACAGTACTGCCCCTCTGCTGAGGGGAACTGAGTATGTGCCAGCAGTTGCAGCCTCTGCCCTCCTGTTTCCTCACACTCCGCTACTGCCTGTCCACAGGCTGGACATCATGCAGGGATTGAGAGAGATAGAGATAGAGAGACCAATTGAACTTCACAGCATGGCAGTAGGCAGAGCGGATGTCATAGCTGAAAGCTCTATACAATATTTAAAAACTGGCCTACATTATTAATGCTTAATTATTAGAAAATGAACCTCATTAAACCTCAGCTCAGTTGGAGCTGGCAGTGTAACCTAGATGTTAGAGTAACAAGCTGTGAATGAGCTTGGTACATCCTGCAGATGTGGCTTTGAGTTCCACACCTCCACTTGCATACTGTGTGACTCTGAACAAGTCCCCTAACCACCCCAGTGCTCCTGGGTTGCCCCTGAAAACAGGCACCTAGTTATCAAAAGAATAAAAAAAATTAAAAAAATTAAACAGCCTAACTAGGATCCTTTAAATATGAGTATCAGTTTTTTTTTACATTTTTTACAGGGGTGCGAACAAAGTGGCTGGCCAATAATATCTGAATTCAGCACACCTTATAAGCCACTGCCACCCAGAAAGGGTCTAAAATTTACTGAAACCTGTTTTCCTTTGTTCTTATCACAATTTGAATGGTGGTCGTTAGCTTCCAGAGTTCATACTGAAGTGTAGGCAAGTTTGATGACTGTGTCATGGTCTGGAAGGACCCATTCAACACTAGTATCATTTTCGTTAGAAGTTAACATTTTTTACAAGGCTGCTAGCTAGCAAAGATGTTAATCAATACTTTTAGTGTACTACTGTAACCACCTCCACCCACAGGGTGTGAGACTACACCTGTCTGATAATACCTGGCACAGACTGTAAGGCCCACGGCTGAATGGTGCCTTGGCTCAGTTGGTATTGGAAGTGATAAAAACGTGAGTGTTACCCCCATCTGTGGGGATCCTTTTGATAGATGGCTGCCAGGGTACTGCCTCACAAGAAGTGAATGCAGCCCCTACCCTCAAGATAGGGAACATTTAGGATTATACACAACTCCCAACTTATTCTCTTTGCATGCAAACACAACAATATGCAAAACATAATGAGCCCGATTTTTTAAAGGGCTTGCGAATGCTGCTAGCCCCTGGTGTGCCGAACATATGGCACAGAAGGCTAGCAACATTCTTTTGGTGCCGATCGTGATTTTCCCTCAAAGCGCCAAATGTCACAAGTTAGACCAGCCCCCCCCCTCAGTGTAACTTGTGCTATTTGGGGGACCCTTTTTATGGAGCTTGCACCAAAAGCTGTGTGACACAAGCTGCCGTAAATTATGGAAAATGTCACAACTGCCCCAAATGTACTAAAATTTGGTGCAGTTGCATCAAAGGAGTCTGGCACAGTCGTGTCAACCTTTTTAAACTGGGACCAATAACTTACAATTTAAACACAAGGGATATAGCCAGCCTGGTGGCGCTGACGGTTGAGTCACTGGAGGCCACACCTTACACCATGCTGGCGACCCTGGTTCGGGAACAAGCCCGGGTTGTCGGGGGGGTTGGCAGGGGAGGACTAGGCTCGAGCATCCACTGACTGCTCTCCTAGCTCTGGGGAGGGCTAGGGACATCCACCGCACTGTAGCAACCTCTGGGGACATCCAGAAGTACTACCAGCATTGGTGTAAGCGTGGGGGAGCATGGCAGACATTGGCACATTGTGCCTGGGCATCACTGCACATCCACACACCAAGGGGGAATTAAATAGGAGGAAAAATGGGCTGGATGAGACAGTGCAGCCTGATGGCCATGCTCTGCGCTGCCCAGATGACTTGTGAGGAGTCCCGTCGGGGAGGGTTCCGGGGCTGTCCTGGCTGGAAGAGGCACAAGGGGCCCTCCAGAAGGATGGCATGGTGGCCATCCTGGATCCTCCTGGATGTGGTTAGAACCACCCAGCCCTCCAGGCAGGCGGAGCTGGTGGCTGGATGCCCCAAGACGGACACGCAGCAGCAAGGCGATAAATATAGTTGTGATTAAAAAATAAACACTCCCCAAATCCAACCACCCTCCAGTGATTAGCCACACAGTATTTACTGTTTCACCCTACTGGTGCAGCAGTATCCCAAAGTCCCTTGGGAGCTCCCAATGCAGTTCCTTAATTGTGTGCACACAGTGGGCACGTTCAGGTCTGATGTTAGACCACAGTGCATACCGGCTGAAAGTTGATGGTTGGAGATCCCAAACAAATTATTCAACACAAATGCTTGTTGCTCCTGGCTGTTGCAGGTCTATAACTGGTCTTTGAATAATACTCAAGCAAACATGTCCAGCATTTACTCTTATCTATTCCTGACTAGCAGAAGAATCGGAGGGGTGTTGACCCAGTACTCATGACCTTAGCAGACTCTGCAAGCTGGCTGTGTCAGGATGTCTCCCCCAGGAATGCAAATGCAGGCAATTGTACAGGTGCAGCAGACCCAACGTGCTTCCAGATGATGAGGGGTGTGGGCCATGCTGGTTTCTGACGTTCTCCTCACCCCAGAAGAGACTTGCCTTCACTCAACCCCAAGGAGTAGGCAGTCACTCAAGGCCTCAGGCAACTTAAATCCTCTGTCACAACACGTCCTGATAGCTCACAAAGCCCCGGGCAGCAGCTTTGGTGTTGTTCCTGGAAGAAACAGAAATTTTGCAAAGATTCTCCAAACAGCTTTCTTCAAACCTTGTGGTTAACTGCTGACTTTTCTCACAAATCTTCCTCCTTGTGTCTCTCAGACAAATTTAATCTAGTGCACGTGTCTCTCCCATTTGCAGAAATCCAGCGATCAAATATCAGTGGCTAGCATCTCATGCATTATTTATGTTAAACCCTGGCTCTTTGAAGCTATGAATTCCAGGGGAAAAGCATGCACACAAGTCCTGAGCCAGCTTGCAATTAAGCTGTTTTGCAGAGCTGAGCTAGAGCCCTAAATTTATGTCAGCTTCACATGGAAGTAATATACTGAAGATTGAGCTATTTTAGTTGGATAGAATGTATTAATTTAGCTGTTTTGCAGAGCTAAACACAGGAACACCCACATTCCCAGGCAGGTGGTGTGTCCTCTGACCCTCTTTTTCAGTAGTTCTGGGGCAAGAGAAACTACAAACATGGCTTCTTTTGTAGTCTTTCACTTTATCTTTTATTTTAACACATTTCTGTCCCGTGGTGTGGCTTCTGAACATCAGTACCAGTACCTCCAAGTCCCTGTTGCCATCTGGTGGGACTGGGAGGTGGGGGTAGTTGGTGGCAGCGGAGTACTTCTGAGTGTCCCCAAAGTTCATGCCTCCAGGGTAGGAGTGGTTTTGCCCTCATTGCAGCTTTCAGAGTGGTTTAAAATGGAGCAATCTCCTTGCTGTGGGTAGAGATGCAGCAAATAAAAAATTTGGGGCGAAGTCCATGCGAATCACCAAAAATTCATGCTTCCTTAAATTCATGAAGCCTGCTCAACATGGCAATCTTTGGATTCACATGGATTATGCTAATTTCACCATGGAGCATGAACTTCGGCTGTGGTAGCGAAATTCCGCGAAGATTGAAATTCCACACTCGAGTAGCAAATTTTGCAGAAGTCGCCAGTCCACAAATTCCGCCAAAATTCCACAAATTGTGCTCCACAAATTTCGCATGTCACCCAGGCACCATGTGCCAGTGGGCTACAACCTCTGCCTGTTGACTACCACACAGGTAAAGGGGCATACGGTTCTGTTGTGATGCTGTTTGGGAGTTCTAGTCCAGAAAGGAAATAAAGTAGTGTGGTGTCTCCACCCAGAGAAAAGTAACAGTGGGTCAGGTGTCCGATTGATACAACCCCCTGGGATTCTGTACATACCCACCTCCCCTTCCAGTCACCCCACACACTGGACACCATGTTGTGCACCAATGCTGTAAAACACATATACTCAGCAGCTAATACCAAAAAATGCCGACAACACAGGAATTGCAACAAACAAACCACAGCTTTATTTTTTTGGGGGGGGCTAGGAAAGGGGGTACCAGGAACAGTACTGCTGTGAAAGAGAAAAAAGTGGTTATTTGGGTTAACAGGGCCCATAGGTCAAGCACACACTATACCCACCCCCACTGGTACCAGTGCACACCCCCTATTTTCTGACAGTCCTAGCTGGGTACCCAGGCTTAACGCAGGCCTGCTAGATGCCCTGAGTTGGCTGACATTGGGGCCCTTTGAATAACTCATCTTAGGAAGCTAAACTTTTAAACTTTTTACTCTCCTTCTGTCAGGGCAAGCCCTGGGTTACTTATGGTCCTGAAGCACTGGGGTTCACTTACTGGCGCAGTGGGTTCTGGCGGTTAAGGGATCAGATGATCAATCTCACCCAGCGGGCAGCAAGCAGAGGGCAGTGGAAATGCTGGACTTGCTTGAAGACTCTTTCAGCTTGCCACCTTCTGACTTGCTTGAAGTCTCTTGTAGCTTGTCCCCTTCAGCCTGCTCCATAGGCCAGATCACGGAGCCCAAATGCAAGGCCTACAAGGCTACAAGGAACCCAAACCTAGGCATGACTGCACAGTCTGGATCCTCTGATAAGTCCAGAGTGCCCTAGCACTTAGGCATGTGCCCGTGACCCCCTGCAGCTAAGTCCACCTCACTCAGTAGGGGTTTGTGAGTTCCCTACCTGGCTCCTGGTTGCAGCTGTGACAATTTTCATCTTCACATTTTTCCTGGGAAGGAACAAACAGCTCTGGTGTGCATCAACAAGTTCTCCAAATCTCCACCTTTCCAGTGGCCTTTGACTAGTGACTTGCGGTCTCTGGGTCAAACCTCTGCTTTTCCACAGCTGACTTTCAGCCACAATGACAGGCTTCTAAACACTGGATATCTGCAACCTCTTTCTTTCCAAAGTCCTCAGCCTCAGGTACAGTGCCAACCTTCAGCTCTGGCACACACATGCACTCACACACACACACAGTTCCAAACCATCCTTTTCACTGGCCCAGGGTTTTCTCCTTCCAAACTGATGCAGGCTCACTGCAACACTTGATCTCCAAGACACCAGGAGCTCTCACCAATATGCCTTAAATGTTCAGCTGCAATACACAGTTTCTTCAGACAGAGAACATTCTTTACTTCAATCCTCAGACTATTCACTGTTTCACCAGTTGAGTCCTGTAGAAGGCCTCCTGTCTTTCCAACACACAGTACTGAGCCCTTCTTGACTTGAGCAGAGCTGAGGACAGAATTTCCAAACTGCCCAAAGTCTCTCGGATGTAACATGAAAATCCTGCTCTCTGATTGGTAGATTCCTACTGACAATCAGGAACATTAATAAACATAGCCCGTCTTTGGTTATTGATTGGTATTGGATCTTTGGCACCTAGATTTAGCTCACACCTCTCCCAAGAGTCATTTCAGCAAGCTTTTGAGCACCTAGGTTTCTGATTGGCTGTCCATAAGATCACATGGTTGCATAATGGCTGCTGGCAAAACAGTTTATGTGCAGTCCCACAACAGTCCCAACTTTGGAGTTTCAGTGCACCAAAATAAAAGTTTTTATTTATTTATTGCCCCATAGTCCCTTAGCAGTCCCTGTGTTCTCTTCAATCACTGCCCCATATGAACATATAATGTGCCCCCAGCCTGTCGCTGCCACCATTTCATACTATCCCCACTCCAGGCAGCAGAAATCACATTAGTATTCAGGCCAACTGATTAATATTCATAGGCTGGCCCGACTCTCGAGCGCTATTGGTGCACCTTAACAAAACAAAACAAAACATCCACTTTTCAGTGGTCTCCTTCAGGTGTCCGACCCCAGTTTCATTTATTTTGGGGGCCAAAACCACCAGGGAGGCATTTGGAGGACCACTACAGTGGTTGGAAAACAGCGATGCGCTACTGTGCATGCATGGACCGCCGGCATGCACTGAGGTGCACAAACAGCATGTCAGCTCCATGATTCACTTCTCTTGCCCAAACAGGACCCCAAAACAGCACAGGGGGATGGGCAGAAACCAAAAGGAACACCCCAGACCACCGGTGGGATGGCAGTGAGAGGAGAAGAGCAAGAATGGGCTCCTGGGGCCATTAAGGTAAGCCCCCATCTATGGGAGTGGGGGATTATACACAAAATTCATGGATTACTCCTTGGAGTGGATTGTGCAGACTTCACACATCTCTAGCTGTGGGGTCCCTGACCCTGAAGGCAATCCAGGGGTTGATTGACTGAAATGAGGCGGTGGTGCACTGACCACAGTGATGGGGCACTGAACAAGTCCACAGAACAAATGGCTATATCTAGTCCAGCCCCAGGTCCCACAGCTGCAGTCTGGACAGGGGTGAAGGAGTAGTGGCAGCAATGCTCTGCAGAGAGCCAAAGGTAAGCCCCCTTTTATGAGTCAGTTACACTGTTATAATTTCACTACTGTAGGTCAGGGGAATTAAAATTTAAATTAGAGTTAAAGTGGGTCAGGGGTTGTGAGACATGTTGTATGGTAACCTTTACTGAGACACAGAGATAACAAGGCATTTCCCAGCTCTTATGGGACTAGGACCCAAAGGGCTGGGGATGGTACAGACCAGTTTAGGAAGGAATGGAGTCCAGCAGTTATTAAAGAAGGGAATCCTGGTTAGAAACAGAATGTCAGTTCTGAGCTTAGTTGATTCAAATGGGGAACAGAGAAGAGAGGAGGTGGAAAGTTTTATGTACAAAAGCTTGAAGCTTGCAGAACTATATGGAAGAACTGCAGGTGCTAATATTGGCAGAGGAGTTAGATGTAGTAGCCATCATGGAAACCTGGGCAATGCTGAATAGAAGCTAATGGCCCCAAGTTATTCCCTGTTCAGAAGGGGTAGGGAAAATGCTAGGGGTAAGGGTTAAAAGCCTAAGGATGTGAGACATCTATAAACCACAAACCAATCCTCTTAAAAGGAAACACGGAAAAGCACAGCTTTACCCAGGCACTACAAAAATGCCTGATTAGTGCTTTTAGACAGTAAAAGTTTTTTTAATACCGCCAATTGCTATTAAGTGATTTGAACAGTGGCCTTCAACTTCCACTTTCTATTGCTGGCAGCCACCATCTCATGAGTAGCAGACAGCTTCCTGAGCTCACTTTATGCTAATATGCCCTGCCAACCAATAGCAGAGGTCAAACAGACATATTATCATACAGTGAGCTCAGGAATCTCACTACTGCTCATGAGATGGTGGCTGCCAGCAACAGACAGTAGAAGTTGTGAGTAGCTGTTTTAAATCATTAAAAAAGAGGTGTTACTGTCTGAAAGCACTACTTGAGAGTTTATGTAGTGTCTGAGGAAAGCTGTGTCTTTTTCCAGTGTTTTCCTTTAAGAGTATCAACTACTAGTCAGAGACATCAGGAAGGCAGCACATCTGGGCAGGATAGTGCTGATTTTGAATGCCAGTCTTCCAGATGTAGATTGGGACACCCCAGTAGACAACAGCTAGAGAAGCCAGAAGGTTGTAGAGACATTGCAGGATTACATTCTGAGCCAGTGGTTGAGGGATCCTACAACAGGGATTGCTATTCTCTACCTTGTTTTGTCTAATCAATGCATTATAATTGGCATGAGGTAAGATGGACCACTAGGTCAGAGTGACAATGGACTGCAAAGTTTAGCATACTTTCACAAGTTCAGCAAATAAAATCTGGTACCATGGTCCCAAACTGTAGGTCTGTGGACTTCAGCAGGAAGGTGGGTACACTCGATGACATTAAAGAGATAGCTGGGATTGTGACTGAGTGGACAGAAATTAAGAATGTTCTACTAAAGGAGTCATAGGAATGTGCAGAAACCCCATCTGGTTCAATGGGCAGGTGAGGCAGATATCAGGGATAAAAAGAAGGACAATATTGTCTATCAGGGTGATCAGACTGAACCAAACATGGAGGAATACAAAATAAAATTAGAGATTGCCAAGAAACTAGTCAGAAAAACCAAGGCTAACACAATACTTAGGATTAAAGAAGTCTGATAACACATTATTTAGAAAAGTCAATGAAAAAGGCAGATGAGAGAACACACCAAGAGAATGAGGAAGGATGGTGTTAATATGGAGGATGAAGTGGGAATGGCAGCTGTTCTAAATGAATATTGCAGTTCTGTGTTTACAGGCAAGTCCTCAGGTCCCTTATGTAAGCAATAAGACATGACGGGGTGTGCATGGAACAGATTTTACTGCATGTCAAGGGGTGTAGTGAGGACGAGTGCCTTCAGTCCCAGAAAGTGTGGTTAAATCTGTTCAATGCACACCCCTGGAGTGTCTTATTGCACTTATAAAATGGGCTACATTTTTTAAAAGCATTTCTAAAATTAGATAAATAGGTTTATCTATGAAAACAAAGACTGTCATTTGATGACTTTATGATAAAACAGTCCTTCTGCCTGGTTTGCTATTGGGCTTTTGTCCTTTGACAGCATCCATAGTTGCACTTTGTTTCTTTAATGAGAGCTGGACTGATTGTGACTGCCCCTCCACCCAACACAGATGCTGTATGTCCCATACATTACCATGGTAGACTTTAATGTGGTAGAATTTAATGTGAGTCATATATATATATATATATATATATATATATATATATCTATATAAAAACTTTGTTAATGCATCATTTAGCATTAAACACAAAAAGGCAGGAAATCAAAAATCTCAGGGTTGCCCCTTCTCCCCGGACCCACCCATCATCCCAAGATTGACAGCTGACAGGGTGTGTCATTGGGGTTGTGAGGCCTAAATGTCACCCCATTCCATCTGAAATTACATTCACAAGCCACAGTAAACAAGAATGGGGTGACATTTAGGCCTCACAACCCCAATGGCACACCCTGTCAGCTGTCAATCTTGGGATGATAGGCGAATCTGGGGGGAGGGGCAACGCTAAAGATTTTTCATTTCCTGACTTTTTGTGTTTTAACCCTAAATGATGCATTAACAAAGATTTTGCATAGAATTTCCTTACTTTTTGAGAAAGAATAAAAGAATAAGAACTTGCACAAGTTGGTGGAAGCACGGGCCCTTCGGGGGTTGCACTCCCACTAACTTGCGAAATGTGGTGGGAGTGCGGGCCTTTCAGGCCCTGCACTCCCACCAACCTATGGAACTTTGTGGGAACACGGGCCCTTCAGGCCTTGCTCTTCCGCCAACCTGAGTAAGGTGGTGGGAGCACAGGCCCTGCTCTCCCACCAACTTGTAAACATGTGTGTACCATCAACACCCTCCAAATTTCAATGTAAAACACCAAACCATGCCCGAGATATAACATGTTAAAGTTTGAGATTTTCAGTTGTCAGAGATGCCAAATTCTGCACCAGTTAACGTTTTACAGGCACAACTGAAAACTACATCCATGACACTAAGGCTATGTACCCTATCAATTTCAAGCCACCAGCACAATGCAAAACACTACCCGCAACACATAAATTGTGTCACGCAATATCTCCGAAAAAAAAAGTTATTGGACATATAAACACTGTAATTCACATCTACAGGACATGCTGAGAACACCCTCCAAATTTCAATGCAAAAGACCAAACTGTGTCTGAGATATAACATGTTAAAGTCTGACATTTTTATTCATCAGAGTTGCAGAATTCTGCACTTGTTAACATTTTATAGGCACAACGACTGAAAACTACATCCATGAAACTAAGGCTAGGTACCCTATCAATTTCAAGCCTCCAGCACAATGCTAAACACTGTCTGCAACACGTAAATTGCATCACGCAATATCTCTGCAAAAAAAATTTCGCTGACACGTAAACACCGTAATTCACATTTACGGGACATGCCTAGGACACCCTCCAAATTTCAATGCAAAAGACCAAACTGTGTTCGAGACATAACATTTTAAATTTTGAGATTTTCATTTGTCAGACTGGCACAGTTCCGCACCCATTGACATTTAACAGACACAATGACTGAAAACTACATCCATGACACTAAGGTTAGGTATTCTATCAATTTCAACCCACACCACAATGCAAAACGCTGTCCGCAAAACATAAATTGTGCCACGTAATATCTCTGCAACAAAAAATATTTTCCAACATGTAAACACTGTAATTTGTATCTACAGGACATGCCATAAACACCCTCCAAATTCCAAGTAAAAACTCCAAACCGTTTCTGAAATATTTAATGTTAAAAATTGACAAAATTGCCCTATCTATTCCATTATAAAATATCTGGCCATCTTGTCCCTATTTTGCAATCAAAGATCACGATCAAAGAATCTCGCAATCAAAGAATTTGTAGGCTCACAATCAAAGAATAAAAATGCTGTAAATCAAAAATGTGAAGGAATTGTGGTAAACCAGCACCATGGTTCGACAGAATGAAGTCCCCTGAGCAAAACCCACCCTCATTTGATTCCTAGGGCACCCCTGGGCTGAGAAAATTGATTTTTTTAATTTGGCCATCTTGTCCCTTGCTTGCAATACACGATCGTGATAGAATAATCTCGCGATCAAAGAATTTGCAGGCTTGTGATCAAAGAAATTGCATGCTCATGACCAAAGAATAAAAAATGATGAAACGCGATTATTTGACCAATTTAAATGAAACCAACACCATGCCTCGACAGAACGAAGACCCTTGAGTAAACTCCACCCTCATTTGTGTCCCTAGCCCACCCCTGAGCTGAGATAAAATAGTCAAAACATGATATATTTTTTATTAGTAAGGAGGTTAGATATCTTGCTTCAGTGATGTACCCTGTTTCTATTTTTTTTTCAATATTTGTTTAGTATTCTGTCAGCAATAGTATTTTGTAGATGACAGTTTCTCAATTTCATTATCTGCTTTCAACATTATGTTTGAGGAACTGCTTATCCCAGTTGCTGTCACTTTACCCATAAACTATAATTAAAGTGTATCATTATTCCTTGTTTAATAAAAACAAGAAGAGAAATAGGGAATTGGGCTTTTTACTTGTATTCTTTGGTAACCTGTAATGCCAAATATGCACTGGTGCCTGTATTAATGGGAAAGCATGGGCTCACTGGGTATAAGTGACTTGCTTCATGTTGCACAGTATGCAAGAATATGTGGTGGGAATCACTTTGGATCAAATATTATTTATTTCTCCCATTTAGTGTAACACCCTATGGGGTCCTGGGGTGCAGGTCCTATTATCTGTTTGTTTTTAGCACTTCTGTGGTGGATAATAGCCCCAAACCTGCACCGTGTCTTGCTGTGTTGAGTGCTCTACTTCCTGGTTTGGCTTTGAGCATCAGGACAGAGACCCCTGCAATCAGGAAAAAAAAATGCATGAATGTGTACAGCTAAATGACTCTAATTGTATAAACAGGTCATATAACAGTTGCACAGCCGGTGTGGGCAGCGTGCTGATTCAGTGTTAATGCTCATATGCTGACTTTTAATCCCCGTACTGAGTTTGTCTTCAACATTTAACTGTTTAGCTTTATCTGCCTATATCCACTCATTTCAAAAGTGAGGAAAAAATTTTATGATTTTTTTGTTTTTATTCAGACGCACTTCGTTGCAAACTGCGATTGTGGGTTTTACAAGACCAAGATAGAGGGACTGCTGTTAGTGCTGTATGTTTCCGAAAGAGGAGTCAGCACAGTTACAAGTCTGTCTGTCCCCTCTCTCTCCAGTCAGGCAGTGTTACTGGCGATATTTAAAATGATAAAAGATGTCTAATTGATGTATAAAGTCAGATTGTGTTTGCCTGTAACTAAATCTAATGAAATATGTACCTTTGTCAGATCATTTCTGAAATGTATTTCTTTCATTTTTAACTAGTTTACGGGGGGGGGGGTATGTGATGATTACACAACTTCAAAAGAAAAAAAAAAATCACCATATATGTTCAACATTTTTCATTAGATTTCTTTACAGGCAAACAAAATCTTACTTTATAAATCAGACTCCTTCTGTCATTAGTAACACTTCCTGACTGCAGAAAGCAATAGCCAATTAGAGTGAATTTAAGCCAAACACAGGAAGTTTAGTAGATGGGATATTGTAGTTGACTGTGTCAGATCTGTATCACCCCTTGTTGTCGACACCCCGATGACGAAACACAGAAAAAGACCATTATGGTGACATTCGCGGTAATGGTCCTTTTTCTGTGTTTCACCTTCCCCCAGTGTTCCCCACTTCCCCGGACCAACTCCGACCTGGAGTTGGAATCCTAGAGTCCAGGGGGTGTAGGGGCAGGAGCCCCCACATGTGGAAAAGGGTGTAAGAGCTGGCTACAGAAAACACCCATGCAGAAGCGGCACAATACCTGCGTTGGTATTGTGCGTCGGCTATGGGGAGGTTGGCATTCTCACAGACGAGATAACTTGGTGCTTCCTGTCGGTTTCCTAAGCAAGATCTATAAAAATGATAGGATTCAAGGGTTTATTATCAAAAGAAGTATGAATGTCATTCTTGGGACAGGACACCACATAAAAATATGAACAGAATCTACATTGAAAAGAAATCAGCAGATCCAGTTTTGCTATAATTCTGTAACGAGTGGCTGCTGAAGTCAAACACTTCTGGAGATTAAACATGGGATTCTTTCTCTCTCTCTCTCTCTCTCCTCTCCTTCACTCACTCTCTCCATGTGCAGCTTTTACTTTTGATGTTGTACCATAATAAGTAGGATACCAATTTAATGAAGGAGAAATAGTGATAAACAAAAGTATAACGGCTCAGAAATGTGGAGATAAAAAATCAAGGTGCAGTATACAGATGCAGAAGGACCACACTGAGAGAATAGTGATGCAAATGAGCAGACAGCTAAGCACACGGGTGGTGATACCTCAGTCAATACATGACAATAGAAATTAACAGCAAATGGACCTGCGCCTATAATCCATATAATTACATGGCTCCACCTTGAAAGTAAAGACTATAAAGTCAAATAAACTGTTGTGCCAGATACTTTTTATTCCTCAACAGTGCTGTAAAAATCCATAAAAAATGAAGCACTTACAGTCAGTCCAGGTGTGGAAGTTTGAGTTTGTTCAGCAACCGGTGGTTGTTCTGAGTGGACTCTATTTCATCGTATGGACTTTTTTATCTTCAGCAGGGGACACTGCATGACTGTAGCTGTTCATTTTATATGGATTTTAACAGCACCTAGAATAAAGTTATTTGGCAAGGACAGTTTACTTCATTCCACGATCTTTACTTTCAAGGTGGGGCCACCTAATTTTAGGAAGCCTTCAGTAATAAAACAAACAAAAAATCAACCATAAGAAGAGGACAGTTCATATATCACCTATGCTGAAAATTTTGTAAGGGGGGAATATGCACATTTCAGGATCCTGTGTGGTACTTTTGCTATTTGTGGATATTATGGGTGGGGTGCAGGGGGCCAAGAAACAGGTATGAGAGCAGGGGTGGAGGAATTCCACACAGCACCTTCAGCAGTCTTGAGTAGTTTCAGAATGTTGGAGATCAGCTTTACAGCTGGTAACTGCAACAAGTAAATAAATCAGTATTGCCAGCAGTGTCAGTGGCTCAGTAGGTAGCATACTCGCCTCTGAGGCTGGGAGATCAGAGGGCTGTGGGTTCCAGTTCCACATCTGGCACCAGGTTAATATCCCAGTACTGACACTGTAGTGCAGCATGAGAGGGTGCTGCACTTCTGAGGTGCCTCTTCGGATGAGGCGTTAAACCGAGGTCCCATCTGCTTGGATTGGTGGTAGTTCAGGTGGATGTTAAAGATCCCATGGCACTTATCGAAAAGAGTAGGAGAATTTCCCCGGTGTCCTGACCAAATTTCCCTCATTCACTAAAAAAAATACTGCCAACAGCTTAGTCTGGTTCAAGGTCAGTTGGCATTCATCTGTATCCCCCTCCCCCGGGTCGTGCCTGAAAATAGGCAGGATTTGTCTAGTGCACTTACCCGGTCAACAAAAGCTAAATAAATAAAGTAAAATGATGACAGGACATAAAGGAGGTGTATGAGTACTATTTATTTAATGTGGAATCATACACCTGCTCAAATCATAGCCTGAAATGCTTTCCTGTCCCCTTTAAATGAAACCAATGCGATGCCTCGATAGAAAACAGCCCCCTGAGCAAACTCCACCCTCATTTGTGTCCCTAGCCCACCCCTGAGCTGAGATAATTGTGTTTTAGCTCACGATGCAAGATCGCGATCAAAGAATTTGCAGACTCGCTATCAAAGATCGTTAGCAAGCCACAATCAAAGATTTTAAAACATTATAACTATATTTTTTGACCATTTTGGATGAAACCAAAGGCATGGCTCGATAGATCAGGGCCCCCTGAGTAAAACCCATCCAAGTTTTACTTCAGGAGTGACCCCTGAGCCGAGATATTTGTGTTTTTGCAATCTGAGATCTAAAAACAAGATGGTGGACCTCGCGATCAAAGAATTCTCAGGGACAAAGATTCTTGAACCGTGAGGCTGCAAATTCTTTGACCGCCAGGTGGGATGAGATGGCCAGAACCCCATTCTTTGTTCTCAAAACATACATATAAATTTTCCCATTGACTTATAATGGGAAATTAAAAGTAGCATAACTTTTGCATGCCTTAATATTTTTTCACCAAATGAAAAGTGGCATGTTCAGCCACCAAAGCTCTTTCAAGTGAGCCATATCATAGAGCAGCATGCCACATGACGGCCATGCAGGACCATGTACAGAATCCCAAAAGTTGCCTCCAAAAATGGATAATTTTGCATTTTTCAGCATTTTTGTGTGCAAAGACCATAAGTCTGACTGAAACAAAATTTGACAGATCAAGAGATCTACCATGCCCCACTGTGCTTACCAAATTTCAGGCAAATACATTGAACGGGTCCAAAGTTATTAACGCACAAAAGTTTGACTTTAACATAGAAGTGACATCTCAACCCTAAATATAGTGGTGCGACTGTGCCCACTAAAATATATATATATATTTTTTTATTTTGCTCCGAGGAGCTGTCTGATCTGCCCCTCCACACTGTCATCTCATAGTTTAGAAAATAAAGACTGTTGCTTCTGATTTATTTTTTTCTTTTGCTTAGTGATGGGGAGGGCACTGCGGAAGTGCAGCCACTTTACCAAATGCCCACTTTCTCTCTTTCGTAATCCATTTAACCTTAGTCTCCTGATACAGTAAAACTTAAGCAACAAAGGAGCATCACTCAGAAGAACAAAAATACTTGTTTTCCCATCTTTTCTCTTTGTTTAGATTGCCTGCTTTCTTTATTCTGTTTTTCTTTTTCTTTGCTTTTCCCCACATTCAAGATATGGAATGTTTATCATGGAATGTTTACCATGAAATACAGAGATTCAAAATTCTGCTCAGTTCCACTGGCAGAATGTTCCTCTCCTAAGATACTGTATGCGCACATGCACACACACAGAGGCCTGTTCTACAGCCAGAGACTCCATTATCTCACTGTCAGGGCAAGCAGAAGAGATTTCCCTGATAAGCAGGTAAAAACAGAAGGGGAGGTTTATGTTTGCTTGCACACATGTGCAAGAAACATTGTGCCATCATCGGAGTTTTCGGAGGTGTGGCAGGACTCTTCCAATTCAGTCAGTGTGTTTGCAGGCGCAGCTGCAGTTCTCCAATGCCTGCTGCAGCTGTCTATGGCAGCAGTCTAAAATGCAGTGGCATACAGTTGAAAGGGGGAGCTATGCTTCAGTGAGCAGCGATAAGATATCGCCTGCTCATGCGCGCCCCCCCACACACACACACAGACACACAGGCACATATTGTGTGCTCTCCCCCACAGCACAGACTGTATAGCCGATGGGGTGCCTAATCCCCCCGTCAGCTGTGCTGTGCTGTGACCAAAACAGATTTTGTTGTTGTTGTACTTTTAATTGCCAAGCGAGCAGTTTTATCTGTCTTGTCGTCAAAGGTGTAATATTGGCTATGAGTATAGACTAACTGCCCTTCTGAGTTCTCAGCTGACAATTTATTATGCTGCTCTTTAAGAGAGCTTAAGTGCATAAATATATCTGGATCATTAGTTGTTATATATAAATTTTCGGTGTGAGATATCAAGGACTCTAAATCACTGACAGCCCGCATCCATTTTTTGTTACGCCTAATTGTATACAGTACGTGGTAATAGACTCACGAATGAATGCCTTAAAAGATTCCCATATAGTCCCTACAAACATATCATTTGTTTTGTTTTGGGAAGAAAAAAGATCTATATCTGATTTGATTGTAAAAATTTTAGTCTTTCAAAAGTAAGGGATCAAATTGGAATTTTAGTTGTTTTTTGGATTCAGTATATTGTAATTTTAACATTATTGGGGCTTGGTCAGGGATAATAATAGGACCGTAGTTCACTGACTTAACCTGATATGCACAAGATGTTAAGAGCAAAAAAAATCAATTCTAGAGTATGTTTTGTGCATTGTGGAATAATAAGAAAAGCGTTGGGATTCCAGATTTAGATGGCGCCATACTTCAATAAGCCTCAAATTTTCCATGTATTGCAAGATGACATTAGCTGCTAAATAATTCTATCAGGCTGAACATTAGATCTATCAAGAGCAGGATCCAGAAACAAACTGAAGTCACCACCAACAACATAAAGAGCAGGAAATATACTTAATTCCAGAAAAAATTTGCTAAAAAAGGAGGGAGAATTCCCAATAGACCCATATAGATTCCCAATAGTGTATAACTGACCAGCCAGTGAAATGTGGCAGATAATATATCGGCCATCCGCATCTATAGATTGTTTAATTATATGGATGGAAAGTGATTTAAAATAAAAAAATAGAAATTCCCCGAATGTTATTCTTAAAAGGGGCATTGATGCCCAAGCCCCACCTTTTGGCATGAAAGGAAAAGTCCTTATCTGCAAGGTGCATTTCTTGAAGTAAAGCACAATTAACTGCAGACTAATCCAGCCAGCTAAATACTCTCTTAACCTTAATACGGCCATTCATCCATCTCACATTCCAGCTGGTTAGACTGAGTTGATAGGCCATACGTATGAGTAAAGATTATAAGAAAAGAAAAGAGTCAAACATGTTATATAATAACACACAACACTGCCGAATACAAATATCCATATAGTTACAGACTTGATATAGCTAATAAAATATTGAGAAGTGATTTCAATATTAAGTAAACACCTGATGCTTGCACCTACTCTCCTAAATAGATTAACAATATAGTTTCTTACAGTTTATTTTTTTCAATTTATGCAAGCTAAATCTAAAAAACTAAATAATACAGTATATGCTGCCTTTTTGGTGCATAGAAAACCAGCTGTAATAATTATTTTGTATGAACTTGATACTCATTACATCCGAGAAAGTCGGAGGGCTAAGCTGGATACCAATTATACTACGAAGGTAGGGTAGGCAAAAATACAGCAAAAATCATATACACGTAAGTAATAATATCCCACAGTTAACTTATCCCCCTCCCCCCAACATTTTGCCCAGATAGACACTGAACATTCAGGAAAATGAAAGCAGGCTGATAGAGCCAAACCCTGTCTCAAATTACTTGCCCACAAACTTACTGATAGACCAACATATAGTTAGACTATATACATGGGCAAGGCAAAGAGTATAACCTCAATCAACTAAATTAGTAGGATTACATTTTAGTCATAATCAATGAGATGTCCTTGTCCTGTTAATATATGAGGGAAAAGCCCGAATTTATCAACAGACAAGCATATAAACAAAAAAAATGTAGATACTATTATCACACAGCCAACTATTGGTCTTAGAGAGCTGCAACCCTGAGGTGGAAGGATTATCATTAGCCAGAATGTTATTTGAAGAGGTATTCAAAAATAATTCTGCCTTCTTGGGGTCTGAAAAGACCATGGTTTTGCCATGCATAAAGAACTTAAGGCGGGCAGGAGGTAAAATGGCATGCAGATGTTCATGCCCCGAAGTAGCTCCCTTGTTCTATCAAAAGCTTTACAGCATTGCATTGTCCCAAATGAAAAGTCAGAGTAAACTGAAACTTTTATATTTTCACAGAGAAAGCCTTTGTTCATCCTGGCAGCCCAGAGCATAACCTCTTGATCTTGGAAGTAATGGGGCTTCACGTAAACAGTTTGGGGGTATTGCTTTTGGCCCGCATGGTTAACATGTTGTTTGGGTTCTCCCCCCCAACCCAGTTCGCTCTATCTGATATGATTTTTTCTTCCGGGTATTCGCGATAAAGAGATGTGGTCCAGCATTTCTCAAAATACAGTAATGAGTCTCCTGGGCCTTCACTACCCTCTGGCAAGCCAATAGTCTTGATATTGGCTCTCGAGATCAGTCCTCAAATTCAGAGATTTTCTGCTGAAGCTCAGAAATGATAGTGCTCTGACAGTTTTTTAACAAGGGGATTACCATTGTCTTCTAGTTGGCTTATCCACATTTCAGCTTTGCCAGTTCTGAGTCAAAGACTCCATTTTTTGATTGATCTCATTAAAGACCCATGTTAGATCTAAAAGGGCAGAAGCGATGGTAGAGAAACCACTATGTGTTTCATGTCTTATTTCAGTTTGAAATGCTTCAAGAGTAACTGACATAACTGGCTGATTTCTATAATTTGGCTGGCCGGTGATTCCATCAGATTGCTTATTAAACATTCTAGCATCCTTTTGAGTTGCCTCTTCTGCCTTCACGAGTCTTGATTTATTCAGAATTTCGGTTGTTTGCGACACTAAGTTTTGATTTACAGTCACATTACCTGGTAAAGATGGTAAATTACAAAGACTGACCTGCTGAACTGCAGAACACATTTCATTCATGGCAGAATTGGAGCAATGAGGATTCACTTCTTCCTCATCGGCCATGGTGTAATTAATAATAATAATGATTTTATTTATATAGCGCAATTCGAAACATCAAAGCATTTTACATAAAAACATATTAAATAAATCACATAAATACATCAAACTTCCAGTTAAAATTCTCATAGATATATCAGCCTCACATAAGTATAACAGCAATTAAAATTCTCAAGACATCAAGTGTTAAAAGCTTGTCTGAATAAATAAACAGTTCAAGTCATCTGGTTCAGCCATAGGTTCAAGTGGGGTGGGCGGACTTGAAGTACGGGCAGGTCAGACATTGGAGAGAGCGGCTTGCCAGAAAAAATTGTAGGTAATAGCAAATATGAATTTAATTTCTGCTGTTGCAAACGAGTATGGCTGGTAGTGGGAATGTTATTGTCTGCTGCCTCAGAAGAAGTCGTTGTAGTTGCGAGCTTGAGTTGGAATATTGCTTTTCTCCTTTTCCATGACTCCCGTTTCACACATTGATCATGTGAAGCAGCATTTAGTGAGGTATGTTTTTCATGATTTGAGAGGGGCATGCTCTGCTAATGACACAGTAGGCTAAGCAATTAGCAATTTTAAGGTAAGTCTCATTCCTGAAAACCCAGTTAATCCAGTTGATTTTGAATGTAAAAAGAGATTCAACCACTTCATAGCCTGCAAACTGGTTACTCGCTGACCAAGGCTCTGAATCTGCTTTCTCCTTCTCCGTGGATGCTGTTGCACACGCAGCTCCTGTCATTTTAAAAACTATGTTCAACTAGGCGTTTTTTAATGATTCAACAGGGAGATGTTCCAACCAAGATATTGAAGGTTAAATGTTTTGTAGATAAAACACACTCCTGAGAGCAATATTTTGGCAAGAAAATCAGTAAATATCTAGCATTAAAGGGCTTCAATAGCTCTGTAGCCTGCCAACAGAACACTCACCATGCCATCTTGGATTGCCGTGCACCTCCTTCCCTCTCATTCATAGACACTGCTAAAAATTAACTTTATTATTTCTTCCTAATCAATTACAAGGTTAGTACATCAGTTCACACATTCATGAGCTCCTCTTCAGATGGTGTAGGGAAATCGGTTACGGTTTCATCCTCTCGTCCAGTATCATGCTTATGCTGTGTCTGTATAAATTCTTAGACATGCTCTACTTGAAAGAAAATTCATTGTACACCTTTGTACTTGATTTTAAGTGTGTCTGGAGCCAACATGTGGGAAATCTACTCCCATTTCAAGCAGCTCTTGTCTGAAAGCAAGGAACCAGTGGTGGTGCTGCTGGATTGGAAACGAATAGTCTGGATATACCGAGAATTTCTGTGACTTGTAAACCAGAAGTGCTTTTAGATGGGATAAGCAGCTGATTTAATCTCTGTCAGTACCAAATGCAAATGATACCTATATAGTATATTTAATTTGTAACATCATGTCTTTATCAGGAAATTCATGTTGGGCAGTTTGAGAAGACTACACAAGATGTTTTTCTGCTGTGGATTTATTAGCATGGTTAGGAAAAATGATATAGGCACGTGTAATAAATGGCAGATTGTCCTCTAGTAGCTCAAAACATCGATCTAAACATCCTTAATTGAATCCCTTATTGACTGAAATTCATTGTCAAGTGCCAGAGGTAAATCCAATATTCTCAAATTGTTATATCTTTGCTGGTTTTCCAGTAGTTCTATTTTCCTAGATATTGGCAAGTTATCTCTGATGATGTTTGAAGTGGCAGCATCGGTGGCCACTGCTTTATTAACCATTTTCCACTTTTTTGCATTTGTCTCAACTTGTTTAGCAACTTTTTCAGTTTTGTCATGTTTTTGCTTAGCGTCATGCTACAAACAGTCAACTTTCTTTGATAATGCTTGGAATTTTAAGTCAAAAGACTGTTTCCAGGACAAAAGTTTTTCAAGTGCTTCCTTGAAAGAGTCTATCCAGGAAGGTGACTTAGCAGAATTAGCCTGCTTGATTCTATAATTCAAATAATTGCTTTCCATTTCATCTTTAAAATCTACTTATTTTTAGTCTCCATGAATTAATACACTTTGAGATTCTGTTTCCCCCTGTCTTGTGCTCCATCCCGAATCATCAGCCTTAAAGAATAAATTGGTCCTGTTGTATTTTAATGGGTATAACACTATACTGTATTTGTACCATTTTTAGTTAGATACAGGGGCTGTAAAAACATCCCTTATTTGTAGTGGTCATGATTCAGGAGATCTCCTTCATTAGAGGGGTTTTGACTTGTAAGTGATGCATTTGGGGACTTGATCATCTGATTAGAAACAGGGCTATTACACACATTCTTACAAGGAGAAGCTTTCCTTTCAGACTTCAGCAAAAATATAGGCTGCTGTTGTGTTGTTAATGCATGGGAAAATGTGCAATTATCTTTATATGAGCTTTTGTTCAATATGACTTACTAAGTCCAGTTCCGTTAAAAATATACAATTTTCAAGGTTTTCTGTTTTAAGCCACATTGTGTACTATATGGGCCTAACCACTGATTACTAATGCTGTGGTTTTGAAGTGCATCATTAGAACGGTTTAAACTTATTGTATGGATTAGACAACAATATACTTTGAGACTACAATATCATCCACTAGGACCAAGCACAGCTTCACAGTTTTTTTTTTTTTTTTTTTTTGTAATTCAAAGTTTATTGGTATTTCAAAATACAAGGGTTTACATATATTGAACAACTGTAAATGAAATATCAAAACATACAATTTAACTATAAATTATCTATATCTAATACAATGCAATGAATATGATACATAAATGGGAAATAATGGGAAAATAGAGAGAAAGGGGAAAGAGATGAGAGGAAGAGAAAAAAGGAGGAGAAAGGATCTGAATAGAAATCTTAAAATTTTATATAAGCATCACAGTTTTTTTCTGAGATAGCATGCAGGATATTGTAGGAATACAATGAAGTTCAGTGGTAATTGCTCCAATTTGTCATGCAGTAAAATATGAAATCTCCCACACAGTGTGCTTGATCCTGGTAGATGGCATCATACTGTGTCAAAAAAGCACAGACAGAAAACAAGATTGTAGAGACAAGAAAATCATACATTGACAGTTAGTTTGAGGATGTAGTTTACACACTGTTATATACTTTTTAGTTTATCCCTTTAAATAAGTAAATATTTTGATGTGTGATTTTCTTGCAGCTACTATCCTGTTTAAGTACTGTATGTAACTTTCGGCAAACTTCATCATCAGTCTGTTTCATACCTCTCAACTGCTATGATTTTCACACTCATACTTATCCTTGCTCCGCAAAGGTTTACTGATGTTCCTCATTATGTTACAGCTGTTTCTGGACACACAAGCTATTAAATAATTGAACTAAGTTGATAGAAACATTCCTTATCACTAACTATACGGGGCCCACTATCTGTAGACATATTATTGTTTAAAATAAGAAAGTGCTACACATTCTGGCCCTCTGCTATGAATTTTGAAGGCCAGTGCTATGATTTTTATGTTTGCTTGAAACATAGCGCCATCATCCGAGTTTTTCGGAGATGTGTCAGCGTCTTCCAATTCAGTCAGTGTGTTTGCAGGTGTGGTCGCAGTTCTCCAATCACTGCTGGAGCTGTCTATGACAGCAGTTGAAAATGCAGTGGCATACAGTTGAAAGAGGGAGTTATGCTTCAGGGAGCAGCAATAAGATATCGCCTGCTCATGCGTGCTCCCCTCTTACACACATGCATACTGTGTGCTCGCCCCCCCACGCACACACTGTATAGCCAATGGAGGTGCCCAATCCCCTGTTGGCTGTGCTGTGCTTCCCCCCCAAACAGAGTTCCAGATGCCATGCTGGGTGCCCACCTCAGCGTGGCAATACATCCATATGGGCAATGGGGGTGCCCAATCCCCCGTCAGCTCCAGACCCCCCAAACAGCCTTCTAGCTGCCATGCTGGGAGCCCACCCCAGCATGGCAAATGTCCACGTCATTTCCTGTTAAAAAACAAAACCTGTAAACAACAAAACGCTCTTCGGCATTCACCCAGCCCAACTCAACTCTACCCATTGCACACCCTGTCTCCCCACACGCCCCCACCCCATACTTACCTCCGGACTCCGGCGCAACGATCTTCGGTGGACCGGGAACACGTCTGCACTCTTCAGAGCCGACCGCGAACTGAGGAAGTGCCAGTAAGCTGTATAATGGGATAGATAGGGTTTTTTCAACTTTGCTGCATATCTCAGGCATTTTTGGAATTTCGCACCAAATTTTCAACATGGATTTTGGGACCCTTCTCATGAATGCTCTCACTATCATTGCGACCAGTCTGAAGGGTGATTTCGCAGTCACTGCGTGAAATCACCTTTTGGGACTAAGTAATAAAATGACACTGCCACTGTTCATAAGGTGGGCTCTCAAAAAGTCTATGTTGAAATTTTGGTGGAAAAATTCCTAAAAATGACTGTTTTAAGAGTGTGAGTTGTGCAGTTCCAACGCACGCTCGTAAGTTCGCAAATTTTCAATATTTTCACTCCAGATTGTCAAAATTTCCATTTTACCACACCTCCTTATGAACAGTACAGCTGTCATTTTTCACATCTTGCCCAAAACGTGTTTCTGCCCATGTAGCGCTCAATGGCGCAGTCAGTGTGCAAAATCAATGAATGGCATACATTAA
This sequence comes from Neoceratodus forsteri, assembly GCA_016271365.2. Taxonomy (NCBI): domain Eukaryota; kingdom Metazoa; phylum Chordata; order Ceratodontiformes; family Ceratodontidae; genus Neoceratodus; species Neoceratodus forsteri. Next base: position 1,458,727,602 of record CM028132.1, read on the forward strand.
GAAAATCACAGTGACACAGTTAATGAGCAGAGGTATTAAAATGGCTATGTTGAAAATTTGGTGAAAAAATTCCTTAAAATGACTGTTTTACGAGCGTGCATTGCGCAGTTCCTACGCACATTCGTAATTTGCGAATTTTCAATATTTTCACTCCAGATTTTCAACATTGCCATTTTGTTTCCACCCATGTAGCTCACAATGGCACAGTCGGTGTGCAAAATCAATGTATGAGACACATTAAGAAAATCACAGTGACACTGTTCATGAGCAGAGGTCTTAAAATGGCTATGTTGAAAATTTGGTGAAAAAATTCCTAAAAATGACTGTTTTACGAGTGAGCATTGCACAGTTCCTACGCACGCTTATAAGTTTGCAAATTTTCAATATTTTCACTCCAGATTTTCAACATTGAAATTTTATTACATTTCCTTATGAACAGTACAGCTGCCATTTTTCATATGTCACCCAAAATGTGTTTCCACACAGGTAGCGCACAATGGTGCAGTCGGTGTGCTGGACAGCAATGTTTGGGACAGATTAAGAAAATCACAGTGACACTGTTCATGAGCAGAGGTCTTAAAATGGCTATGCTGAAAATTTGGGGGCAAAAGTCCATAAAATGACTGTATTACGAGTGAGCATTGTGCAGTTTCCACGCACCCTCATAAGTTCATGACTTTGTAATATTTTCAGTCCAGATTTTCACCAGTTGTATTTTTCCACACTTCCTTATGAACAGTACAACTGTAATTTTTCACAACATGGCTGATATGTGTTTTCACACTTTCAGTGCAGAGATGTGTGGTCGCTGTGGGAAATCATTGTTCAGGACAGATAAAGAAAATCACAGTGACTGTTCATGATCGGAAGTCCTCAAAATGCCTGTGTTAACAATCTGCTGTAAAAAATCCCCAAACTCATTACATTATGGGTGTGCGTTGCACAGTTTCTATGCATGCTCATGACTTCACCAGTTTTTTTTAATATTTTTACTGCAGATTTGCAACATTGCCATTTTTTACACCTCCCCATGAACAGTACAGCTATTTTTCACATCCTGTTAGGAATGTGTTTCTGCACCTGTGGTGCTAAATGCCGTAGTCACTGTGCATAAGCAGCTGTCGGCTAACAAACTGATATTGCCACTGTTCATGAGGTGGGAGTCACAAAAAAAAAACATGTTGAAAATTTGGAGTGAAAATACCAATAAATGCCTGAGGTGTTACCGTTTCCAACCATAACGCCCCACCCTGTTGAGAATGACAGGCATCAGGGGTGTGACTTGGGATTCTTGCCTGTAATGCTCATACCATTCCACACCCTGCAGCCAGTGAGAGGCATCGAGGTATGCCTTGGACTCTTTGGCCCCAAAGTTCACCCCATCCTCCTGTACCGCACCCATCTCACCATATTTCCTGATGGAATGGGGTACGCATAAGGGCCAAAGACCCCAAGGCACACCGTGACACTTGTCAGTGTCTACAGCATAGGGTGTGGTGAAATGGCGTGGCCGTTATGCCTGATGACCCAAAGGTACACCCCAATGCCTGTCACTCTCTGCAGGGTGGTGGTAGGGTTGGCTTCAGTTCAGTACTTCACTGCCATTCCTATTATGCAGCTCTCTACTTCTACACTACCAATGCCAATGCCGGCAAGCAAGCATTCGGCATTGACAAATGCTTGTTTCTTGACAGCAAAGAAACATGTGTAATGAAAACTGTAAACAATACTAAATGTTTCTAATGTGTTTATGTGTGTAAGGAGAGTATGATGATCATGGAAACAACATTTAATTAATTTGTTTTATTTCTTATTTAAGGTAGTTTTATTTTTAGGGCTCAGTTGAAGATTTTTACTGTGTAATGGTGGCATTTCAAACATGTGTATTTTAATGACACAGTGATTTTGTTGAGTAATGTGGTCCTGCTTTTAGGAACTTGTTATTACCTGTGCATGAAACAGATTTCATGCACAGGTAATAACAAATCAGAAAACAGGATTGTCTCTTCCTATTTTATCATAGACAATAGAAATATATTTGGGTTTCCCTATGAACAAAGAATGGAAGTTGGAGTAATATCAGGGGACAGGGTGTTAAAGGGGCTGCTAATCCTTAAAGTAAATAAATCTGGTTACCCAAAGGTGCTTAGGGAGACCAGACCAGCCTAGGTGGCTCCCTTAGCAGTCCTATTCAGTATTTCCCCAAAAATGGGTGAAGTTCCACTATACTGGAGGGATTCTGGCAAGGCACCTCTCCACAAGGGCAGGGGTAGAGAGATTCCAGGGAACTACAGGTCAGTGAGCCCGACTTTCACTGTAGATAAACTGCTAGAAACCATGGCCAAGGAAATGACTGGAATTCCTTGAGGCACAGGGGCTGCAAGATAATAGACAGCATGGGTTTGTGAGTGATAGGTCATCATGTCATATCAAAAACATTTAATAGACTTCTATGATTCAGTGACAGGGTGTTGTACAGGAACTAGACAGTGGACCTTCTTTACCTTGACTTTAGCAAGGTCTTTGATTTTGCAACATACAAAAGACTGGTAAAATAAGTGGGATGCCAGAGGATAGGATAAGGGCCGAATAAATGATAGGGAGCTGGTTGGAAAGCAGACCCAAAAGGGTGATCCTAAATGGAGTATTCTCAGGAGGGAGGATAGTTGACAGTGGTATTCTGCAGGGATTGGTACCAGGTCCAGACCTCTTCAATATGTACATCATATTTAAACTATAGCAATCATCTGCTAAACCTCATCTACTAATTTATGCTAAACCTCACAGATTCAATCACTGGCATCATAGCTTCTCACTACCTAATCACCTACCTTCTATGTCACCATTAATTTGGCTTCCTTAATGTAATTGGTTGGCTTGCTTTCCACTGGCTGCTACTACAATCAAATGGCTTGTGCTGCAGCCTCCTACCTCTCCCAGGCCACTGGCGTTGTCTGGCCTCTTCATCACTAACCTGCTCCTAATCTACAGTCGCAGGCTTCACCCAGTCTCCTCATCAATAACTTGTTACCTAATCTACAGCCACCAGCTTCACCTGGCCTCCTCCTGTCTGGCGCATCAAAGCTGATTCATGCTCTCACTCATAAATTGGGAACATGTCAACCATGACCATTAAATTTTCTGGCTCATGACTTGCCCTGCAGCCAACAGTCTTGCTCTGCACCCACAAAATCCGCATCTTGAGCATGTGACAGTCAGGACGGGGATCCTTCTAATCTTGCCCAAAGTGGGAATGTTCTCTCTCCGGGTAGAGCGTCAGTCATCTAACTCATTGGTGGGGTGTTATGTGAAAAGGGCAAAACTTAAAGAGTGAGCCTGGAATTGCACCGCAAAAAGGGTGAAACCAGAATGCTGACTTTTTCTTTTTTTTTCCAGGGGGCTTTGTCCCCCACCCCCTCACCCCCAACTAATATAACTAACTCTGAGGTCGTAGCACCTTGGGGAAGGGGTAAAACCTTTGTCACCATTCCACTTTTGCCATTTTTGCTGAGCAATTCTGGGTATCGGCTTTTTGGTTTTCACCCACATCACTGGTTACCCATTGACAGCATCTCTTGATGTAGAATTTAAGACTTCAGCTGTGTGGGGTGAGGCCTCATCAATCTGGGCCCATTTAGCTAGCAGAGTGGGTTTGGAGGCACCTTCTAAGTTATTCACCCTATGACCACCTCTGGTTCACCTAGTTTGTTCTTAGATCAGTAGGCTGACTGAGTGCCTCAGCAGTCGTCACTCTCTTCCTCCCGCTTTGAAGGTGGTACCACGTCATGTAACCCATGTTGCAGAGTTATCATGCAACCGTGCAAGGTATTCCTGTTTGAGAGACAGAGTGAGAGTTGTCCCCCAAAATGGAATTTTTTCCACACCCTGGACTGGCCTTCTAAATTGCAACAGTAGAACCACCACTAATCAAAATACCCTAAAGCATAGTGAGACCCTCCTGCCCAGATCGGGTGCTGTGAAAAAGCAGCTGCCCACTTCCCTGCTCACTTCACTTCCCCTCGCAAGACCCTCCCACCCAGGCTGGGTGCTCTGAGCTGCAGTGCGACTCTGTGCAGAAGCAGCCACCCACCTCCTCGCTCACTTCACTGCCCCTCACAAGAGCCTCCCTCCCAGACTGGGTGCTCTGAGCTGCGGTGTGGCTCTGTGTAGGAGCAGCCACACACCTCCTTGCCCACTTCACTGCTCCTTGCAAGACCCTCCCGCCCAGACCGGGTGCTCTGAGCTGCGGTGTGGCTCTGTGCAGAAGCAGCTGCCTGCCTCCATGCTCACTTCACTACCCCTCGCAAGACCCTCCCACCCAGACTGGGTGCTCTGAGCTGGGGTGCGTCTCTGTGCAGAAGCAGTCACCCATCTCCTCTCTCACTTCACTGCCCCTCGCAAGACCCTCCTGCCCAGACTGGGCACTCTGAGCTGTGGTGTGGCTCTGTGCAGAAGCAACCACCCACCTCCTCTCTCGCTTCACTGCCCCTCACAAGGTTCGCCTGCCTTTGCTGCAGATCAGAGTCAATTTCGGTACCTACAACAGTCTTCCTTTGATTGGCCTTCCCTACTGCTTCACTTTTCCTGCTCTGTGGCTTTTCTAGCTCAAATTTTGTGCAATTCTAATAAATATTGTAAATTGTTTTATCCAGTTACTACCTGCTTTTTCTGTTTTGCTCTGTAATTTTTCTTGTTTAGTTCAATCGGTGTTCATTGCCTGTTTAACTTTTTTACACTGTTGTGTTTTAAGTTCATTGAATTGCTGCTCTGCCTTCGCTTTCATTTTCTGTACCTTGCCCCTGCCTTACCTATACCATACTTTCTCTCCCATTCATTCTCTGGCTCCTGTTTCCTCCACTGGCGCCCCCCCCCCATCCTGCTCTCTCTCCCTTTGGTCTCTGTTGCTAATCTCTCCCTCTACATAGCCTTTGTCCACTGCCTGCTGCCCCCCACTGTTCTTCTGTCTCTTGATGCCTGTCTTTTCTTGCCTACCACCTCCCACCTTGAGTTTCCTATTAAATTAATTGATCTCTCCCCTTTTTTTCCTTTCAGACCCTCCAACACAGACTGGGTGCTCTGAGCTGTAGTGCAGCTCTGTGGAGAGGCAACCTCCCACCTCCTCACTCACTTCATTGCCCCTTGCAAGGAATGCCTGCCTCTGCTGCAGATCAGATTAGTTTAGGCACCTACAGTAGCCTGCCTCTGACTGGCCCTCCCTACTGCTTCATTTTTCCTGCTCTGCAGCTTTTCCAGCTCAAATGATTTCCCGCCATCCCACCTCCTCCCCGTCACTCTTTAAATGGACTTTTTGCCCAAACCACACTGTTCCATCAAGACAACCTTCCAATTGAAGTTATTGCTTTTGCCCTTAACTCCTTAAAGGGCCCACACCCCCTATTTTCAGCAAGTTCTTTCCAACTTGTCTTTCTGCAATCTATTTAGTGTTCTGTCCTTCTTCTCTCTACCCACACTTACACCCTACTTATCCTCCCCTTGCATACACACTTATTTCCCTCTCTCTTTCACTGCTTATTCCTGCCTTTTCCTACACCCTTGAAATACTTAGCATTTTTATAATCTCACCCCAATCTTGCTCCAGTTTACTCTTACGATTCCACCTAAGGAATTAATACAGCCCCAAAAAATAAGAATCCTCCCAACACTCATACTTTTGTTTTCCTTGCACCCCTCAGGGAAGAACCACACCCACCCCTCTCTACCCTCCTGCCCTCACCTTCATTTTATACCACTCGACCTCTGCCTTCCTCTCCCCCACACCTCTTCTTTCCACCTCTGCCCTGCTTGCCCTCCCTTCACCCTCAACATCCTCCCCCTCTCATACGCTTTCCCACCCCCTCAACCTCGTCCCAACTTATGCACCTCTACCAGCTGCCTCCCATACCAACACTCTCTCCTCTACCAAACTCTGCCTCCTTCATGAATGCTCCCCCGCCCTGTGCACATCACCAGCTTTTTTCAACCATTTTTCTTGGCACAAACCTACTAAACTTTCCATACTCTCATATAACAGACACAGGAGGCTCCTCCTTCTCCCTATCATTTCCAGATCCATCCACCCTAACCCCAGACCTCCTCCTGCAGATGTTAAAAACAGCGTCTCTTCCCCAAGGCAGGCTAGGCAACTCAAAATTGTGTTCCTTAACATCCAGAGTTTGTTAGCAAAAAAAATGCTGCTTGAATCATGGTCATCTGTTAACACTTTTGACATCATTGCCCTTACCAAAACATGGCTCACCAACAAGATCCCTTCTACTGAAATAATCCTCAATGGATACTCCCTATTCAGGAAGGATAGAGTCTGTAAAAGAGGGGGGTGGCTGCCTCCTCTGGATTGCTAATCATCTCACAGCCACTGAACTAGAAACTTCTCTAGCAACCCGATTCCTTGAATCCCCATCAATCAATCTCCTTCTTTGCAACAGCAAATTAGTCACTGTCAGCATTACCTACCTACCCCCTGGCACCCTCTCGATGAACTTGAAACCTTGTCAACCTCAAGAACATGCTTCCCCTTCAGGGGGAATGGATTTTCCTTGGTGATTTCAATCTCGATTGGCTTTTCTCTCATTCCTTCGCTTCCAGGGAATTTGTTTTCAGCCTTGGCCTACATTAACTCATCACCTCCCCCACCCATACCAACTACAGGACTGGGTATGAATCCCTACTTGATTGGATCCTTGTTTCTCACCCTTCCCATGTCATCTCCTCTGGGGTACTTCCTGATGCTATTAGTAACTACAGCGCAGTTTTCTGTTGCTGGTCAGCTAAAACCCCCCACTGTGAGCACAAATATATCCTCTCCAGACAATTAAAAAAACTCAGTCTCATTGAGTTTTCCAACACTGCCACTGACTGGTCCTTTACTGATTTCATTAATGATACTGATATGGCCCTTGATGAGTTCAGCAACAAATTCCTTGCCTTGTGTGACTGTCTCATCCCCTGATATCCTCAAACTCACGAGGGAGAGACAATGCATGGACCAAATACAATAAACTGATGCTCCCCCACCTCCTTCAACACTACAGAACTCTTCAAAACAAATGTAAAACCACAGTCTGAGCCACTAAAGTTAACTACCTCACTGAAAACAAGCAAATCCCCAGAGGAAACCCTAGGCATACATGGAATATCCTCAATAACCTCGTTGGTAGAGGGCTACACAATGATCAAATCAGCCTTTCCTATTGTGGACAAGTTGTCTCTGATCCCCAGGAAGTTGCCACAATTTTTAATTGCCATTTTGGCGATCTTGACAAATACAAGCCTAACATTCCTTCCACTCCTGTACCTTCCTCCCTGCCCACCACCAACCCCCCACCCTAGATCTTACTTTCGCTACCTTGCCCCCCTCCGAAGTGGTAAAACTCATCAAATCAAATGACCCCAGGCCCCTCATCGGGCTTGACAACATTGACTACAGGGTCCTTAAACTTGTATACTGCCCTGACAGTGACATGTCGACAGCGACCGACACTACAGCGGCAACCACACCAGGTCACTGTAGTGTTGGCGCTGGACCCTGGCATTATTTTCTGGGGGTCTTGCACTCCTTCCCCTAATCAGCTCCAAGTCAGAGTTGATTATATTAATTGGGGGGGTGCGGAAGGCACAGCCCCCACTTGGGGGGTTCGGGGAGCAAAGCCACCCTAAGAAAATATGGTAGGCAGTGACTACCTTTATGCTGACCACAAATGCGGTCAACATAAAGATTTCACTCTACTGTTGGTAGACAAAATTTTGTTGCTGTATGGTCGTAGATTCCTGAAACTAGTCTGCAAATCTCTTGCTGTTCCCCTTACCAACCTTTTCAGCTACTCCCTCCACACTGGATCAGTTCCTCATAAATAGAAATGTGCTGTTATCAAACCCCTCCATAAATCTGGCCATAAAGATGATATTACCAGCTATAGACCCATCTTCCTTCTTGTCCCCCCATCCAAAATCTTGGAGAAAATAGTCCTTATGCAAACCATTGAATATCTCAATCAATATAATCTACTGATGGAGGCACAATGTGATTTCAGAGCCAGCCACAACATCGAAACTGCCTTTATCAAATTCACCACCTTCATTAATAGGGCAATCAACGAAGGCCTTTATACAGGATCGGTTTTCATTGATCTCACAAAAGCGTTCAACCTCATCAATCACAATGTCCTTTGCTCCACCCTTTCTGACTTACATGTCTCTACTGATGTTGTAAACTGTTTCCGTGACTACCTCAGCCACAGGTCTCACCAGACCATTATAAACGGCGTCCTCTGTAACTCTTGCCCTATAAAATGTGGAGTTCCCCAAGGGTCCATCCTGGGTCCTTTTCTCTTCTCCTTGGCTGTTAACTCCCAATGGAAATCTGAATTAACACTCAAGTCATCCTGTATGCTGACGATGCTGCCCTCTTTTGCAATGACAAAGGCCCCTCATCCCTTCGTGACAAGCTTCAGCATGACTTTCTTGGGTTCCACACCTGATTCTCTTCCAAAGGGCTCGGATTTAATGCGAAAAAAACTAAAACCATGGTGTTCTCCAGCCCCCGGAAACCACTTTCCTTTGATTTCACACTTCATGACAATGATGGAAACATAATCGAGAGAATAAATGAGTTCAAATACCTAGACTTACACCATGACTGCCCTCTAAACTTTGATTCCCATATTAATCATCTGATCAAGAAAATCCACCAAAGAATTGGCATGCTCTACAAGGTGAGACCTTACCTAACCTCTGAATCTAAGACCCTACTAGCTAGAAGTTTTCTGCTTCCTCTTTTCGACTATGGCGCTCTAGTCTGCTTCCCGCCTCTTTCCCAGGGTAATATTAACAAGCTCCAGGTCTCCAGTCATAACATTATCTGCTCTGTGTCTGGTATCCCTCGATGTACCCACCACTATGACCTTTACAGACTCTCTAATTGGCCTCCCCTTGAAGAAAGACTCAGTAGCAAAATCATCACCTTTTTTTACAAGCTGTCCTGGCGCCTCCTTCTCCACAGTATCGAATCCCTCTTCCCTTAGTCCGCCCCCTCTCAGACCACAATTCGCTCCTCCACCCTCTCCATCCCTTTCTGTTGTACAGCCCATGGCCAAAACACCCTCTCCTTCATGGCCCTAAACTTTTCAGCAATCTTCCCCCTGCTATCACCCAGTACCCAACTACCTCTTCCTTTAGGTACAACTTAAGGAGACACCTCTCACTTTCCTTTTCATGCAGGTGTCCTCATGCTTGATTGTCCCTCTTCCACCTTGTGCCTTCTTCTCCTTTGTGAAAACTGCTGTATACTGCTCCTTCCGCACACTGACTTAAAGGACTGTGAATATAGTTGTACGTTGTTGCCACCCAACATTTTATCTGTCCTCAACACTTTTAACGTTTCATGATCGTTCTATTGTTTTGTACTTTTGTGTCTTTGTTTTCCTATATTACTTCATTGTTATTCTATTGACAGTACACCTGTAGTTGATGTAACCACTGTGTTTTGTCTGTTCTAAACTGGATGCTTGTGAAAACAAGCAACTTTTACTCACATGCCTTTCCAGTATAATAAATAATACTAAAACTAAAACTGAGAAGGTGACCTAGGCTTTGGATCCCCCCTGAGGTTTCCTCCTTTAAAAGGGTTGTTTTACTCTCCTCCGTGCCAAAGGTCATAACCTGTTATTAGTTGTTAATAGTATATTCTCTAGTTCCCTTAGGTAGGTTCTACTGTTGGATGGAGATGGATGGTGGGCCTACTCACCATTCTCTCTCTCCTCAGGAAGCCCTTATGTCATCGGTGCAATCCATTTTAATCAGTACAATCCTGACAACCTGTGCATCTTATTTTTGTTTCTTCAGTTGTCTCATTGCTGTCAATCTGCTTCTCAACCTCGCAGCCAATGTTTACTGCTTAATACTCTTTTGGGATCTCCTTCCTAAGGTACCTTTAGCCAAGAGAAAGCTTTCCTGTGGCACCTCTAGGGGTGGAACCCTCTTTGAGGGTACCTTGCCTTCGGTACCACTACAGGGTGGTAATTCCTTGTGGAACAGAGAGTGCAAACAGCCAAACAGTCATCACAGTTGCACAAGCATAACAATACTCTGGTTGTGTAGTCCCATTAAAATGGAAGGCTATGCCTGTAGTTCAATTAGGTGAGCAACCAGCCACGCCCCCTTCCTGAGCTATATAAGCAGTTCCTCCCAGCCTCCTTCTGAAGCATTTTTTCATTTCCCCACCATCCTCCACTCCTCCTTCAGAGGCACACCTCTCTTCTTGGGGGCTCCTTCCTAAGGTACCTTTAGCCAAGGGAATCTTTACCACAGCACCTCTAGGGGTGGAACCTGCTTTGAGGGTTCCTTGCCTTTAGTACCCATACAGGGTGGAAATCTACAACAATGTCTGCTGATTTGCCTGGCTTGCCCCTTTCACTACCCACCACTGTGACCTCTACAGGTCTCACGGCTGGCTACTGCCCAGAGCTCACTTTGAGTTTTCCCTTGGCTGCACTGTCGACAGCACCCTCAGGAGTGGGGAAGTGTCCCCTCTCTCCTCCTTCCTAAAAACTAGACATTCTACTAGGACTCTTTGTTCCACAGCTGTCCCCCCCCCCAGAAGTCCCAAGGGCCGCTACTAGTATGAGTAGTAAAGCTCTATCAGTTGCCGCTCCCTCCCTGTGGAACAAACTACCCTCATCTCTTATATCAGCCTCCTCTCACCTCACTTTCAAATCTAGTTTCAAAGCCTGGCTTCTTGGGAATTTCGATGCAACTGTTTTCCCAGGTATCACCACCCCTCCCCATCAACCTACCTCTCCTTTCTGTCCCCTGCGTCTATGCTTCAGTGGCTGCCAGACCAATTGGGCTGTCAGGTTGCATTAATGTGGGAAACTGCTCTCTCCCACCTTAGCTTTTGCCACCAATACCTCTTGACCATTTCCCTTGGTTCTCTGCTTCCATGAACCTGTATACTGTACTCTACCTAATGATGTAATTTGATAAGTGGATGTTCATCCAAAATTGTCACTGTACAGTACCACCTGTACTCCCTGCCTATTATTTTTATATCATGCACTTGTATAGCTTATCATTCCTAGATTGTATGTACTGTTTCTTTACAAATCCTTGTGCATCACTGTGTAGTAACTGTTATTTAGGTTTGCATTTGTCAAGTTTGCTTATCTCTTAATTCTCAACCATTATTTCCTGTACTATATGAACGGTATTCTTTGTGTATAAATTACATTCATTTATGTATATGTTATATTTTCCATGTCCTTGCTGTGCCACTCCTGTGGCCTTACTCGTGCCTGAAAATAGTCCTTTGGATCAGTGTACTTACCCGGTAACCAAAGTCATAAATAAATAAATAAATTCCCAGTGGAATAGAGAGTGTGATCGGCCTAACAGTTATCACAGTTACATAAGCATAAGAAACACTCTGGCTGTGTAGGCCCATTGAAGTAAGTTTGACCCTATGACAGAAATTGCTTATTGAGCTAAAGTGCCTTGGCTAAACTGATGAAGGTGAACTGAACTATCAGGCCCCAAGTAATAAGCCATGTAATAAGCCTGACTTGTGTGTGTGAGGGTAGGCGAGGGTGACCTGCTCCAGGAAGGTCCCCCCCCGGCACTTTCACCGATACCAAAAAGCTGAGTCCTGAGGTGCCGGGTGTGTCTGCAGCCCCGGCGGGCCTCCTCAGCGGGAACACAGTTCAAGTTTCCCGGCCCCTGCACAGGTGCAGGATTTTCTCTGTCTACCGCCGGACCTCCGTTTCTCCGAAGCTGAACTCACCGCATGGACGTCTTCCCGCTGCCGAGATTCTCCACGGGAGGGTGGCCGAGGGTCATTTCTTTCTCCATTCTCCGATGCCAAAGAACAATAGAGACCCCTTGCTTCAGCTTTGAACTTTTGGCGCCGAAAGCGCCCCTACTGACTGGTTGCGCTGCAGGTGGTGACGCTCCCTGTGTCTCCTACATAGGGACAGCCAGTCCCACCAACGCTCAGTAATAAGCCTGACTTGTGTGTGTGAGGGGAGGCGAGGGTGACCTGCTCCAGGAAGGTCCCCCCCCCCCGGGCACTTTCACCGATACCAAAAAGCCGAGTCCTGAGGTACCGGGTGCGTCTGCAGCCCCAGCAGGCCTCCTCGGCAGGAACACAGTTCAAGTTTCCAGGTTTTGCCCGCCCAACATCCCTGTTGGGTAGTGAAGTGAAATCCCCGTTAGCTCCGCCCCGGATCCATCCTGCCCTATCAGCGGTGGGGGGGCGGGTCTGACAGTGCAGCTCGGGCTCAGCATTGTTTAACTTCCTCCCAGTGATCCCTTCCCTGTCCCAGCTACCAGACTGCGTCAGACACTGCAGTGGATAGGCAAATCTCCTGTGTACAGTACGGATAAATTTACCGTTGTTCAGTCTGCACTTTAAATCTCTGGTCCCCATTGTTGGGCTCTAGCTCAAGGCTGAAATTGTATACAGATAGTCTGGTTATTTGGTGTTATCACTATTACTGTTTTATACTCCTACTAGTTATTGTGTCTACTGAGTGCAACCTGTACTGATTAAGTGAGGCTAACGCTTAATTCCTAATCATAGGCTATCTTTATACTGTCTACCTGGCCCTTACTGCAGCTTACTGTTCCCAGAGGGGATTAATCAGGCTAATCACTGTGAATACCATATTTGTACCACTCAGCGGACTAACTCAGGCTTCTCTAGCAATCCCTAGGCCTATTACTGTTAGCCTGATATTCCACCAGTCCCCAGGTGCTTTTCCATCCCCCTTCCGTCAGCTGTCCTCATCCTCCACTGCCGCTAGGCTAAGCAACCTAGCCCTACAAATGTCTCCTGCCCAGATGTGGCTCAGGTTCCCTATCTTCTCACCTAGGGAGGGTGGGCGTACCCCCCCATGAGATGGACCAGGGCGTTCTGCCTGTCATCTTTAGGGCACTGGCCCTAGTGGGCCTGGTACTACGGCTCACCCTGCTCTATGTGGCCTCCACTCCCTGTCCACCTCCGGGGCACCAGAAAAATTCGCCCTTCCCTGGAGAGTCCGATTTCACCTTCTCCAACATCCTCGTGATCCCCCACACCCTTCCCTGCCCCTCCTTCTGCCTTAACCTTAGGAGGATAATGCACACTGTCAGGGTAAAACGTCATTGTGCCCGTACCCCGGCCAATGGCCTATCTTTTATGAGATGGCGTCCGCTCTGGCTCCTCCTTGTGTTAACACTACTATCGGGGGAAATTGAAACAAATCCTGGCCCAAGTACCCCGGCCCCTTCAATCCCTGCAGGTTGGGAGATGGCCAAAGGTCTAAAAGTGGCACATCTAAATATCAGGAGCCTGATACCTAATCAGGATGAGCTTGCCTCATGGACGGCACTCTATAAACCCGATATCCTCGGCATGACAGAGACCTGGCTTAAACCCAAGATCCCTGACTCAGCATGTGCTCTCCCAGGCTATGACTTTATTCGTCAGGACTGCACAGGGTCAAAGGGGGGGGTGGTATCCTGATCTACTACCGGTGTCACCTCAAGGTCTCCCTAGTAGTCCCTCAGCAACCAAATGTGTCCTCCTGTGAGGTGCTACATGTGCTCCTCCTACTAGGGGAGGCCAAGAAACTTCATCTGGTCTGCATGTACAATCCCCCCAAAAGTGGGCTCCCAGGGCTGATCCATCTTCTGGACTCAGTTGATCCCAGCATTGGTGTCAATGAACTCATAATCATGGGAGATGTCAACCTAAACTGGACCGGTGAGATTGGAAGGCAGGCCGAGTCCATTCTTGCTAATCTTGCCCTGACCCAGCTCATACAAGAGCCAACCAGGCGAGCGGCTAATGGTTCCTCCAGCTCCCTCCTGGACTGGATTCTGACAAATCATCCAGATAGGATCGCTTCGGTGGGAATACTTTCTGATGCAATCTCCGACCACTCTCCGGTCTACTGTGTGTGTGAAAAGTCCCTTCCCCTAAAATCCCACACAAGATCATGCATGTCAGGAACTTTGCCAGGTTTGATCCTGAAAAGTTCCTTGAGGACCTGATGCTCACTGACTGGTCTGATGTGTTAAGAGCTAATGACCCCTCGGTGGCAGCCTTCCATTTCCTGACCATCTTTGGGGCCTTGCAAGACAAGCATGCCCCAATGATCACACAGTTAGGGTGAGGGGGACAGCCACCCTCTGGTTGCACGGGAGTCTCCTAGCCCAAATGCGGGCCAGAGACAAGTGCTGGGCTAACTCCAGATTATCTCGTGACCCTGCTATGCTACAACGATACAGACGCCTCAGAAATGAGTGCAAAAAGGCTATCAGGAGTGCGAAAAGTGACTTCTGCAAGTCTGCTCTCACTAATTCTGCCAATGACCCTAGGAAGTTTTGGAAAAAAAAAACCCTAGTCAGCGGCTCCTCCCACTCAGGGGTAACTGACATGATTTTAAAATGCGCCTCCTGCAACAATCCCCTCACCATTGCCAACTCCCTAAACACGCACTTCTCCGACCTCTCAGCCCTCACTGCTCATTTCCCTCCTAGCGTGGGGATGACCCCCCCCAACTGGGAGGAGGATCACCCCCCACGTCAATTGTTTCACATTAGGGTGGTGACTATCTTCGAAACTCAGAGACACCTAGCTGGGCTCTCCCAGTACTCAAGCCCCAGCCTAGATAACATGGAGCCCAAGCTTCTAAAAGTCAGGGCCCCCCCTCATTGCCTCCCCAGTAGCCCATATCTTTAATCTATCCTTGGCATTGGGGACCATCCCCGATATATGGAAGGAAGCAAGGATAGTCCCTGTCCTGAAGCAGGGTAACCCTAAAATTCTGGACAACTATCGTCCGATTGCTATCCTTTCGTCCCTTAGCAAGCTCCTCGAAAAAGTAGTGGCTGAGCAGCTCTCAGAGTATGTCCAGCATCACGAACTGCTATCCCTGACCCAGCATGGCTTTCATAGGGGGCATAGCACATCCACAGCCCTAATCGAGGTCTCTACCAGCATCAGATCAGCCATGGACAAAGGCAAGCTCTCTGGAGCTATATTTATTGACCTATCTAAAGCCTTTGACCTTGTTGACCAGGCACTGCTCCACCAACAGCTGGGGTCACTTGGTTTTTCCCCTACTGCTATGAAATGGATTTCGGGCTACCTGCATGGCAGAAGGCAACGGACTTGCTTCAATAAAGTCCTGTCCACACCCCTGCCGGTCACATCAGGGGTCCCTCAGGGCTCGGTCCTTGGTCCCCTTCTCTTCTCTCTCTACATCAACCAACTGCCTACAGTGACTACAAATTGTAGAACCGTCCTATATGCAAGATGACCTGGTGATACTGGCTCACCCAGCCGACATGGCCTCTCTCACCAAGAGCCTGTCTGAGGACTTCTCTAAGGTCCTGACCTGGGTGACTGAACATAAACTGGTCTTGAACCTACAAAAACCTCAGGCTATGCTTTTTGGCTCTACTGCCAAAATCAAAGCTTCAACATCCCCTCTGAATGTTATCAATCCAGACAGCTCCTCCCTCCCAGTTGTGAACTCGGTCAAGTACCTAGGGGTCACCCTAGACCCTCAACTTGACATGGGAAATCACATCGCTAAAGCCTGCAAAACAGTAAACTGCAAGCTGGGACCACCTTACCCCTGTGGCCAGGCTCACCCTAGCGAGAGGAGTCCTTCTTCCCTCTCTTGGCTGTGGTCTACATATCTTTGCCTGCTCTACAAAGGCTCATCTCTCCAGGTGGCATATGGCATACAACAATATCTGTCATTTTACCCTAGCAGCTCCTCGACTCACCCATCGCTGTGAGCTCTATAATAAACTCTTGTGGCTCTCCCCAGCCAGATACCTGGACTTTGGGATAGGCTGCCTTACGGGGAAGGTGATCAGTACGGGTACTCCATCGGGACTGGCCCAGCTCCTTCCACCAGCTGACTTTTCCCCCTACTCGCTAAGGTCTCAAGCCCAGGGGTTGCTCAAAGTCCCTGCCACAAGAACCCTCATTGGAGCTAGGGACTTCACCGTGTGTGCACCTAAACTCTGGAACTCCCTCCCTGAATCAGTTCGCCTTACCCCCTCCCATCAGTGCCTCCGAAAATCCACGTGGGACTTCTTGAAACAAGCCTCAGCATGTGACTGTTCCAGCCCCCCCATGGCCTCCTAGTCTCTTACAGGGCTGCCCAGACTCCACTGCCGCCCACTCCACCCACTACCACCACCTGTCCTGATAGAACCATTGGCCTGCAGTCCCTGGCCTCTGAAAACTGAAATCCTTATCATATATTATTGACTTACCTTACATGAAACCAATTGACCATATATGCTGTACCATTGCTTCTACTTCCTGTAATATGTGCCCACTGTAACTTGCCTCTTACCTCTCTGTAACATGTGCCAACTGTATTCCCTTATCTTGTCTTGCTGTTATTATGCGGCTGTGTCCTCAGTATTTTTCCTCCTATATTGCCCATGCTGTCAACTTGCATTTGATATGTTGTCTTTGCACTATTTTGCCCATGCTGTCAACTTGTATTTGATATGTTGTCTTTGCACTACTATGCCCATGCTGTCAACTTGTATATTGATATGTTGTCTCTGTACCATTATGTTGTACTCTCCCGGGTCGTTCCTGAAAATAGGCATAATACTTGTCTAGTGTACTTACCCGGTAAACAAAAACTAAATAAATAAATAAGTCAAAGCAGAACTGAAGACAGCAGGCCCAATGCTCTTACCCTTAGACAGCACTGCAAGTCTGTATGAAGAAAAATGTTAAAACTCTTCACTAGGAAAAGGCATGAGTTTATCTAGGATCTTGTTAAAAAAATGACTGTTCTGGAAAGAAAGAACTAGTGTTTTCTTAGGTTTTTGGATCTAATTAATCATCCTACTAAAAGACCATTGAGTTACCTTGTCACTTCATATTGTGTTGCACCTGTACTGTGCTGTAAATGCCATGCACATTAAACAATTAGACAGTTGCTATAGAAACTGGCACTCTCTTGTCTTTCATTTCTGTTGCTGGAGTTCTCCAGTCTAACATGTTGGGAGTTTCTGATTTCAGCCTCATTGAAACCAGTCGCATTCAATTACAGGACAGGAAATTCCCACTGACAGCCAATCCCATTTCTTTTTGTCCCAGCTGTGTCCGTCATACTTGCATGGCTGTCCAACCTTTTAGCCAAGCCAAAGTGGCTGTTAGCTCCAGAGCGGAGTGAGGGATATAGCTGTGAAGGGCTCATTAGGGATTAGGATCAAACGTGTCTGGATTATGGTTGAAATGAAGGAGACAGCTGAAACATTCCTAAGCTATCCAGCAGGACAAAACTCAATCCTATGAAATTATTGTTGGAATATTTTATAACAGCATTCTTTTTTCTCCACAGGGATGCCATCCCTTGCAATAAAATAGGTACTGGCCCATTCCTCATCATATTTTGTGTTTTCTCAGAGAAGGAATAGTCAGCAAATGTTTCTAAAATTGAAGTGAAGAGCTTTTTCTTGACTATTCAGTGGCATATTTTGTTAACATTCTGAGTATGTCCACTTGTGCTTTGCCATGCCTCCTTCTGTGAGGCTTCCTCTCAGCCTATCACCCATCACCCATCTTTTCTGTAATATACCATATTCTACCTTCATTCCACATGGCATACTCCCCCATGGCATGCCTGTGATAATCAGGGCTAGCTCCAGGGCCTTTCAAGTCAACATCTGCCAACTTCTGGAGGTCGGTGTCACAGTCGAAGGTGTATAGCCTGCAGGCAGATGGTTCCTGCCTTCATCCTGTACAGTCAGGTGTTTTTTCCTGGTTACTCTTGCCCCAGTAGGATATCAGTATGCAATGGGTTCATGAAGACTAGAGCACATGCATGACAGCATAGAATCCTCAAGCCCTACTGACATCCTTCCACCTGATCTGCCTTTCTCACTTCCACCTATGGTTAGCTATGTACCATCACTTTCAGTGGAGTCAGTGACCCTCTCATCCCCAGAGAAGGACTGTTTCCTCTGGGACAATCAATCCCCCACTGGCTGGCCCGGGATGACTCTTGCTCATTTCTGAACCCGGGTCACTGGTGTCTTGAGTAGTAACCCTACTGCTGCTTCGATGTGCCACATGGGCAGATCTTTTTTTTTTTACAACAGAAAGGGACATTATTGTGAGTCACATCTGCCTAATGATAGACAGTAGGCAATGGAAAATCAATTTACCTGGCATACACTCAGTAATGCCAGATAAATGGTGTGTACTGGGTGGGGGGGGGGTCATTGCAGGAACCACATTTGCAATCCTCCTGGTAACATGAACTTTGCTGGTGTTGCCCTGAAGTCAGAGACTAAAGAAGTAATGACAACAACAACAAAACTTACCCTTTAAATACCCTTATGTCAATTGTAACCCCTTCCCTCCACACTCACTCACCAACCTCATCCCCTGAGGCTTTCCAAACTTTATTTTGTGCTACATTTTAAAAACTAGGTTTGTGGTTGATAATCAAATGCTGTGCTAATTAAAAAAAATGGGGAGTTTAAATGAACTGCGAGTCCTCCTCGTTCATGTAAGAAATGTCATGTGATCAGCTGGTTTTACTATACAAGCAAGCGCACAAATGCTTTCATTCCGAAGAAGATGGCTGGTTGTGAAGGAGGGCAGGCCTTGTTGGTCACCTTCTCTCTCTCTTACTCCTTCCAAACTGGGTATGAGGTCCTTTGGGTGGGGGGGCGAGTGATTTAGACTGCTGCTGTCAGAGTGGGGGAAGGGAGCAATCAATACTTCTTGACTGTACGCTGCAAAGTGCCGAAAGCCAGATGGCCATGGTTTTGGGCAGGTTGTGGCTGTCACCCATCACTGAATTTCTAATTAAAAAATGCAAATGGTTATCAACATGTGGGTGCTGGGGGATGGAGGTGGGATTAGGGTGCTGAGGGTGGGGGATGGGGGATTTTGTATTTTAAAGGATCTGGGCAAGAAAGGAGAAAGGGGGCTGTTTGTTTTCTTTTTTTTTTTTTTTGTTTCATAACCCAAATAACAAATACTGAATCCGTGGTGCCTGAATACCAAACATTGAGGCAGCATACTATACCAATTTAAAAAAAGTCTACTGGAGAGTAATTATTGTATATGGAAATTCTTGTTTTGATGATACTTCACATCCTTGCATTTCCAGGCTTTTGTCAAAGTCTTCTGCTTTATTTTTTACTACAGAAAGCACATGACTATGGAACAGGGTTTTGCAGTGGACCCAGTGAGTTTTGGGCTGAAAGCCCTGTGTGCTTTTTCCAAATGAAGGTTAAAATCAGGAGGTAGGCCTAGAAGTTACTCTCCAAAAAAGGTATAAACTGTGCCCCAGCCCCCTATCCCAGCAAGGATAGCATCATTGAACCACAGTCAATCATGGTTTAACTACAGGCTGACCATGTTCAAGAAGAAAAAATTACTCACTGTAGTAATATTGTTTCTTCTGCATCACAGACAATCATTACCATCTATGGTCAGAACATGCCATTGGCAAAGACCATGGTGAACCATTGCCAACATTAGTCAAAACAAGACCTTTAAAGTGTTGAATAACCATGGCCATCCATGGTTAACAATAGTTAATACAAGTCCTTACAGGGCTGAATAACCGTGGCCATCCATGGTTAACAATAACCAATACAAGTCCTGACAGGGCTGAATAACCATGGCCATCCATGGTTAACAATAACCAATACAAGTCCTTACAGGGCTGAATAATCGTGGCCATCCATGGTTAACAATAGTTGATACAAGTCCTAACAGGGCTGAATAACCGTGGCCATCCATGGTTAACAATAACCAATACAAGTCCTTACAGGGCTGAATAACCGTGGCCATCTATGGTTAACAATAACCAATACAAGTCCTTACAGGGCTGACTAATCATGGCCATCCATGGTTAACAATAGTTGATACAAGTCCTTACGGGGCTGAATAACCGAGGCCATCCATGGTTAACAATAACCAATACAAGTCCTTACAGGGCTGAATAATCGTGGCCATCCATGGTTAACAATAGTTGATACAAGTCCTAACAGGGCTGAATAACCGTGGCCATCCATGGTTAACAATAACCAATACAAGTCCTTACAGGGCTGAATAACCGTGGCCATCCATGGTTAACAATAACCAATACAAGTCCTTACAGGGCTGAATAACCGTGGCCATCCATGGTTAACAATAACCAATACAAGTCCTTACAGGACTGAATAACCATGGCCATCCATGGTTAACAATAACCAATACAAGCCCTTACAAGGCTGAATAATCATGGCCATCCATGGTTAACAATAGTTGATACTGAATCGCCATGGCCATCCATGGTTAACAATAACCAATACAAGTCCTTACAGGGCTGAATAACCGTGGCCATCCATGGTTAACAATAACCAATACAAGTCCTTACAGGGCTGAATAACTGGCCTATCCATGGTTAACAATAATCAATACAAGCCTTACAGGTTGAATAATCAGGCTATCCATGGTTAACAATAATTCAATACAAGCCCTTACAGGGCTGAATAACCGTGGCCATCCATGGTTAACAATAGTTGATACAAGTCCTTACAGGGCTGAATAATCATGGCCATCCATGGTTAACAATAACCAATACAAGTCCTTACAGGGCTGAATAACCATGGCCATCCATGGTTAACAATAACCAATACAAGTCCTTACAGGGCTGAATAACCGTGCCCATCCATGGTTAACAATAACCAATACAAGTCCTTACAGGGCTGAATAACCGTGGCCATCCATGGTTAACAATAACCAATACAAGTCCTTACAGGGCTGAATAACCGTGGCCATCCATGGTTAACAATAACCAATACAGGTCCTTACAGGCTGAATAACCGTGGCCATCCATGGTTAACAATAACCAATACAAGTCCTTACAGGGCTGAATATCCGTGGCCATCCATGACTGTTGGAGTCAGTCGTTTCCTGCTTAATATGCTTCGACAGCTCAAGTTCTTTAATTTTTTTCAACAACCTCAACATTCAGCAATGAATTCATATTACCCACACAAACTTTCAAAAGAGCTTTCATTTACTTATTCATTGCTGCTGTTGTTTCTCTTTCCAATGGAGTTTCTCCTCATTTCATAACTGACAGAATAGTGTAATCACTACATAATAACTGGTAACCCCCTGTAATGACTGGATATCCAGTCTTGATAAAATACTGTAATAACCTGCTGAATTCCATAATAATTCGATAGTGGATTATTGCGACGTTTTTCTCCTCGCGCTCTCTCTTCACTGAACCATAAAAGACAGCACACTGTATTTGTACAAGTACAGCGGCTACTGAAGGACATGCTTGCTTGCACAAACAAATATAGTTTACAGTTTTGCTCTCTGAAACCTTTCACCAGTTATAAAAATAATGGCAGTGCAAAGTTTGTTTTTTAGGATTTTTCACACAGCCTTGGTTTATGAAACATCTTCATAACACACACCTGCACAGGCATTATTCTTTATTTATACCACCATATAACTAAACACTTTTAAAATGTGGGTAGTTCTCATATCAGTTTGTTATACTTCAGTAATGGATTTGTGTAAACCTCATGTTTTTAGATTGTGACTATTTATATCAGTTTACAGTGTTCAATTCTGCCTTCTGACATGCAAATCTGGTTGCTATCCCATGCTCTTGTGATCCTGGACAAACCATAGTCAAACATGGATGAACCACGGCTAAGCATGGTTGATCATGCTGTGTCAAGAGCATTCAGAAAACATACTGGGAAATGCCATAATATATTAAATAGATAAAATAAACAAGTCAGAAATTTATAAGCATTGCTCTTCATTTTAATTTATGCAAAATAGTAAAATGAATGTATTTGGTTAGTTGGACCAATGGATACAGAATGATCATAGTCAAACATAGTCAATCTCAGTTAAAAAATGACCATGGTTGACCATACTCTGATTATGCGAGACTGATAATGGTTTTTAACCATGGCCATCAGTCACAGTCCTAGCATGGCCAGAACATGGTCAACCATTTTCAACCATGGTTGAACATGGTACCATGGTCCTATACTCATGGGGATCTGGAACACCATAGATAAGAAAGTGTTCCCGTCATAATCTGCCTGTTATATTCTCGTTCTGTGCCTCAAGTGAAACAATCATTTGCAGCGCCTGCAAAACCAATCTATCTGTACCATCTGCCCTCTGATCCAGCTGTGCAACTGCCACTTTATCAGTCACCTTGGTGTCCAGAGAGGTAAACACTGTTGACAATGAGGTGAGGACCTCTTTTATCCCTACCAAAATGCTCCAGTTCCTCAAGAAGGAAGTCCAGTTTGTTCATCTGGGCTGGGGCAGGCTGTGCTATTGTTTTGTGCTACATGAATGGTGTCTTTCTACTATACCTCAACACTTCTTCCATGCTGGCATCCTCTTTCTCACATCTGACACCACTGAGCTTTGGTGAAGAGTTTTTCAGATGTGAGTATTTTCATCCCATAATGTTTCCTCTGCTACAGCTTCAGATGGAGGTGGAAGACTAGGTTTGCTAGCCGAGGCACCTAGCTTCACCTGAGCTATTTTCTGCTAGGTTGCTTGAAAGGACAGAGCACATAACCTCACCAGAGCAACAGTAAGGATTAAGGCTTATTTTGGCTAGGCAGATTTACTGTGTTTTGTTATTTTTATTTTGTACTCACAGGGATTGTTACTGTTTGTTGCTAACATTTTATTGCTTTATTTTTCTCCAATTCAAATTGTTGTTGCTGGGTATACATTCTGCTGCATTATTACAGGGTGTGCCTACAGGTGTGTGCTTACAGACTACTGCTGTAATCTTCTGATTCAAATTGTCTTTTGCAAGGTATATCTTCTGTTACTGCTTTATTTTTCACTGTAGCAAAGTGTTTCTTACAGGGTATATCTTCTGTGAAATTATTACAGGTGGTGCTTTATAGGTTTCACAGTTTTATCTGTCATTAGGATAAGCTTTCAGGGTTACTGCATTTGTTACTGGCTGATTGTTTCTGCTCTTACCTCCTTGCTGCTTTTGTCCGTGGTTCTTCTTTTTCAGCAGGGGAAGGTCCCAGCCACCCACCCCCATCCCCAACCACCCCACACTGCATTCCTTTTATAGAGTAGCACAGTTGTGACATTTCCTGTAGCAAAGCAGGAAGGGGCGGATCAGAGAGGTAGCCACACAGTGACCTCATTTACAGGGGCACTAGTAATTTAACTTATTATAACAAGTTATACAAAGACAAACAACCAAAACACAAAATCAAACTTTTGCTTTCATCTTCTTCCTTCTAATTACTCTGACCAGGTTATAAACCCAGCAACTTACCTGGAATGGATATCGTTAACTGCAAGTACTGTGGAACACTTTTCAGAAGGGCAGTTTTACAGGATTTAGGACACTGTTGTACATGCTGGGCCATTGGAGATCTAAGGGCTCAACTCCAGGCAGCATAGGCAGAGATTGAGCTCCTCAGATTACATATTCAAGAGGAAATGTAAGAACCGTCTGCCATTTCCCCAACATCCAACAGAAGCACCTCGACTGCAGAGGGTAGTTGGTCCGGGAGGTTGACAGGTGGTTAGGAGGGGCCAAACGGTTGCCCCATCACTCAGTGATCTCCAACATATCACCTCTACAAACCATATAAAAACTACAAACAGGTATCTGCCTCTATCTTCAAAATCAAACAAAGGGGCAGAGGGCACTGCAGAGCAGGGCACTGCAGCACAGGATCTAGCACAACAAAATGCGCCCAAAACAGGAACCAAAACAAAAAAAGCTAAAAGGAAATCCAAAAAGGAGGAGTTGATACGTATCTCCAGCCAGGGATAAGGGTCAGATGTTTCCCAGGTACATCAGCATGGAGAGACACTAACCACATTGCTAAAATTGTTCAGAAGCAGGAGAAAACATTGATGTCCTGGTACTCATAGGGACTAACGATCTTGCCAGCTGGTCAGTTGTGGAGACCAAGGAACACCTAATCAGGCTGGGGGACAAACTATCATCCATTTCATCTGGCATCTCCTTCTCTGAGATCCTGCCAGTCTGGGAGAGGGGGACAGATGGACGGAAGGTCAGAGAAGGGGAGATAGGGGAGCTAAACATGTGGCTCAAGGGCTGGTGCCAGGAAAAAGGACACAAATTTGTAGGGAACTGTCAACAGTTTTGGGAGCGAAAGTTCTTTAAATTTGATGGACTGCATCTGACTAAGGAGGGAGTCAGTGCATTGGGGCAGAAGTTTGATGTCTTTGCAGAATATTTAAACTAGCAAATGGGGAGTGGGGTGCAGCACCCCATATGTTGAATGGGAAGAACACCCCTCCCCCCTCAGCTAGTGGTCAAACAGGAGTTCAGCATGTTTGTAGTTCATTTACATCACCAGGTAAAGAAAAAGTCCGGCTCCCCATATGATGCACAGGGGAAATGTCAAACCTCACCCAACAACTAACACACCGAAATCTGACCAAAGGAAATTCATGTACACAAATGCTCACAGACTGGGA
Source organism: Neoceratodus forsteri (assembly GCA_016271365.2). NCBI lineage: Eukaryota > Metazoa > Chordata > Ceratodontiformes > Ceratodontidae > Neoceratodus > Neoceratodus forsteri. The sequence goes on from CM028132.1 coordinate 1,458,752,125, forward strand.
AACAAGATCCAGACCTGCAGGCAATAATGACAGAGGCTAAAATGGACATAATAGCCATCAGCAAGACATGGTTTATCAGTAACCACACTTGAGACACTTCAGTACCTGGCTATGTACTGTTCAGAAGCGACCGAGGTGCAAAAAGGGGGGGGTGGAGGGGCCCTTTATGTCTATGAAAATATCAACGCTACAGAAATTCAGAATACACATAAGGAGCCAGAAGAACTGTGGGTCACCCTGGAAACAGGAAATGGGACAGCCATACAAACTGGGGTTGTGTACAGGCCTCCAGACCAGGGGGAGGACATAGACACGTCACTGTCAGAAGATATACAAAACATGACAGCTAAAGGGGAGGTTCTGATAATGGGAGACTTCAACATGCCAGATACAGATTGGTCAATACCAGCAGGGACATCTGCCAGAACTAGACACATGGTGGATTCCCTGCAGGGTGAGGGCCTCAAACAACTGGTACAACAACTCACAAGAGACAGGGCTATCCTAGATCTAGTACTGACTAACAGGGAAAGGATCACATATCTCCAGATAGAAGGTCACCTGGGGGCCAGTGACCATCACATGGTATGGTTCGATTTGGCCACTAGAACAAAATCATCCCATTCCAAGGCAAAAATATGGGACTTCAGAGGAGCTGACTTTGATAAGATGGCCAACAGAGTTAAGCTAGCCCTGGCAAAAAGAAATACAGGTGAGGGGGGTACAGGCAAAGTGGGCAAGCATTAAAGATGCAATACTTGAAACAACATTCCATTGTGTTAGTGAGAAAAGAAAGTGCAAAAGAAGAAGGAAACCACTTTGGTTCTCAAACACAGTAGCAGAAAAGGTCAGAGCCAAAAGGCTGGCCTTCAGGAAATATAAGGGAACACAGTGGGATGAAGATAGGGAGGCATACCAAACTTTCCTAAGGGAAGCAGGGAAGGCAGTAAGGCAGGCAAAGGCCCAAACTGAGGCAACACTAGCATGAACAGTAAACGAAGGTGACAAGACTTTCTATAGATACATTAGTGAAAGGAGAAAGTCCAGAGGGGGTATTGCTAAGATCAAAGGGGATAAGGGGGCGTGCGAGGAGGAGGACCATGTAAAAGCATCTATCCTAAATAGATACTTCTGCTCAGTATTTACTGAAGAGAAGGTAGGGTAGGGCCCACAGCTCTGCACCATAGACACAGGGGGGAGGGAGGTGTACATTAGTCCCTCCATAAAAGAAAGGGTCCTACAACAGCTCGATAAGCTCAGGGTGGACAAGGCAATGGGACCTGATGGCATACATCCCAGGGTATTAAAGGAGCTAAGGGTGGAACTAGCAGAACCATTATCAGAACTGTTTAGTGAGTCTCTGAGCACAGGAGAGGTTCCAGAAGAATGGAGAAGGGCTCATGTGATCCCGCTCCACAAGAGTGGTAGAAGGGAGGAGACAGGGAACTACAGACCAGTCAGTCTTACCTCAGTAATGGGCAAGATTATGGAGACACTCCTAAAGGAAAGGATAGTGCAATACCTGGAATCCATAGGAGCACAAGATCCAAGACAGCATGGGTTTATGAAAGGAAGGTCCTGTCAAACTAATCTCATAGATTTATTTGACTGGGTAATCAGAGTGGTGGACCAAGGGGGAGCAGTTGATGTTGCCTACCTTGACTTCAGCAAAGCTTTCTATACTGTTCCACATAGAAGATTGATTAATAAGCTGAGTAGGCTCGGGTGGGTCAGACGTTGGTCAATTGGGTGGCAAACTGGTTGATGGGCAGAAAACAGAGAGTGGTGGTAAACGGTATACAGTCAGAAGACATGCAAGTCACAAGTGGGGTACCTCAGGGATCAGTCCTGAGGCCAGTCCTCATCAGTGACATTGCAGATGGACTGGTGGGTAAGGTTTGTCTGTTTGCAGATGACACCAAGATCTGCAACAGAGTAGATGATCCAGATGGTGTGGACAGAATGAGAAGAGATCTGGATAAACTAGCAAAATGGTCGGAAGAGTGGCAACTGGGTTTTAAAGCAAAGAAGTGCAAGATCATGCACATAGGGAAGAGAAATCCTGAAGCCACCTATAGGCTGGGAGGGGAGTTGCTGGCAATCTCAAGGGGAGAAAGAGACGTACGTCATCATCACCGATTAACTGAAATCATCCAAGCAGACCTCTAAAGCAGTAGGTAAGGCTAGAAGGATATTGGGGTGTATTAGCAGGGGTATCACAAGTCAGAAGAGGGAAGTAATAATCCCTCTTTACATGACACTGGTTAGGCCCCATCTGGAGTTCTGCGTGCAGTACTGGAGGCCACATCTTCACAAGTACATTAACCAAATTGCGGTAGTCCAGAGAAGGGCAACCAAAATGGTGCATGGACTGCTTCAGCAAACATATGAGGACAGATTAACGGAGCTCAGTATGTATACCCTAGAACAAAGGAGGGAGAGAGGTGATATGATCGAAATATTCAATCTCAATCTCAATCTCAATCTTTCTTTATTTATTTAAGGCGACTTTCTAAAAACCAAGGCGCCTGTACAATACTAGATAAAACAATTACAAATACAGTAAACAACAATATTAAAAATCATTATATGCTTTACTAAAGAGGTGAGTCTTTAAAGATTCTTTAAAACTATGGACAGTAGGGCTTTCCCGCACCTGACAAGGTAGAGAATTCCACAGGTCGGGGCCATAAAACTAAATGATCTTACCCTGAAGTTTTTAAGCGAACCTGGGAATCTCTAGCAATCCTAGTCAGTGGATCGGAGAGAGCGGGAGGGACAGTAGGGATGAAGGAGATCTTTCAGGTAAACTGGTCCCTGATCATGTAGGGCCTTATAGGTCAGCAAACCGACCTTGAAGGTGATTCGCCAGCAAACTGGCAACCAGTGCAGACCACGGAACACAGGCGTTATATGACTGGCCCTAGATGAGCCCGTCAACAGCCTGGCTGCCGCATTCTGCACTAGCTGCAGGCAGCGAATCTCAATCCCAGGAAGCCCTAGGTAGAGCGAGTTGCAGTAGTCAAGGTGGGAGGCAACAAAGGCATGGACCAAAATAGGCAGATCGTCAGGGGGAACCATTTGTTTCACCCGGGCGATGTTCCTCAGATGGTAAAAAGAGGTTTTGACAACCGCTGACACCTGAAATTTAAATGTCAAGCGGTCATCAAATACAACGCCCAGATTCCGCACTCGGTCTGAGGTAATTAGCGGGATATCCCCGAGCCATAAACCCGAGGGTAATCCAACCAATAAACCCATCTCCCAGCGATCCTGGCCCACAACCAACACCTCAGTTTTATCAGGGTTCAATCTCAGCCAACTCACATTCATCCAGTCCTGGATTTCAGCAAGACAGTTATTAAAGACCGAAAAGGCAGCATCTTGACGAGGCGCAAAGGACATGTACAGCTGAGTATCATCTGCATAGCAGTGAAAACTCAGACCATACCGCCTAATAATCGCCTCCTAATGGCAACATATATACTGCAAACAACATGGGTGCCAAAATGGAACCCTGCGGTACCCCACAGGATAGGGAGAATGATGCTGAGGAAAAAATCCCAGACACCACTCTCTGAGTCCTACCCTCGAGGTAAGACCGAAACCAACTGAGGACTGTACCAGACAGTCCACAGATAGACCGCAGGCGTTCCAATAGCACACCATGGTCTACAGTATCAAATGCTGCAGAGAGATCAAGAAGGACCAGAATAGAACGAGATCTTCGATCTCTCGCTATTAGGAGGTCATTTAGCACCCGAATCAGAACTGTCTCGGTACTATGTCTTTTTCTAAATCCAGACTGGAGAGAGTCGTAGAGATTGTGGCTGGTCAAATGATCATTTAACTGCAAAGCAACCACCTTCTCAATAACTTTACCAACAAAGGGTAAGTTAGAGACAGGCCTGTAGTTTGCCAGGCAGTCCGGGTCCAAGGAGGATTTCTTAAGGAGGGGCTGGACCACCGCCTCCTTTAGAGGATTTGGAAAAATCCCCCTCTCCATGGACCTACAGACTATCTCAGCTAGGATGGGGCCGATTTTATCCACACACCCCACTAAGAGACGTGTGGGGCCCGGATCGAAACTACAGTTGGTCGGACGCTATAATTGTATGATCATCACAATTTCTTCAATTGTGGGAAGGCCGAAGTCAGACCACACAAACTGGGTGTCAGACATCTCCTGCCGACCATCACTACTCCCATTAGAGAGGGTTAGATGGATGTCCGATCTGATTGTGGCAACCTTATCTGAAAAGAATAGAGCAAACTCCTAACACCGTTCTTGAAAACGCTCTTCTGGGCTGGAGACAGATTGATTGCACAATCTGTCCACAGTCCAGAAGAGCTGAGCTGGTCTATTCTGTGCAGCAGCAATCTCTCTGGACAGGAATTCTGCCTTCTTACGAGAGATTGCTGATTGATAGATCACATAGTGATCCATCAAACTAAGTCTCTGTCCAATCCTGACCGACCTCCGCCAGCACCTCTCCAACCTTCGTCCAACTCTCCTCAACTCCCTCAAAGTCTCATCAAACCAAGGAGACTTGGGTCAAAGAGTGAGGAGGACGAACACGAACAGGAGCAATGGAATCCAGGGCCCCTGCCACTGCCTCATTATAGACAAGTACCAGCTCTCCTGGATCCATGCAATCTCTCGGTAAGCTCGATAGGTCCAGCACCGCCATCAGGCAGTCAGGGGAAACACCCCTTAAAGGGCGATACCGGACCATCTCCGTAGGGGCCGGCCTACAAGGGGTGGCCACAAAACTGAGCCCGATAGAGTGATGATCAGACCATCCGACTGGTTCCACCACCAGGTCGGATATCTCCATCCCCAGAAGGAACACCAAATCCAGTGAATGACCACCAATATGGGTCGAGGAGGAAATAACCTGTGTGAAGCCCAGTGACATCATTAACTGGAGGAAGTCTTGACCAAACATCTTAAGGGCATTAACAAGGTGAAAGAGTCTAACATGTTTCAGTATAAGAAAAATAGCAGGATAAGAGGACACAGCATGAGATTAGAGGGAGGCCGATTAAGGGGTAATGTGAGGAAGTTCTTGTTCACCGGAAGGGTGGTGGATGCATGGAGCGGCCTACATCAGGAAGTGGTGGATAAGAATACAGTGCAGGGCTTCAAACAGGCATGGGATAGGCATAAGGGAGCAATACAGATGAGAATGAATAGATAGGCCATTGACAGGAGCAAATGCCAATGGCACATTCATAAGGTAGAAAAAGAAATGGGCAGACTGGATGGGCCTTGTGGTCCTTTTCTGTCGTCAGCTTCTGTGTTTCTATGTTTCTATACAAGGCTATATTTTTGCAAAATCAAGATTTTAAGAAGAGTTTCCTAGACTTTGGGTACAAAGCTTAAGCATCTCGTAGCCATCGGGGATGTTGACATAACCAGAAGTCAGTTGTAGAAGCTGTTTTCTGATGCTGTCCATCCTTAACAGTTTGTCTCAGATCAGATCCTTCATCCAGCTGAAGTCTGCTCTTCTGAAATCTAGGTTGATGATGCACAGGTACAGGCAACAGGTAACATTTCCAGTTGGCAGCTCAGCTGCAGCTTCTGCAATCAGGTTGCAGGTATTTTTTTTAGTTCTTTAAAGCTGTCAAAACATTATTTGAGTACTGGAAGACCTAAATCACTCTCTGATGGGCGTTTGTGTCTCTCAGGGTATGAATTTTGGCATATTCTTTTTTTTTGTAATATCTTCTTCATCCACCTCCACTATACCCCTGGTTACCACTCCTTCAGGTCATGTCAACATCCCTTATGCCTGCCGGTCTACCCTCCACTGCCAAATCTCATCACAACATTACATCCCTGGTGCTTTCCCCGTGACTCACAGGGATCCAGTTTATACCTGCCGGTGGGCCCCTTCCCCCTGGAGGCCCAAGGAGGGGGAACCATTTCCATGGGCCCTGCAAAACGTTTTACCTCAGACTGTTTTGCGGTTTCGGTGCCTTTTCCTCGCTGAATACCTGATCCAGCTCCGCTTAGTATTGTTAGCCCTCTGGCTGATTTTTCACAGGGGAACCTAGTCTGATAAAGCCAGATTTTTTATTTTATTTTTATTTTTTAAATTTGGTGACCTGGTAGGCCCACTGAGCCCCGAAGGTCCCTTTTTCAGGGGCGACCCGGGATAACAATACATATTTTCATACAGAGAAAGACTTGGGTTACAGAGTAGTTTCAGGTGTGTGAGCAGGTTACAGCCATGGTTATCATCATGCATCAGTCCATACAAATATGTTGACAGTAAAATTAACAAAAGGTGCAGAAGAAATGTAATTTTACATGGTAAGCTCATTGTTTACTACTGGCATGGTTCAGTAGAAAGTTAGCTGTGATACTATGCCTAGAGGGAAGAACCATGGAACCTGATAAGGTGCTTGGAGGATCTGGATATTAGGAGGATAGAAGCAAGTGAGGGGGGTCATGAGCCATGGCAATGACAAGTGCTAGTATCAGACATATGAACGTTGAGTCTGGTGCGGAAGCTCATCAGTGAGGAGGTTTTCTGCACTAATCATTGACTAAATGAAAATCCTGAATTGCCTGTTTCTCTGACTACATGTAATTTAAACAGTGCTGCTCAGCACTGTTTGCTTGGCTTTTTGTCCTGGATTGCTGTTCCTGTGCACTATTAATTGCATGATTTTTCTGACTAAATGTAACCACTGAACTGCCTGTTTTTCTCGGACTACGTGTAACTTAAGGATAGTTAATCTCTGCCTGCTGCTCAGCATTGATAGCTAGGTTTTTTGCCCTGTATTACTGTTTCTGTGCACTGTTAATTGCAGGATAGGTTAATCCCCCCTTCTTTATTTTTGTTCTCCCCTCGACTATTCCTTCACTCACTAAACCTATTTTTCTCACTGCCCGCCTCCCTATTCTTGACCCCTTGCTCCTTAAATGACCTGCATTCCCCCTCTTTCTCCTCCTAATCTTTCAGGCTCTCAATTTTCCAACCCCTCCCCCTCCCACCTCGTGTAGTTACTCCTTCTCCACCACAGGGTTGAGACCTCACCTTTTGTCCTCCCAGACTTCCCCTCCCCTCCAATTCTCCCTGTACTCCACACCTTTGTCTGAAACCCACACCCCCAGCTGGTGGTCTGCCACCAGGCCCCTGCCCCCTCCTGAGCCTGACTTAACTTCCTCTCTCTTGCTCCTCTAGAGACACCAGTGCCGACGGTGCTTAAGAACAGGCGGCACCTCTAGCCAGCACCGCGCTGCCGCCGAACTTGACGGCTCTACCTGCCCACCCTCCTGGAACTGCTGCTCAGATATCACTAAGAGTAGGTGCTGCTGCTTAACCTGTAGCCCCTGCTTTTCACTGACTGGAGTGCTGCTTGGCTGATAGAACCATGATTGGACAGTCCATGTGACATGAGTATTCCGACTGGTGCGCCTTTTACCTCAGACTGTTTTGCAGTTTTGCGCCTTTTCCTTGCATACCTGATCCAGCTCCACTTAGTATTGTTGGTCCTCTGGCTGATTTTTCACCTGCCCCTCCACCCCTCCCAGGCCTCCTTTAAATACATCACTAGCACCTCCTTTCTTGTCCCCTGTGTTATTGGTCTGTGTGCCAATGATCCTCCTGACAGCGTGACTCAGTGCAAAACATAACTCAGCACTTACTCTTTTTCGATCTACTACCCCCTACTGCTCCACCCCCAATCTCATTGTGTGCTTACCCCAACCCACATTTAACCAAAAGTAAGGCTATCTCACTTTTTTTCACAAACGTTCAACACACAGTCACCTTTCTGGTGGTTTACTTCCTTCAGGAATAGACACTTTCTCCCCCTTGCCATTATCTTACATTAGAATGATAGGCGCACTACACAATAAGAGGATTCTTGCCCTCCTACTGTTCCTGGCCTCATTAGTGGGCATAAGCCCCTACACTCTAGGAATGGAAAAGGAACCTTTCTCAACATTTGCAACACATGAACAGAATCTCTCCCTAGTGCTGGGAATGACTACTGGATGTGCTGAACATGCTCCCAACCGCCAAAGAATTACAATGCTACTGGTTGCTAAAACCTACTCCTACACTGTAGCAGCCATACTGTGTGGCCTTTCAGGCTACAATAGCTCTTTTGATATAATACAACACAGGGCTAGGCATCCTGCTGACGGTAGCAAACCATGGATGCACCTAAGTCGCAGACTCATACTGTTACTACTGATGCTATCGGGGAATGTCCACCCAAACCCAGGTCCACCCATTCACAATCTATGACAGGGAAGTATACACCCAACTGCCGAAACTGACTCCATGCAGCCCTTGTTAAAAGGAAAGCTGAGAATTCTAATACTCAATATAAACAGCCTCCTACCTAAGTTATCCCAGGTTCAAGCATGGGCTGAACTGCAAAACCAGACATCATTGCCCTCACGGAAACCTGGCTATCTCCCAAATCACTGATGCATCCATAACACTAGAAGGTTTCAACTCCTTCCACCAAGACAGGCTCACCAAACATGGTGTTTGTTGCCTAGTCTACATCCGTAATGACATTAAGCCAGTTAATGGACTGTAGCCAACACACTAGTGAGGCACAAATCCTCCACCTCAAACTCACCATTGGAAACAAAACAAAGTCCTGCTGCTATCAACTGTTTACATTCCCCCAGGGAAGCAGACTACAGGGCTTAAGCTCTTTGAGAAAAATATGCAGCATATGGGAAAAGAGTGGGAGCGGGTAATTGTGGGGGATTTCAATATTAACTGGCTCTCTAATAAGAAAAACGAACCTCGGGACCTAATAGCTGGCTTATATCTCACGCAGATGGTCACCCTTCCCACCAGGCACAACTACAAAACAGGCATCAGTACACTCATTGACTGGCTACTCTGCTCCAACCTGGATCAAATACTAGATGTTAAGATTCTGCCTGATAGCCTCAGCGACCACTCGCCAGTCATGTGCACCTGGGCAAACAAGTTCACAAAGATCCCACCTAAGGTCACTACCAATCAGGTGCTGAGACCTGGTCTACTAAATGATTTAAAACTCCACTTATCTTTGATTGACTGGTCTCACTTGACCACGCATAACAGATGGCAACATCGCTTTTTAGTTCTTCAAAAATCATTTACTCAGTCGATATCTTTGCCCCAAAATTACCAAAAAGTCAAAGGAAACAACACCCCTGGCTTAATACCTCACTCCTAGAACACATGCAACATACAGACAACCTGTGGCACAAGGCTAAGGACTCAGGAAAGCCACATGATGTATCGGCATACAAAGCGGCTAGGAACTCTTGTAACAGGCTCATTCACTCGGCAAAAGCTAGCTTTTTCAAGAACCTCCTTAACAAAAATTGGGGTCCTCCAAAGGGTTCTGGAACACACTTAAATCCCTTACTGGCAGGACCTCTAGGGCGTCCCCGGACCTACTTACCACTGACCATGGATCGCTCCAGGATCCCATTCTGATTGCAAATTAGTTTAATACCTCTTTCACCGATCTAGTAGGGGGTGCTTCCCAGTGAGTTCCTTAACCCTATGAATAACCAACCACAAGAAAACACAAAACCCGCCTCGGAGAGGGTAGGGATGCCACTTTTCTATTTTAGGCAAGTCTCGATCTCTGAAACCTTCAAACAAGTAAAGAGGGTCATCGGAAAGACCAGAATGGGGAGTGATCTGATAGACATGAAGTTGGTTGCCTTAGCACTTGATGTACTAGCAGACCCAATCACCAAGGTATTTAATAGCTCCCTAAGATCGGATGTGTTCCCAGACACCTGGAAATCTGCCCTGGTTATGCCAATATTCAAATCCGGGGATAAAGCACTCACCGCCAATTATAGACCAATATCCATCCTCCCACCTTCTCCAAAGTTCTTGAGAGAATAGTCTTTGAACAACTTGTCGACTTCCTCGGCAGTCAACAACTACTCTGTAACAATCAACACGGGTTTCAACAAAACAGTCTACCATCATTCACTGGTGGACTACACCACCCAGCTCTACAACGCTCTCGACCAAGGGATGGCGGTGGGGTCAGTTTTCATTGACCTTACAAAAGCGTTTGACTCAGTTAATCACCAGCTACTACTAAACACACTGCTCTCCATGGGACTTGCCCTGATACAGTCTCCTGGTTTCGCAGCTACCTTACACAAAGAACCCAATGAGTTAGAATCGGCGACTCACTCTCTGACCCCAGGGTAGTGGCCTTTGAGTACCGCAAGGGTCCATACTTGGACCTCTGCTTTCAGCCTGTTCATCAACCACCTCCCTGATGCCTGCCCGCTAGCATCACTTTATATGCAGATGATGCTGTCCATATCGGTCCCAGGTAAGGACCATTTAACCATAGGAAGGCCTACTCGACAGCTTCCATGAACTTGAAACCTGGTTCTGCCAACATAAACTGCTACTAAACCACAAAAACCAAAAGCATGCTGTTCTCAGCTCCTCAAAACAAAAGGAACTTCAGCCTCTTGAATTCTGAACAAAAGGGAACACACTTGACCAAGTTTCTTCTTTCAAATATCTGGGTGTTTACCTAGATGACAATCTTAATTTCTCCCACCACGTTGATCAAGTTGTCAAACCACTAACATGAAACTGGGTGTCTCTACAGGAACAAGCACTCTATGACACCTGTGGCCTCAGACTAGCTGTAAGCAGCACAGCATTACCATCTGTTGACTATGGCTTACCAATCTACATCGCAGGGTCAGACACTGCCCTTAACAGGATACAAAAACTTGTGAATAGGGCCTGTCGACTGGCACTAGGGGCTGATCATTGGACCCAAACCTGTGCACTCTACTCTGATATGGGCTGGCTCCCACTGAACCTAAGAGCCCAATACCAAACATGCCTGATCGTAAAAAAAGCGCAACTAGGCCTCATGCCAGAATCCATAAGCAGTCTCTTCAAGAAGGCTGTGCACACTAAACAAACAAGATATGCAACAAAAGGAGGCCTACAAGTCCCTTTTAGTGCACATCTCTGGCCCAAAAATCCATTACTTTTAAGGGCCCTAAATGGTTTAATGAGCTACCCGACACTCTGACAGCAACCTCAAAGCTGAGTCAGTTCAAAGCGGGGCTACGGTCCCACCTTAATAACATAAATACCTGTAAAGGTGCTAGTTTATAATCTAACTATGTCAATTTCTCTTCCTGCATTATCCTCCGCCCTACCACCCCGCTCCCCCCTCTCCCACCCCCCCATTATTTTCGACTTTCAGCTATCCTACACCACCCTTCTCCTTACCCATGTCCCTTTCCATCTCCTGCTACTTAGAAAATGCCAACCTGGCTGCTTACCTCTTTTCCCCTTCTCCCCACTGCTTTACTTGGACCTATATTATTTACTTATCTCTACTCCCAGAATATCCCTACACTACAACCACCAGTTATATTGTAACTCATTTCTTTTCTAGGTAGTATCCTGAACCATCATGTCCAGTACTGCATGTGCCATTGTATTGAGTCCCATGCTGCATACTATGTTTTTCCTTTCCTTCACTGTTATATTAATTGTATTCTTATTTGTATTGTATTGTAATCTTGTTTTATCTGTCTTGTCCATGACTTGGAACCTTTGAAAAACAGTCCTTGACTCAAAGGTATTAATCCCAATCTAATAAAATAAAATAAAGTAAAGTAAAACCACAGGAGCTTGTGGGGACAACAGTGGCGCACTTGGGGGACATGTGACGTGGTAAGACTAGGCATCCATCATCTGGTTTGCTGAGGGGTCAGATTTTCAGTTTTTTGGGGCTCACCCAGCTCCCACATTCATGTGGCCATGGTGGCATCTTGGGGTCAGGGGTGCTCAGCAGCATGTAGTCACCCATGCCACCAAGATTGCCTCAGCTAATCCACCACCAGGAGCTGCTTCGAGAGTGGCATGCTATGTGCCTCCCTCCCGGAGATTAGGATGCTCTGATTCTCCTTGCTGATCTCCATACAGCCTATTCCTTTGAAAGACAAACATTTTAACACAAAAGGACTGAAGCAAGATTTTCCATGGAAAGGTATTGGAAACAAAGCCAAGTTTCAGAGAAATGACACATTTTACATTTTATTTATTTTATTTTATTTTTTACTGATAAATCTGGTAAGTCCTATGAGCTAAAAGCCTGTTTTCATGGATGACCAGGTAAATAAAGACAAATATAAATACACTGACATACAATAATATTAAAAACATCCACAATTATTGTTTTTTGACAAATGTGCTCTAAATTGCTGTTTAAATGACTGAATTAATGAAGAATTGATAACTAATGCAGAAGAAAGATTAAAAGATACATGGGCCTGAAAAACAGAGATGTCTGGCCAAATAAGGTAAACATATGAGTAACCAGGAAATGATAGTTACATATCTCACTAATACATTACAAAGCATCACGGAAGTCTATGAATGGTGATTACATATACATAGACAAGGAAACATAGAAACATAGACAGTGATGGTACAAAAGACCACAGGTCCATCTAGTCTGCCCAGGGTTCCTTATCTGCCATGGGACCCATTCCCCAAACGTGGTTTATCCTTCCCAGTCAACTCCCTGCTGCTGTCCCTACTGCTACGGACATGCCTCTCACCTTCTTGGATCCAGAGGAGATAACTGTTGAACCCATGCCATGGTGTTTAGGGCGACCACTCAACACTGTCCCTCTACTGTCCCCAGTGGATGCCCCAACTCTACATACATATATTACCGCTTCTGCATAATAATCCTTGGGAATCCCAAAAAGGCTCACAACCAGTTCGGAACTCCTCTATCCCCTGCTACCATACTGGCATTCTCACATAATTACCCCTCACGCCTGTCCATTAAGCTGGTACTCTATGATAAAATCGATAACCATGCAGCAGGATCATCACCCACTATACATTTGGATCCCAAGCAAGAAGAAAAAACGGTCTGACTGCTCACTACTCCTATCTCCTTGGTGCCCTCATCAAGCTAATCTTCTTTCTGCTGATCTGTGTTGGCACTGTAAAATCAATCCTGGCCCCACTAAGCTCGATCTCAAACTGACCTAACCTCCATAAATGGATTGAGTTTTCTTCACATCAATGCCTGCAGCCTCCTAAAAAGTTCTCATCAATACAGGCCTGGCTGCACACACCCTACCTGACTTTCTGGTTATATCTGAAACATGGCTCAAATCTGCAACAAATGACAGTGAAATAAACCTTCCCAACTACCAGCTCTTCAGATCTGACCGTCTATCCAGGGGGGTGGGGTAGCCATCTATGTCAAAGCAAACATCTCTGCATCCTGCCTCAATTCTACATCACAACCAAAGGAGTTTGAATGCTTGTCAATTAAAATAACCCTTCCCAACACATCATCCTTTCAACTGATTGGTTGCTATAGGCCCCCTCTGCAGGCCTCAAACTCCTATCCCACCTAGGATCTATACTAATCTGGGCCCTGATGACACCATCATCTTAGGAGATATGAACTTGAATTGGCTGACTAATGCATCTGCACCCTGGTAACCTTCTGTGACACCTATGGATTCTCTCAATTAATCAAAGAACCAACAAGGATCAACCCAAGAATATTCTCAACAGCACACTCCTGGATATTATGTTGGTGAATAAGTTTCATCATTATCCCTATGTAGGAGTACTATTCAGTGACATAAGTGACTCACTGTCCCATAGCTGCCATTAGATCAACAATCAAGCCACCAATCCTGCAAAATTCCTCCCACGAAGGTCAAAAAGAACTTTAATATTTCAGGATATCTCCATGATCTGTGCCACAACTACACGCTGGCAAGAATTCTATCTCACAGCCTCAATAGAGACAGCTCTCCAAATCTTAAATGATATAATCATAAGTGCCCTCAATTCCATGCACCCTCACCAGTGTCAGAACCAAACTCAAATCCTGTCGCTGGTTCTCTGCTGACCTTAATCCGACTGCTTGCTGGAGACAAACTCTGAAAAGGGCAAGAAAGACAAAGGACCTCAAATGACTGGCTTCAATTCAGAAAAGCCAGAAACTCCTGCACAAAACAAGTAAAATGCCAAGGCTGCCTTCTACACAGCTGAACTAGATGCCTCCATCACAACCCTTCCAGGTTCTGGGGTACCATAAAGGCATCCTGGGTCAAACTTCTATCCCTGTCTTACCACCCAAAATTCAACTAAATAGTATTGAAATCACTGACAAGTAAAAATATCTTGAATGCCTTTAACGATCATTTCACTACAGCTGGCCTGGCTTTCACTCCTCTCCTGCAAACCTATTAAAGATTATCACTAAACCTACAATCTACTGAGGGACAAAAGTTTGCTTCACATTCTCATTCAAATCAATATTCTTCAAAGAAGTAGAAGACCTTCTACTCCAGCTAGATACAACCAAAAGTGCAGGTGCAGACTCCTGGATCCCTACTTTCTAAAAGTAGCACTGCATGCCTTAATCGCCCTCTCACCCACCTCTTCAATCTGTCACTTGCCACTGGTTCTATCCCTCAATATGGAAAACAGCTCAAGTGTTTCCATTACATAAGGCAGGTGATCCCATGGACCTCAACAATTATAGGCCCATCTCCATCTTACCAGTACTATCCAAATGCTTGAGAAGCTGGTAAACCTCAGTTAACTGCCTACCTTGATACCAACAATCTCCTTAATCCAGCCCAATCTGGTTTAGATCTATGCATAGCACCATCTCTGCACTAGCAAAAGTCACAAATGACTGGCAGACTGCCTTAGACAAAAGAATAATACCTGTGTGTGTTTCTGGATCTAAGCAAAGCCTTTGACACTGTGGATCATGAACTTCTAATCTCTCTCTGAACTCCATAGGCCTTGACTCACTCTCTTAAATGGTTCAGATGCTATTCTCCGGAAGATTACAACTGGTAATTGCATGATTTTTCTGACTAAATGTAACCACTGAACTGCCTGTTTTTCTCTGACTACGTGTAACTTAAGGATAGTTAATCTCGCCTGCTGCTCAGCATTGATAGCTAGTTTTTTGCCCTGTATTACTGTTTCTATGCACTGTTAATTGCAGGATAGGTTATATACCCCCAACTCTCTCTCTCTGTCTCCTTCTTTATTTTTGTTCTCCCCGACTATTCCTTCACTCACTAAACCTATTTTTCTCACTGCCCACCTCCCTATTCTGACCCCTTGCTCCTTAAACAACCTGCACTCCCCTCTTTCTCCTCCTAATCTTTCAGGTTCTCATTTCCCCCCAACTCCCACCTCGTGTAATTACTCCTTCTCCACCAAAGGGTTGTGAACTCACCTTTGTCCTCCCAGACATCCCTCCTCCAATTCTCCCTGTACCCACACCTTTGTTGAAAACCCACACCCCTGCTGGCAGTCTGCCGCCAGGCCCTGCCCCTCCTGAGCCTGACTTAACTTCCTCTCTCTGCTCCTCTAGAAACACCAGTGCCCGAATGGTGCTCAAGAGCTAAGGTGGCACCTCTGGCCAGCACCGCTGGCGCCACCCAACCTGATGGCTCTACCTGCCCGCCTCCTGGAACTCCTGCTTGGACATCACTAAGAGTAGGTACCACTGCATCAGCCTGTAGCCCGGCTTTTCACTGATTGGAGCACCACTGGCTGATAGAACCATGATTGGACAGTCCATGTGACATGAGTATTCCGACTGGTGCGCCTTTTACCTCAGACTGTTTTGCAGTTTTGGCCTTTTCCTTGCTGCATACCTGATCCAGCTCTGCTTAGTATTGTTGGTCCTCTGGCTGATTTTTCACCTGCCCCCACCACCCCCTCCCAGGCCTCCTTTAAATACATCATTAGCACCTCCCTTCTTATCCCCTTGTTATTGGTCTGTGTGCCCATGATCCTCTTGACAGCGTGACTCAGTGCAAAACATAACTCAGCACTTACTCTTTTCGATCTACTACCCCTACTGCTCCACCCCCAAATCTCATTGTGTGCTTACCTCACCCACATTTAACCAAAACTAAGGCTATCTCACTTTCTTTTTACAAATGTTCAACACACGTCACCTTTCTGGTGGTTTACTTCCTTCAGGAATAGACACTTTCTGCTCCTTGCCTTTATCTTACATTAGAATGTTAGGCACACTACACACACATAAGAGGATTCTTGCCCTCCTACTGTTCCTGACCTCATTAGTGGGCATAAGCCCCTACATCTAGGACTGGAAAAGGAACCTCTCTCAACATTTGCAACACATAACAGAATCTCTCCCTAGTGCTGGGAATGACCACTGGATGTGCTGAACATGCTCCCAACCACAAAGAATTACAAGCTACTGGTTGCTAAAACCTACTCCTACACTGTAGCAGCCATACTGTGTGGCCTTTCAGGCTACAATAGCTCTTTGATATAATACAACACAGGGCTAGGCATCCTGCTGACAGTAGCAAACCATGGATGCACCTAAGTCGCAGACTCATACTGTTACTACTGATGCTATCGGGGAATGTCCACCCAAACCCAGGTCCACCCATTCACAATCTACAACAGGGAAGTATACACCCAACTGCCGAAACCAACTCCACGCAGCCCTTGTTAAAAGGAAAGCTCTCTTACCTAAATTATCCCAGGTCCACGCATGGGCTGAACTGCAAAAACCAGACATCATTGCCCTCACGGAAACCTGGCTATCTCCCAAAATCACTGATGCATCCATAACACTAGAAGGTTTCAACTCCTTCCACCAAGACAGGCTCACCAAACATGGTGTTTGTTGCCTAGTCTACATCCGTAATGACATTAAGGCGCAGTTAATGGACTGTAGCCAACACACTAGTGAGGTACAAATCCTCCACCTCAAACTCATCATTGGGAAACAAAACAAAGTCTTGCTGCTATCAACTGTCTACATCCCCCCAGGGAAGCAGACTACAGGGCTTAAGCTCTTTGAGGAAAATATGCAGCATATGGGAAAAGAGTGGAAGCAGGTAATTGTGGGGGATTTCAATATTAACTGGCTGTCTGATAAGGAAAATGAACCTCAGGACCTAATAGCTGGCTTATATCTCACGCAGATGGTCACCCTTCCCACCAGGCACAACTACAAAACAGGCACCAGTACACTCATTGACAAGCTACTCTGCTCCAACCTGGATCAAATACTAGATGTTAAGATTCTGCCTGATAGCCTCAGCGACCACTCGCCAGTCATGTGCACCTGGGCAAACAAGTTCACAAAGATCCCACCTAAGGTCACTACTAATCAGGTGCTGAGACCTGGTCTACTAAATGATTTCAAACTCTACTTATCTTTGATCGACTGGTCCCCACTTGACCACGCAACAGATGGCAACATCACTTTTGAGTTCTTCAAAAACCATTTCACTCAGGCATGCAAAATATCTTTGCCCCAAAAGCCCAAAAGTCAAAACAACACCCCTAGCTTAATACCACTCACTCCTAGAACACATAACAACATACAGACAACCCATGGCACAAGGCTAAGGACTCAGAAGCCTGATGTCGACACCAAAGCTGGACTCTTGTAACGAGCATTCACTCGGCAAAAGCACTGGGCAAATCCTCAATGGATCTCAAGGATTCCTGGAACACTATAAATCCCTTACTGCGGGACCTCTAGGGGCGTCCCGGACCTACCCACAACTGACCATCAGTCGCTCAGGATCCCATTCTGATTGCAAAATTAGTTTAATACCTCTTTCACCCGATCTAGTAGGGGTGCTTTCCAGTGAGTTCCTTAACCCTCAGAATAACCAACCACAAGAAAACACAAAACCAGCCTCCGGAGAGGCAAGGATTACCACTTTTCTATTTTAGGCAAGTCTCGATCTCTGAAACCTTCAAACAAGTAAAGAGGTCATCGGAAAGACCAGAATGGGGAGTGATCTGATAGACATGAAGTTGGTTGCCTTAGCACTTGATGTACTAGCAGACCCAATCACCAAGGTATTTAATAGCTCCCTAAGATCGGATGTGTTCCCAGACACCTGGAAATCTGCCCTGGTTATGCCAATATTCAAATCCGGGGATAAAGCACTCACCGCCAATTATAGACCAATATCCATCCTCCCACCTCTCTCCAAAATTCTTGAGAGAATAGTCTTTGAACAACTTGTCGACTTCCTCAACAGTCAACAACTACTCTGTAACAATCAACACGGTTTCCACAAAAAACACTCTACCATCATTGCACTGGTGGACTACACCAGCTAGCTCTACAACGCACTCGACCAAGGGATGGTGGTGGGGTCAGTTTTCATTGACCTTACAAAAGCGTTTGACTCAGTTAATCACCAGCTACTACTAAACACACTGCTCTCCATGGGACTTGCCCCTGATACAGTCTCCTGGTTTCGCAGCTACCTTACACAAAGAACCCAACGAGTTAGAATCGGCGACTCACTCTCTGACCCCAGGGTAGTGGCCCTTGGAGTACCGCAAGGGTCCATACTTGGACCTCTGCTTTTCAGCCTGTTCATCAACCACCTCCCTGATGCCTGCCCCGCTAGCATCACTTTATATGCAGATGATGCTGTCATATCGGTCCCAGGTAAGGACCATTTAACCATAGAGGAAGGCCTACTCGATAGCTTCCATGAACTTGAAACCTGGATCTGCCAACATAAACTGCTACTAAACCACAAAAAAACCAAAAGCATGCTGTTCTCAGCTCCTCAAAACAAAAGGAACTTCAGCCCTCTTCGAATTCTGAACTAAAAGGGAACACACTTGACCAAGTTTCTTCTTTCAAATATCTGGGTGTTTACCTAGATGACAATCTTAATTTCTCCCACCACGTTGATCAAGTTGTCAAAACCGCTAACATGAAACTGGGTGTCTTCTACAGGAACACACACTCAATGACACCAGCGGCCCTCAGACTAGCTGTAAGCAGCACAATTACCATCTGTTGACTATGGCTTACCAATCTACATCGCAGGGTCAGACACTGCCCTTAACAGGATACAAAAACTTGTGAATAGGGCCTTTCGACTGGCACTAGGGGCTGATTGTTGGACCCACACCTGTGCACTCTACTCTGATATGGGCTGGCTCCCACTGAACCTAAGAGCCCAATACCAAACATGCCTGATCGAAAAAGAGCTAACTAGGCCTCATGCCAGAATCCATAAGCAGTCTCTTCCAAGAAGGCTGTGCACACTAAACAAACAAGATATGCAACAAAGGAGGCCTACAAGTCCATATAAGTGCTCATCTCTGGCCCAAAAATCCATTACTTTTAAGGGCCTAAATGGTTTAATGAGCTACCCGACACTCTGACAAGCAACCTCAAAGCTGAGTCAGTTCAAAGGGCTACGGTCCCACTAATAACATAATACCTGTAAAAAAGTCTAGTTTATAATCTAACTATGTCAATTTCTCTCCTGCATTATCCTCCACCTACCACCCGCTCCCCTCTCCCACCCCCCATTATTTTCGACTTTCAGCTATCCTACACCACCTTCTCCTTACCCATGTCCCTTTCCATCTCCTGCTTACTTAGAAAATGCCAACCTGGCTGCTTACCTCTTTTCCCTTCTCCCCACTGCTACTTGGACCTATATTATTTACTTATCTCTACTCCCAGAATATCCTACACTACAACCACCAGTTATATTGTAACTCATTTCTTTTCTAGGTAGTATCCTGAACCATCATGTCCAGTACTGCATGTGCCATTGTATTGAGTCCCATGCTGCATACTATGTTTTCCTTTCCTTCACTGTTATATTAATTGTATTCTTATTTGTATTGTATTGTAATCTTGTTTTATCTGTCTTGTCCATGACTTGGAACCTTTGAAAACAGTCCTTGACTCAAGGTATTAATCCCAATCTAATAAAATAAAATAAAGTAAAGTAAAACCACAGGAGCTTGTGGGGACAACAGTGGCGCACTGGGGACATGTGGCGTGGTAAGACTAGGCATCCATCATCTGGTTTGCTGAGGGGTCAGATTTTCAGTTTTTTGGGGCTCACCCAGCTCCCACATTCATGTGGCCATGGTGGCATCTTGGGGTCAGGGGTGCTCAGCAGCATGTAGTCACCCATGCCACCAAGATTGCCTCAGCTAATCCACCACCCAGGAGCTGCTTGAGAGTGGCATGCTATGTGCCTCCCGCCCTCGGAGATTAGGATGCTCTGATTTCTCCTTGCTGATTCTCACAGCCTATTCCTTTGAAAGACAAACATTTTAACACAAAAGGACTGAAGCAAGATTTTCCATGGAAAGGTATTGGAAACAAAGCTAAGTTTCAGAGAAATGAACATTTTACATTTTATTTATTTTATTTTATTTTTACTGATAAATCTGTAAGTCCTATGAGCTAAAAGCCTGTTTTCATGGATGACCAGGTAAATAAAGACAAATATAAATACACTGACATACAATAATATTAAAACATCCACAATTATTGTTTTTTGACAAATGTGCTCTAAATTGCTGTTTAAATGACTGAATTAATGAAGAATTGATAACTAATGCAGAAGAAAGATTAAAAGATACATGGGCCTGAAAAACAGAGATGTCTGGCCAAATAAGGTAAACATATGAGTAACCAGGAAATGATAGTTACATATCTCACTAATACATTACAAAGCATCACGGGAAGTCTATGAATGGTGATTACATATACATAGACAAGGAAACATAGAAACATAGACAGTGATGGCACAAAAAGACCACAGGTCCATCTAGTCTGCCCAGGGTTCCCTATCTGCCATGGGACCCATTCCCCAAACGTGGTTTTATCCTTCCCAGTCAACTCCCCTGCTGCTGTCCCTACTGCTACGGACATGCCTCTCACCTTCCTTGGATCCAGAGGAGATAACTGTTGGAACCCATGCCATGGTGTTTAGGGCGACCACTCAACACTGTCCCCCTCTACTGTCCCCAGTGGATGCCCTAAACTCTACATACATATATTACCGCTTCTGCATAATAATCCTTGGGAATCCCAAAAAGGCTCCAACCAGTTCGAACTCCTCTATCCCCCTGCTACCATACTGGCACTACAATTACTCCCTACGCCTGTCCATTAAGCTGGTACTCTATGATAAAATCGATAACCATGCAGCAGGATCATCACCCACTATACATTGGATCCCAAGCAAGAAGAAAAAACGGTCTGACTGCTCACTACTCCTATCGCTTGGTGCCCTCATCAAGCTAATCTTCTTTCTGCTGATCTGTGTTGGCACTGTGGAAATCAATCCTGGCCCCACTGAAAGCTCGATCTCTCCAACTGACCTAACCTCCATAAATGGATTGAGTTTTCTTCACATCAATGCCTGCAGCCTCCTAAAAAAGTTCTCATCAATACAGGCCTGGGTTGCACACACCCTACCTGACTTTCTGGTTATATCTGAAACATGGCTCAAATCTGCAACAAATGACAGTGAAATAAACCTTCCCAACTACCAGCTCTTCAGATCTGACCGTCTATCCAGGGGCGGTGGGGTAGCCATCTATGTCAAAGCAAACATCTCTGCATCCTGCCTCAATTCTACATCACAACCAAAGGAGTTCGAATGCTTGTCAATTAAAATAACCCTTCCAACACATCATCCTTTCAACTGATTGGTTGCTATAGGCCCCCCTCTGCAGGCCTCAAACTCCTATCCCACCTAGGATCTATACTTAATCTGGGCCCTGAAGACACCATCATCTTAGGAGATATGAACTTGAATTGGCTGACTAATGCATCTGCACCCCTGGTAACCTTCTGTGACACCTATGGATTCTCTCAATTAATCAAAGAACCAACAAGGATCAACCCAAGAATATTCTCAACAGCACACTCCTGGATATTATGTTGGTGAATAAGCTTCATCATTATCCCTATGCAGGAGTACTATTCAGTGACATAAGTGACCACTGTCCCATAGCTGCCATTAGATCAACAATCAAGCCACCCAATCCGCAAAATTCCTCCCACGAAGGTCAAAAAGAACTTTAATATTTCAGGATATCTCCATGATCTGTGCCACACCACACGCTGGCAAGAATTCTATCTCACAGCCTCAATAGAGACAGCTCTCCAAATCTTAAATGATATAATCATAAGTGCCCTCAATTCACATGCACCCTCACCAGTGTCAGAACCAAACTCAAATCCTGTCGCTGGTTCTCTGCTGACCTTAAATCCACTGCTTGCAGAGACAAACTCTGGAAAAGGGCAAGAAAGACAAAGGACCCAAATGACTGGCTTCAATTCAGAAAAGCCAGAAACTCCTGCACAAAACAAGTAAAAATGCCAAGGCTGCCTTCTACACAGCTGAACTAGATGCCTCTCATCACAACCCTTCCAGGTTCTGTGGGTACCATAAAGGGCATCCTAGGGTCAAACTTCTATCCCTGTCTTACCACCCAAAATTCAACTAAATAGTATTGAAATCACTGACAAGAAAAATATCTTGAATGCCTTTAACGATCATTTCACTACAGCTGGCCTGGCTTCAGACTCCTCTCCTGCAAACCTATTATTAAGATTATCACTAAACCTACAATCTACTGAGGGACAAAGTTGTTGCTTCACATTCTCATTCAAATCAATATTCTTCAAAGAAGTAGAAGACCTTCTACTCCAGCTAGATACAACCAAAAGTGCAGGTGCAGACTCCCTGGATCCCTACTTTCTAAAAGTAGCACTGCATGCCTTAACCGCCCCCCTCACCCACCTCTTCAATCTGTCACTTGCCACTGGTTCTATCCCCTCAATATGGAAAACAGCTCAAGTGTTTCCATTACATAAGGCAGGTGATCCCATGGACCTCAACAATTATAGGCCCATCTCCATCTTACCAGTACTATCCAAAATGCTTGAGAAGCTGGTAAACTCTCAGTTAACTGCCTACCTTGATACCAACAATCTCCTTAATCCAGCCCAATCTGGTTTAGATCTATGCATAGCACCATCTCTGCACTAGCAAAAGTCACAAATGACTGGCAGACTGCCTTAGACAAAAGAATAATACCTGTGCTGTGTTTCTGGATCTAAGCAAAGCCTTTGACACTGTGGATCATGAACTTCTAATCTCCTCTCTGAACTCCATAGGCCTTGACTCACTCTCTTAAATGGTTCAGATGCTATCTCCGGAAGATTACAACTGGTAAAAATGAAGGTGATCTATCTACCTCTAAACCACTCCTAAGAGGTGTACCACAGGCTCCATCCTGGGTCCTATCCTTTTGCTATTTACATCAACAATATTGATTCCAATCTCTCACAATCTAATATCCACCTTTTGCAGATGACACTGTACTATATGTGAGCAATCCTCACCATCAAAAGCCTGTGAGCTTCTACAGTCTGAATTCTCCCTCTTCAGCACAACCTATTAGAAAATAAATTACTACTAAATGCCAAGAAAACCAAAGCTATGTTCTTTGCCACCAAGAACTGCTCTTCCACTATCCCATCATTCACCCTCCACAACTCTCTACCATCCTTGGTGAAAATTTGGAATATGTAGACAAATTCAAATATCTAGGAGTATGGATAGACAATAAACTTACTATACTACCACATTGAAGAGCTCCTGAAAAGCTAAGACAAAGACTTGGTCTATTCTATAGGATCAAACACTACCTGACCAAAGATTCCAAACAAAGATTAATCCTAGCATCATTCCTGTCCCTCATTGATTATGCTGACTTCCTCTATGGTCATTGCTCCTCTCCCATTTAAACAAATTAGACACCCTGTATCATAGAGCTATTAGATTCATTACTGACCTTCCCTCCAGCACCCATCATTGCTCTCTCTACAATGCAGTCAGTTGGACATCCCTGCAACATAGAAGAAAAAAAATGCTGCTATCTGGATCTACAAAGCTCTGACAAACAAACTCTCTTCCTACATCTCAGACTGCTTCAACGGATCACATCCAGGCCTTACATTGAGGATCAACAAACTGATCCTGCTGAAGATTCTATCACCTGCACCCGGTATGGAAGAGCTGCAATCAGCTATTCCCTGGCTCTTATCTGATTCTCTTCAAAAGTCATTGAAACTGGATACACTGATTCCTCTAACATCCTTCAAAAGCTGTACACCAGCCTATTCCCAGATTCGTGCAACTGCTTCCACAAGCCTAGTCCTCCCACACCCCCACTCCTCCCACCCCTCTCTCCTCCACCCCCTCTTTTAAAGCTCCTCCCTATTCTTCTATCATTTCTAGCCTGTTCCCATCAAGCCTCAATACATATATGCCCACCATGCTTACCATTATCCAAACCCTTATCCCTACTAAACTGTTTGTTTCTCTCCTTTATTAGGTTTTAGGTTTACTGTCCTTTGCCTTGTCTATATGTAAATATTTGTACATCTGTCTCACTCATAAATGATTGTATTTGTGCTTATTCAGTATCATGTTTTTGTATACAACTTGTAACCTTTTTGTTATGACCACTCAGGTCCATCTTGTAAATGAGCTATGCTCAATGATGTTCGCCTGAATAAATAAAGATTTTGATTGATTGATTGATTGATTGATTGATTGATTGATTGATGAGCAACCACCCAAACCCTTCTTTTTGTCACAGTCATGCCAGCCATTTACAGTCTTGGCACTCCATACCTCTTCTGGCAAACTGTGCCACAGCTGCACCACCCCTTCTGTAAAATCGAACTTCCTCACATATCTCTTAAGCCTCCCCCCCACTAGTTTCCACTCGTGACCTCAGGTTCTTGACTGTTCTCCAGTTAAATAGTTCCCGGCAGTTCACCTTGTTTATTCCCTTCAGGAACTTGAAGGTCTCTACCAGAGTGAAGATAATGTGGAATTTTCAGTAGTAACTATTTCTCAGCTTAACCTAGCAGTAACAGTGATGTACTCCCCTCCTAAGACTATTTTAAAAATTATTGAAGGGGTTTTGAACAAGATTGGGGATAGTATAAAGCATAAACCCACAATAATGGTGGGGGGATTTTAACTATGATTGGTTAAAAGTAAGAAGTAGGCAGCTGATGGATATTACAGTGGCTATGGGACTCAAACAATTGATTCACTCCTCCACAAGATTCACAAATACTTCAACAAATGGTGCAATATTAGACTTAATACTTGTGCCAGAAGTTCTACAGATCAAGGCACTGGGTATTTTATCCCTCATTTTAGTGACCATAATCCTGTATGGGTCACTTTTTTTCTCATCAGTTTACTGGGCCCCAAACCCATTTAAGACAACAATGGACCCATGATATGAGACACTTCTCAAAAATAAATTTCTGGAAAGTGTACGGAAGGAAAAGTGGGAGAGATGTTCCCTTATTGCAGATTTAGAACTTGCAGTTGAGCACTTTTCAGATATTTTTCAGAAGATTTGTGATTCACATGCCCCTAAAATTAAAGCAAAACTTAAAACTCTGCCCAGATTTCCATGGATAACAGAAAGATTATTGAAAAAATGTTGATTTAAGAATAGAATCTGGAAAAAAAAACTAGGAAAACTAAAATAATTTCTGATTGGGAGCTATTCAAAACTTTTTTTATTTATTACCAGGAGAGAGACACTAAGCTGAAAGCTGTTTACAGGTGTGACCTGGGAGCACAAGGAAGTTACATGACTTGCTCAGGGTCACACAGTATGCAAGTGAGGGCTGTGGGGTTCAAACCCAGGTCTCCAAGTTTGCAGCCCAGAGCCTTAAACCACTGTGCTATACTGCCTCCGAAACTAAAAGGAACAAATGTAGAAGGTTAACTAAAAAGGCTAAGGCAAACTATTTTTGTCACAAGTTAGATCATACTGCAGATCGCCCAAAATTCTGGAATGTCGTAAAACATTTATCAAATCTTGGAGGGCAAGGTGAACAGAAAAGTTTAGCCATAACGGTAGCTGACATTCTAACAGATGCTTCAAATATAGTCTCAAACACTTTAAATGATTTTTTCATAGATCTTCCTGTTTTGGGAACCCAGGTTAATTTAGGTCCCAATGATGTTATAAAGTTAGACAATGAATCACCTACCCAGTATCCACCATTTAGGTTCAAGCAACTAACATTATCTGAGGTGAAAAGGTATTATTAAAAACTGATGTACACAGATCAGCAGGTTTAGACAATCTAGAGGGACATTTTTGAAAATTGTTGCCCCTTATATAACCTTTCCTATTCTGTCTATATTTAATTGGAGTCTGCAGACTGGTGATTTTCCAACTTTTTGGAAAACCAGTAAAATAATTCTTATACACAAAGCAGGAGATAAGGCTGACCCTAACAATTATCACCCTATTGCGATGTTGCCTTTTTTGTCTAAGAGTTTAGAAAAACTGGTAGACAGGCAAATTAGGGATTATATGGACAAATATGGCTTACTTACTCGTCTTCAATCTGGCTTCCAAAAGGGTTACTCAACTATGTCAGCTTTGGTTGAGTTTAATGACTTAATCTGTACCTCACTGAATGAAAGAAAGGAAATGGCAGTGGTCTTTATAGACCTTTCGAAGGTCTCTAACATAGTGAACCACTCTACCCTTTATATGAGATTGGCCAGCCTGGGTTTCTCCGAGGGTCTTCTGTTGTGGTTTTCATCTTACTTAACTGGGCGATCACAAAGGGTTGCAGTACAACATTATCTGTCTGAACCCCAAGCTGTCCAGAGAGGTGTTCCACAGGGGTCCATTTTAGGACCCCTATTATTTTTGATTTACAGTAATGATTTGCCACTGGTAGTTCAGCATGCATCCATTAGGCTGTATGCTGATGATACGGCCTTAGTGGCATCAGGATCCAACTTAAGAGGACCTTTGTGGAAAACTCCAGGCTAACTTTATTAGGGTTCAAGAGTGGTTCACCAGGTCAAAGTTAATAACGAATATAAAAAAGACAAAAGTAATGCATTTTATTGTAAACAAACACAAAACCCTTTCTAACTTGCAAATTTGTGCATCAGACCAAACTTTGATAGAACATGCATTTACTTATTGTTATTTAGGTGTTATTTTGTTAGTCTGTTGCCCTTTAGTGGCCATATTGAGATGACCGTTAATAAATTAAATAAGAAGATAGGAGCTTTAAGAAGAATTACAAGTTGTCTCAAATGTTTGGATAGGAAAAAGATTGTTGAACAATTTATCTTACCTGTTCTGAAATATGGATTGTTTACATATCTATCAGTGAATAAACAACTGTTATACAAACTTGACAAACTGTATTATAGGACAGCTAGGTATGTTCTTCAGTGTAATTTTAGAATGGTTCATTGTGTCCATTTGACTGGACTAGACTGGTTGCCTCTTGACCTAGATTATATAGTTGGCTGGTTAACATTTATTCACAAATATAAAATAAATTATCCTAGTCACAATATTAACAAGATTATATTTCCAAGTACATCAGATACAAAGAGATATATAGGTCCTACTATACACCTAAATAAAATATACCAAGAAAAAATAATTAATAGATATGGAGACAGAACATTAAGATCTCAGGCAGCACAGCATTGGAATTCTTTGCCACCTTCAGTATGGGCTGCAACTGACCATGAAAAGTTTGTAAAGACAATAAAAATGGTATTATTCACTCTTGCACATGTACAAGATAAATTCTGAGAGACAATCTTTTCCATCCCCCCATTCTAAATTTGCCTATTTGTCTGCATTTTATATATTTTTATTATATGGTTGTTTATGTATTGTTGTAAATATGTTCACTATATTGTAATTTGTATTTAATAATTTATGGAACTTTAGGTAGTGTACAAGACTGTTTTGTAAACTGGACTGTTTAAGTCCAAATGGCATGTCTTTTCCTGTATAAAAATAAAGTTTTACCATACCATATTGCCTCTCTCTCTCTCTCACCTGGTCTCCAGCATGTACACGTTCAGAGCTTTGAAATGATCTTTGTAAGATCTACCCTGTTGGCACTGACTCATCTTGATCACCCTGCATTGTCCCTGTCCTTCCTTAGGGGAGGACTCCAGAACTGAGCACAATACACCAGGTGCAGCCTCACTAGTGACCCATATAGAGGCAGTAGTAGTACTTTCCTTTTCCTGCTGTAATACTACTTCTGATACACCCCAGCATCCCATTAGCCTTATAGCCTTGTCACACTGGCTAGATTGTTTGACGGAGTCACTAATGATGACTCCCAGCTCCCTCTCCTCTTCTGTAGTGCTCTGTTTAACTGCTCCCATCCAGTACTCTGTCCTGTTTTTTTTTCCTTAGATGCATAACCTTGCATCTTTTTTGGCATTGAACTTCAATTGCCAAATGTCAGACCACTTCTCTATGCTTTGCAGGTCCCTCTGCATCTCCTTGATCCCTTCATCACTATCTATCCTACTGCACAGCTTTGTGTCATCTGTGAAGAGACACAGCTTGCCCTGGATGCCACTTCCAGTGTCACTCATGAACATATTGAAGAGGACAGTACTCAGAAAGAACAGATCCCTGTGGCACTCCACTTGTGACCTCCCTCTCGTCTGAGTTGGCCCCCTTTACCATCACCTTCTGCTGTCTTTCCTTCAGCCAGTTTCTACCCATCTAACTATATCCCTAGCCATGCCCAGGTCCTCCATTTTTGTCAGCAATCTTCTGTGTGGCAACTAGTTGAAAGCCTTGCTGAAATCGAAGTACAATAGATCCACAGTGTGGTCCTTTTCTACTACCATTGTTACCCAATCAAAGAAAACTATCAGGTTGGTCTGACAAGACATTCCTTCCACATAAACATGCTGTTTACTACTCCATGAACCATTGCTCTCTAAGTAGTCCACAAGGACCTCTTTGATCAGTGGCTCCATTAGTTTATCCACTACAGACATAAGACTGACAGGTCTGTAATTTCCAGGTGGCTCCTTATCTCCCCCCCCCCTTGTGTAGAGGAATTACATCCACTACCCTCCAGTGTTTCAGAACTACCCTGTCTGAATTGACTTACTGAATGGCACTACTAGGGGTTCAGTCAGTTCTGCAGCCAATTCCTTGAGCACCCTTTGGTGCATCCCATCCAGCTCTGGGGCTTTATCTAACTTTAGGGTTTCAAGCCCCTTCTTGGTTATTTCTCTATCAAATACTGGTTGCCTTATTTCAGGAACATCTAACATCACACCACTTTCAGCCAATTATTTTCTCTTGTGGAGACAGTACAGAAGTAATCATTAAGGGCAACTGTTTCTTTTTATCTTCCTCTTGTACCTTCCCCACTTGTAGCCTAACAATTCCCCCTCACTGCTTCCTTTCTTCTTAACACAGCTCAAGAATTGTTTTTCTCTACCCATGACACCCTCTGCAATACGTAGCTTAGTGTCTGCTTTTGCCTCCATGACCATCCTCTTTGCTTCCCTAGCTTTCATTTGGTACTCTCCCCATTCCTCCTCCTCCTCCTCCTCCTCCTCCTCCTCCTCCTCCTCCTCCTCCTCCCTGCTTTCACTTACACCTGGTAAAAGGCTTCTTGGTCCTCACTGCTTCTCTGATTCTTTCTGAGAACTATATTCACGTCTTGCACCTGTTTTGTTTTGTAGCAATTCTCTTGCACAATTTTGTTGCCTCAAGAATGGTCCCCTTTATTGCCCTCCATCTTTCCTCTACAACTCTGATGCCGTCCACCCCAGTCAATCTTTCTTGGGCCAGCTCCCTCATCCAGTTGAACTCTGTTGTTTTGAAATACACAGTAGGTCTCAGTTTTTGATGGGGCATTCTGTTTCTGAGGACCAGCCTAACCAAATGGAGTTATAGTCACTGGTCCCCAGTGGCTCCACTACCCTCACACCACCCACCATCTTCGAGTTAGTGAGCACCAAATCAAAAAGGGCTAAATCACAATTGTTTATTTTCATGATTTATCTCTCAAATGGTAAAAAAAATCATGATTACTTATTTCCATAATTTGCATCTCATGCTGAAAAAATACTGATCATGTCAGCCCCATTTTATTTCTTATTTTAAACTCACCAACATTGAAAATGAAAAAAAATATATATATTTAAAAAACAAACACCTGAAACTAGCTAAACAAGAGCAATTTACATAGATTCTGCTGTAGTTTTTAAACTTGCCAGAAATATGTTTTCTGGATATCCCAAAATGCAGGGTGCCCAGCTTATCAAGAGGTGCTATTGATCTACATTCTCTGTGTGTGAAATAAGAGGGACTTTCTTGAGTTCTGCAGCCACAGCTGGAACTCGTGCTGCAGGCTTCACTGAGAGCAGCGAGCTACCGATCGACTGTATCCCTGTGACACCTCTTCACTATTTACCTAGCTATCATCTGTCTGTCTGTCTATCTATCTTTCTATCTATCTATCTACAGTGGTTGTTACAGAAAAATTTTTTTTATTTAGTTGTTTAACCAGGTATAGCACACTAAGCTGAAAGCTTTTTTACAGGAGCGACCTGGAAGCACAAGGAGGTTAAGTGACTTGCTCAGGGTCACACAGTATGCAAGTGGAAGCTGTGGGATTCAAACCCAGGTCTGGTCTGCTGGATGTCACCAGATTTGCAGCTCAGAGCCTTAGACCACTGCGCTATACTGCCTCCCTGGCAAAGTTGACAGCACCGTGGTAATTCCCACTACCGTGGTAACAATAACCATGATTTACTGCGGTACCGCGGTAAAAAACCCAATGTTATTCAATGGGATTTTACCAGTGGTACCACGGGAATTACCGTGGTACTGTCAACTTTTCTGTAACAACCACTCTATCTGTCTGTCTGTCTATCTATCTAATTTTCATACCCACTGACCTACCTATTTATTTGTTAAGTGGTCTGGGGTGCCCCGCCATGGTATCACTTCTATCTCCCCCCTCCCCTCAAGGTCATCTGCCCTCCCTTCCCAGTGTTTCATCATATTTTTATTTTATATGTGGATCAGAATGCCCACCCCCAGTACTGCTTGCTGTCACCCCCTCCCAACTCACTCACCCCAGTCTCATTTTTCAAGTGGTAGCACCTGGGTGCTCATCCCTGGTGCCGCTGAACAGTCACCCAACACTGTGGTGCACAATCTCCAGTGTCAGAATGTGAGTGTCTCCTGCATAGAAGAAAACTGTAACTCATTGTTTATTTCCCTGTGAAACAGAAAACTGTCCCTCGATGATTTTTTTTTACACCTGCAAAAATGAAAATGGTCCCTCGCTGATCTGATACCCCACCCCAACCTCCCACTCAGTGCCCACCATCCCACACACTCCCACACCCTGACTCACCTGAACATGTTCTATGTATAGATCCACTCTCTGATCGAAGACACATCTTGCTGCTGGAAACACCAACTGCAATATGAGAAACTAAGGTAAGTGCAGTTCACTGTATTTCAAAGGGGTTTTGAACGTTGAGGCATAACTTTGTCAGTATTGCATATTTTGACCCACAATTTTCAACATGGTCTTTTTGGGATCCCACCTCATGTCCAATGGTGGTGGGAGTATGCAAATCAGGCCTGAAAGGTGATTTTGTAGTCCCTTGGCAAAATCACCTTTCAGGCGGCATTTGAAAAATATTAGCACCCTTGTTTATGGGATGGGGTCATAGGAAGGCTATGTTGACCATTTTGGGTCAAAATATATTAAAATGGCAAAAGTATGCATGAACATTGACATTTTTCTATGCTAGTTCTTAACTTTGGTCATTTTAAATATTTTGACACCAAATTTTCAACATAACCATTTTCTCACACCACCTCACAAACATGACAACTGTCATTTTTCTAATCCTTGCCAAAATGTGCATTTGCACCTGTGGCATGGAATGACATTTCAGGTATACTGTTGTAACAGCAATGCTCTTACAGTTACTCTGTTACCGCGACAGCAACCTGTCGACATCCACATTGTCGGCCGGGTTGCATGAGTGATGACTGGGTCATTGACTTCAGAGTTTGGCCACTCTCCCCTGACATCTGCCCCCCCTCCAGAGTTGGAATCCTTAAGTCTGGGGGTGCGGGATGCAGAGCCCCCCACATGAACACCAATCAGGCATCGGTGCATTCTCCAGTCAGGGACTGGAGTTGGCGGTGTCAGGGATGTCAGCGGGCATGTGTCACTGTAGGGAATGTCACCAACATTCCTGTCACCGTGGCATAGTAGAACTGACATTTTGGTGGTGCAGAATGAAGTTTCTGCTGGGATTTGAAAATTTCACCTACCAGGTTCATGAAGTGGGGGTAATAAGAAGGCTATGCTGAAAATTTGGTGTAGAAATACAGTAAAATGTCCAGGTTATGAGTGAACATTGCAGTATTTCAACATTCACTCATAACTGCACTAATTTTCAATATTTTAATGCAAACTTTCAACATAGCCAATGTGGCATGTGTAATTTTCTAAAATCCTGGACAAGATGAGTTTTCACACTTCTGGTTCAAAATAACATTTCAGCCAATATACTATAAATAGTACATGTCATGTTTGTAAGGTGAATCATAAAATGAGTATCCTGAAAATTTGGGGTCAAAATAAAAAATAATTTAATTGTTAATATACCTTTTTTGTAGTACCAGTCTTGACCCCAGTGGGTATGCTTTGTGATGCTGTGCCAGTACGCTCAGTGACCTAGCTGGATAGCGTGAGGATGGGGTGATGGCACTTTTTTGCAACAATTCCTGAGCCAGGGTATGAAAGATTGTCCGCACATGCTCGGGTACCATATATTGAAAACAACTGTCCTCTTAGCATAAGGCCCTGCACCTGTCCACCCATGGCTGCCAGATGGCCCTGTACATTTGCTGACAGATGCTCTCTTTGCCCCGTGCATCTGTATCTCGTTCTGCATGGAAGTGTAGGGTCCCACACTTCTGCAGCTCACCAGACAGCCCCATGAATTCTTAACATCTGTAACAGTATGCAACTGCAGGGTCTGCAAGGACCACGCACTACCCCCAGATTACAGAGTCTTCCCTTGGCACAGGGCATCTGCTTCTGTTCACTCAGGTCCGAAGGGGACCTTTGTAAATGAGGATATGATTCCACTATCTAATAAGAAAGGAAATTCTTTGCAAAAACTTCATTAACGCTCTAGTTAGGGTAATTTTACCCCACAAAAATAAGGAAATGTGGCATTAGGGTTTCCAATCCTAACTCCCCACACCCACCCCCCAAGCAGTAAAAGGAAAAATCATTAGGGTCTTGGGTCTCTGGAGTCTTGGTGAATCAGTGGTGGGGTCTTCCTTGGTGATGTCAACTCTAATGCCCACCTTGTTCCCTAAGCAAACAACATCATAAATGATGTCCTTTCTTCAAAGTGGGCCCTGCATGATGAAAGCTACAACACATTGTGGTGGCAACATGAGGTAAGACATACAGCATCACTGGGAATATTCACATGTATGATGATGATACAGTGCTCTACCTGTCATGCACCTCTAGCAAAGCACTTGAAGCCCCTCTCCAGCTTACCTTTTTCAACCTTATACAATGGTTTAACACAAACCAGCTCACGTTGAATTCTAAAAAGGCTGTATTGACATTTGGCTCCTCCCAGAAACTTGCTAAACTTCAGTCTTCCCCAATCTTTCACACTCTTGAAGGCACCAAACTGGAATCTGTGTCTGCCTTCAAATAATTGTAAGTCTGGCTCGACCCCCAGATTGGATCTCTCCCTCCACATTGACTCCCTACACACCTAACTCCACCCCAAACTAGGAGCTTTGTATCATTCCAAAGACTGTCTAACCCTCCCTTCTCATCATGAGCTTGTCTCAAAATTAATACTCCCCTTGTTTGATTATGCAGATGTGGTTTATGGGTCAGCCCCCTCCTCTTTCTTCAGTAAGCTTGACACGTTGTGTAATGCTTCTGCTGCTTCACCACTAATCTGCCCCCACTTACTCACTACTGTTCACTTTACTCTGCACTCTCTGTCTTTCTTCTCCCCATTTGCCATGAACTGCATGGTGCATCCTTTATAGATAAATTTTGGTTTAACTCTCTATAGCCTACCTTTCCTCCCTCCTCTCACCAGCTGGTGCCTCCGACTACCCCTCCACTCCAGAGACTTGTGCACTTTCTCAACCCCCCCAGGTGCACTCCTGTGCTGGACAATATGCCTTCTCTTACCACCTTCCCCTACTATGGAATTGGCTCCCCTCACTCCTACGGTTGTCCCCCTCCTTCTCCTCCCTTAAATACCGTCTAAACCTCACTCTCTCTCTCTCTCTCTCTCCCTCCAGCCCTCCTGATCCTGCATCCCTGCCCAGGCTTCCAGTTGAAACCCCCCATAATCCTGCTTCACCTGGCTGGTGCCCCCCTCCAAGCTAGCCTTCTAGCCCTAAGTTCAATGTCTACCTGATCGCCACCTCCTAAGCTTTCCCGCTACATAAATCATTCTCCCATCTCAGCCCACCCATCCTACACATCCACTGCTCTTTATTTCTGCTCATTTCATACAAAACACATTGTTTTCCCTTATTATTCCTTGATATGCAACTGTAACATGGATCATTTATTCATGTAACTGTTTTTGGATTGCAAATATCTGTATATTCTATTCTTCACCAATTGTTTGTTCATTTACAATGCTTGCCATTATTTTTGTTTGTTCCTTCTTATTGTTATCCTTGGATATCTGATGTACTGTTTCCCTTATTTTTATTACTGTGCCCATGTTTGCTATTGTTCCACTGTTGTTTTGTTGTACTCTCCCGGGTCGTGCCGGAAAATAGTAATTTCTTGGCTAGTGCACCTACCCGGTTAACAAAAACTAAAAAAAAAAAAAAAATTATAACTCTTTTTGGATTGTAAATATCTGTATATACTCCTCTTCCCCATCCCCTGGGTTGCATCTGCAAATGAGCTCAGGCTCAGTGTGCCTTTCCCAGCTACCAGCTTTTAAATAACTAGATAAATACTTCTCTGCCTTTAAAGACTGTATCACTATGAGGCACTGGCTTGGAGCTGTACCTTATGCTTCTAAAAGGAGGGTGTGGGCCAGGGGAAGAGTGAGCATTAGGGTCGACAACCCCAAGGAAGACCCCACCACTGATTCGCCAAGACTCTGGAGACCCAAAGCCCTAATGTTTTTTTCCCTTTTGCTGCTTGAAGGGTGGGGAGTTAGGGTTGGAAACCCTAATGCCACATTTCCCTACTTTTGTGGCATTAAATAATCCTAACTGGTTCATTAACAAGATGTTTTGCGAAGAATATCTAGATATTGCTGAATATTTCACAAGAAATATCAATTCATTCAAAGGGATATCCTGTGATAGATCCAGATGTCTGTAGAGTTACAGGGACATAGCTTGGGATTCTACTATAAAATACAGACAAAAAATCTTCTATCCTGCTACAGACCTAAAAGGAAATGTGCAAAAGAAAAAGTTCTCACAGGAGATGCGGTGCAAAAATGAGAAGCAGCCAGCTTGCTTTGCACAAAAAAGAAAAGCACTTGCATTAAACTTTTCTTTTTGCAATTTTTTTTTGTTTTGGATACCCTGACTAGGAAAACCCCTTACTTCACATAAATGCACTGAGAGAGCTACATGATCCTGTATGCCCACACAGCATAGAACAAGTTCAGCACTTGCTCAGAACTTGGGGACTTCCATCCTGCACAGGTTCACTGGTCTAAATGAAGTTTTCATTTTTTCTTTCTCCATATCCAATAATCACAGAGAAACTTGGAATAATGACATTGTTTGGAAAAACTTGATTCACATGCTATAATTTGACACTTGTCTTCTCTTGGATTCCCACAATAACTCCCCCCACCATCTCTTTTCACCCTTCCAATACTTATTTCCATGAGTATTCCCAACCGTTACCATTATTTATTTGTCCTTCCTATTAAAATAGCAAATAGATAACGCTCTACTTTTTATTTTTCAAGTTTTGACCTCCTGACCCTCACCTTGACCTCCTACCTATAAACTAAAAAGGTGAAAACAGTTTAAACATTTGAAATGTGATGGCTATTTCTTTGATTTTGAATATTTGTAAGGCATATCTGTTGTATTAGGTTTGGCAAGTTTCCTCCCTAAACTAGTTTTAGGTTCAGTTAAATTATTAGCCAATCAGCTGAACTATTATGACTTGAAAATTTAGTGACTGCTTAACTATTTATAGCAATTATTTACTGCAGGCTATTAATCTGAATCTATATTGATGCTTAGTACTGTTTTGTAAACTGTAGTTAGAGGTGTTTTATCATAATTTTCACATTTTGGTGTGTAGCACTTTAAATTGAATGAAATAAATGCACCCATTGTCTGTATGCACTTTAGATACGCTCCCTAAGGAAGACCCAGCTTGGATCGAAGCTCAGGAGCTTTGCTTTGTGCTTGGCATCCTGCTGAATTAAATAGCACTTTGGACTACTTAAAAACAAACTCTTGCGTGCATGTGCTTTTCTTTTTTAGACCCAAAAGGAACACTAAACTTTAAGCTGATTTCCTGTGCATTTTCTAGCTGCATTGTGATTGGTTCTATGGCTGGGTGACATATATCTTCTGCTAGTGAAATGATGGGGAAATTCACATTTTGCGGATATACAGTTTCATGACATTTCCATGAAAATTTTACAAAATATCACCAAAATTGTGATTTCAGTTATTT
The DNA here is from genome assembly GCA_016271365.2 of Neoceratodus forsteri. Lineage (NCBI taxonomy): Eukaryota > Metazoa > Chordata > Ceratodontiformes > Ceratodontidae > Neoceratodus > Neoceratodus forsteri. Next base: position 1,458,788,596 of record CM028132.1, read on the forward strand.
TCATCTAATTTTAAAAATATGTGTCTAAATTGCACCTCATTTGGTATGATGACTTCATCATGGTCCATACAGATATGTACAAGTGTCCAGTCTCTAGCTTTAAAGGTGACTAAGTTATCAGTCTCCAAATCTTTGAACATTTTAAAATTACATTTCACAATTATGTAAACTGCAGAATTTTAAGATCCTGCAACTTTAAAACTAGAGAACAGAATATCACCAAATTTGTTAGGTTCATTGACCCTAAATATAAGGATTTGTAGCATCCCCCATGGCCCAGCTGCCATGATGTTGACAACCTGGGTATGGAAGAGAGCACAGGAAGTCATGTCAGGAGGCAGGCCATGGCTGGGACAGCTGCTGCTCAGTATTTCATCTTGGTCAAGGAAGGGTCGGTGGCAGGTTCCATCAACACAGTGACCCCTGTGGCTGGGCCAGGGAGCGTGCTTCTGCCACAGGGGAAGCTATGGCTATATGAGGCTAACAGAGGCACTGCTCCCACCAGGGGAAACGAGAGGGGAAAAATATTGAAGAACAAGCTAGTGATCAACTGAATGATGGCTTGGCTCAGCTTGATCAAGGTACATCATTGTGAACAGAGTATATCCCTGAGAAACAAGCTACCAGCATGGAGAAAAACCAATACTGAAAAAAAACAGGCTGTGTGTGTGTCAGCTCTCTAATCTCTTGCTCAGAGACTGGTCAAGTTATAAGCAACCAAGGAATAAAAAATGACATTAGTAATTAAAGTTAAATTTCATGAGCTTTTGTGAAATTGAGGAATGTTGTGATACCTTTGTCAAAGCCGTGTCCATAAATTTTTATTTATTTATTTATTTTTGGTAACTGGGTAAGGCCCACTAGGCACAAGTGCCTGTTTTCAGGGGCAACCTGGGAGCTTTGAGGTGATTAAGTGACTTGCTTAGAATCACACATTATGCAAGTGGAAGTTGTGGGAATCAAGCCCATGAGTGTCTGCTGGATATATCAAGCTTATTCACTGCTCATTACTCTGACCTCTAGGCTATACTGCCCAGCCATACACTTGAGTTGCAATTGTAGAGGAAGGTAAAGGTTGGGTGAAGTGGCAATAAGGTAGCATTCATAGGAGGCTGCATAGTAAAAGTCTAGTGGTACCAAGTGTCAGGTCACTATCTTGAGTGACCAACCATGAAGAATAGTTATGGACATCATTGTGCATGTGCAGTAGCCTGAATTCTTGCAAAATGCCAGATAAGCATGAGAATTCACCGACTTAATTATTTTTGGAAGCACATGCAAGTGCAGCGCTGTTTCTGTACAATACCACCTGCTGACTCTTTAACAACCCTGTAGAGAACAATGTATATTTGTACAATTTGAAAACAGTGGCACCAAGTGATGCCAAAGCTTACAGCTAGTTGTAACTTATATCATTCTGACAAAAGTATCTGGGTATAACAACTGGTCAGCAAGTTTTTTAATGTACTGACCGAGTTGATATTCGCCATAATAACCCATGGGTTATCACGGCGCACACGTGCCCTGCCCATAAAACTTAAGTGCTCCCTCATTCACTCTCATCCTCTGTGTGGGTGGGCAAATGACTTCCTTAAACATAGTGCCTCCAAAGGTCAGTTAAGCGAGGAGCTGCCACAACACTTGTCACTAATTGCAATTTTGTTTTTGTGTAAATCTATCTGGTTGATCCTACCACTCACCAAAAAAAATTAAAACTTCCATCTGGTTGATCCTGATGTTCGTCCGCTTTGGGACATCGTAGCTGTGAGCAGGAATGGTCAGACCATGCCTTCCCTAGTGCTACTCTGATCAGGGTTCTATAGACTGTAAGTAGAGAAAAAAGAAAAAGAAAAAATATATTTAAAACCTCAACTGGGGGAGAGATACGTGTGTGTGTGTGTGTGTGTATGTTTGTCTCAATAATATTTTCAACTTAAAAAAAATGAATGGACTCCTGACTAAAATAGACCCACAGTTCTGCTCAGATTAAATTTATTCTTTTATATTTTATGCTAAACATATGGAATAGCTGGTATTTAATTCTGAGGCATGTCATAACTGTCTGCAGGATATTTTTTTTTATAGTTTTATTTTAGGGACATAGAATAATTATAATGCTGTCTGAATTTTCTGTTTTTTAACTGAGTAAAAAACAAACCTTCAAAAGGTATGCCATTTAAATGGCTGGCAGTTTAATTAGTAATTTTTAATATTCAAATATATTAATTAGCATATACAGTTGAAATAACTTGATTAAAAAGCAGGGGTAGAAGTATTATTAGGAAGCTCAATTAATTGTTCTCTCATTGAAAAAGGCTATGCACTTGCGTCCAAATTATTTATTCTATGATATTGAGATGATCTTACTTAATTAGTGAACTGTGCTGGGAAGGACCCGAGTTAAATCCTGCACCTGAATGTTCAACAGTTCCAATATGAGTGGCTCCAAGTTGGACTTTATTTCACTGGAGGATTGCAAATGGCCTTAAAGGAAGCATGTATGGTATGTGGTGGCTAGCTTTTATTCGGGCTGAAGTTAATGTACCTGTGAATAACCAAACAAGAGATTGCGATCTTGAGGCTTTGTTTAGTAAGTTGCAAGTTAGTACTCTGGAGTATCTCCAGTTTATGGTGAGCTTTGATGAGCCTGCTATTTACTAATTTACTGGAGGAGACACTTAAAAGCTCAAAGATATGGTGCAGTACATATATTTTATGTGCATAGTCTTTTTACGCTAACAGTGAATAATGAATTTATAGTAGCACCCAAACTGGAACTGAACAGCTATATTCTACTCCATTCCACGATTACATTTATGTGGTAAATTAATTATTTATTATGTGGTGTATGCACTTAACTCCTGCTTTACGTAATGAATTTTACTTTTTGTCAGCATCTCATTATTGATATTTGCGAAGTGTTTGGTACTATACACTATTCATGACATGACAACCATTTGTTTTAATGTTGTGTGTTTCAATTATATTGTAATGACTTGTAGTCGATCAATAAAACCTTTTGTATTTGTACTTGCGACACAAAAATAGCGAGTCGGGATTCAAAATATGGGAAAGTTTTTTATATGGCCAGGAGAAATATGTAAAACACATTTATAATCATGACTGACTGAAACAAGCCTCAGAATCTGACGCAGCATGTTCTAATGAGGTAGATTCATGTTTTTTTATTATTATTATTATGGCTGCTGTAGTAAAAGTTTGGATTAGTAGTTTGTTAGTTAAGTGAGAAACAAGATGGCTGCTGTCAAAAACAAAAATGTTTTGGTGTCATGAGCACAACATCTCACAAAATTAAACATGGCCTTGCAACACCAAATTTTTGGTGTCGTATCAGAATGTTATCTAAAAACTCTACTGAGCATACTTAGAACAGAAAAAAATTAAATCCTTATAAAATCCTTATAACTCTGGAACTGTTTAATATTTTTTCATGAAACCTTCTAAAGGCACTACCTTGCCACAACATGCTTCTAATCTGAAAGTTTTGGGGGAAAATTGCATTCCGTATAGGTGAGAGCAAAAAAAAAAAATGCCATGTTAAGAACAGGAAAAAATAGACATCTACAAGAAAATGACATGTGCGGATCTCAGAAACTGCACAAGTTGCTGTCATGAAACTTTCCACAGATCTGGACCTTGCCTACTAGACAACACAAACAACATTTCAGCTAATTTTGTCAAATGCTGCTAAAGCTATTAAGGTGCAAAGTTAGGGGTTTATCATTGAACACCATACACAACCTTAACACATACATACTGGCACAGCCATCAAGGTATAATACATGAGAACAATACTTGAGTGCACAATCAATGCACGAAGAACAGTAATGGCATGATTACAGGAATACAAAAATTATGTATTTATTTATTGAAACGTTTCACCAGGAAAGGCACACTGAACTACAAGTTGCTCATCTCACGGTGCAGCCTGAGGGACAGGGTAGTGTAAATACATGCATGCATGCATACAACAGCAAACATTATAACAACAATACTGGCAACGATGAAAATCAAATAACAAAAAGAACATATTAAGTGCAGCATATGAGTACAAATGTTTACAGACATCACAATGGACATGTCAAATGCATTACATTAGGATGACACCTTAAATTTGTAATGATGGTACAATTTAGCCAGAAAGGAAGGGGTGGATATGGAGTAACAGCAGAGGTGGTAAGGTAGCAAGGTTGGGATGGGAGCAGATGAACAGGAATCAAAATTATAGATATATTGATAGTTGTAGATTGATAGGAATCTAAAGTCATAGTTATATTGGTAGTTATAGCTAGCCCGAAGAAATGGTCAGGTTGGAATCTCTGCTGGGAAAGAAAGTAGTGGGGTTGGAAGGAAGCTGTAATTCAGAACAGTTATTTAATATATCAATAGAGGTTATTAGGTAGCAGGTAACAAAGCATATATTGATGCTTTGTTACCTACTACCATTTGCACTGTGTACCTATGTTTGGCAGCACTCTGTAACTGTATCTTCAGCTGCTTTACTGTCTTATCTGTAACAATTTTTGTATCCATTTGTAACCATTTTGTATCCATTTCAGTAATTATTGTGTTACTTGTTGATATTGTCCCTGATGTCTCTGTTTTCAATGACGTGAAACTTTTGTAAAGGAGTCTTTGACTCAAAGGTGTTATCCGATATACATCAATAAATAAATAAATAGGTTGGGAGCAGGTCAGGGATACCAAAAAAGGACTTTGAACATTTTCACCTTTAAGGTAGAGAAGTAGTTAAAACAGTTTTAAGGCATTTAAACTGTATACTTTCCAAAATATATTGCCATACTGTAACCTAAATTTGTATATGTTCTTTTATTTGTAAATGCATTTATTTAATTATTTTAGTAAAGACTTTTGTTTTTCTAAAGAATTCTGCCTGCATGAGATTCCTTACATTGTATGTGTGACTGCAGAAGTTTTATTACAAATCTGTGACAACTGTTTATGCTTAGAAGGATCACCAAATAGCAACCAAATTGAAAAGGGTCAGTAGGGGATCCAGCAGGATTAAGGAGAGTACCAGAGTCTCATACGAGTCTGCAGGGATTGTGAACTGGGCTAATTGTGTGTCCTGTAGAGTGAAGGCCAAATCAGGTTTTTCTGCTGCTACCCCAAAGAGGGAGTACTTACTTGGGCCTTCCTCCTGTGTGTAATAGCCAAGAAAAAGGGTTCATATTTGTCCACTAGACTCGAGACTGGTATTGTGCCCTAATCCAAAGTATAGAGGGATACTCTGGAACCTTGTGGCAAATGTTCTGTTGTAATCCAAGTGGGTTCATGACAGATCTGCAACAGGGTAATGTAGATAACCGTTAAATTGAACAACTGAATATAAAAATGCAACAGGGTTACTGCAGTTAACCATTAAACTGAACAATTGAAGTGTAAGTTCTTTGTACATAAGTGCTGTTTAGTAAGTAGTTCAGTCTTAGCTGGGGAGGGGAGCAGAGAGAGAGAGAGAGATAGGTAGCATTATGATTGAGGAAAACAAGTACAGTTAGAGGAGAGGAAGTTATGAAGGGCAGTGGAGAGGGAAGAGAAGGATGAGGAGTGTTGAATTTGTTAGAGAAGGGTATTCCAGATTTAGGGAAGCGATGAATGAAAGCAGACTGGCCAGTATGTGTAAATCAGTGGGGGATGGCAAAGGTGCGTGAGTCAGAGGATCTTAAGAAGTGAGTTGGAGGGGGAGGAGTTGAGAGTGAGGCAGAAAAACACAGAGGTGGAGAGCCTAGCCAGTATTTAGAGATGAGTTTGGTGCAGAGAGAGAAAGGTGCCTGTTAGCGAGTGAAGGAAATGACAGTGAGTGATAGAGATCACAATGGTGAGTGCGTATAGGAGAGTCGAGGGTAAAGCGGCAGAAAGAATTGAGAAGGGGGTCCAATCTGGATAAGGTAGATATGGGAGCAGTACTGCTGTTGATGCCATGCCACTCGATCCCACATTGCAGAGTCCAGAATGTTAATGGTCAGAATTCCTATGTTCTATCATTACTACAGCATCTGGACAAGCAGTCTGCTCAACGGAAGTGATACCACTGTCGCAGAAACAAATTCATCTCCTGCAGGCAAGACAAAAACAACACTTCTGAAAGGTAGTTTTAGTAGACGGTGGTAAAGAAAACTTTGTGTTTTCCAGAATAGCACCACCTATCACTGCAACTGTTTATGTGTCTCCAGTTATCTGAGCCTATGGAGAAGAAGGATCCCTGTGATCTCGTTTATTTGGTGAGTCCAAAACAGAAAAGCAGTTTAAAACTACAGTGCAAAGCAATGAAGTACGATTTACCCTCCAAGGCCATTGGCAACAAAGCCAAGTCTTAAAGAAACACAAAATTACATATACTTCACTAATGCAAAGTATCATGGGCGGTGTATGCATAAAATGATAAGCTATGACAGGGTGTGCATTATTAGAGATTTAATGCATGATCGAGTGACATCTCTCAGCCAATGACATTTCTAGATTTTTTCTTGCCATTTTATGAATGGCAATTTGCAGATTACCCTCAACTTCACCAAGGGTTACTGGAAAATTCCCCTAGCCAAAGAGTCCAGAGATAAATGACATTCTTTACTTAAACCGGGGTTTTCCCAATGCTTCATAATGCCAAATGTTGCAGCAAAATGTAATTTCACCAGTGACATTCTGACAAAATTGCGAATTTCACTGTGCAAAATGTTTTGTGAAATTCTGTCATTTCACCCATGAATTTCGTGGGTGCGAAATGTGAAATTCCAATGACAAAATCATGAATTTTGCCCGCAAAATGCAGAATTTCACCTTCAAGTGACGGAATTTCACTGAATTGCACTGCAACGCTAGTGCTGAGGACCCCAAAATTGAAGTAGTGGGATTAGAACCTGAAATTCTGGCATAATTTGGTGGGTCACTTAGTTGCAAGAATCCAGATATCCTCTTCTATTCACTAGGGAACCCCACTGTTAATTAAACTGAAGTTTTATGTCTGTAATCAGATACATGGCTTACTGTACGTCTTGCGCGTTATTTACAGACTTTTGCACTGATGCTGGTTAGCCTGTTCAAAAGGTATGTAACCTCGATGCCTTCCAGTATGGGGTACTTTAACATGTAACCCCAGCAGTATTTTTAAAACATTTGAGACCTGGGTCGAGGGGTCTGTACAGCAGACACTGATTTACTTGAATCCTGAGTTCTTTCTGTGAGCTCTGGGTATAGCATTATGTGCCTATTTAAACCTATTAAAATTCAGGGCTAAACAACTAAAGCATGAACAAGCAAACCTGCATGGCCTCAAGTGGCTGACCTTAGTAGATCCACCGCACTGGAGGAGAAAATTTCAGCTCCCCGGGAAAAGCATACTTATTTGGTTTATCTGTGTCCAGTCACCAGTTTGGGCCTTTTTTCTTTGGTATGCAGAGATCTTCGGTGTCTGATGATGGGAATATTAGGGGTGGAACCTCAGCTGCTCAGTCGGCTCATGACTGAGTGGGGGTCATCGGAGGAAGTGCATTCAGCACTGATATTTGTCAGATCTCTGGAGTACTCACCAAGAGGTGGACCTTGTACATCCAGGGGGGAAAATCTGCTCATGCCCATGTGTTTCTGCAAATCCTGATCCAGATCAGGGGGACCCAGAACTCCTGCTGTGGCTGCAGGACCTGTAGGGGTCTGGTTCAGCTTCCTCTTTACCAATTGCCATGAGGATTCATTTGGTGCATGCATGTGGTTTGTAGTCGGGCTCCGATGGCTGGGGTTGGGAATGTGGCTGCATCTGTTCAGGTGCTGGCTGGGTGTCCATCCAACTTTCTGGTGTTAATGGATGAAGGCGGTTCTTAATAAACTGCTTTGTAGACTCCAGGTCCTGAAAGGAATACTGTACCCCATTGATCAGGATATTTAGGGTAACTGGATAGTGAGTGAAATATTGATAGCCCATTTAGGCTAGCTGTTTTCTTCCTGCCGTAAATGCCCATCCCCGACCAGATAGCTCAGCTGAGAAATCTTGAAACATACAGTATGGATCATATGGTCCTGCCAGATCAAAGAACCTCTTTCCCCGGCAAGTCTGAGGATATTGTCTTTTACTGGGAAGTGTAGCAGTTTTGCCAAGATCAGTCAAGGGGGTTGCATAGGCCTGGGTTTCAGAGCTAGGCTTCTATGTGCCCTCCCTATTTCAATCGGTGGACAGTGTGGGGCATTAAGAAGAAACAGAATCGACACTTGCAGGAATCTGGTCATGTCTGGAACTTCACATCCAGTTAATAAAGAATAAATATATAAAACATCCCTCTGGAAACCCCACAATACGTAAGTTATTTCTTCTTGATCTGTTTTCAGATCATGTATTTGTTCTAGTAAACAGATAATATTGGCCTGCTGCTCTTGTAGTTGTGCCTGCATTTCAGTTATGGTTTCTTCCACTTCTTGCAGTTTATTTTCCACTTTTGTGATTCTGTTGCCCATTTGCTTCAATTCTTTTTTCGTCTTGGCAGTAGTGTCTTCTAGTTCCACTGTCTCTTAGAGGACTCGGGCCAGCATGTTGGTGAGGTATTGTAGGTCTAAGCCCAGAGGATTTTCAGAGCTCATTGGTAGGTCCGGTATCCACGAGGGCCATGGTGCTGTAGTGAGGGTGCCAGGCCCAAAAGTGATAGCCTATTTCTTTGGTTCTACCAATTCAATCTGGCAATTTCGGTATTCTTCAAGAGGTGGCCATCTGAACAGACAGATTCTGCAGTATGTAGAACATTATAGTTTTGCCCTTCTATAGGATTTTGCAGGATAAAGTTGACAGTTTACTAGCATTGAAAAATTAAGCTGCCATCTTGCTTGATGGTTGGCCACACCCCCATCTGTCACCATATCTAAAATAACCTTTCTCAGTGGGCTCTTCATTTGGGGCATATATGTTTAAAATAATGCATCTCTACCCCCATATTCCCCTATCACATGAACAAAGCATCCCTCTAAATCTGTGTCAACCATTTCTGCTCTGAAAGGGAAATGTTTTCTTATTAAAATTGCTGTGCCTCTGTGATGTGGATGTTGCTCATAGGAGGAATAATGCAACATTTCCACCCAAGTTCTCATTAGATTTATATGCTGTGTGGCAGTAAGATGCATTTCCTGTAGGAATACTGTACAATCCCTGCAATTCTTTGCAATTTCTGCAGGATTGTAGCCATCTTCACAGGACTGTTAATTCCTTTAACATTGTAACACTGAAATGCACAATTTCATGCGTGAAATGGCAGCTAGGATTCTATGCAAAGAAGTGCAAAATAATGCACCTGGCAAACAAGAACCCAAGGGAAGAATACACAATGGGTGGGGAGGTAGTAACAACAACAAAAAAGGAAAGGGACCTGGGGGTAATCATATCAGATGACCTTAAGGTTAGCAAGCAATGTGAGAAGGCAGTAGGGAGGGCTGGGGGTATACTGGGATGTATAGGGAGAGGCATCATCAGCAGAAAGCAGGAAGTTGTTATCCCTCTGTACAGACAGTTGGTGAGACCCCATCTGGAGTACTGTGTCCAGTTCTGGAGACCCCATCTCCACAAGGACATAGACAGGATAGAGGCAGTCCAGAGGAGGGCAACTAAAATGGTGCAGGGTCTGCAAGGGAAGCCGTATGAGGAGAGACTAAAGGAGCTTAATATGTATACCCTTGAGGAAAGAAGGGAGAGGGGGAACATGATAGAAACTTTTAAGTACCTCAGTGGAATCAACAAAGTCCAAGAGGGTAGCATCTTTCAGAAAAAGAGACTTGCAAGAACAAGGGGACACAATTTAAAGATAGAAGGAGGGTGGTTCAGGGCAATGTGAGGAAGTATTATTTCACAGAGAGGGTAGTGGATGCGTGGAACAGCCTTCCTGAGGAGGTTGTGGGGTCTAAAACTGTGGGAGAATTCAAGAATGCATGGGACAGACATAAGGCAATTCTTGTGGGGGGTAGGAAGAAATAGGCTGTTGGTTAACTAGGATCTGCGGCCTATCCTGTAGGTAGGGAAATGGGCAGACTAGATGGGCCTAGCGGTCCTTATCTGCCGTCAAAGTCTATGTTTCTATTTGAGATTTGGTCGGTGGAATTTCGCACCCACAAAATACTTCACAGAATGAAATTCATGCATTTCGCACATCTCTAATAACGCCATTCAGGTCACATAGTGCACCTGTTATATTCAAACAGTCTATGGATTTGATCTTGGCTCTCCATACTGGTTATTGTACGGCTTCTTTGGATGATGTCATGATGGACAGTCTGGACTAGGAGAGTCACCTGACACACTTAAGGGCAGTCATCCAATCCATTAAAGAAGCAGAGTTAACCATTAACCTCACAAAGTGAGTTGGGTACACAAGAGACCAGAATCCTAGGGTATGTTCCTGGACATGGAGATGTGGAACCTGATGTCCCAAATATAGAAGCAGTAGATAACAGTCCCATTCATCTGCTGCCAACAGGATATCTTGTCCTAAAACCGTATACATTCTAAATCTTCCAGAAGCCTAACCAAGCAACATTTTAGATTTTTTTTAGGACTGGCTAAGTACTACTGGCATTTAGTTCCCAGCTGTCTGTTCCCTTTACTTCCCTCATGGAAAACATTACCCTAAAAAGGTGAAATGGTCACACGAATGTGATGAGGTCTTTCTAGTTATTAAGACCATACTATGTTCAGTCCCCTATTTTGAGAGGAACTAATTTCAGAAAACAATTTCTGCTACAACGGATGCAACTGAAGTTGGTATAGGTGCAATTCTGAGCCATACTACAGAGGAAGAGGAACATCCCATAATACATATTAATAGTACTGATTTTGTCATGTTTAATGATAAATTTCTAGTAACAAAAACTAAAAAAAGGAAAAAAAATTACAGGACTGAAAAGAAAATATGATAGAACAGAAAAACAATGCTTACATTGCATGGGCAACAGAATACCTGAAATTGTATCTATTGGGGGAGGAATTTATTCTGATGACAGATCACAATCCTTCTGTTTAAATTAACCAGATGAAGGCTAGAAATCTAAGAATTATGAGATGGCATCTATCATTACAACCATTTTCATTCGAAGTTGTCCACAAATCAGGAACACAGCACGTTAATGCAGATTCCCTGGTTTGTAGTGCTTTAGTGGAATGTTTTTGAAACTTTCCAAACTGCCTTTAGTGAAATCAGAAATCTTCTGAATGTGTTTGGCAAATTGCTGCCCTGTTCTGTGGAATTTTCTTGCTGAACTGCAGAATAATACAAATGAACTGAAGAACTAATCCACAATTTATGTCATTATTCTGCAGTTCAGATAGAAAAAAAAACATTTACCTGGTGTTTCTAGTGGCACACCCCACCCTCTGTTCACTGACCCAATAACATTTTATTTTTTTATTTCCCTGTTGTTCAGTGGCACTCCTACCCTCCAATCACCAGCTCAGTAAGCTATAATACTTCCCTGGACTCTAGTGACACCCCCCACCCTCCAATCGATGGTACACTAACTTCCAATATTTCCTTGGTGTCTAGTGGTACCCCCCACCATCTGATCACCAGTACACTAACCTCTAATATTTCCCTGGTGTCCAGTGGCATCCCCCACCCTCCAGTCACCAGTACACTAACCTCTAATATTTCCCTGGACTCTAGTGACACCCCCACCCTCCAAGCAATGGCACACTAACCTTCAATATTTCCTTGGTGTCTAGTGGTACCCCACACCATCTGATCACCAGTACACTAACGTCTAATATTTCCCTGGTGTCCAGTGGCACCTCCCACCCTCCAATTGCCAGCACACTAACCTTTAATATTTCCCTGGTGTCTAGTGGCACCCAACCCTCCAATCACTGGTCCCACATTTGCTTCTTTATGTTCTCAAGTGAAAAGTGCCAGTCCCTGTCAGAATTATGGCTGCACTTGCTCCTCACATTGTAAGTATTTACATTGTGTGGTATTCATAACTACCACACAGTGTAAACACTTACAGTGGGAGGAGCAAGTACAGTCATAATTCTGACAGGGACCAGCACTTTTCACTTGAGAAAATAAACAAGCAAATGTGGGACCAGTGACCAGAGGGTGGGGGTGCCATTAGTCACCAGGGAAATATTAAAGGCTAGTATGCCAGCAGAGTGTAGGGGGTGCCACTAGACACCAGGAAAATAAAATGTTACAGGGCCAGTGACCAGTGGGTTGGGGGTACCACTGGACACCAGAGAAATATTAAAGGTTAATGTGCCAGCAATTGAAGGATGGAGGGTGCTACTAGACACCAGGGAAATAAAATGTTACAGGGCCAGCGACCAGTGGGGGGGGGGGTACCACTGGACACCAGAGAAATATTAAAGGTTAATGTGCCAGCAATTGAAGGATGGAGGGTGTTGCTAGACACCAGAGAAATAAAATGTTACAGAGCCAGTGACAGGAGGGTGGGGTGTGCCACTAGGCACCAGGGAAATATTAGAGTTTAGTGTGTCAGTGACTGGAGGGTGGGTAGTGCCAGTAGACACCAGGAAAATAAAATGTTACAGGGCTGGCAACCAGAGGGTTGGAAGTGCCACTGGACACCAGAGAAATACTAATGGTTTATGTGCCAGTGACCAGGAGGGTGGGGGAGGGGTTCCACTAGATACCAGGAAAACATTAAATGTTATGGGGTGGCAGTTGGAGGGTGGGGGGCACTAGACACCAGGGATTATTTGGAAACTATAATATAGGGGGCCAGTGATACACATTTACTTACAGTATTTAGTTATTTAGTTTTTGTTGACTGGGTGGGGTGCACTAGGCATATATATATTTATTTATTTATTTGTTTTTGATAACCAGGTAGGTGGGCTAGACATAGTAAATGCCTATTTTCAGGCACAGCCTGGGACAGTACAAAACAGGTACAGTCAGTACAGAGAAGGCAGTACAATAAAATGCATGAATAGTAGTACATCATGAGATAACACAGGAACATTGTAGACAGTAAAATACATTAGTAAGGTACAGTACATTATTAAATTATTAATTAATATATTCATTCTGCAGCTCAGTAATTCACTGTACAGTGCCCAGAGCCTCCAGGATGGGTCACTGAATAAAAAAAGTTTATTATTATTATATGAATTGCTGATTAATGTATTAACACAATTCCACAGATCCGATCTCTGAGATTGATCAGTTCTGCAGAATTTTGTTCCACAGTTTAATATATTAATCTGCAGTTCATACATTTATTCCACCATTCTAAGTAGGGTTTTCCATGAAAGTTATCAAAATGATTTCTGAACTTTTGTGGAAGCAAAATTCTGATTCATGTAGAAATTTGGCCAGCAGAAGTTTTTTTCACGTAGCTCTTTTGTCATGATATGGTGTAGGAATTAAGTTTCCAGAATGCTCTAACCGAGTGAAAGATACTCCCAAGGTATCAGGAATATACTTAGAAAGGGAAGTGCTAGGGTATTATTCATTAAACAGAATAGTCATGTTCAGCCATTCCTGTAGCTTGTTAAGAATTCCTAAGGTCCCTTAGATGGAATTTTGTAGCAGGTGGGTAAGAACTCCTTTACTCCCTGTTCTATGTAAAACTTCTCAAGGGGCTAGGAGGAGAATTTAAGAAAGTGACATCTGAAAATTTGCTTAATACAAAAAAAAGCAGGAAAACAGGTTCCCTCTTCATAGGTGATGTGTGTGGCAGGGACATGGTCTCTGATCCATTTACTTTAGGAGCTATATGTCTTCTTCAGTTCTGTCCTGTTCTTTACCTTTCATATCTTTCTTTTCTGAACCAGTTACCCCCTCATAGGAACTAGAAGCAGGTCCCTCTGCAGGTCTGATGATTCCCCATAGCCCTTGCTACTTCATTAACAGCTTGTTTATGGTAGATGAGAACAGTAACAAGATGTTTTCATATGGCTAAACACTCTTTTACATAGATACATAGAATTTGATGGCAGATAAGGACAACCAGGACCACATAGTCTGCTCATTTTCCCTACCTGCTGCAAAAACCAAAGATCTAGCTACACTAGAATCAAATGATTTAGCCTACACTAGAGGCAATTGACACAGAATCGTATGACATACACTAGAAACATATGACAAACACTAGAAACATATGACATAGTGTACACTAGAAACATATGACATGGAATCATATGACAAACACTAGAAACATACGACACACTAGAATCATGTGACACACTAGAAATATATGGCGCACTAGAAGCATATGACATAGAATCATATGACAAACACTAGAAACATATGGCATAGAATCACATGCAATACACTAAAAACATATGGCATACAATCGCATGACATACACTAGAAACATGACATAGAATCACATGACATACACTAGAAACATATGACGTACAATCACATGACATACACTAGAAATATATGGCATACAATCACATGACATACACTAGAAACAAATGACATATAATCATATGACATACACTAGAAACATATGGCATATAATCACATGACATACACTAAAAACATATGGCATACTATCACATGACATACACTAGAAACATATGGCATACAATCACATGACATACACTAGAAACATATGGCATACAATCACATGACATACATTAGAAACATATGACATGCAATCACATGGCATACACTAGAAACATATGACATGCAATCACATGACATACACTAGAAACATATGGCATAGAATTACATTCCACACACTAGAAACATATGACATAGAATCACATGACTTACACTAGAAACATATGGCATAGAATCACATTCCATACACTAGAAACATATGGCATACAATCACATTCCACTCCTTAAATCCCTTAAAAAAATCTAGCCAAGGCCCTGACAAAATAAGCTCAAGTTTCTTAATAGAAACTGCAGGAGCCATGGCCAACCCCCTTGAAATCATATTTAACAAATCCCTACTCAACGCAAACATTCCTTCTGATTGGCTTACAGCTTCAGTCCTTCCCATCCACGCAAAAGGGAACAGGTCCAATGTCCAAAACTATCGCCCCATCAGTTTAACATTGATCATCTGTAAAGTTATGGAAAAATCATCAAATCCTACCTAGAAAAAGAAATGGGGGAACTTAAAATCCATGATAACACACAACACTGTTTCAGAATAGGTTATTCATGCACCACAAATTTAATATCCTTCTTCAATAACATTAGTCAGGGCCTAGACAATAACACATCAATGGACGTTATCCTTTTAGAGTACAGTAACACCTTCGACAAAGTACCCCATGGTAAACTTATAACTAAACTTGAATCTTTAGGTTTTTCAGACTGCCTGATAAATTGGATTAAAGTATGGTTAACAAACAGGACGCAGAAGGTAACCATAAACTCAACTGAGTCAAATCTTGGCCTAGTCACAAGTGGGGTTCCACAGGGCTCAGTCTTGGACCCAACTGTATTTAACATTTACATTAGTAACATGCACACTGACTGTCAGAACTGGTTATCCAAATCTGCAGATGATTCAAAACTGGGAGGCAAAGTAGATACTATACACAACCTTCAAACATTGATTTCCGATCTAAAATCTATAGGACGCTGAGCACAAATAAACCAAATGGAATTTAACATTGACAAATGAGTAGTGCTTCATTTTGGTACAAAAAATCCAAAAAATGTTTATCACTTAAATAATATTGTAGTCAAGGCATCCAGTAGGGAAAGGGACCTAGGCATACTGTACTTGTCAACAACAAACTCTCCTCTAGTGACCATTGCACTAAAATAGCAAACATAGCAAATGGATTGCTCAGACAAAAAAGACATTCATTTATAACCCAAACAGAACAATGCCTCGTTCCTCTGTACAGATCTTGTATCAGACCATACATGGACTATGGGTGTCCTTTTTGGAACCCTCATCTTAAGTACAATATTGCACAACTGGAGCAGGTGCAGAGGCGGGCAACCAAAATGGTACCCAGATTAGCCACCAGAAACTATCCATCCAGATTAGAATCAACAAGACTTAACACTCTTGAAACCAGGTGACAAAGAGGGGATCTCTTGTTCCTATATAAACTCCTACAATCCCCAGACCAAATGAGACAGTGTGGAATATCCTTTTCAACAAACTGTATCACTCCCAGATGGCACAACAAGCAACTCAGGACAAACAAAGCGAGGTCAAATGCTAGACACAATTTTTTCACAATATGTGCACCAAGACTTTGGAATATTTTACCACAAGAACTAGTTGACTCAAATAATCTTGACAATTTTAAAAAGGGACTAGATAGTTGGTTAACAACCAGGCAAAATCTAAAGTAAATTGGCCACATAGCTGTGGGGGAAAAATCTTGATGGGCCATGGCCTACTTTTTTCCATATAAAACCTAGTAAAACATAGTAAACCCTAATAAACATAACATACACTAGAAACATATGACATAGAATCACATGACATGCACTATAAACATATGACAAATTCTGCTGCTTTTGTTCTTCTTCCTGGCTACTATGGGCTATTTCAATGTACTTAGCTGATTTATTTCTGAGGGAACACATGTGGCATGCAGTAGTTTATTTTTCAGTTGGGTTGTCTTCTCTTGTCTCTTTGATTACATTCAGTAGCCCTCTTAGCTGTTGCCCATATAGCATCTTAAATGGGGAGAAGCCTGTACAGGCTTATGGAACCAATTGGTGTTCAAACAAGAGATATAGTATGGCAAGTAAAGACCCCAAACAATTTATTTCCCTTTTCCATACTGTATCTCTTTAGCATTTCCATTATATTTGAGTGAAATGTTTGACAAGACCATCATCCTGAGGGTTAGGTGACTGTGCTTTTAAAATGTTACACAGCAAACTAGAAATGTGCCAACAGTAGACAGACTTAAGGTCTATCTAGTCTGCCCACGTGGGTTGGCAGATACCCTCTAGAAGTTCACGTCCATCCACCCCATCACCTGTCTTTGGGGGAGTGGTACTGATGACCACCAAGCAGGAAACAGACCTGGGGGTGATCATATTAGATGACCTGAGGGTGGCCAGGCAGAGAACAAGGAAGTTGGGAGGGCAAGTGAGATGCTCGGGTGCATATGGAGGGGCATCACCTGCAGAAATAGGGAGGTGGTATTGCCTCAGTATAGATCACTAGTAAGACCCCACCTAGAGTACCATGTCCAGTTCTGGAGAGCACATCTCAGGAAGGACATGGACAGAGTGGAGGCTGTCCATAGGAGGGCAACTAAAATGGTGCAGGGTCTGCATCAGAAGCCCTCTGAGGAGAGATTAAAGGACCTAAATATGTAAACCCTGGAAGAGAGGGGTGTATGATAGATACTTTTAAATACCTCACAGGGATAAACAAGGTGTAAGAGGGAAGCAGTTTTCAGAAGAAAAGGTGCTCATGGACAAAGGGGCATGCCAAGAAGGTGGGGGGGTAGGATATATTATGGAATCCCAAAATTCAGTCTCTCGACCTACAGTATACCAAAGTCGGGAGACCAAATTTCAGAATCCCAATGTGGACTTGTTTTATGCAGGGGACTTCACCCTCCCCCCATAACCCCTATCTAATATAACCAACTCCAAGGAGGAGCGGACCTTGGAATTGGTAGTTAGGTTATTAGGGGTGCAAAAAAAGGTTTGAAAAAAGTTCCCCTACTGGGAACAGACCCCCGTCCCAGAAAGCTTGCTGGCCATGCTGCAGGAGCAGTAGTGCTCCATGCCACAGAGCAGCTCAGCCAGCACCTCGCTCCGCCACCCTCACAAGGTTATGCCAGGTGGAACCATGTTCCGCGGGCATAACCTAGCATTTCACCTGGAGAAATACAATTTTGCCCAACTGAATGCAATTCTGTTGTCAGGCAATACTTTCAGGCATCCCTAATTTCGGGATACCAAAGCCAGGTCCATGAGTTTCAGTACCCTCAGCTTTGATATCCTGATAGGATGCCAAGGGGATAGATGCGGGAGACATGTGAGGTAGTACTTCTTTACAAAAAGAGTGTTGGATTCCTGGAACACTTTTCGAGTGGAGGTGGTGGGTGCACAAACAGTCTGGGGGCTCAAGAATGCATGGCATAGGCATAAGGGAATTAGGGAAAGGGAAGAGGGGTGAAAAAGCTGAAGATCTGGTAGGATCTGCGGTGATACTATAGGCAGACTAGGCAGGCCAAGTGGTCCTAATTTGCAAGCAAATTCTATGTGTCTATGTTTCAGCAACAATTGCTAGTCCCATATACCTGTCTCACCCTCTCCTAAACTCTGCAATGCTTTGGAGGTATATTGTTTCGTTGTACATATATATTGAGAGTAAACATTAGAGGGCTTATCCTTTGAGAATGTACATTTCCATGTGAAATATGATAGGAAACTTAACATGTAAGCAGGACTGCTGCTTTAGCTGCATCTGCAGATTTGCATGAAATAATAAACTATACATTGTGATGAAAATATAGACTTTGTAGCTTTCTCTTGTAATACCTACCACTGTTGGGGGGTCGAGGTTAACTGCCAACTAGATTGCAGCTTCGACTTCCAGTTGCTGATCCCTCCAGGAGAAGTTGTGGATCATCTGTCTGTTACAGAACAGACACACTGACCAAAAGGGTAGCTGGTGAGAACCCTTGCAATACTGAGATGAAGGATACTGGTCGGATAGCATAATTAACTACTTCATCTCTAGATCTGTATGAAAATGCTTTTGAAACTGATCTAGCACAGAAAGAAGTGCATACCCCATCCCCTAAAGGTGTTCTCAACAAACTGAACATGTGGTGAAGACCCTTACGGAAATATGAAATGTTTTCATGCTGTGCACATAAAACTATCCATGTGATATGCATGCTGCAAGCATGATTTAAATGTTAAATTGGAAAAGACTGCATGCATGAGGCATGCATGCAAAAAGCAAGTGATGCACATAAAAGTTAAGTGACTTGCTCAGGATCATACAGTTTACAAGTGGGGGTCGATGAGAATCAAACCTAGGTCTTCGATTCTCCAGGTCTCCTGGTTTGCAGTTCAGTGCCTTTAACCACCAAGCTATACTGCCTGCGTATACAGTATATGGCTCGCTTGTACTTCAGTACAAACCTACATACATGTGCATGCATGCAGCATGCTTATAGCCACTGATATACTTTTTAGTTTTCTTGTCTCCCCCCCCATCTCAGCTGCACAGCTGAACTGTAGCACACATACCAATGGAAACACATGTGGTTTCATGTTTTATGTTCTGGTTATAGAAGGTATGGTTCAGAGATTTACATTAGCACCTCACTTCTCCGGAAATTATATTAATCACCCTTAGCTACTCTGTGGCACCATATTCACCTCTTTTTCAGCTGTTCCCTCAGATTCAGCCATCAGAAGGTACATCTACCGAAATACATGAAGCCTTGTCTGAATCAACAGTAGCACCTCCTTGTGGTTTTGGATTTTTGGAAAGATTTAAGGTAGGTGCCCTTTTTACA
This sequence comes from Neoceratodus forsteri, assembly GCA_016271365.2. Classification (NCBI taxonomy): domain Eukaryota; kingdom Metazoa; phylum Chordata; order Ceratodontiformes; family Ceratodontidae; genus Neoceratodus; species Neoceratodus forsteri. Next base: position 1,458,808,055 of record CM028132.1, read on the forward strand.
GATGGTAATACAATTATCAGATTCTCTTTTTTTTCCAATCTAACAGATACCTTGTAATTCCTCCTTTAGAATTATGACATAATGCAATATCTGTATTACATCCATACATTAATTGTATGCTGTTGTACTGTACAATGCTAAAAATTAAGTGTTACTGTTGTTTTCTGCCCTTTTGTTGTGTTTTAATAAAACAACAAAACTTTTAACTGGAAAAAAAAACACATGTGGCTCTTCCCACCTCAATACACACACTTACCCACAAAACTACTTAATTACTTCTGTCTGGCCTGTACTCCTACTATTTTCTCTCCATAGTTTAGAATTCTTAGACAGACTTTAAGGGGAAAACACAAAAGTAGCAATAACGAGGCATCCACTCTTATGGCCAGTCCCCCCCTTCCATGCACGCACACTGTAGTGGGTGCGGCAATGCTGCTACAGACAACCCACCAAGTATAGATATAAGTTGAGAGTCTCTTACCTGAGTACTAGGGAGCCAGAGGTAGGAGTCTTTAAAAGATAATGCCCATGGGTCAGAGTGCTGGGGCTTACCCCCCTGAAATGAATGGAGTTATTCTGTTATTTTTTATTACTATTTTATATATTATGATGGTGAGTTGGAGACTAATGAAGGCCACTGTTCTACAAGCAAGCCCCTTGTTAGTAAGCGGTGGCCTTCATTAATCTCCAACTGACCACCAATAATGTACAAAATGGTAGTAAAAAAATGCCGTCATTCATGTCAATGTGGCACACACCTGCACTCTTCCTTGCCATATGTCATAATGTGCCTGAGCGTGGGGATGTGGAGGTCAGTTTCACTGGGGGGCATAAGCCTGACTATAGTGGGGCTCCAGTAGTCTGTGCATACCATACCACTCAATTGTCCCTGAATGCAAGGGGACAACCCTCATTTTACCCTTGAAAACTGTTCTGCCCCTCATCCATCCCTCATGGAAAACATGCTGCACACACAGAGGATGTCCTGTAAGTTTAGACTTTATGACAGGGGCACCATTTTAGATTTCAGCGGGGGGACCAACAACCAGTGAAGGCCAGGTGCTAGTTAGCCCCTAGGTAGCAAGCTCTAGAATGTTGGAATGTCTCTAAAGGGTAAAACTTATTTGTTGTGACTGAAAAGTGATCAGGAAAAATTCAAATGTATAAGATTCATCTGTCTATACCCTGGAGCAGTGCTTCAGATTTGGGCTTAAACCCACTCAGTTACTAGCCAATCTTTTTCCTGTCTGAAGTTCTGAACCCTCCCCCAAAAAAGTTGTCCCAATTTCTCTCCCAAGCTACATTCCATTCAATACCCATCCCATATGGGTTGAGAAGCCACGTGAAGGTGCAGAAATGTGAAAAACATGTACATTTTTCAGTCCTTCCTCCTTCACCAATCCCTTTGTAAAAATAATTATTTACTTTTACTTACTTGGCCATCTGGCCAGAACCTGTGGCCTAGCCTAGTGTGCCACCAGCCCAGTTTTCAGTCCTCTCCTCCTCCATCCTTCTGCCAGATGTTGGATGCTAGAACTGACCGTCCCAGATCCCCAACATGGTCTGCAACCAAGTCACGTCATCAACTGAACCCACCCAACCTGTGTTTCTTGCTTCTTGCTTGGCTGCTGCCACACTGCATTGATCAAGGCCTATGAAGGCTGTACACACCAGTAGTAGCCACGTATGGTGCAACCAACACAGCAAAATACACCCCTGTTGGCAAAATCAACACTTTGCCAACAGGTCGCTGTGTTGGTGTGCCTGAGACAGGGGCACACTGTCTCCCGGTCCTGCTCCCTCACCCCAAATGAACTCCGACTGGAGTTGAGAATCCTAAAGATGGGGGGAAAGCAAACCCTCAATAAAAAAAGGACTAGATATGACAGGAATCATGTAAACCATAACTTGTGGTTGACATGATTCCTGTCAGCAGACTACCGTCTCACAAAAAGGTTGTTGAACCAGCATCGAGAGCCGCATAATACCTACTTTCACTGCTTCTGCGAGGCCTAGCTTTCTGTTGCTGGGGGGGTCCATGCTGCTTTTTTTTTTTTTTTGCAAGGTGAGCCTAGTAGAGTAAATAGGCAGCCTAGTCTCCAGCTAGCTTCTAGCTCACCCCCAGTCCCTTCAGCCACCAAGGGAGATGGAGACTCACTAAGAGTAGACAAACAAAAATATGTCACCACAACACTGCTATTGAGAGTTCAGTGCTCACTAACTCCTCCAAGCTGTAGTGTGCAGCCTGTCTACTCTGTGGTGAGAAATACAGTGTCCCACTCGTGTGACTCGTGCTCTTGCTTGGCTGGCGCTCCTCCATGTCACATGTGATGGCACTGCCAGTAATAGGTAGAGAGAGAGTGAACAACACAATACAGGTACAGATGAGTCAGGAGTGCATCTGTAGTGAGAGCGCAACACAGGCCAGGGGAGCACTTATTGTGCAAAAGATTAAATCCAAATTTAATGCCATTATTGCCACACCATAAGAACAACCTAGACACAAATGTGGCAGGGGAGCAATTACCCCCCCACCCTACCTAAATGGCACCCCTGCTTTGTGGTAGAAATTAATTCTCAGGGGCTAACATCAGTACAAATAAATACAATGGTTTCCACTGTGTTCTGAGGTACTGTATCCCCATGCTGCAGGATGTGTCCTGATCATCATGAGGGTTAGTGTCCCTCATTGTCCCTCATTTTGAGTGTCCAAGTCCCTCATTTCAGTGGCAAAATGTGAGGTATGGTGCATGCTTCTAAGACCCTACTCAGCACAAGAGTGCTGAGCATGGTCATAGTGAATATAGGGGATACATTATGGCTGGTGGTGGAATACACTATTTATGTGAATGATCGGAGAGTGACCTCGGATATCCTCATGAATGGCAGAGCATAGCGGAGCCACGGGTGATGGTAGCAGAGGTCACTCTCCACTCATTCACATAAATAGTGTAGTCCACCACCGGCCATGACATAGCCGATTTATGCAATAGGACTCTGTTTTTTTTGTTTTTGGTTTGATGATATCACCACAGTGGAATAAATGGATTTACTTCACTGTGGTGATGTCACTATATAACAGGGTGACCTCATCTTAGGAATATACCCTAGTAAGGAGAATGAGTCCCTTCCAGAACTTTTCTTGTTGTTTCTCTTTCTGTCTCTTGAGAGAGAGTTTTCGCTGTTGGACTGGCCACCCACAGCAATCTCTTAAACCCTGTACTGTCCCTTTGTCCATTCTGGGCATGCCCCAGTTGAACCGGCATGTTTCCAAAAATGAACAACGCCCTTTGCGGTGTAGAATGATCCTTCATACATGAGTTGTGGGGCTCGAATCGTGCCCCAAAAGTGTAGATATGTGGCATAGAAAGCCGACCATAGCATAATGCTACAGATCTGATTTGGAGCAACAAGTATGTCATGAAGTGGCTGAAATTGCAAGTTACTTTTACTTTATTTGCCGTTCAGTGACTTCACTCAAGCCATTTACCAGAAAAATAGGAAGACCTTCTGGGATAAGAGAAAAAGAAAGATCTCTCTCCTCTCTTCCAAGATGTGCATATTTAGGTCCTTTAATCTCTCCTCAGAGGGCTTCTTATGCACCGTTTGAGTTGCTCTTTTCTAGATCTCTTCCACTCTGTGTCCTTTCTGAGATGTCATCTCCAGAACTGGACATGGTAGTCTAGGTGGGGGGTCTTACAAGCACTCTATATAGAGGCAACACCACCTCCTTCTTTCTGCTGGTGATACCGGTCCCAATGTACCCCTGCATCCCACTTGCCCTCCCAACTGCCTTGTCGCACTGCCTGTCCACCTTTAGGTTATTTGATATGATCACCCCAGGTCTCTTTCCTGCTTGGAGGATGTCAGTACCACCCCACCCATTTTGTACTCTGCCCTGTGTTTCTGTGCCCCAAGTGCATTATTTTGCACTTTTTCACAGTAAAACCCAGCTGCCATACCCATGATCACTCCGTGAGTTATCTCAGGTCTCTGCTCATCCTTTCCACCTCCCCAGCATGTCTACCCTATTGCAGAGTTTGGTGTAATTCACAAAGAGGCAGACCTTCCCTTCCAGCTCCTCTGCAATGTCACTTATAAAGACATAAAAGAGGACTGGTCCCAGCACTGATCCCTGAGGCACCCAGCTGGTCATCCTCCCTTCCTCTGTGTGAGCTCCATTTACCACAACCCACTGCTGCCTATCACTTAACTAATCTCTTACCCAATTTACTGCCTTTGGACCCACTTCTAAGCTAATCAGCGTGCTTACTAGCCTCCTATGTGGAACGGTGCCAAACTCATACTCCTGGTACTACAATATGTGTCAATTATCTTTAGAGGTCTCTCCAAACAGAGTCCAATATGCTAAGCACCATACAATAGTATTTGAAGATCTGTGTTAATTACATTCAGACCTACCACTGTATGTTTTACTCGCCAATG